>CM050166.1:213151391-213751391 GCA_027410445.1 Discoglossus pictus | reverse complement strand
GTGCCAATTTCTTTTTATATAAGACTAACAATGCCAGACACCTACCACAACACTATATGTGAGTTTTCCATTGCTAAGGTGCATACCATATCAGTTTATACTTTTACATATAGTGCTTTTCTTTACCACTGAAAAAGCCCTGTTGTTCAAGGACGAAATGCTTTACCAGATGGGGAATTTTTACTCCATTTTTGCTCCCCAGCGGTCTTTCATTTGATAGTACTGCATTGTTTTTTCATACTAGTATAAAACTTTTTCTTATTGCATAGAATTTTTTTTACATCCTTCCATGTAAAAAATCAAAACTGATGGCATCCTTAAAAGCTACTCAATAAAAGTAACAGAGGCAAGCACAATTTTAGTAGTCATATTATTAAGTTGATAGATAATTGCTTTTTTAGAATCTTACTTATGGTCTGTACACTCTACATTTAAAAAACATTGTTCAGTATGCTTCAAGTGACTTAAAAAATTAACTATTAATTGGCATCTACAGCTACATTTAAAACATTTAAAGGACACCTAGGATTTGTAGTTTCTCATGAAAATATATTTTTACCAAAGTAAATGTAACCGCAATGTCATTTTAAAACTACAGAATATGTTTATAAGGTGAGGGGGTCACGCCCAGGTAGAGGCTAGATACGATGTTGGACTAGCCGGGCTAACATCGCCACTGCTCTTCTAGAGTAACATGTTTTCTAGCAGCACCCCTAACTACGAGCAATGACTGGTAATAACAGCCTCCAAGTTCTATCCCTACAAGGAAAACAGGATGGTTTTAAATGGATGGTTTTATCGGAGAGACCCCCAGATGAGGGGATGCCAAGGGTCCTGGAGTAAAGCCTGTGATCTTGAGGCGTCCAGCGAACTATTTCTCTTTTTGCTGGATATTTGCGCTGACTCTGGTGAGAGCTGAGTAGCAGTGCTTCAGAGTTGGAGGAGAGTTTTGAGGAGACACGTGTGACCTGGTTCTGTCAGCGGGGACCCTCTCAGTTTGGAGTACCAGAACTGTATGCGCCAGTGGGCGATCATTTCAGCAGAGTTGTCTTCAGTTTAGAGATAGTTGAAGTATTGGAGATGTCAGAGACGGTGGTGTATTGCCTATACTGGATGAAATTCGGCACTGGTTCCCTGTGAAAGGAGCAGCGATACCCCAGGTTCAGAGAAGTGGTTCAGAGACATTTATTTCTGGGACATAGCCCTACAGCACAGCCTTTCAACACAGTTCTTTCTATACCATTTCTAAACCATCTGGAGACTCAAGAGAGACTAAACGGGGACATCTAGAGGTCTGTGAATAAATGTGGGTGCCTTGGGAGACTCATTTATAACACAATATATGATTCTTTACTTTATAAATTCCCTTGGTAAGAATCATATTCAATTCCAGCACTTAAGAAACTTTTGCTATTACGAGGAACTTTAAGCCATCATGGAGGACTGTTTATAATTGTATTGGGACAGCACACTGATTATTATATCCATCAATCCTTTATTATCAGAAGCTTTTTAAGAGCCTATTATTAACATCTGTAGAGCTTCGAAATGTTGTAAACATTTTTTTATCTTTGTTTCTCTATTGTAGCAAGATACTACCTATTCATTTAGTTTTAATAATATAACTTAAAGAACATTCTGACATCTTTAGATTGGTATAGCTATAAAGATGAAGGGTAAAGAATCTCACCCATCCAGAGGTAAAGCTGGCAAAAAAAATACTAAAACTTCAAAGTCTCCATCTGACTTTTTCTTATCGCCAGATAAATCTAGCAGTAAAGACACAATAAATGTGACAGCTTCTTCTCGCTCATCTTTTTTGGATTCCTCAAAACTTTTGGAGGATAAGCAGGGTGATGTGAGACCTGAAGAGGAGATTGTTACAGAGGACACTATTGAGGAGTCACTGACTTATTATTTAAAGAATTTCAAATCTCCATAAAAGAAGACTTATCCCAAGAAATTGCTAATAATACTAAAGAGATAGGAGGTTTAATAATAAATATTTGAGTTTTAAAGAAAGAATTATAAAAAAAATGGATAAAAAAAGAAGGGGGAAATATGAGTGTATGAGAGAAATAAACCCCTATAAATCACAAATCACATACACAGATAAAAAAATTGATTACATAGTTTCTTATTAAGATTGTTACAATTTTTTTGAGAATAAATATTTAATGTCTAAAAAGAATGAAGATAAATATTTACACGTCACCTGAATCTACCGCATGAAACTCTATCAAGTTTTTATATGTTTAGATTAATATATTAAACAATCTTCATTTTTTTATAAGAAATACACAGTAGATGGCACCAATAATCATTCTGGTTTATTACACTAATGTTACTATGCACATTTTTTTATGTATAACCCATTTTTCTTTTTTCCCCTCTCCTCTGAATAATTTTAGAGAAATGTTATTAAACCCTTATAATGCGATTTATGAAGGTGCATTATTTCCTTCTACCCCTACATTTGCCTAGTTAGATTTTTATACAATTTACAATACATAAAAAGTAAAAAAAAAAGAAAGGGGAAAGAGAAAAGAAAGGAAGAAAGAGGAAACGGGAGAGTAGAGAGTGAGAGGGGAAGGGAAAAAGACAGGAGGGAAAAGAAAAGGAAAATAAGAGGAAAAAGAGAAAGAGCCCTCATAGATTTTGTATATAGAGGAATGTATTGAGGTGTTAGATGACATAATTTTTTATAGAAGTTAATGATAATATGTAAAGAGCAGTGGTGTAGGCATTCAGATGAAAACATCTGATTATTGCACATTCTAAGAAAGGTCTACCTTAATGACGGGAAAATTGGGGGGAGGATGCGTTATTAAAACCCTTTTGGTATGTGTTTTTAAATGTTTTTCTGTGATGTATGTTTTGTTTATGCCTTGAGATGAAAAAGTTTGTAACGTAACAGAGACTGATCCATAAGGCAACAATATATAAATTAGAATGACTTTAAAAATAATAACACAGAATATCCAAGGTTTGAATAGTCCTGCTAATAGAAGTTTTTATATAGAGGATGCAGACATCATCTGTTTGCAAGAGACGCATTGGAAGGAAGGAGATATACCCAATTTTGTTAATAAAAAGTATACTACTATTTATAACTCTACGTATAAAAAAAAAAGCGGGAGGTACTACAATCCTGTTTAGTAATAAGTTATCATAGGTTGAGGAGCTGGTGAAAACTGACTCTGAGGGTCGCTATGTGATTTGGGTTGCATCAATACAGCATCAGAATTACTTGCTCATGGATATTTATTTACCTAATAAAGATCAGATTGGCTTTTTGAAACAAGTTTTAAGAAAATTTAAGAAAGTGGTTCAGGGATCAATAATAATATGCAGAGACTTTAATTTGCTAGCAGATCCCATTATGGACAGAAACTATGCCTATAGTCCAAGGCCCAACTTTTAAGAGGGCACTTGATTAAGTTGCAAAGCCAAAAGAAAAAAGAAAGAGGTCTCCCTATATGTTCAATTATTTAAATTGAAAATAAGAAATAAAATTAATCCCAATCTAAAGATTAGGGAAATACAGTTATGAATTAAAAAAAAAAATCAACTAAGAACAGATAATTCAGTTTGGTTGCTTCAACAAAGGATTACCACTATGGCGATAAAGCCAGTAAAATGGTGGTAAATAAATTAAAATTGACGGTTAACAGAACTAAAATAGATAAAATCTATAAAGAAGGGAAATATTTATGTCGACCAGATCACATAGCAAGTGCGTTTGAGGAGTACTACTCCAAATTATATAATTTGAAAGAAGACCCTCAGTTTGTAAAAACTTCATTGGTAGAAATTCCGGAATTTCTGAACAGGGTTGAATTACCTCAGATATCTGAAGCAGAAACCTTGATGCTTAATGCAGAGATCTCAGAGAAATAAATTTCAGAAGCTATCTTAAAATTTAAATTGGGCTCAGCTCCTGGACCCGATGGGTTGGATTTTATAAACTTTTTGCTAACATTTTGATCCCTAATTTGAAGAATCTATACAATGAAATCAAGAGTCAGGGGTATGTTCCACCCAAAATGACAGAGGCTATGATCATCACAACACCAAAGCGGGAGCGATATACGCCAGAATGCAAACACTTTTGACCTATCTCGCTCTTGAATGTTGATTTGAAGACCTACTCAAGCATTTTGGCGGACCATCTAAAGATTGTTGTGGATAAATTAGACACCTATGACCAATCTGGCTTTATAAGCGGTAGACAGGGGGCAGACAACACCCGTAGAATATTTGATTTTATATCGTATGTTGATTCACACATAATCCCCTCTGTGTTCCTATCTATGGATGCCGAAAAAGCCTTTGACCGAGTCGGATGGGATTTTATTGAGCAAGTTTTTATGAAATATGGTTTTGGGGTCTTTGGCTCAAGGGCCATTAAGGCTCTGTACTCTACCCCATCCGCTTCGGTCATAGGCACTGGCTTTAAGACAAATAAAATAATGATTACCAATGGGACCAGACAAGGCTGCCCCCTGCCTTTTATTATCTTTGCGCTTGTATTGGAACCATTTGCGGCTTCTATCAGAGGCAAAGATGAGATAGAAGGAATAAGATAATGATGTATGCAGATGATATTGTGGTTTCTGTATCTAATCCATCTAAATCTTTGAAAATATTGCATAAATTTATAGACTCGTATAGTAAGATCTCTAATTACAAATGAAACTTTACAAAATATGAAATTCTGAGTTTTCATATTCCTAAGGTTGAAAAAATCTCCTTGGTGTCTGAATTTAACTACAACTGGCAAGCAGAGAGTTTTACTCATTTGGGTATTGTGTTTTATAACAATACTAGTGACTTGCCCGTCAAAAAATGACGGCAATAAAATTGTAAGGCAATCAATGTTATTTGTGTGCGAAATTAATTTTGTTGGTGTTGCAAGATCCTTCGGCGCTCATTGCGAGCCTCGCGCTGAGTGCCTTTGGCGCTCATCACTTGACTCGCAATAAGCGCCTTCGGCGCTCATTGCGAGGCTCTTGGTTGTTTCTGTGCTATGAGCAGCCTTGTTTTTTTTTTTGTATGGCAATGAATAATTAATAAAATAAGAAATTAATATACTTTACCTATTGTGAAGTAATATATACAGCATTGTGTTGAAGAGCTGGCAATCTGTTTTCATGTTGCTGCAGCTTCAGTGCTGTGGAGCTGCTGTGTAAGTGTCATGAATGTGTGCAGTGTGTAGTGTAATAGTGTGCGTGCGCGAGGCAAATCCGTTAGGGTAGCTGTGTACTTCCGGATTGTATAAGTTAGTGTTCCGAAATGGCGCCTAATGTGTGGTATGCGGCTGATTTTGCGCCTTGTTTTCGGATGTCGTCCGAATTTTTTGGTAAAATCCATAGGTGTCTGGTGGTGTTTTGCGTGTTTAGGGTCCTTTAGCCTTGTTTTCGTTTTGTTCGGCGGCCATTTTTTCTCTTGCTTAAGTGATTTTCGGGTGTCTAAACTCCGAAATTTGGACTTAAATCGAGGTGTAACTTCACTTGCAGAGGTCCTGGGTGCCCCCCTTGCTGTGGGTAAGCTTTTTATGTGTTTGTTGTGTGTATTTATTGTGTTTGTAATGTTTTTCATGTTGCCGGTTGCGTCCTTGTTTTCGGATCTCGTACGTCTTTTTCTGAAAATACGTAGGTGTTTTGTGGCGTTTTGCGCCTTTAGAGTCCTGTAGCCTCGTTTTCGGGATTTTTCGGTGGCCATTTTTTCTCTCGTTTAGGGGATTTTCGGGTGTCTAAACTCTTTTTTTTCCAGTTAAATTTAGGTGCAACTGCAGTTTTCGAGGTCCTGGGTGCCCCCCCTTGCTGTAGGTAAGCTTTTCATGTATTTGTTGTGTTTTTCATGTTTTCATGAGCGAGGGTTTCGGGCGGTAAGGTTGTATTTTTGCGAGGTCATAATGGGTTGTAATGCGTCTTGTATTTTTCTGTTATAAGTCCGTTCATTTTGCGAGGTCTGCTGTTGCAGGCATGGAGCGCCAACTGCGGCCCTTGCTACGCGAGACCGCAGCGTTAGCAACAACCCGCCTGCTCACAACTATATATGTGACTAGCGAATTGCCCGTCAAAAAATGACGGCAATGAAATTGTAAGGTAGCTAATGTTGTTTGGTGTGTAATAGTAAAGATATAATACATTAATAAATGAATATACTTTACCTATTTGGAAGCATTGTGTTGAAGAGATGTGAATGTGTTTTGACATTGCTGCAGCATTAGTGTTGTGGAGCTGCTCTCTAAGCGTGCTGAATGTGTGCAGTGTAATACTGTGCGTGCGCGAGTCGAAACCATGCGCGTAGTGTCGTACTTCCGCATTTGCGTTAAATGGCGGTTTATGTGTGTTGTGCGTCTTTACGTATTGTCCGTTGTTGGTTTGTAGTGGTTTTCGAGTTTCGTGTGGTGTTTTGCGAGTGTGGTGTGGTGTTTTACGTCTGGAGAGTGCTGTAGCCTCGTTTTCGTTTTGTCCGTCGGCCATTTTTTCTCTCGCTTAGCGATTTTATTAGTGTCTAAAGTGTTTTATTTTTATTTAAATGAAGGTGTAACTTGTTTTTTTGAGGTGCTGGATGGTTCCTCTTGCTGTAGGTAAGCTTTTTATGTGTGTGTTGTGTGTATTTATTGTGTTTTAAATGTATGTCGGCGTGTTGCGTCCGATGTTTGCGAGGTCGTAATGTGTGGTAACGTGTTTCGTAGGTTGTTTGCGTTCCTCATAAAATTTAGCGAGTGTCGTAATTTGTGTGTCGTGTCTTTTGAGTAGCGACGTGAAGTTTGCAAGGGTTTGAGGCCCTTGCCCAGTGACCTCGCCAGCAACTGAGGCCCTTGCCCAGTGACCTCGCTACGCGAGGGCCGCGGCTCGCTGCGCGAGCCGCGGGCTCGCTTTGCGAGCCCGCAAGAGTGAGCAACGACCCGTACGCTCACAACTATATATGTGATACCCAAGACGATTAATAACAATTATAAACAAGTATTAACCAAAATATTAGATACAGTTTCTTCATGGAAATTATCTTTATTTGGCAGAATTGGCGCGGTAAAAATAATCTGCATATTGCAAATCAGCGGAGATCTTAAAAGGTTGAACTTGATGGACTGAAAGTCTTTTTTTAACCTTAATTACTATCAGCGTTATTAAATTCCAGCCTCGTAGATAAGAGGCTTTTACTTAAATCCTACGTGCTGCAAATTTATCAAAGTTACAATGCTATTAAATTAGCCCTGCGCAGAGCAACGTGTGAGCTACGGAGCAAGGACATCTGTATCAACACAGAGAAATTCTACATGAGGAGTGACAGCGCCTCATCAATTGGTGCGGGGGTCATAAAAGCTACCTTTCGTGGCAGTCCCACACATAAGCCCTGCTGTGGGGGGTATTCCAACTACACCCGACGGCACCTAAAATTAACCCCCCCGAAGTGTCTCCACATTAACCCCTTGCTGCAGGGGGCCACAGGGTCCCCTGCAGCCCCCCCACATTAACCCCTTGCAGCGGGGGTCCTCGATCGGCACCGATTGTGACCCCGCTGCATTTACATTTTTAAATGTCCTGCCTCGTGGGTCCTTAAAGGACTGTAAAAGGTCCTAAAAGGACTTGAGCTAAAAAATATTAACACCAGGCAACTAAAATGAACTCCATAACTCATGGGGGTCAATACAGACCCCCATAAGCCCTTAATTAACCCTGCAACTCATGGGGGTCAATACAGTCCCCCATAAGCCCTTAATTAACCCTATTACTCATGGGGGTCAATATAGACCCCCATTAGCACTTAATTAACCCTGTCACTCATGGGGGTCAATACAGACCCCCATAAGCCTCGATTTAACCCCATCAGTCCGATAAGGGTATATTATTACCCTTATGGTGCAGTTACAACCCTAAAATTAACCACATAAGTGCCATGGCAGTCCTCAAGGACCCTCATGACACTAACTACAAAAACTACACTGCACTAGACCCCTGAATAAACCATTAAATCTAAACTAACCCCCTCTACGCTAATCTATTAGTACCTACACTACCTACCCCCTAATAAACCCCCCCCCCACCACTCTCATGACAGAAAATAAAAACCTAAGTCACAAAAACAAAAAACTCTACCATACAGAAAATAAAAAAAGTCACAATAAATACAAAAATCTACCTTACGGAAAATAAATAAACATAGGTTACAAAAAATAAAAAAAGGAACATTACAGAAAATAAAAAGAAATACATTACAATAACCCCCCCCCCCACGACAGAAAAAAAAATTACACACCTGAAAAGTAAAGACATACCCCCTATCTATCTAACATACAATCAATCCTAATATACAATAAATCCTAACTATCTAAAATACATACCCCTATTTAACATACAATAAATCCTATCTACATACAGAAACCCTAATTCTAACCTAAAATAAAATAATAAAGACCACTTACCTACCACTTACCTTTGCAGATGCCCCTTCAGATCACCAACATAGGAGGGGGAAAAAAATGAGTACAACACATTTACATAAAATAAATAAAGATTATAAACATTCTAAATATTCTACTCACCTTTGCAGTATGTCCCCGTCCTTCTTCTTTTCTTCTTTGGCGCGGCCCCTGTTAAAAAAAAAATACATTAATACAACATATAGACACAAAATAAAGTAAAATAAACATAATATACATTCAACTTACCTTGGAGCGATGTCCCCGGCCTCTTCCTCTTCTGCCCCGACTGGGCCCTGGAACAATTCGCGCTCTAAAAAAAAGAAAAAAGAAAAATTATGGAGGTCCGCACTCGCAAAACTCGCAAAGCCTCCTAGAGCCTTTTCCGGAAGGAAATAGGCAATGGCGCCTTCTGATTGGCTGAAAACGAGTGCGGATTGTTCCAGGGCCCAGCCGGGGCAGAAGAGGAGGACACCGGGGACATAGCGCCAAGGTAAGTTGAATGTATATTATGTTTATTTTACTATATTTTGTGTTTATATGTTGTATTAACGTAATGTTTTTTTTAACAGGGGCCGCGCCGGAGAAGAAAAGAAGAAGGACGGGGACATGCTGGAAAGGTGAGTAGAATATTTAGAACGTTTATAATGTTTATTTATTTTATGTAAGTGTGTTGTACTAATTGTTCCCCCCCCCCCCCCATGTTGGTGATCTGAAGGGACATCTGCAAAGGTAAGTGGTCTTAATTTTTTTAGATAGGGGTATGTATTTTAGATAGGATTTATTGTATATTATATAGATAGGGGTATGTATTTTACATAGTTAGGATTTATTGTATATTAGATAGATAGGGGAATGTATTTTAAATTGTTAGGATTTATTGTATATTAGAT
Organism: Discoglossus pictus; assembly: GCA_027410445.1. Classification (NCBI taxonomy): domain Eukaryota; kingdom Metazoa; phylum Chordata; class Amphibia; order Anura; family Alytidae; genus Discoglossus; species Discoglossus pictus. Next base: position 213,742,064 of record CM050166.1, on the reverse strand, counting down.
AGATAGGCGGATGCATTTTAGATAGCTAGGATTTATTGTATATTTGGATTGATTATATGTTAGATAGATAGGGAGTATTGTATTTTATTTGTATTGTATGTATTGTATTGTATTGTATTGTATGTATTGTATTGTGTATGTCTTTCCTTTTCAGGTGTGTAATTGTTTTTTTCTGTAGTGGGCGGGGGGGTTTGTAATGTATTTTTTATTTTCTGTAATGTTCCTTTTTTTATTTGTGTGACTTAGGTTTTTTTATTTTTTGTAATGTAGATTTTTTTATTTTTTGTGATTTAGGTTTTTTATTTTCTATAAGCTAGATTTTTTTATTTTTGTGACTTAGTTTTTTAATTTTCTGTCATTAGAGTGGTGTGGGGGTTTATTAAGGGGTAGGTAGTGTAGGTGTTAATAGATTAGCGTAGAGGGGGGTTAGTTTAGATTTAATGGTTTCTTGGGGGGTATAGTGCAGTGTAGTGTTTGTACTTAGTGTCATGATGGTCCTTGAGGACCATCATGGCACTTATGTGGTTAATGTTAGGGTTGTAACTGCCCCATAAGGTTCATAATATACTCTTATGGGACTGATGGGGTTAAATAGAGGCTTATGGGGGTCTGTATTAACCCCCATGAGTGACAGGGTTAATTAAGGCTTATGGGGGTCTGTATTGACCCCCATGAGTTATAGGGTTAATTAAGGGCTTATGGGGGTCTGTATTGACCCAAATGAGTGACAGGGTTAATTAAGGCTTATGGGGGTCTGTATTTACCCAAATGAGTGACAGGGTTAATTAAAGGCTTATGGGGTTCTGTATTGACCCCCATGAGTGATGGGGATAATTAAGGGCTTATGGGGTTCTGTATTGACCCCCATGAGTGACAGGGTTAAAGGCTTATGGGGGTCTGTATTGAGCCCCATGAGTTATAGGGTTAATTAAGGGCTTATGGGGGTCTGTATTGACTCCCATGAATTATAGGGTTAATTAAGGCTTATGGGGGTCTGTATTGACGCCCATGAGTTAAGGCTGCAAGGGGTTAATGTGAGGGGGTGCGGGGGTCCCTATGGACCCCTGCAGCAAGGGGTTAATGTGGGGACATTTCGGGGGTCCCGATGGGGACCCCCAGCATAGAGGGGGGTTCATTTTAGGTGCCGAGGCTGGGATTGCTGATAGTGTGCCGCAGGCCCTTTAAGGAGCCGCGGCGGGAAATGTAAAACTTTTAAATGCAGCGGGGGCCTTATATATGCTGATCGGGGACCCAGGCTGCAAGGGGTTAATGTGGGGTGCTGCAGGGGTCCCAATAGGGACCCCTGCAGCATGGGGATGTGTCTAGGGTTGTGTCTAGGGCTGTCTCGGGTTGCTCTGAGGCAGCACGTAGAAGCTTTAGGAGCCCTTGCTACCACTTTTTTGTGCCCGTTGGGATTCTTCCGAGGGGCAAGATTCACCTCATAGATTTAAGGTCATTTTTCAGAGTTATCTCGCAAAGCAGGCTGCGAGGGAAGTATTGGGGATTCGGTCCTCGCAAACAGCAAAAAAATACCTTTTGCGAGGAGTGAGGGAAATAAAAGGGCTAATTTAATGAGGCGCTATGTAACTATGTAACAGTATTACCAAAATTCAGTTATACAACAATTTCAAACAGTTGTGGATGGATTCATATACCAAGGAAAAAGAATGAGAAAAAAAATGCAATAAGTTCTAGAAAATGTAATAGGGTAGGTATGGCTTATTCTATGTTGCAGACATATCATGATGCAACAATGTTGTCTCATTTGCTTAAATTGTTGGATTCTTCTGATCCGGGGCAATGGCTAAAGGTGGGAAAAAAAAAGGTTTCTAATGGATTGTTGAGATCTTTGATCTTTAGAAAATATCCAAACAATTAATTATTATTAGAAGGTGTGGGTTTAATTAAATAAATTATGAAATTTTGGGTTTAGGTTTAAACCCAGATTGAAACTTTTGCCATTTCAATTATTGGACGGAGATTTAAAGTTACCATTTCTTAAAGAATGGGTCAGATATAGTATAAATGAGTTGAAAGATCTGTTTATTGATGACTTATGGGCATCCTTTCAAGACTTAAATAAGAAATGTAACCTTACAGGAAACTGTTGGTTAGAGTATAACAGACTTAAAATTAAGTATAGAAAGTCAGCTTATTTTTTTATCCAAACAGAGACCCTTAACACAGTGGGAAAGTCTCATTACAATGAGAAAGAAAAAACACTTAATTTCTAGTTCTCATAACATATTAAGGGAAGAAATGGATAAATCGATTTCCTGTAAGATTAAACAATGGGAAGTATCCCTTAATAACAAATGGTCTGAGGATATTTACTTTGGATCAATGGTTCTGACATAAAAATTGATCAAAAATATATCATACAGAGAAGTCTATACCAAACTGATTAATCAGTGGTACTTAGTTCCACTGAAAATGGAGCAGATTACTAACTTTTCAAATAAGACATTTTGCTGGAGAGGTTGCGGACAAGCAGGCTCCCAACTCCATGTTTGGTGGGAATGTCCTCCTATCCAGAAATGTTGGAAAGATTGTGTAAAACAGATTGAAGATATTACTAAGATCCAGTTACCTTATCCCCCTGAAATGTGTCTGTTTCACATTTTTCCAAACAATCTTTCCTTGGATATAAAGGCATTGTTTGTTCAAATTATAATGTCTGCTAAATCATTGAATGCTAAAAATTGGAATCAGTCCTCTGTTCCTAGCTGGAAAGAGATTATATGTATGACTGGAAGAAATAGAGATTTAGAGAGATCCCTTCAAAAAGGTTTTATTGTTACTAAGGAGTATTAATGAAAAATTTTGGATCATGTTATAGAGTCTCCTTAGCCATATTACTTATAGGCTGATAATTTGAATCATCTTTATGCCATTGTATGTATGTAGATGTTAATGATTTACAATCTGTAAATTGATGGTGTTTAATATATATGCTTTAATGTTTGTATTTAAAATACAATTAAAAAATTACAAAAAAAAGAATACATTCATAATAAAGGCAACTCACGCTCTATTCTTGTATTTAGCTTATTTTCCATTCTGTATAGAAAAGTGCTCTAACAATGACAGCGTTGTATAGAAAGTTATAGTTATAGTCTATACATATTTTTTAGATAAGATCTTGTAGGAAGTAGCTATACTGTGTAAGTTTATATGAATAGAATTAAAAATGTAATTCATTGTGTAGCAGGAAAGGTAGCAGAAACTTTTCTTAATCATTGTTTTGGACTATAAAAAAAATAATTAAAATAAAGACTGCAAAGGCAACTTTTTTAATTAGAAGGACTGAGGACTTGTTTGTGCATTTTGGACAATTCTCGTTTTTAGGTATATAAATACAAATGTTATATTAATGCTCTCAGCAGTTTCATGACATTTTTTGAAAATGTAAATGATGGATGGAGATTAAATGCTTCTCTTAGTTTTTCTTTCACACATGTTGATATTTAGTAGTATGTATATAGCTTACATTTCCAAACAAAATAACACTGAATAGACTCTCTTTGTAAGGCTTTAATTGAGTTATTGCAGTTGAAATAATTTAGTAGTGCTCAGGATTATGACAGGGATGAGTAGGGGTATTGCCATTAAAAACTTTGTTTTAAAATTCTTTTTTTGTTCTTTGATGCTGTTTGCACATATATGTTTAATGTTACTAATTAACTAAAAAATAGGGTTAACATGAAAAATGCATACTCTGTCTCTTTAAGATCAGAATCCCTATTGAAGAAGATACGAGCTATCACTGTCTGACTGGATTAATATATACCGTATTTATCTAATGACGGTATATGCTAATGACGTGGGCGCATGTGACATCACATGCGCCCCGGGTCAAGGAGTGGAGCGGAGGCCAGAGCAGAAGCAGGTAAGTGAGGGGGAGGTATTTAGGGGGGTTTAGGTTGAGGAGGGGGGTTTAGGTTGAGGAAGGGGGGGTTTAGAATGAGGAGGGGGGTTAGAATGCGGAGGGGGGTTTAGAATGAGGAGGGAGGTTGAGGATGAGGGGAGGGAATATCAGCATATAACACGCACCTATCATTTGCTTCCTATTTTCAGGGAGAAAAAGTGCGTGTTATGCGCCGATAAATACGGTATATGGAATAAGACATCTGGAACATATATATACTGTATGTGTCAGAATCCATAGAGAAGAAAATAGCTGCCCTTGTCCTGAACAATTAATGGAGTGGATGTTATGACAACTTGCAGAGGACTCACAGACTGTTACAGAATGTTATCAGTTCAAGTTTAAATATTCACCCAATTAACCTGTTATGAAGTTTCCATAGCAATAACATTATTTCCTGATTTTTATAATGCTGAGCCTGCGTTCATATTTTTAAATGCTGCATCTGAGTAAGGGCATTTTAGAGACATCAGCTGTCTTGGTGAAGGGATCAAAAGAACCTGAAACATCTGCTAAGTAGGTAGTTTCAATCCTGCAGGGTGCTTTGGGGAAAGCACCATGGACACTGGATTCAAAGTTCAAAGACAGGGCTCTCCTTGCTTTGCTGTGTGTTGATTTGTATTTACCTTTGCCTGGAACTTATGTACAGTGATACGGAATATGTTGGCGTGTTATGAATAAACAATAATAATAATGGGAGCTTTGGAAAATTGGTTTATACTTAAAATACCTAACATTCAAGCACAATTTTCTAACACGAGCTGGAGGGGGGCTTTGGCTGCTATATTTGTTCTTGTTATGCCTTAAATGAATGTTAAAATGCTATGAATTATAAAAAGGAACAAATGTGACAATAAAAATTACTTTTTGCCAGATATTCTGAACAATATTGGTAGTTTTGCATGTTCTTACAGAGTTCTACGAATATTATATGTGCTGTATACATTATACTGAATATACTATATTTAATATCATAGCTGATTAGAGAAAAAGCATGCAAACCTGAGATCATTCTGTTTTGTGAGAATTCAGGAGAAAAATACATAAATCAATAACTTATTTTACACAAATTGAATGTTTCCTTTATTTTACAGTAAAATTATACTAATCTTCAATATAACAGAACACATTTTCAGGATGGTTAAATTATTTTTCATTTTAAGTATTAATGAATCTATTTGATTCATATTTAGTTTCTTCAGCTACTAGGTTTTACAGAAACATTTTGATATATTACAAGCTGCATACTAAGTGGTATCATCATGGCTTACAATCAGTTCACTAATTTACATACACCATGCAATGCACTGCATAGAATTTCTAAACAAAGCAGTTTGAAATGAAATTCTGCAGTGGATTTATATTATTATATTTGAACCTCTCGACACAGCATATTTATATGACTAGAGGCTCTGCCTTGGCAAATAATCTATTGGAAAGTGCAGAATACAGTGAAGACTTTCTTCTTACAGAGGTGAATACAATATTTCTAGGTTACATGATAGCTGACCAATTAAATTAGCTTTCATAAAGCTTTGAAGTTTATATTGAACAAAAGTACTGAAGAGCTTTCTCTTTCTTCGTATTTATTCTTCTTGGTAAATTTCTATATTTTACAATATATTGCTGATAATAAATTATATACATTTATGAAGCTTACTGTGATGACATTATAGTACACAGGCAATCTGTTGTAATGTGTCATCATCTCTGTGGGCAACATGTGGTCCTCAGACTCCAACTATGCAGCTAACAGCCTGTTCTTTGGAGAGGGAGAGCATGCCCATTATCAAAAATACATGTCAATAATATCTATCCTAAACTAGCCAATAATACCAGATTGTACTCCTAAATTATTCTCCTCACCTGTAGCCAATTCATTCCTTTCATGCAAAGGCTTAAAATAAAATTAGGCCCTTTTAATTAGTCAGGGGCCACATATGACATTACACTTTATTCACTGTCCCATTATTTCATAAAAAAAGTATGGCATTCGTTCCCATTGCAATTTTGCCTACATAGAACTTGTTAAGTATAAATTATGAAACATATAAATTAAACTGCTAACTTCTCAGCTGAAAAACTTAACTTTTGCTTATAACATATAAATTATGCTTTAAACACAATTATTTATTTTTATTTTTTTCCTAGCAATTGTAAAGTTTTAAACCTATAGTTCAGGAAGTCTGCGTTATGGCAAATTATGAAACAATGAAAAATGTTACTAAAAACTATTCACATCATCAATCGAGGGTGAAAAAGATCTACCACTCATTCAAAGAAGTTCAGATAAATTTGCAGTTTTAACAGTTGCCTTGTATTGCTTCTAGATCTCTGTATATTAGGTGATGTGAGCTGCTGAGGAAAATTAGTGTAACTTTCACAACTAATAACTCAGCTGATGCTTGATTGGCTCTTCAAATGGGTCTTGAATCTTTGATCCAATTAGCTCACAGGGCTGTGTCAATGACCATTTTAAAAGGCAGCATTTTCTCTCAACAAACACATATTATATTAAAAGAAACACTTCCATGTGTAATTTGCACTTTAAACATTTTTTTAGAACTGTTCCTACTAGAGTATTACACAAGTGTTCAACCTTCCTCTTGGGAATCCCACAGGCAAGGGTTATCTTAACATACAGAATAAATTAATTAATGATTGCAGTCTAGGGCATATATATATAGCAGCATAGATAGGTCTTTCAGGTCTTTCCCAAGTTAATTTGAATCCCTTTTCTGCCTTGGATACTGGAATTTGCGTCCATCCATTTTTAAAATGATTACAAAACTATGAGTGTTGTCTGCAAAACTTTGACTTTACATAGATAGATGGATAGATAGATAGATAGATAGATAGATAGAAAGATAGATAGTAAGATAGATTGGTAGGTCAGGGTTTCCCCCTATTCAGTAGCACACTTACCTGATATCAACATTGCTGCAGTCTACATGAGGGGCACTGCTACAGCCTTACCTGCCGCAGCATTACTGCAACAGCCTCTGAACTCTGACTTACACACATAAGGCGACAACTGAAGACTACATGAACAGCATCCTAATTATGGGACAACCTGTACCTGATCTAGCCAATGACCCAAGACTATATAAATATTTTTTTTCCACCAGCTTAGTTGTTTTTCTCTGTTTTTCTTTTTTTTTCTTTTAGTACATTTTTATTTGTTTTCAGACAAACATGACAAAAAGTAGAAAAAATAAAGGGACAAAAATATACAAAATAAATTGCATCTTAACAACTTAATAAAATTGCTGACATATTTTAAGACCAAGATGCCAAAAATATTCCACAAACCATTAAATACAACAATAAAAAAGAAGGAAGAAAAAAAAAAAAATCTTTATCTTTTAAGTCAAACTAATAATATATTGGTCCCATAGGTGCCAGTTTAATGCTACTATGTTTTTTTTCGGGATTAAATCAGTATTCCCCCTCATTATTTCTCTGCTAATATCGACCGAGTATTTTACTTCATACCAAGATGGGATAGTAAATGTTTTCCAATATTTTACTATAAGGCGTTTTGCAATCAATAGAATATGTGTATAAAGATATTTTACTTTCGACCCAAGGGTATCCATATTAATATGTAAAATTACTGTTTGGGTAACACAAGGTAATAATGTGCCTCCCACAATAGATAATTCTAAACATATCCTTTCCCAGAATTTTCTCATATGAGGACATTCCCACCAGAGATGGTATGATGTACCGACCTGACCGCATTGCTTCCAGCAGAGATTATCTGAGAGTGGGTAGAATCTTTTCAGTAGAACCGGAGAATAATACCATCTACGGATGATTTTAAAATATATTTCTGTATAAACAGCATTTATCGCTGATTTTTTAACCACCCTAAAAGAGTTAAGCCAGGTAATTGGATCAAATATCAAATTGGAATCTCTTTCCCAATGTACAATCCCCTTGGACTTGACAAACGGGAGAACGCTCATCCTAACTGAAGAACATTTGGATATAATATGATTCATGTCTCCTTTTATAGCTAACACTTCCATTTTCTTACATTGGGTCACGCCCCTGTCTCTGTATCCCAGTGCATCCATGCACTTTTTTAGGGAGCTAAGGTGTATCCACTGAATTTTATTTGAGCATGTAGACCTATCTATTAATTCCCCTTCAACATATAAATCCAAGATAAATTTAAATCCCTGTGACTTAAATACCTGAGTAAATGGAAAATCTGCCACTATGGAGAGTATTTCAATTGGAGCGGCCAGCGAGGGTTTATCGACCAGGGACATTTTATAGGTGTTTTCATACCAGAATTTAATAACTGACCTTATAACAGGGGAAACATTCTCAAATACCCGTGGGTCGAAGCTAGGAAGACACAATAATGTGGCTAACGGATTCGTACCAAGTAAGGTTTCTTCTATATAAAACCAAATTGGTTTATCACTGGAGGTGGACCATCTTACTGCATGAGAAAGTAATATATTAGATTGAATATCCATTAATGATGGATAGGCCAAACCCCCCTTTTCAAACTTGGCGTTAAAGGTACTTTTCAATAATCTAGATTTCTTACTGTTAAATATAAAGTGATCTAAATCCTTCTGAATAATTAGTAAAAATTTCTTGTTTATTTTGCCCGGGATACATCTGAAGAGATAGGTTAATTTAGGAATAATAGTCATATTAACGGCTGTAATTCTCTCCAGTAGGGATAATTTTAGCAAACACCACTCATACAGCAGGGGTCTTATTATTTTTATTTTCTCAACTAAAGTTTTTTAGAATTTCACTAATTTGGAAGGTAAACCTTACTCCTAAGTGGACTAAGCCTCTTGATTTCCAATTGAAAGGATATATTTCTTCCATCCTCCTTAATGATTCCAATCCGATCCCCCACATAAGGGTATCGGTCTTATTAAGATTAACCTTAAAGTAAGAAACTCTACCATACTTTCTCATTATATCGTAAGCATATCTACAGGATTTCTCGGGATTACTTAAGGTCAGGACAATATCATCGGCAAATGCCATGAATTTCAAATCCAACTTGTTTATCTTAATCCCTTCCACCTCAGTTGATTCTCGTAAAAGTATTGCCAGTGGCTCCAAAAACAGAGCGAACAGTAGAGGAGATAGAGGGCAACCTTGTCTGGATCCATTACTGATCATAAACTTCTCTGAATCTGCCTCAGGACCTGCTATATAGGCTGTGGGGTAGGAGTATAAGGCCTTTATAGATCTAGTTGCAAAGTCCCCCAAACCAAATTTCTGAAGGGTGGAAATAAGGAAATCCCAGTTGACCCTGTCGAATGCTTTTTCGGCATCTATCGACAAGGCCAAACTGGGAGTCCCTTTCCTCCTGATAAAGGTCAACGTATCAATCAGACGTCTCGTGTTATCTGAGGTTTGACGACCACTCACAAACCCTGTTTGGTCAAGGTGAATCAACTTAGGTATTATTTTTTTAATCTATTTGCTAACACCTTGGAGTAGATTTTAATATCCAGGTTTATCAAAGAGATTGGTCTATAATTCTCGCATATTTCTGGGTTTTTACCTTGTTTTAATATATTTATGATTTTTGTTTCTAATAGTTCAGGAAGGGTTTCTCCTGTATCTTTTATCTCATTGAAGAGATTACATAAATGTTCCTTAAAAGTAGGTAAGAATAAATTGTGAAAGATTTGATCAAAGCCATCCACTCCTGGGGCTTTATTTTTAGAATTCTTATTAGTATCCTCTATCTCCTCAACAGTAACTGCTCCGTTCAGGAACCGCTGATCACTTTCTGAAATTTTTGGGAAGGCAATTCTATCCAAAAAACTTTTTATTTCATTTTGCTCTGGAACATGAAAATTGGAGTCCTCTCCTAGGTTGTACAATTTTCTATAATATCTCATAAAAGTCTGTGCTGTTTCATCGGGATGCAAAATCAATTTACCCTTCGGGTCTCTGATTTTTAATATTTTATTTTTGCTGCCGTTCTCTCCGAAGTTTGCTAGCCAATAATTTGCCTGCTTTATGTCCTTGGAGGAAATATGTTTGTTGATATCTCCATAGCCGACGGTCAGCACATTTTTGTAAAATTATATTAATTTGTTTATTTAATACCTTGATTTTTTTTAAGCTATTAATATTATTAGGCTGTTGTTGATTTATTAAATGTTCTTTTTCAAGGTCTATATACAACTGTCTAAGGGGGATCCCTCGACTCCTTTTAACTTTAGCGGTATGGGATATTAGCAGACCCCTGATGTAGGCTTTAAAAGTACACCACAAGGTGGCCTTAGAGGTTTCTGAAACACTATTGATACAAAAGAACAATTGTATTTCTTTTTTCAAAGTTTTTATCAACTCTGTATGAATCCAGTCTTCAGCTTTTATATTTCCTCTTTTGATTATTATTGCCTTCTTTAATCAAAATAAAATGCAGAGAGTGGTCAGCCCAAGGGGTGATATGAATATGAATATCTATTTTGTCCAGTAATCTTAGAGTGTTTATATCAGACATCACATTCTTGAATAAGAATTAATTCTCCTGGAAAAGAAAATGAATTTCTTTTCCTGGCGATGTAGAGTTCTCCAAGCGTCTAATAGATCTGCTTTAGAAATGATGTCTGCGAAATTAATGGACAACCTTGCATTTTTGACCTCAGTTTTAGAAGAAAGGGTACTCAGTCTGTCTATGTTATTATCCATGGTCATATTATAATCCCCGCACAGCAGGAGAGAACCTCTTTTTATTTTATTAACCTTCACCAAGATTTTTTTTACAAAAGCCAATTGATTTACATTTGGAGCATACAAATTTACAAGGTTAAATAGATTTTCATTGACAAAACCTTGCCAAATAATGTATCTTCCAAATTCGGCAATATCTGAGTATTGTTCACGGATACTAAGATTTTTCTCAAAAAAGATGGAAACACCTCTGGATTTACTGCTAAAAGTAGAGTCAACTCGTATGGGAAAATTCCTGTTATTTGTATACCAAGTAAGTCCCTTCTTTATCTGTTTCTCCTGGCAACAGATTATATCAGCCTCGAGTTTCATATATTCCGTAAAGGCTACTTTCCTTTTTGTTGGAGAGTTTAGGCCGTTGACATTATGGGAAATAATTCTCAAACCCACTTAAAGGAAAGAAAAAATATACAGATATAGGGAAAGCCCCTTTGCCAAAAGAGATAGATTTTTAAGGAAAGTTGATTTATAAAAACTCTCCACTCTAATACTCTTATTACTGTTACATTAATAGATTTATCCAGGGAACAAGTTTCATGTATATTTATGTAATAGACACGTTCTCATTTTACAGATAAGTATGCCGCACAAATGGGACCTCCATAAATAATAAAGATTAAAAAAAGGAAGAAGCATAAGAAGAAAAAACAAAGAAAAGCTAAAAAACAAAAATTTACAGATATAAAAAGAGCAACTAAAAAAAAAAGATGAAAAAACGATGTTTAGAAATGCCAGGAAGAACTCCGTCTTCTTGGTCGAAACGCCTACATTTGTGTATCTCTCATATTATCTACCAAATATAATTTTCAAACTTTTGCCCCGCAAATTAAAGCTAGGGCTTCTTTCCTCCCTCCCTCCTTTCTACTGTTATACCATAACCTATTTTTCCTTTTTGTTTTTCTCTTTTTTTTTTTGTTTATATTTTATTTCATCTTTAACTACACTCCCAAATTCATATACTGAAATATAATCAAGGTTAACTTTGAAATATACAATTGACCACCGTTAGCACTAAGAACAGTTACTATATCCATTAGTTACCCTAAGTCCTTCAAGTTAACCCTGGAGACCTACATGTGAAAGTTGAAAGTTATTTACTACTCCTTCCTTTTTACTAACCCGGCCCTACTAAATTCCAGTAACTAACCTTTTAGTGACCTAGTGTTAAAATTGACAAATAAAGATTTGTCTACTTTATTTTTCGCCCTTACTTTTCCCCAAGTACTTAAATTATTATTTTACCCGTGAAAATGATTAAATATGGAAATTTTCTATGAAAATTCCGGGTGTGAGAAGTACTTGTGCACTGACCAAACAAATTTTACAACTATATATCTAAAATTATTATAACATCAATAAAAATATAAAAAGGAATAGGTGATATATTTTAAATGTGTTTAATATTAATGTAGTAAGGTGAAAGTCAAACCATGGTTTTACCAGACTTAGTAACCAGTACGTTAACGGTCATTATGTTATTCGCCAAAGATAAATTCGGGTTAACCTGTGTTATAATAAACAAAAAATGACTCAAAATAGAAGAAGGTATCTTTTTAACAAGTTCCTATTCTGTTTTTTTTTATCTCTAGAGTGGGCTTAAAGCTCCCAGCTTTTGAGGCTACTAACTTGATATTCACTTTTGAAATAATTTTTTCCCCTCTTCTACGTTTTTGATTTTTACCCAGACTTGATCTCTATAAATGGAGATACCATAGGGGAAGGGCCATTTATAGCGTAACTCATTTTGTCTCAAGGTCTGAGTTATATCCAAAAATTCCCTTCTTTTAAGTAGGGTAAAGGCTGATACATCTGAGAAGATCTTAATACCACTGTAAGGGGGCTCCAAACCTAACCCTAAGAAATTTGCTCTAACTATAGCTTCCTTAAACAGAAGATGATGGAAAGCTATAATTACATCTCCTGGTACAAGTTTGTCCATAATTTTGGGCAGGGGAATTCGATGGATACTCTCAATTTTACGATCCTCTGGGTCCATTTCTGGAGCTATATTAATAAACATTCCTCTAACAAAGTCTCTCAAGTTATTATCTTGGATGCTTTCCTGTATTCCCCTTAAGCAAAGATTTTTTTTCCTCGATCGATCTTCCTGAGTATAAAGCCTCTTCATTAAATCTTCAATTTTATCTTCCAGTGAAGAGGAATATTTTAATAAGGAATTATGGTCCAATATCAACTTATCGCATTTGTTTTCAAGCAATTACATTTTCTGGTTTATATCAGATATTGATTGGGAGTTGTTTGAGATTGACTTTGTGATCTTCAAGTTAAGGCCTCTTCTTCTTGCATTAGAGAGCTACTTTCATGTCCATGAATAGACGAGTCAGAGGCCTGATTAATTGTTGTATCTGCGATTGATTCATTATATGATGAGTTCCCTTTTATAGTTGATTTTTTTGGGCCAAAAAAAGCTGGAGGATTTTGTACCTCTTTTTTATCTTTTATTTTGCTTTTAATGGGCATATTGTAGACCCTTTATTCTTACCAATTGGTAATTGATCCTTGAAAAATAAATTATCTTTATTAGCAAATATAAATATTCTCTTGATAATTCAGTCCATCCAGCGCGCTAATAAAGATCTGGGGAGCAAGGACTAACGCTGGGGAGAGACCAGAAGTCCACTTTACTCAGTACAGTCACACTTAATTACAGCAGGGATCACTCTCTGTATAGCTGCTGCCCCAATATTAAACAATCATGTATTCCTCTTTGGATTTTTATATTTGTCCCATTAAGAAGGTAATACTGCAGAAATATCCAGTTAATGAGTTGGAGCTCAGTACTCACAGTTTATATAGATCCGTTTAACGGAGGTACAGGTCCTGTATGGGGGGCATAAAGACCATATGCCTCTCCTAGGGGCTATTTTTCCCCTCTGGGTGCCAGCTGTTAAGGACCGAGTCCATTTACAGATACACCTGCTTCATCTCGTGGTCAGCTCACCCTCCCATAGACCTGTTGCTCCTGCTGTGCTTGCCTGCTGTACTGGCCTCTTTAGACATCCATCTGCATCTCCCACTCGCTGGTTAGTGTGCTGTGGCTGAGGAAACTGAAACCTCTCCGTTATAGGCCGCATGCAGCGTCACTTTCCTTAGTGCCCTTGTTAACATTTGTGGACTCCTGCCTCCTTCCCCACTATGCCTTGCAGACTCTCCCCGACATCGGGTCACGTCGGGTTACTTCAGGAGGGACTGGAGGGACGGAGGGAGAGATCTGGCGTCTTCATGGCGTTTCAGACCTTCCTGCGTCTGCCTAGACTGGCGGCATAATCATTTCCGGTTCCCTTTCTCTGCTTTTCTTCTTAGTATTATTCCCTCTGATATTCTGATTCATAACCTTGGCTTGATCCTTCAAGTTAATCTGAAAATCTCTGACCCTCTTTGGTTTATGCTACTCTCTCTGCTCCCTCACCTTGGCTTTGGTTTCTTACATATGTTTTTTTTGCCTTCAGCACATCCCTGAATATTCAACTCTACTACCAGGACAGGAAGCGTGGCAAATTTACCTGCTCTGCGAGCCCCATTGCTGCAGTGCCCCCCAAAACATTTTTTTAAATGTATTTGTTTCAAATCTTAATGCCTCTGCCCCAATAGTTGGGATTAAAAAAGAGAAAATAGAACTTCAACACAGTAATGTCTGGCAAATAAATGACAACTTTGCAATCATCTTTTTGTAAATTAGCAGTTACTAAATGGATAGAAAAAATCAATCCTAACTGGAACAAGTTGGCTATATTTTGTTAAAAACAAACACATTCATTCATCCTTTTTTATTTTTACCTTTTTCAGAGCACCATAAAGGTATTCTGTAAACTGACTAAGTTTAGCTGGGTAATGGGAATATGCGCCCCTTTTTTTCCCTATAGCCTTAAGGTGTCAGAGAAATTTCTTCCTAATTTTTGCCTAACGGGTGTTTGTCCTCCCTTTTCACCATATAATGGGCTTTCTCAAAGGCTAACTTTAATTTAAAAACATTTGGTATGCACGCTCCACCTTTAAATACCTGCTTGTGGCAGCCATTAGCCTAGTGTGAGTGCCCGCCTGATGACGTCAGACACCTACGTTTGCGGCATGACGTCACTTCCGCTCATGCGCAGTAGTCCCTTTTTCGGATTTAGAAAGTTTGCCTGTGTCCAGGACTTTTTCTGAAAATCTAAGTCCCTGCACATGCGCAATTAGTTCCATTTGGGAACTAGGACTAATTATGAAATAAATGTAATTGTGCTAAGAATCTAAGTGGCTACACATGCGCAATACGGTTCATATTTATGAGCTAAGACCCGGCACATGCGCCATAGACTCAATTTGGGACATAGAAATAATTCTGTGAATGGTAGTTAAAAATAAAAAGCCTACTTTGTTCCTACATATTGTTATACATTTCCTCACTTTCCTCAAATATTGAATTTTGGAATTGTGTCTCTATTTAAATTGATAATTTTATCAAGTATTTATTAACCATATTAAGATTGATAAATCCCAATAATAATGACTATATCAATAAATAAACTTTTGATGTTGGTAAGTGCCGATGAGCAGTACTCATACACATATTTTTACACTGTTTATGTTTTTATATCACTGAGGAATCCTTTGGGTGAAACGCGTTTGATATTGTTTTATGTTTTTAGATTATTGATTTTATTAATTTTAATGTGCCTATCCCTATTGGCCATATATGGCATGTATTGAGAATTATATGGTGCAATAAACACATGATAAACACACTATTGTTTGTATTAGTGTGTTTCAATTGTCTCCTATAGTAGACATAAGGAGTTGGAATCACGTTTTGTTCGGTAGACACTACATAACAGTGTACCAAATAGCATTAGTGATCCAACTGTACCTGCTACAAAACCATCTGGATCATATCCTGAGCTTCGGATGGAGATCTAAGGATTGGACATCGAGTACTTCCAGAGCTATCCTGTTTAAACCATACAGATACCTCATAACCTGGGGGTCACCACATGTGAGTGAAACAATATATGACTGTTGTTTTGACGTGATTATACAATCATGTTGCACTAGGAGGTGGCGCGCTGTCTTTCCCCTACTCCTCTTATTATCTATATCAATAAATGTATGAAAAATGCCTAATCCTGTGAAATAATAAACACTCTTTTTGAACTGAAGGTTCAAAATATAGATATATATTTTTTGGCAGAAATCGAAATTCTAGTGAGTGCATATTTACCCTACTTTATAAGTAAGGTCTTAGTTCTCTTTTCAAATACATGATGGTATTAATCTGCACTTGGTCTTCATAGTAAATTTTAATTATTTGTGAACTATAACCCTCATGAAAAAAACTCAGTTGTTTATATAGTGATGTTACCATTGTGCAATTGATATTTATCTGCACTTGTCAGCATGCGGGTTGATGCTAATGGTTGCGGGCTCGCGTAGGGCTCCGTGCACTGTGGAGATGAGCGCCATAAGCGCTCATACCTAGGACCCCCTACGACTTTCCGACCGCAAATGTGAACCCCCACAAAGCGAGGGGCCGCATTTGCGGAGGTGGAGGCTCTACGGCGCCTCACAGTCGCTTACAAACGACCACACAATCGGGACTTGGAAAAAACCATAAACACGCAATGACTAACTACGGACATACACAAAAAAAATACGAGCTGCCGGACTTAGAAAAAATCCATTACGGACTCGCAAAAATACGACCTTAACGGACAACCCGCGCACAGCGGCGAACATTAAAAAACACAAAAAGACTCACAAAAATCAAATAAAAACCTTACCCACACCAAGGGGGGACACCCTCTGCAACACTGCTTAAACCTCGAATTCTGGCAAATTTACAAAGTTTACACACTCGAAAATCCCCTAAGCAAAAAATTGAAATGGCTGCTTTAAAAAAACGAAAACGAGGCTACACGACTCCTAAAGCCGATAAATTCCACAAAGCAAATACGGCTTTTACAAAAACCTGTACGACCTACAACATACACCATTAGCAAGGACGCTTCATCATACAAGCCCGCCTACCACATACACATTCACCGCCATTTTACAACACTACCTTACAGAATGCAGAAGTACCCTGCTACACTAACGGCTTCCCCTCGCGCACTCAGCCTATTTACACTACACACTGCACACATTGCTGGCACTTACACCTCAGCTGCACAACAGTGCAAACCTACATTGTATGCTGCAGGAACATCAAAGCAGATTGTCAGCTCTTCAGCACAATGCTTCCTGCATGTATTACTTACAAATAGGTAAAGTATATTAATTTATTAATTTATTACTTATTTAATTAGCATCACAAAATACATATACACAAAAAATAAAAAATAAAAACACTATCGCAATAAACACAAAAGACATTCACTGCACGCCTCACAACGAGCGACAACGCTGCTCATATCACACAAACTACACCAGGGGACAGCCTTGCAATAAGAGCAAAAAGCAGATCAGCGCCGACCTTACAATGACACCAAAAGCGCCTCTGATAAAAAAAAATACAACAATTAAGCGGCTCGCAATGAGCGCCAAAGGCGCTCAGCGCGAGGCTCGCAATCACCGCCAAGATCTCAGACCACCACAAAAAATAATGTCCGTGCCAAACACCATTCCTTGACTTACAATTCTATTGCCGTCATTTTTTGACGGACAATTCGCTAGTAAACTATAATCCCCTGAAATCATCTCAGTTGTTTATATGAATGATATTATCATTGTGCTATTTGTTGTGCTACATAGGTGTAATTAACATTAAATCTGTGTGTATATTGTTGATTTAAAATTGTCATATATATATTGTCACTAAAATTTTTATTATATATATGTATATTTTTTTAAATGTGATTATAATGGAGTGTGAAGATTATGCTGTGATAAATGCAATTTTACTTGCATAATTTAAACCTTTGATGAAAATACATACATATGTTTGTGTATATCCTAAGACTAATATTAGAAAAAATATACATCTGATAATTGAATACTTGATCCAATATCCTATTGATTATATTATACTAGCGAATTGCCCGTCAAAAAATGATGTTTGGTGTATAATAATCAAATAAATAATACATTAATAAATTAATATACTTGACCTATTTTCAAGTAATATATGCAGGAAGCATTCTGTTGAAGAGCTGACAATCTGTTTTGATGTTGCTGCAGCATTAGTGGTGTGGAGCTGCTGTGTAAGCTTGATGAATGTGTGCAGTGTAATAGTGTGCGTGCGCAAGACCAAACCGTTAGCGTAGCTGTGAACTTTCGCATTGTTCTAAAATGGCGTCTAATGTGTGATATGCGTCTGTAGCGGAATATCCGTAGGTGTTTTGTGGTGTTTTGAGTGCTGTAGCCTCGTTTTCGTTTTGTTTGGCGGCCATTTTTTCTCTCGCTTAGAGAATTTTTTTGTGTCTAAACTCTTTTATTTTTAGTTAAATTAAGGTGTAACTTCATTTTTTGAGGTGCTGGATGCTCCCTCTTGCTGTAGGTAAGCTTTTTATGTATGTGTTGTGTGTATTTATTGTGTTTTTCATTTTTTCATGTTCGCGGGTTGCGGCCGATTTTTGCGAGGTCATAATGGGTGTTAACGTGTCTCGTATGTTGTTTGGCGCTCCTTGCCAGCAACTGCGGTCCTGGCTTCTCGAGCCCGCAAGCGTGAGCAGCAACTCGTATGCTCACAACTATATATGTGATTATCTTACCCTATGAAGTCTCGCACATAAATGAATTCCTACTCCAAATATTAGTAGTCCAGATTTGTCATATAAATGAAGTAAATGAAAACCCTTCATTTAACCCATCTGGACTCTGTGTTTTCAATTGATGAATCCATCTGGATTCTTTCTGTAAGAGAATCCTATCCAGATCCCATTTTCTAGGACCAAAGCTGACACTTTCTATTGCAAAAAATTGCATTACCTTTGCATTGTTATTATGGTAATATTTTACATGGCGAGATACTGGAGTGTCAAGCTTGTTGTTTATGGAGTAGATATGCTCTTTGACATGCTGTCTAAGTTGGTGTATCGTTTTGCCAACATATAACTTGTGGCAAATACATTGCATTAGGTATACTACTCCAGAAGAGCCACCACTGTGTCCTCCCACCAATCTAAAAATAAGTTGGCATAATTTAGAGCACAGGGTGTTCCCATCACAGTCCCCCTTTTTTGGTGATACTACTTACTGTTAAAAAAGAAGTAATTTTTTGTAAGGATAAACTTTAAACCTTTATTATGAACTTATGGATTTTAAATTAATTTTTTTACTTAGTAAGAATTGCACCACTTTAATTCCTAACTAATACCTCATGAGTTTGGAATAAAAGCAGTAGAATTATTTCTAAGAAGTAAAAAAACTGATAAAAAAATCCATAATAAGTTCATAATTGAGTTTTTACAGTTTATCCTTACAAAAAAATTACTTCTTTTTCAACCTGAAGTGGTATCACCAAAAGAGGGAGACTGCAATGGGAACACCCTGTGCTCTGAATTATGCCAACTTATTTTTAGGTTGGTGGGAGGACACAGTGGTGTTCCCAGAAAATATGGCAGAAACAATACAAAAAATGACCTAGGTTTACATTTCCCTTATGAATGTAAAAAAGACCATATTACATTTTTGGATGTAGATATCTATAAGAGTACAGATGTAACCATACAGACTACCATTCATAGAAACCCTACAGCTACAAATTTGTTTTTGGCATGGACAAGCATGCACCCTGTACATCTCAAACGCGGAATACCCACTGGTCAGTACTTGAAATTGTTCTTCAGACATAGAATTAAGAAAACAAGCTGACATTCTGAAACAAAAATTTAAAACCAGGGGTTAACCAAACAGATGTTTAAAAGCGGCTTATAGAAAAGCATTAACAACAAACAGAAACAAACATTTGAACTCTAACATCAAAAGAACAAAAGATGAGACCAAAAAAGATGAAAATAAAGTAAGGTGTATAGCAATCTATGGACAAAATTTCAAGAAATTTGACAAATTATGGAAAAGTACTGTTGCTTGTTAAAAAAAAACAAGGATCTGTGTGAGTCATTATCTGACAGAGATAAAATAACACATAGAAGAGGGCACTGTATAAAAGATGACTTTATCTATAGTATTTTTCAAACAAATGTACCTTCAACAACTTGGTTCAAACCTTTGGCTGCTATGTTTCGAAGCAGTAGATGTAAGGCGTGGCAATACGTACATCCAATAAAGGAATTTGTCAATCCTAATAATCAAAAAGCATATAAGATCACGGAATTTCATAATTGTGGCGCTATATGTTGGCAAAACGATACGCCAACTTTGACAGCGTGTCCTAGAGCATGTCTACTCCATAAACAACGAACTTGGCACTCCAGTATCTCGCCATGTAAAATATTACCATAGTAACAATGCAAAGGTAATGCAATTTTTTGCAATAGAAAATGTCAGCTTTGGTCCTAGAAAATGGGATCTGGATGGGATTCTCTTACAGAAAGAATCCAGATGGATTCATCAATTGAAAACACAGAGTCCAGATGGGTTAAACAAAGGGTTTTCATTTGCTTCATTTATATGACAAATCTGGACAACGAATACAGTACATTCACATTTGATATATAAGGACTTTGGAGAAGGAATTAATTTATGTGTGAGGCTTCATAGGGTAAGATCATATAATATACTCAATAGGAAATTAGATCAAGTATTCACTCATCAGATGTATATATTTTTAGTCTTGGGATATACACATACATATATAAGTATTTTCATCAAAGGTTTAAATTAAGCAAGTAAAATTGCATTTATCACAGCATAATCTTCACAATCCATTATAATCACATTTTAATAAAATATATATATTTTTCATCTTTAATCAATTATCTTTTATTTCTCTATTATTCACAGCAGAACTAAAGTTGGTATATAAGATCACTTTGCAAGTATTTACATAGTATTCATTAACACATTTGAGAAGACATTAATTATAACATTTCCAGTGACAATATATATATGACAATTTCAAATCAACAAAATAAACACAGATTTAATGTTAATTACACCTATGTAGAACAACAAATAACACAATGATAATATCATTCATATTAACAACTGAGATGATTTCAGGGGATTATAGTTTATTTTTTTTAAAAATGTAAATAATTTAAATCTATCATGGAGACTCATGCACAAAGTGCAGATAAATATCAATTGCACAGTGGTAAAATCACTATACAAACAACTGAGTTTTTTTCATGAGGGTTATAGTTCACAAATAATTAAAATGTATTATGAAGACCAAGGGCAGATTAATACCATCATGTGGTAAAAAGAGAACTAAGACCTTACTTATAAAGTAGGGTACATATGCACTCACTTGAATTTCAATGGGTTTCTGCCAAAAAATATATATCTATATTTTGAACCTTCAGTTAAAAAAAAGTGTTTATTTCACAGGATTGGGCATTTTTCATACAATTATCGATATGGTGTTTCACATTAAGATTAATCAATCTTAATATGGTTAATGCATTATATGTAAACAACCATCCCGCTCCTCAATTATGCCACACCCAGGATGTGACTAGTTGGCGCCTAGTTGGGCGAATGTTTGTTTGCTGGAGCTGCTCTATGGAAACTTGCAGTGCCTTGTATTATACCCCGAGGTTTTGAGCAAGGATGTCCACGCTATGATTAAGATCCTTGTGAGTCAAAGGAGACGCCGGTGAGAATCCTATGGAGTAAGTGGTAAACTCCTGTCGAATAAAGGCCTGATAGAAAGTGTAAGGGGAGAGCCGGCTGCACACTGCGACATCAGGAGAACGATGAGAGCAGAATGAAGGTTAGTGGCAGCTCTGGAGACTGGGACAACACTAATTGACAATACTGGGTGAGTTTGAAGGACTCTCTTAGTTCTGTGTTTCTATAGAAAACTACTCGGATGGTGTCTAGACGCTACAATACAACAGAACTTTATAGACAAAGGATATACTGTTGCACCCGAGTGGATTTAAAATAAAGAGACAATAAAGACATCACAAACTTGTATATGAATTGAAAGAAGTCTCATTGACTATCATAGATAGTTGTACTTGCCTTATAAATATGAAGAGAAAGACTTAAAGCCTATCCATCTTGAACTTTATATAACCCTCTGGTATCACCCCCCCCCCTTTCTACCCTAAAAGAGGGGGAAATAAAAGAGAGATGAAAGAGGAATGAAAGGCATAAGTATCTTCTAGGAAAAACATAATTATTGTTGACCATAAGAAAATCCTGCTGAAGATGGTATATATTTTGGAACAGCTCTTTTATTAAAAATCTAGCTTTTAAGCCCTTTTCAAGAAATGTGAACATTGTTTTAGAATTAATTACTCTTTCTTCAAGACATTTAAAGAAAATACATTTTTGTTATAAAATACTTCTTTAGGAGGATTGGGTTATGATTTTGTTAATATTGAATTGAAAAGGGTACTTGATTATAGTAATCTGTAATTTTGGATGGAGATATACTCTATATGAACATCTAGGATAATACTCTAGATTACTCAGTATTTAATTGATTAAAGTAGAACTATCCCATTCGAATAAGAACCTTGTTAAAAGGAGAATATATAAGAGGATAATAAAGAAAGAGGAGGGGGGAAGAGGGGGGAAAAGAGTAGGCTGGGAAGAAAGGAAAGAGATTGAAGGTAAGGGGATAGCATGAGCATGCTAGAAAAGATGAGAGATAAAGAGAACCAAGGTATGAAAAGTAAATAAAGGGTTAAAAAAATATATCTGAAACAAGAGAAACAGTCTCCTCCCTAAAGCTACTAATCAAAGGTACATAGTGTGTGATTCTTAGATCCTAAGAAAAGGGGTTTGCTGGTGCCTGTCTATTCAGAAATGATGCTGTCATCTGAAGTGTCTGCTGGTGTAGAGATCTGAAAAAACAGTTGCGACCCGTAGAGAGAGAGAGAATTGGGTGAGCGTAGTCCCGCAGAACTTGCTGGGCGTAACAGCCTGTGGCATCGGTGGGAGATCTCAAGCATTTTTACCAGCAGCCAGAATGGCTACTTACATACAGAGAGAAAGAGAGCCAGGTGACAGAGGCAAAGGACTGCAGAGGAATGGCCCTTCTAAAGCAATGAATGGTGTTCCTGGGATTGTGGCAGGGCCATGAGCTGTCAGGCTGGCTGGAAGAACTGGTATGAAAAGAGATTGCCTTGGAGAAACAGTATCATGCCAGGATCGGGTCTGTTAATGCCCTTGGAGAGGATTTCTATGTTCGATTGGAGCTAATAGATGGGCTCTGGGAGATCATGTATGGTGATCCTGAATGTGGCATGGGGACTGTAAGGAGGCAGAATAACATATTTCTTAAATGCTGTCACGGTCAGGGATTAGAACCATGGTCCCCGGAAGCTAATTTGCTGGAACCCCTGTTTCATCAAGAGCTGCAGCTGGAGACTGAGTATGTTGAATTGCTCGATGAGGCATCCATGGAGGAATTTTGGCCATCCAGTTGGGAAGCACCCTGTCAGGTGGATAGGGAGGAAGAGGACTGGTTACCAGAGGTCTGGGGAGAGGATATTATGGACTGTGACAAGGACTATACCAATATGGAGGTACAAATGGGCCAGGCCCAGTTAAGTTTTGCTACAACTGGAACAGATGAGGATGGTACCATACATTATGGGTACATCTCAAAAGCAGTGGAGTCTGAGTCTCAGACATGAATAGCAGGCCAGATGGAGGGCCTAGGAGAGTTCTGGAAGGGACCAGAGATGGATTGTGAACCTATCATGGGGTTCCCATGGATAACTACAGTCCAGGAACCAGCCATGGATACACGTGTGAACACAGAGAATAACCTTGGGACTGGGTCAGACCAAGGGGGCCAGCCCTACCCAAATGGCTGGGGCATAATTACTAATCACAAGGCAGATGAGAAGACAGAGAATGTCTGTCAAACTAATAAGCCCAAGGACTGTTTTAGATGCAGCTGCCCAAGGAAATTGTATTCCCCAATGGATGGGGAGGGAGGGGGAATGTGCCATGGCCCGGGGAAGCGGATGGCAATTGAGACAGGGAGGCTATGCCCAAAATTATGTGCCCATTGGAACTGGAAGAAATATGGACTGTGGGGCAATTACGATTCTATCACACAAGTGAGATCAGAGTGGCTAGAAATGTGTTTGGCAGAATGAATTCCTAGGCTACACTAGGATGGGGGAAACTAGCTGTTATGAACATAAGGGCCCACTGGACTGTTTGGGGTTTATCAGTTATTATATGTGTGGTTAGAAGGTACAAACAACTTGCTTAACAGTTATATCATGGATGTAATAAGTGCACATAATACCGTCATTAGTTAACAATAAATACTGTATCTGTATTGGAAATAAGTGCACATAATACTGTCATTAGTTAACAATAAATACTGTATCTGTATTAGAAATAGGTTAGTAGGCTATGCTTAGATAATAAAGTTAATGCAGTCATATCTGGGATATACAAAGGTTAATTTAGATTTTAAATAATTTAAATGGCCCTGCGATTGGTGACGTGTGAAGGCTCTGGCTTTAGTCATGAAGGGGGGAGCTAGTTTTATGGGAGAGAAAATGTTGTAATGAGAAGAAAGCCAGACCTCTCTATACATCTGGAAATCATGTGGGTGAGGGGGTATAGCAAGCTATTGCCCACAAGAGGAGGGGTTAGGCATGTGGGGGAGTGAGATCTTTGTGTGCTTTTAGATAGCTCTGTAACAATAAAGAAGTGGCCAGTCTGATTTTGGACACAGTAAACAAAGGTGGTGTCAGAGTCTGCTTGTACTAATCAAAGGTACATGGTGTGGGATTCTTAGATCCTAATAAAAGGGGTCTGATAGTGCCTGTCTCTTCAGAAATGATGCTGTCATCTGAAGGGTCTGCTGGTGTTGAGATCTGAACAAACAGTTGCGACCCATAGAGAGAGAGAGAATTGGGTGAACGTAGTCCCCCAAAACTTGCCAGGCGTAACAACAACATAATTACAACAAAAGTAAAAACAGAATCTTTTCTTGCGAAGTGGTGTAAGTAACTATTCTTAGAAAATAAATAATTGTTAATGATTGTTTTATTTTTATTTCCTCCATGCTGATTACGGTTCTCTCAGATTTCCTTTGAATTTCCCTTTACTCCTACTTAACATGGTGTAATTATTAATGAGGGTTTAAAACATGTTTCTATGATTGTGATACCTAGTGAGTGAGAGCACAGAGAAATACCTATTGCTATATGAGAAGCTCCTTGAGAAGAATTGGATACACTTGCTTATCTATATTATGTAAAAGAGAATAGGTTATCACAGTATTGAAATTTTGATGTTTATATTTTATATTCTTAAACATTTTCTCTTTTTCTCTTTGCCAATATGACTGTAAAAAACGATGTAATATGAACACTATTTATTGAATGAAATGTAACACTCACGAAGCACTTTATTATATAAATAAATTAGAAATTAGGCAGAAATTAGGAAGAAATTTCTCTGACACCTTAACAGGAAGTTTAATTTAAGATAGAGAGGAGAAAAGGGGTGCATATTCCAGTTACCCAGCTTAACTTAGTTTACTGAAGTCCTTTATGGTGCTCTTAAAAAGGGAAAAATAATTTTGTTTTTAACAAGGATGAATTAATGTTTTTTGTTTTTAACAATATATAGCCAACTTGTTCCAGTCAGGATTGATTTTTTCTATCCATTTAGTAACTGCTAATTTACAAGAAGATGATTGCAAAGTTGTTGTTTATTAGCCAGACATTACTGTGTTGATTATTTCCCTGTTGAAGATAGACAGGGTTATGGTATTTTTATCTAGAAAGAATACTAAGTCGGATTTTTCCAAATAGTACAAGAATATTGGCAAACAACAACCTTATATATCCACAGAAAATGTACTAATGGATATGGTAACAATTGTTACCAAGTCATCATTAATATTCTAATAATATCTGGTTCAGGGCGACGTATTCACCTTTTTAGTAAAAATATTAAAGTTCTATTTTCTTTTTTTATTCCCAATTATGATTTAAGTGTTAAACACTGGAACTTATAGTAGGACTTTGACATTCTAATTACCCTGCCCCAATGCAACCGACCGAGGGAGACTGGCAGTTATTTTGTGTTTCTTGCATTTGCAAATAACCATTGTCACCTTCTCATCAAGCTGTTTGGCGATAACCCTGTAGCCCATTCCAGTCTTCTGTAGGTCTAAAATCTTGTCCCTGACTTCCTTGGACAGCTCTTTGGTCTTGGTCATGGTGGAGAGTTTGGAATCTGATTGATTGCTTCTGTGGACAGGTGTCTTTTATACAGGTAACGAGCTGAGATTAGGAGCATTCCTTTTAAGAGAGTGCTCCTAAACTCAGCTTGTTACCTGTATAAAAGACACCCGGGAGCCAGAAAACTTGCTGACTGATAGGGATCAAAAACGTATTTCCCTAATTGACCTGAAAATCACTTTATAACTTTTTTGCCATGTGTTTTTTTTTTTTTTTTTTGTTATTCTGTCTCTCACTGTTAAAATACACCTACCATTAAAATTATAGACTGATCATTTCTTTGTCAGCAGCAAAACATTCAAAATCAGCAGGGGATCAGGGGATCAAATACTCCCCCCCACTGTATATATGTATATATATATATATATATATATATATATATATATATATACACACATACATCTATCAAATTATATATCAAATTATGTGTAATAGTTTTCCTGTGTAAAACATACGGCTCCTCTTGTGGCCAAATGTGGTAATGCATGATTTTGTTTAATTTTGCTATTTTTCGTATCCCTTATTCATTTAATCTGGGTGGATTTTTCCCTCACCATACCCCCAAGTTCCTTCCCCACTGGACTTAAGTATCCATGCCCACCACATTGGACAATATAGCTGCTTTAGTCTTCTCCTCAGAGCTGCTTTAGTCTTCTCCTCAGAGCCTGTGCAATTTGGAGGCGCTAGAACCCATCAAGAGAGAGATTTCAGAAGAAATAATAACCTGTGTATTTATTGTGGTCAAGCTGGCCATTATTTCTTTGGAACTGTTCTAACATCAAATCTGGGCCTGCTACACAGGAAACTATTTCCCTGATCCTCATCAAAACCCAAAGCCATCAGGGGTTCATGTGTTTGATGAGTTGTCCTCCCCACTGTTTCCTCTTGTCTTTCGATTATCTTGGTTGCAGCAACATAATTCCAGAATTAATTGGGTTTGGCAAGCCTGTACATTCCCGGATGAAAGCTGTCAAGCTCACTGCGTAATTCCTTCATCAGCTACTGCCCCATTTGTGGGGATACCAGTTCCAGTCTTGAAATCCAGAACTTGCCATCTGTTTATCAGGAATTTGAAGATGTTGTGACAAAAATGAAATTGATATCTTCCCCCCTCACTGGATTTATGATTATTCAATTGATCTAGACCATCAAGCGAAAATTACCTTTGGCACAATCTATCCTCTTCTGAACCAGAATTACAGACCCTCTGGGAATAAATATGACAAAACCTAGAAAACTGTTTCATCTATCCTTCCAATTATACTGCAGGATCTCTTATTTTCATTGTGAAGAAAACATTTTAAATCCCAGAGACCCTTTATTGATTACTTATATTAATTCTACTATTCAACTGTTAAGAACATGTATCGTCTCCCCTTGATATCTTATTATTCAGTCATCTCCATGAAGCTACAGTATTTTCCAAACGTGATATATGAGGTCCATAAAACTGTGTACATATTTTGAAAAAAGATGAATGGAAGATGGCTGTTTAATATCTAGCCATGCCCTTCTGACTATGCAATGCTTCTGCCACATTTCAGCATTTCATAAATGACATCTTCAGATATTTACTGTCATATACCTGAATGGCATATTGGTGTTCTTTTCCAGTCTAGAACAGAACAGAGCACATATGGCCCAAGTACTCTCATGCCTTCAAATATATCAATAATATGCTAAACTAGAAAAACCCTGTAGTATATGAGTCTGGTTTCACTCAAAAGTGTGATCCTGTCCCCAAATAGCAGGCAATTCTACCCAGAACAGGAGAAACAGCAAATCCCAGACTTATGCTGCAGCTTCTTTTGGGCCTCATCAGTGAGGTGTAGCTGCATTCCCTAAGGCACAGTGTGCAAGAAGTCCACATCTGGAGTCCCCTATCACCCTTAGTGAGACTAAGCCCCAATAGTAATTTGCATAAGCCATAAGAAAATCAGAGGCACTGAATCTGACCAACGAGTAAAAATATGAAGGTTGATACACTGCCACGTCATTATGAACCCTCTTCCTCCCAGGCTTGAGAATACTACGTTATTTGAACAAATCTGCAAGACTCCCATAGCCAGCTACACTTTCCAGTGGGATAAGCACTCTGCAATTTGTACAGACTTTACTACCATGGTGACCAAGTTTATGTGCCCCTCATCTTTGTATCATACAGGATACCCAGGCATGCAGAAAATCTTGGAATAGGTCACCCAGCAATTTTGGTGGCTGGCCCAGCAATCAATAATATACAATTATATGTTCTCCTGCATTGTTTGTACCCAACCTAAAAGCCTCATTATACAACATACAACTTAAAGTTGTATGGGAACAAATCTAATATACTATATTAATGTGATAGTGGATAGTGGATGGCTTAATAAACTAAGCAAAGTATTGTAAAGAGGTTTGGACTGTATATAGTCGAAAAATGCTGTATGGATATTCCTAATGGTAAGGGTAATATATCCACTATATAAAATGTCCTATTATACCGTTTAAACTCCACCATCAGCACTCTTGAGAATAAGAACTTGCCATTCCAAGACATCAGGCCTGAGAGGTCCGAGTGATGACAGCGTTGTCGGGAGTGGAAACTGAAGAAGAGGGTGGAAAGATATGGAGCTCTATTAGACATGATAAGTTTGAAAAAGAAGGAAAATTGCCAGTGTTTAGGGAAAGGTTGAATAGATGTGTGAGAGTTGGGATAAGTGAGGTAGAGAGGGGAGGAATCAGCTGTGATGTGATTGGATTGTGTGAACAAGACTTAGTTAAATGTGTGATTGTGAGTAGAGGAAATAATATGTCAAAATTCAGTTCTCTACATTCTATTAATAGCGTCCGATATCTGTTTTATAGCTGAAGACCTATCTTTGTTCGGGTCTACTATCATATTAAAGACTCCACAAATAAAGAAAAAGCCTTTTTTTATCCTCAATATTTGTTTTAAACCTTTGGCAAAAAATCTATTTTTATTTTTATTGGGGGAGTAGATATTAGCGATGGTATAAACCTTTTTTTTTTATTTCCCCTACCCAGATAACATACTTGCCCTCTTCATCTATTATTGTTTGTTTTTGTGAAGCGTAAAACAGTTATTAAAGAGCATTCACACTCCTCTCGATTTATTAGTATACTGTAAGTAGAATTAATACTTGTCCCAAAGACATCTTTGAGAAACCATGGTATACTCCTTGTTTTCCAGTGGTTTTCCTGGAGACAAATTATGTCCGGTTTATTCTCTTAAAGTTTTGCATCACTATCCTTCTTTTATAAGGAGAGTTCAGTCCCTGGGAATTTTGAGTGATAATTTTAATTACAATTATTAATACCCAGTCTTTTCTTTTGGTTGATTTTTCAATGGATATCCCATATATTATCTATATGTATCCATAAGGTCTGAACTCTTCTCTTCCAAGTAGCATTTCACAAGTTCCCCTTATTTATTAGATTAAATCTTTCACCTATGTAATTGTTGACTTCCATTGTTACAAACAATATTACAAACAAATATATCACCATTTTTACAATAAACTTCTTACTCCAAAAGAAGAGAGGCTCTTCTTTTACTAGCAGTATTACATATGTAGAAAATGATGTAAACAATAAACACATATTATCTTGAATTACATTTACCGTATATTCATCTAAAAAAATGTAAACATGCACATTTTTAAAGGTGGTTCCACAAATGTAAGAAACAAAAGGCAAAAGACCTAAAATTGGTTGTGTCAGGAAAGACAGATTGACATCCATTATATAGATTTCAATTACGCCAGTTTAAACCATATTCACTGTAGTTATCTTTTCCTATCCATGAAAATCTATCCCAAAATGCTATCTCTTTTTTATTATAGTTCTGCTATAAAAATGTTCTCTCCTTTCTTTCCTTTCCCCCTGCTCTCTCCCTTCCCTCTACCCCACCTTCCTCCCTCTCAGATTTTATAACTATAGTGTTAAGGACTGAAATCCGTATAAAATGCATTTATGTTTGTGTCTTACTTATATATCTTATCTTTGCAGTATTATCATGTAACCAAAGTTTTATTAATATTGCTGAAACATTGGGAACTCTAAGATGGAGGATTCATCACTTCCACATGCAAGATGGCGGTAATATTATGTCCAATTTATCTAGGATGATGACAACTACCACACCTCGAACATTCCCTATACCAAAGATGGCTACTGAATCATATCCTGAGAGCAGTAAGATGGCATTCATATCCGTGACCAAATAAGGATGTGAGCCCCGCCACCTTCCGGGGCCAATCAGAGGTTTCACCTAAACTGGCCATAATGACATCAGATCCGAAACCTAATAAGGATATGTGCCCCGCCGCCTTCCGGAACCAATCAGAGGCCTTACTTAGACAGGTGTTCACCAAGATGCAACATTTATCTGATTGTTAAAAATGTTATAAATATGACAGCTGATTTTAATAAAAAAAGGGGCGAGAGAAAGCTTTATACCAGAACTTTGTGTTGGTGTAATATTTCTCTTAGGTGTGCACACTATCTGTATATTGGTAATTTGGCCAGGGACAGATATCTCCGAGAACTATTTTGGTTTTCTCCAAAACACTTGGCGCCCAACGTGGGGCTTGAGGTTGAACCTGCAGCGGGACGCAGGGGATCCGGACGGAGCCTACAGGAGCAGGCGGAGCCTGATCACCTCCGGTACACGGTAATGACACAGTTAGCATCTTGACCGCGTAAAACCTGTTCCTGGGACTCAGCCCGTCATCCAGACCCGCTGTTGGGGAGGTGTCAAAAGTACAGGTAAAAATAACTTGCCTCAAGTCCATTACGAACCCTGTACCAGTGATATCTGTCACCTGTGTATGACTGTTGAAAGTGTGGGTCGAGTGATTGTGATTTCTTAGATATTGGGGTCCAGGACATACATGTGTGCGTGCGGCAGACTCCAGGGACGGATTGGGCAGTGTCCGGATAGCACTATAGCCCTGAAGTAGCCGTACGTACAGACGTGCATATACATACCTTTCCTAAGGAGGGTCTATGCATGTTGGATAGCCGAGTATCTCTTGGGGGTCATGATGTTCGTGCCTTGGTAGCGTGATGACCCCGGGAGATATCTATCACACACTAAGGTGTAAAGGCATGTATGTGGGATGCTGACTTCAGGGACAGATTAATTGTGCCCGAATAGCACAATAACTCTCTGAAGGCGTCAATTTTAGCACACGACGGTGTGAGACCCTGGATTAAAATATCTTAAGAGTCAGAAATTTTCTATGGTCTGTTATTGTTGGTTATGATGCATATTTTAATGAGGAATGTAGCTTAGAATTTCTCCCTCTGTATTTGTAAAAGGCTGAATTTCTCTGCAGCTGTGACAGTCAAGGTCAGAACACAAGCTGCAAAAAGAAATTCCTCCCCCCTCCCATCTCGTTAACTCTCTTAAGGACGTATCTTAGTTGAGAGAATTCTTTCTATGCCAATGCTTAAGGTCGTATGAGTTTGTACAGTAAGTGAAATAACTGTCATGTTTCTGTTCATGTTTTCATGATGTTGTTAGATTTTGCTTACAGTACGTGAAGTAATGTTTGTGTAAAAGTAGGAGTGTCCCGGGAGGAGATTGACACCCATCTTAAAGGCAAACAGCATCTACTATACCACCACTGCTGGAGTCAGTGCCCTATATCCACTACCTCTTGGCAATATTAATCCTTATTAAAAGGAAGATATAGGAGACATTCAATGTTTCATTAAGCTTTATTATACACAAAGAATTATACAAAAGAAAAAGTAAACGCAACGTTATTTTTAGGATGTTTTTTTAGAAAGTTACTCTGAGACAATTTCTGTATCATATACTGCTATGTTGTGATATTGCCGGCTAAGACGTATGTTTAATAATGAAATGTGATGTTATTCTCTTCCGTAATCTTGTGTCTATCTAAATCACTTGTCATTATACACTGCACTCTCTGCTATCCCTTTGCCAGTAGTGCGTGGTTACACACTACAACCTAGTGGTCTCCCGGAGGGCGGTAACTATTGTCTGAGTTTAGGGAAGACATGTGAAGTGATTCTCATTTCATAGCAGTTGAGCATTTCAGACAAAAAGGTCTGCTTGTTCCTCTTTCTCTCATCTCTCTCCCTCTCAGACAACTGGTCTGCTTGTTCCTCTTTCTCTCACTTCTCTCCCTCATCTTGTCTGCCTTCTAAAACTAGCTTGTGCTATACTTAGAACAGGAGAATGGGACTGAAACAGACTAAATTGAATATTGAGGGCACGTTGGCTCGGGATGTGGTAAAGAAAAGAGGGGGAGAGGCCGTAGTAAATAAATCTAAAAAGATGTTTAAAGTGTGTGGATTCACAAATATTGTGGGAGGACATCTGAGGGCAGAAGAGTGGCGGAAAGTGTTGAGAAATAATAGAGGACAGTTACAAGATTGTGGTTTATTACCAAGTGCAGAAGCATGGTACAGGGTAGCTAAGGCGATTGAGATAGAGGGGTGGACAAAGAGTGAGGTTGAAGTACGTGGACAGAAAATGTATGCATACTATGCACCATGTGAGACTGTCAGTCCCCTACTTCCAGCCGTTGTCCTCTCTGTAATTCAAGCATCCTGTAACCCCAACACCACACAAACTCCCTCTGCAGAACAAAGACATTCCACCCAGCCACAGCCCCAAAAATGGCACCCACACACAATCTAAGGAGGGGTCCTGTCACCCTCTGAACCCTCCCATTAAGATGATAGCGGCGCCCACTCAGGAAGGTCCACCTGTCATACCGAACGCCCCCTTGGTGAATACGCCCCTTTATCCTGTATTGACTGCTAACAGAACTATGTATACTCCATACTCAATGTTCCCAGTCGTGCCACTCCCAGCTAACACGTCACCATGGGCCGCCCCACAGACATGGACACCGGAGACAGACGCTACCACTCCTCCCCTTTCTCAGAGACAGTCAAACATGGACTCCTCATTACTCTTACTCCCACAGGCCGTCATAAAAATGACAATGTAAAAGAGGAGGATGAGATAAAAGTAGGAGAGAGTGCGAAGGAGTGAAGGAGTAAGACCCTGGGCTCAGGAACGAGCCAACGTAGAGGGCGTAACAGAAACAGCAGAGCGAATCTAATGTATGTTGCATTCACACCGACACAAGCCACCTCCCTCATAAACACACTACCTGACCCTGAAAAGCAGCCTATGCCTTTCTACAGAAAGATATCACAAATACAGAAGACATATGCTGCAGCCTGGAGAGACTTGGTTAGTTTGTGTGAAATCAGAGCAGGAGATTCATACTGGCCCATAATGCAAAAGACAATAGACCCTTATGATCTGCCACGTGAGACAACTGACTATGAATCAGGTGAAATATTCTGTGAACTACTAAGAGACTGGGCGAAGGATAAATTGGCAGACCAGGCTGTTAATCTGCAGGATATTAAACAGGACAGAGACGAGTCAATAGAAAAGTTTCACTCACGGCTCATGCAGGTGTTCACAGACCTCGGCTTCAGCCCACACAATAAGACACACACACAGATGTTAAGAACAGCTTTTGTGATAGGATTAAAGGAATCTATAAAGAAAGGTCTGTTGACTTCCAGACCAGAATATCGAGTGTTACCATTAGACATGCTGTTACTTATTGCAAAAAGGCTGGAGTCTGTAGAAAATACACACCCTACATCATCAGCGTCCAAAAAGACTGCCGCTCTCATGGTAACCTCTGAGGAGCCAGCATATAAAGGGGAAAAGAATGAAACACGGCAGTGTTTCAATTGTAACAAGTTTGGACACATCAGCAAGAATTGTAAGATGCCTAGAAAACCGAGGACAAAGCAACAGGGGGATGGCACTAATAAGCAAGAGGGCCAAAGCACAGCATAGGACAGTGGTGAGTCTGTGTCACTATCTCCTGCTATGGCAGTATCTTCAGGGGATAGCGGACTAGGACCTCAAGCTATTGTAACATTACCAATAGAAGGGATCCCTACCACCTTCCTAGTAGACACAGGTGCAGCCAGAAGTGTCCTAAGACAACAAGATCTGCCCAACTCATCTTACCTGTCTGACATTGATGTTGCTTGTGTAGGAGTTGACGGTATCCCCTCTTCCAACAAGTTGATTTAGCCACTGCAAATAGGCCCATTCCCAGACCTGCTTGCTAGATTTGTAGTGTCCTCCACATGCCCAATGAACTTGTTAGGTGCAGACGTGCTTTCCCCCTTGCAAGCGTCCATCTTGTTTACCCAGGATGGGATTATACAAGTGTCCTCGCCTTTAACAATTACTGACACGTCAGCACTCTGCTCATTACTAATATTACTTCATTTAGATGCGAAAAGTAACAATAGACAAGGCCCGACTGACATCTTGGATAAGATTCCGGCAACCCTCTGGTCACGTGGTCCGGAAGATATTGGGCATTTGAAGGTACCTCCAGTCATAGTAAAGTTGAAGCCTGGAGCTGAATTACCACGAAGATCCCAATACCCTCTGAAGCCAGCACAGATTGATGCAATTACACAGCAGATAGAGAGCCTGTTGAAACAGGGGGTGTTAGTGCGGTGTACGTCAACATGTAACACGCCCCTCTTCCCAGTGAAAAAGAAATCCAAGAAAGGAGAGCCAGTAAAATACCGTATGGTACAAGATTTGCGAGCAGTCAATGAAGCAACCATATTAGACACTCCCATAGTACCTAACCCACACACTCTCCTCTCTGGAATACCTCCAACAGCAGCATACTTTACTGTAGTGGATCTGGCAAATGCCTTCTTTAGCATTCATCTACATCCTTCATGTCAGTACCTCTTCGCATTTACACATGATCATAATCAATTTACATGGACTGTCATACCCCAAGGAGCACAGAATTCTCCTAGTCAGTTTGCTAAGGCCATGGGTCTAATCCTTGATTCTTGGCAACAGGAAAACCCTGATGTTGTACTTCTGCAATATGTTTGTGACCTCTTATTCTGTGCTGAAGACCTTCCTACAGCTATACGGACATCAGAGAGTTTATTGAGACATCTGGCAGAACAAGGGTGCAAAGCATCTAGAAAAAAGTTTCAGTGGTGTCAGGAGACTGTTATATTCCTGGGACATTGTCTTTCCAAAGGAGTGTGTCATCTCACACGCAGCCGTGTTAAGGCAATAGAAGAAATGTCTGTACCAGAAGGACACAGACCCCTCCACGCTTTCCTAGGTCTCATATCCTATTGCAGAGCAATCTCCTCAGCCCCTGCATTAGGGCTACCCAACTATAACCTACCGTTTAAACTGTTTACATCAGAAAAGGAAGCACATGCAATGGGAGTCTTGACACAGTCCCATGGAAGCAGACAACGCCCCATTGGCTACTTCTCATGTCATCTGGATGCTGTAGCAAGAGGAGGCCCTTCTTGCCTTAGGGCAGTATTTGCAGCTCATGCCTTACTGGATAAGACAAGTGACATAGTCCTTCGGTATCCCTTGACAGTTCTTGCTATGCATGACATTGCTGTTATCATAAATCAGACGCAGCCAAAACACCTGACAGCAGCCAGACACCTCCGTCTCCAATGTTCACTGCTCCTGCCAGATAATTTCACCTTACAGAGGTGGTATGTGCTTAATCCAGCCACTCTCTTGCCATTTCCTGAGGGGGGAGATGAGGAAGAAGGACATTTCTGGTATAGTTTGAACTTGGATCAGGAGTCAAACATAAGCTCGGATGTAAAAAGTCATTTACTGGGACGCCTAGTCAAAAAGACAGAAACAGATGAAACACAAGACTCTCTACATTGTACGCTGTGGAACAAACAAACACCAGGACGGGATCTTCAATATGAAGCGAAGCTTATGAAATTGAAGCAAGTCACGTTAAAACTGATGAAATTGTATAATGATGCAATAGGGGATAGCGCACTCACGGTAGAGCTTCCATTTGAAGCAGAATTGCTCTATAAACATTGGGATACAGCTGTCGCACACATAGCACTAACAAAGTCTGCACAGAGTACATGGAGCTCATTGGGGACTGCGCTGAAATGGTGGGAGTCCGCAGATGAAAATGAACTAGAAGCAGAAGGGATAACAAAACAAACCCTCAACTGGCATGTGAATAGCTTTCCCAAAGTACAGGCTGAAGACCCATATGCTGTTCCAGGATCAGTAAACCCACCTCATGACTGTCTTCAGCAAATGGAAATGGAGACCTCACACCTTGCGAATGTAAAAGAACTTGCCCTGACAGACCAAGACATCACTCTGTATGTGGATGGATCAAGGTATGCTGATGAGAATGGAAAATATCACACAGGATATGCTGTGACTACGGAAAAAGATGTGATGCGAGCCTTCTCATTACCTCCCACCATGTCAGCACAAGAAGCAGAGTTGATTTCATTGACTAAAGCCTGTGAGATTGCAGCAGGACAGCGAGCTAACATCTATACAGACTCAAGATATGCTCTAGGAGTGACTCAAGACTTTGGAATAATTTGGAAAGCCAGAGGATTTATGACAGCTGCAGGTACTCCAGTGAAGCATGATAAAGCCATAAGTGAACTGATGGATGCGTTAGCACTCCCAGAAGAAGTGGCCATACTGAAGGTGAAGGCACATGGGAAGCTAAACTCAAATGAAGCACGAGGAAATCATCTAGCAGATCAAATGGCTAAAAATGCAGCAATGATATCACAGGAAATGGACAAGAAAGAGATGAATGAAAATGTAAAAATCTATACGATACAAACTCTACCTACAGATTTGAAGTTACTCAAGGAACTACAGAAAACTGCAAATCCAGAAGAAATAAACAAATGTAAGACAAAGGGAACAACCCTTAAAGATGGACTATATGTTAATAATTTGAGATTGTGTTTACGAAAAAGCCTATATCCATCAACAGTACAATGGGCCCATGGACCAGCACATTTGTCAAAGACTCTCATGAATGATTTAATAGACAAGTACTATGTGGCTCCAGGCATCACCACTCTTACAAATAATTATTGTAAGTCATGTAGCATCTGTGCCAAATGTAATGTAGGTCGAACTGAGAAAACTCCACAGAAAAATCAAGCAAAATCATTGTTCCCATTCCAGAGGATACAAATTGACCACATTCAAATGCCAAAAAGTGGCCGGTTTGAATATGCATTGGTCATTGTAGATATATTCTCAGGATGGCCAGAAGCGTACCCAGTCACAAATATGACTGCAAAGACCACAGTGAAGCGGTTACTAACAGAGGTCATCTGCAGATATGGGGTCCCTCAAGTAATTGAAAGTGACCAGGGACCAGCTTTCACTGCAATCTTAGCTAAAGAAATATGGACAGCTCTAGGAGTGACACTATCTTTTCATACACCCTACCATCCCCAGAGTAGTGGGAGGGTGGAATGTATGAATGGGAATTTGAAGTCTAGAATGCTAAAAATGTCACAAGAAACTGGTATGCCGTGGCCTGAGAGCCTTCCTATAGCTTTGTTCAGTGTCAGGTATACCCCTAGGGGAAAACATGCTTTATCTCCTCATGAGATCTAATTTGGGTCTGCTCCTAGATTAGGATGTTATTTCCCTCAGCAATTGCAGTTGAAATTTGATGTACTTGTTGACTATGTGATAGGCTTGTCCACAGCACTGACTAAAATCCATGCACAAGTGTTCTCTTCTATTCCAGATCCGGAGGTAGATACTGGCACACACCAACTACTTCCTGGAGATTAGGTTCTGGTCAAGAGGTTTGTGAGGAAAATCCCACTGGAACCCAGATACGAAGGTCCTTTCCAAGTCCTACTGATCACAACCACTTCGGTTAAGTTGGAAGGGAAACCTACTTGGGTCCACGCGTCACATTGCAAAAAGGTTGCTCCCCCTGATGAACAGGAACCAGCACAATGAGTATACCTCAGTGTTTTATCTTGTTTTACAGTATTCTTGAACAGTGCACAACATGTAACTATTACAAAATGTGAAGATGGAGTCACATTTTGGTATAATTCACTTTCTACACATGTTGCTACATGCACCTTTGACTTCTGTGATATTGTTAGATGTGCTACTGTCCATGAACAGTGTGACTTGTATAAATCTTCCCCTAATAAGGCTATATACATATGTGTTGATGGAAAGATTTATGGGAAAGATTGTCCTACATGGCATATGGTAGGATGGACTACTGGAACACCCTTGGAGTATAGACCTCAGAACGCTGTAGCCAAGAAAGATGACCTAGGTAGATCTCTACTAGATCGTATGACTCTACTAAAGACTGGTAGATGTTTAAATAGTGGCAAGACTAGTTCTAGCATGCAGCTAACTCTAACTATACAAAATCCTAGTCCCATAGATGCTGACACATATTTGATGGGAGCATGGAGTAAGGGGGAGACTACAAAGTTCTCAGGTAAATTTAAGTTAGCAGACTTATACAATTATCCTAACTTACCACTTGTATTACAGATATTCCAACCAGGTCCCAAGATCATTGGAACAATGACTGCTAATGGTGATCCAACATATGAAGATACCTTAGCTACTGAAACAGGGTATTCAGATCTCAATGTATGGTTAGAATGGATGAAATATAATGTCCAAGAAAATAACAAAACTAATTGTTATGTTTGTGGTCATGCTAGGCCCCATTTGGGTACTGTTCCACTCACTATACCTTTATTAGAAGAAAAATGTTTCCTGAGCCTGTTTAAAAACACACTCAGTGATGTAAGTAGATGTAAAAAATGGAAAAAGACATATCCTATGATAACTAATAACCCGCATCCAGGTGAGGCTATAACTATATATACAGGAAATTATACGTGCTATCGTAGGCACCTATTTTACCACAAAATACTGGGTAAAATGAGTGACTCGAGTATAAGCCGAGGGTGGGAAATGTGCTGCCCCCTGTGTCCCCCCTATCTTTCCTGTGTCTCTTCTCTCCTCTCCCTTCCCTGTGTCTCTTCCCCCTCCCTTATAACCCTCCACAACCCCCCTCCTCATTCTCAACCTCCCTCCTCAACCCCACTCCTCATCCTTAACCTCCCTCCTCAACCTCCCCCCTCATCCTCACCCCCCCCCATCCTCAACCCCCTCCTCAACCTCAACCTCCCTCCATAACCTCCACCTCCCTCCTCATCCTCAACCTCCCTCCTCATCTTCAACCCCCTCCTCAACCTCCCTCCTCATCCTCAACCTCCCTCCTCATCCTTAACCCCCTCCTCATCCTCCCTCCTCAACCCCCCCTCAACCTCACTCCTCAACCCCCTCATCCTCATCCTCCCCCCTCAACCCTCCATCCTCATCCTCCCCCCCTCAACCCCCCATCCTCATCCTCAACCACCCCATCCTCAACCCCCTCCTCATCCCCCCTCATCCTCAACCCCCTCCTCAACCTCAACCCCCCTCCATAACCTCAACCTCCCTCCTCATCCTCAACCTCCCTCCTCATCCTCAACCCCCATCCTCATCCTCCCCCTCAACCCCCCATCCTCATCCTCAACACCCCCATCCTCAACCCCCTCCTCACCCCCCTCAATCTCAACCCCCCCTTTTCAACCTCAACCTCCCTGCTCCTCATCAACCCCCCCTCCTTACCCCCTCCTCAACCCCCCATCCTCAACTCCCCAATCCTCATCCTCAACCCCCCATCCTCCACGCCCTCCTCGCCCCCCCTCAACCTCAACCCCCCTCCTCAACCTCCCTCCTCCTCATCAGCCCCCTCCTCAACCCCTATCCTCAACCCCCCATCCTCATCCTCAACCCCCCATCCTCATCCCCCTCCTCACCCCCCCAACCTCAACCCCCCTCCTTAACCTCCCTCCTCCTCATCAACCTCCTCCTCACCCGGTATATGCTAATGACATGGCTCGCATGTGACGTCACATGCGCGCCGGGGTCAAGACGGAGCAGAGGCCGGAGAAGAAGCAGGTAAGTGAGGGGGAGATATTTAGAGGGGAGACAGTGAGGAGGGAGTTGAGGAGGGGGTTGATGAGGAGGAAGGGGGTTGATGAGGAGGAGGGGGGTTGAGGATGAGGAGGGGGAGGGAAAGAGACACAGGGGGTAGAGAGACACGGGGGGTTAGAGAGACACGGGGGGGTTAGAGAGACACTAGGGGGAGTGACTCGAGTATAAGCCGAGGGGGCCCTTTTTAGCCTTAAAAAAAGGGCTGAAAAACTTGGCTTATACTTGAGTATATACGGTACAAGGTGTCAGTCAAATTGTATAATTCTACCTAGTTCAAATGTGATTGTAGTAAAGGGAGATATTATAAACTCCTTTAAAAAATAGTGGTTCTAATTATTTTACTATCAGTCCTATTAAATGCGGGCTACGTGTTGCAACGTAGCCCGTAACTTTCATCTTAGGGCTATTTGCATGTTAAGAAGCCCTGTAACGCAGGCTGCAGACGAATTATGGGTAAGTTGCAATAAAAGCCTATTGGTTGAGCAACGTTCAACTTTGCGGCTGTAAATCCTTTGATCTGTCAAGCCCGTAACTGCTACATTTCAAATTCAGCTATTAAATTGCAACGAGTCACTCGCGAGCAAGTCCGTAACATGCAAATGGAGCCCAATGGCCAACGTGTGCTCGAGAGGACCCACAAGGGGGGTAGAGTCCAATACGGGGGACATCCCTTTCTCTTTTGAATTTGCAATCCTTCAGTTGGATGTAGAAGATAAGTTCTCTAAAAACAAATATCTAATAATTTTCATTGTGTTGGTAGTCAAATGGACTGTAATTCCTTTGATCTGTCAAGCCCGTAACGGCTACCTTTCCAATTCAGCGATTAAATTGCAACTAGTTACTCGCGAGCAAGTCCGTAACATGCAAATGGAGCCCAAAGGCCAACGTGTGCTCGAGAGGACCCGCAAGTCCAATGCGTAGCACTTGTAAAGTGTATAAAAATACAATACTGTACTTACGTAAATTAAAATGGAAAGTGTTGTTGATCTTAGAATTAATAGCACAACATTCTCAAGCCCTCAAATCAGCTCAGAAAAATACTAAATTTCATGTGTTTATTTTGTGTTATATTGATCCCGGCAATCAATGTGTTAATACATATACTGTAACTAGCATGTGATAGAATATCTAATTTGCGACTTTATTAATATTGCATTATGACTGGAATGTGGGTTCGCTCATAGCTCGTAATTGAACCCCGTAAGAGTTTGAAATCCATGCTCCATTTTCTTGTGATGCAATGCTGACGATCTCTGTTTCAGTTGGCTCCATCTAAACCCATCACTACAGTCTTGCTTAATTGTTTGCGTTCGAGCCCGTAACTCCGACGGTCGACAACTGCTTTATGATTTAGCGTCTACAGCTCGTAGCAGGCAGCCCTTCTAATTTAATAGCCCCGTAAATCGGGCAAATTTCAAGCCCGCAGCTGTTGCGGGGCTCACGTTGCAGTTACGGGGTTGCAATGTAATATGGCCCTAAATCTAATAAATACAAATCCTGATATCTTAATAAAAGTAGGACTCCAATAATGATATGAGGAATTATTATTTATCAGTAAATTTGAGCACTAACAATCCTCCTAGCCTTTTAGATATTATGTCATTATTAAGTGTACAAAAAATAAAGATGGGAGAAAAAAGCAGGAAAATAAAAAAATAAAAATGAATCACTTTAAATAATTCCTTATAAATTACTCATAATTGATATACAGGTTTATCTACCAAAAAACACAGCTTATAAAGGATAATTTATACTAGGGAATGATAGTTACTAATGAGACACCAACTGCCACTCTGGGGCTTTAAGCAAAAGCTTAGACTTTTTTTTACACTATATTTCTCTGAATCATTTTTAACTTTCCAGGTGGTCAAAGATCCTCTCTTTCTTTAACTGTATTACATGTTTACCATTTGGAGCTTTTCCTAATATAGAGTTTAACTGGTAAACCCCATTGTTATGGCAATTGCTCTTTTCTCAAAGTCATTGTAATGTGATTAAACTCCTTATGAGTGGCAGAAGATATATCTGAAATTAGTTTTATGCTTTCATATGGAGAATCCAAAACTCTTTTCTTAAAGGATGCTCTAACTATTGCTTTCTTATAAGCTAAAAAAATGAATTTTACCATTACATCTCTAGGATTAATAGAGTCATAATTGGCCGGAAGAGGTGATATATGTGCTATGTTTATTCTATTGTCTCCCTGAAATTCAGGGGGGATCAAAGTAGAAAACATCTCCATAAGATATTTAGCCAAGTCTGGGTTTAGTACAGTCTCTGAAATTCCTCTAGTCCTTAAATGTTGTCTTCTCGAACGGTCTTCATTCTTAGTCATATTATAATTTGATTTATTTTTTCTTCTTCAACTGTATAGTATAAACCAACAGAGAGTTATGATCAATGGTTAGTTTATCAATTTTTCTTTCAATCTCTTCTGACTTTGATTTTAAATCTTCTATTGACAGGGAATTTGTTAGTATTTGTTGTTTGAATTCTGCTGTCATTGATGTTTGAAACTCTGCTAGTAGATTTTTCATATTAGATAGAGTTAGTTGATCATTCTGCTTGGAGATCATCTCTCCAAGAGAGCTTGAGGAATTAGAGCTTATTATACTTTGATTGGAAGATTGATCCATTATTGTTTGATTGTCTTGTAAAGATTCAGTTAGAACTTAATTTTCGGGAGATTTTTTAATTATATTTGTTTTATCCCTAGATTTCATTTTTGGTGGATTATTGTCCTTTTTCTTCATTTTGTCTGTTAATCTAAATTTAAGGATTGATTTTATTTACTTGACAATATACCGGAACTTCTCTTTAAGGTGTGATGTAAAATTCAATATTCCACAAAGAGGTTCTTTGATAAACATTTCCCTACTGCAAGATCTATTCCCTACAAAAAATATAACTAGGCTTGACTATATGGCATTACAAAGGAGTTTGATTAAGTGGGGCTTCTCATTAAATAATCTGAGAGAATATTCCCTATTTGAAAGTATATT
Source organism: Discoglossus pictus (assembly GCA_027410445.1). Taxonomy (NCBI): domain Eukaryota; kingdom Metazoa; phylum Chordata; class Amphibia; order Anura; family Alytidae; genus Discoglossus; species Discoglossus pictus. The sequence continues at coordinate 213,699,167 of CM050166.1, read as the reverse complement.
TTTTAAAGATATAGAATCCCATACTATCTCTAAATGTCAGAATATATTATAACTTTATATAGAAGTCAATAAATCCTATGGGATGATTAAATGGCAAGAAGAGATAGGTAGAACATGGCAAATAGACAAGTGGAATAGGGCCTTTAAACTAACTAAACACTCTACTCATTACTCCTCATATAGAGAACTATTTTTCAAAACCATACATAGATGGCACTGTGTTCCTTTAACTGTAAATAAAATAGATCCCGCGACAAATGCGTTGTGCTGGAAAGGATGCAATCATTTGGATACACACAAACATACGTGGTGGGACTGTGAAAAGATTAAAACATTTTGGAAACATTGCTTACTTCAGATCTCTACAATAATTGGTAGGGAAATCCCTTCCTCTTTTGAATTTGCAATCCTTCAGTTGGATGTAGAAGATAAGTTCTCTAAAAACAAATATGTAATAATTTACATCGTGTTGGTAGCCAAATGGACTTTAGTAAAATATTGGAAAAATAAACAAATCCCAACCTCGGAAGAAGTTAAAGGTATTGTAGTAAGTAACCTTGGGTTAGAGAGAGATATGATACTAACACAATTTATGAAAAAAACCTTTAAATAATAAACAGCATTTATGAGATTTGTATATTAAATAAAAAGGGAAAAATAATATAACTAATATATTAGTTAGATGATTCAATTTCAAGTTATTTGCTGACTTCCATTTTATGTATAAAAACAAGAGAGAGATGCAGGGGGAGAAAAGTGCAAGATCCAATAGTGCAGATAAATACATTTGTTATTGTACAGTAAAAATATGAATAATAAAAAAAGAGCAAAATATAAAGTGGAACAAATAATAACGATATGTCACACTCACATTTCTTTCCCTCAAACAATATGAGGTATGAAAGCATGTATGTATGTAGGTACGAATGTAAATATGTAAAATTATTGATATTTTATAAGATTTACTTCTATGTAAATATGTAAATTGGACTTTTTATGTTTGTTTTATGTGAATAAAGAAAAAAAAAAGACATTCTATTAATAACAAGTGATGTCGCGAACATAACATTTTCGGTTCGCGAACCGCGAACGCAAACCGCCGCAAATATTTGCGAACCAGCGAACCGCCATAGACTTCAATGGGCAGGCGGATTTTAAAACCCACAGGGACTTTTTCTGGCCACAATAGTGATGGGAAAGTTGTTTCAATGGGACTAACACCTGGACTGTGGCATGCCGGAGGGGGATCCATGGCAAAACTCCCACGGAAAATTACATAGTTGATGCAGAGTCTGGTTTTAAGCCATAAAGGGCATAAATTACCTAAGTTTCCTAAATTGTTTGGAATAACGTGCTTTAAAACATCAGGTATGATGTTGTATCGATCAGGTAGTGTAAGGGTTAGGCCCGCTTCACAGTGACAGACCAAACTCCCCGTTTAACGCACCGCGAAAAACCGCAAACAGTCCATTTGCACAACCGCAAACTCCCCATTTGCACAAGGTTGGATACCAAGCTAGCCATGTCCCGTTCCTTGTCCTCACTGATGTCATTGAAGGTCTCTTCCTCCACCCAGCCACCAAGGGTCCCCGAAAGGTGACAACAAGCCCCCTGGGACGCCTGCTGTGTTTGGTCTTCCACCTCCTCAAAGCCACCTTCCTCCTCTGACTCCTCTTCTTCAGACTCCTCTCACTGCGTTGCCTCTCTCTGCATTATTATAAGGTGTGTTAAGTAGTACTACTCTTATCAGTTTAATACCTGTTACAACACCTATCAGGGGGCGTGTATAAGGCCTGGATTTTTGGAACCGGGAGATGGAAAAAGATACTTAATTGGTCGTATCACTTCAAATTTGGGGCACGGCGCGTGCAATCAAAGGTGCCACCATATTGGAGTGGCGTGTTTGTAAGTACTACTCTTATCAGTTTAATACCTATTACAGCACAAATCAGGGGGCGTGTATAAGGCCTGGATTTTTAGAACCGGGAGATGGAAAAAGATGCTTGGTTGGTCGTATCACTTCAATTTTGGGGCATGGCACGTGCAATCAAAAGTGCCACCAGATAGGAGTGGCGTGTTTGTAAGTACTACTCTTATCAGTTTAATACCTGTTATAGCACCTATCAGGGGGCGTGTATAAGGCCTGGATTTTTAGAACCGGGAGACGGAAAAAGATGCTTGGTTGGTCGTATCACTTCAATTTTGGGGCACGGCACGGGCAATCAAAGGTGCCACCAAATAGGAGTGGCGTGTTTGTAAGTACTACTCTTATCAGTTTAATACTTGTTACGTCACCTTTCAGGGGGCGTGTATAAGGCCTGGATTTTTAGAACTGGGAGATGGAAAAAGATGCTTGGTTGGTCGTATCACTTCAATTTTGGGGCACGGCACGTGCAATCAAAGGTGCCACAAGATAGGAGTGGCGTGTTTGTAAGTACTACTCTTATTAGTTTAATACCTGTTACAGCACCTATCAGGGGGCGGGTATAAGGCCTGGATTTTTAGAACCGGGATATGGAAAAAGATGTTTTGTTGGTCGTATCACTTCAATTTTGGGGCACTTTGTGACATTAGCTTCTTACGCTCAAAGACGTCCTTTACAGGCACCTGACTATGGGCAGATGAGCAGGAACCGCTCAAGTCAAGAGACGGAGTGGCGGATGGTTGAGAGGGGGCAAGGAGGACAGCAGTGGTTGATGTGGCTGATGATGCTGGACCAGGAGGAGGATGGCGGCTTTGAGTTTGTGTGCTGCTTGTACTCATGTTTTGGTCTGGAGTCACCCAAACATTAGATCTCAACCTGTAGCGGATAAGGGAACCAGGCTACTCTAGACCTCATTCATCATTACAGGTTTTCACACATTGGTATATTGCGTGCAAGCTACTGTGACAACAGATATGAGTGGCACTGTGCACTTGCAGAAGTTGGCAGAGTAGACGCTGTAGGTCTGACACACACGCTTGCAGACAACTAACTGCTATGCAATCTATTACAGTAGAATTTATTTTTTTTAATCTAATTTAGACTAAATTTTGTTTTAAATGTACACTACTGTTACACCAGATATGAGTGGTGTGTTAAGTAGTACTACTCCTATCAGTTTAATCCCTGTTATGTGCCATTTTTTGAGGTTTGGTTGTTGAAGCCACAGTGCAGCACCAGAGGCCAGAAAAATTAGGCATGTACACATGCCTGAAAAATTAGGTATTGTTGATCTTGCAGCTAGCAGAGAAGAAGGTAGGCCTGATTCAACGCCCAGCACCGCATACCCACACTCACAGAGATTGAGAGGGGGACCTGAGAAGGCCACGGGCTGGAGATATAAAGGGGGGCCATCCCAAATAAGCACACAAGCAGGGACAAAGGTAGTGAAGGGGACATAGAGGCCCATGGACTGACGGTCGCCATCTTGGCAGGAAAAGGGCCCAGCGATTAAGCCAAACTGACCCAGCACAGGCAGCTACTTGAGTCAAACGCTGTACAATTACACCTTAATAAAGCTGAAACATGCAGCAGCAGGGATTCTAAACGGCCACACAGGGACAAGTAGGCTAACAGCCCCCACAGTCTCTGCACCACTCTTTTTAACAGATAACCCAAGGGGCTAACCAGGGAGCTTGCCCACATAAAAAACAGAATTTTATTGGAGGAATTATTAGTGTCTTTACCCCCCAAGAGAGGACATAATATACAGTATCTTTAGACTACCTGATGGCCAAACCTCCTTTAGCCCCAATGCTATCCAAGAAACATTTCAAAACTTCTATCAGACCATATATTCATCCCAATCCCGCTGCAGCGGATCTGACATAGAGTCCTTCCTACTACAGCAAGAAGTCCACAAAATACCTGTACCTCAATTGGACAGCTTGAACCTACACATATCCCAAGAGGAAGTTAAATCTACAATCCAAGATCTTAAATTTGGCAAGTCCCCAGGGCCAGACAGTTTTACTCATCTGTACTATAAGAAATTTGAGCCCTTGCTTACCCCCGCACCTAACATCTTTGTTTAACGCTATACTAAATGGAGAATTTATGCCCCCTTAATTGAATCAGGCCGACCTCATTGTCTTTCCAAAAGAGGGTAGGGACCCTTTAGAGGTTAAAAATTATTGCCCCATACCCCTGATAAATGTGGATGTCAAGATCCTAGCTAAAATTATGGCCAACTGAATATCTAACTTTTTACTGGACTAAATACATAAGGACCAAACGGGGTTCATTCCTTTCAGAGAGGCAGGAGATAATGTTAGGACGGTTCTGAACGCCCAGTTCTTGGCTCAACACTATAACAACCCAGTTTGCCCTCTAGCCCTAGACATAGATAAGGCTTTTGATACGGTGGAATGGCCATATATGTACAAAATGCTAGATAAGTTTGGATTTGAGGGACGCTTTCTCAACCTGCTCAGAAGGTACTACGACTCACCAGTAGCTAACTTAAAGATACCAGGGGACCATAAGGCCAAAATCCAAGTACAGAGAGGGACCAGGCAGGGATGCCCACTCTCCCCACTGCTCTTTGCTCTTGCCATTGAACCCCTAGCGCAGGCAATCAGAATCAACCATGCCATCCAGGGGGTTCAAGTAGGACACTATCAGTTTAAGTGTTCACTTTTCGCGGACGATATGCATTGCACCCTGACCAAGCCCCTTCTCTCTATACCAGCACTCATTTCCACTATAAAAGACTTCAGCTAAATCTCGGGCCTCCAATCCTTGCAAAAGGATATTTCTCTTTCAATGGAATCTTGCTCACTGGGGATACACATAAAATAACTTATCTCAATCCTAGAACAAGCTATTCCAATTAATGGCTTTAGCATTCAAAATACACATAGCTACCCGGGCCCGGATGGATTTACAAATCTCTATTACCAAACTTTTATAGACTTGTTATTACCCCACTTAGCCACACTTTTCAATCAAATTTTAGAAGGCTCTCCCATGCCACAAGAACTAAACCATGCAAATATGATATGTTTCCCGAAAGAACGACGAGACCTATTAGGACTTAAAAATTACTGCCCCATATCACTCCTAAATGGGGATATAAAAATTTTGGCCAAATGAATGGCAAACAGGATTTCGCAATTTCTCCCCTCCATAATCCATAAAGACCAAACAGGGTTTATCCCCCATAGACAAACGGGGGACAATATCAGACGGACACAAAATTTAATCTCATGGTCATCCCTACATCAAATACCCACATGCCTTTTGGCGTTAGATATAGAAAAGGCTTTTGATACGTTGGAATTGCCTTATTTAAAAGCGATATTACAGAAATTTGGGTTTGCAGGCAAATTTATGAACTTGATAGATACATACTACAAATCTCCGTCAGCCAGATTAAAACTCCCGGGAGATCGCTTACAACACATAAAGATTCAAAGGGGAAAAAACAATTTTTTAGATTTATTTGGAATCATAAAGCCCCGAGGATCTCAAAAAATAATATGTATAGACCAAAAGGGAAAGGGGGCCTATCGTGCCCGAATCTCAAACTGTATTACAAGGCAGCGCAGCTGGCTTTCATTCCTCTGGCGCATTCTCCCACACATCAGCCGCTCTGGGTATTTATGGCAAATGTAAGCATGTCACCTTATACATGGGATACAGTAATATGGATTCCAGGCCTGTATACTTTTTTGAGAAACTTGAAAAACCCGTTGATTAAGCACTCATTAAAAATATGGACGGAGATAAACTAGACACAAAAACTGGACACTCGGGTATCAGATCTTACCCCTATCGTACCCAATCCCCACCTTAAGATACATCTTCCGGAAAGCTGTCTCAGTTGGTGGAAGTCTCAGAACCTACTAAGGGTTGGTCCATGGTGAAATGACGACAAAATAATGACCTTTGAGCGGGTGAGGGATAGATACAATTTACCTCTGGCTGAACACTATACTTTTTGGAGGATACATCATTTTATATATACGATAAGTGGTAGGGGAACCCCCAAAGAAACACCTGGCTACTCAAAAAAATGTAAGGATTCCCCCTTTAAGCCTGGTATTATTAGCCTCATGTATGAACTATTTAATGAAAACTCATGGGCAAACAAACCAGACTATACCAAAGCCTGGGAGAGGGATTTGGGCACCGAGTTGGCAGACAGCACATGGGATAAAAGTTGGCGAGGCTTAAGTAGGGGATCTTTAAATTTTAGTCTGCTTGAGACTTCAATAAAGGCCCTACACAGTACATATATTACTCCTTTTATGCTAAATAAATGGGATCCAAAACGGAGCAGCTCATGTTTTAGGAACAGTGGTAATGAGGCTACATTTATTCATGTCTGGTGAGAAGAAACATGCTTACTAGCTTCTAAAATGTTTAAGATTCAGATCTCTGCTAATATAGAAAACTGCATGCTGGGTGTTCCGCATGTCTGTCTCTCGCCCGCTCAAAATAGGCTATTAAATAAGGCTATCAAAATAGGCTATTAAAGTTCATCATGTTGGCCAAAAAGTTAAAAATAAATTAAACTTGATCCTTAGAAATGAACGCCTTACCCATTTAGTAGACAACTCCATGTATAGATTTTGAGATATATTGTCTCCGTGGCTGCAATTAAGGGATAGCATATCATCTGGAGACAATTAAAGAAATTTAGGTCCGGAATAGGGGCTCCCCTAAATGGGAGAGGATATTCTCAAGAGAACGGGATGCATGGAGGTCTGTGTGGATCCTTAGAGGTGCGGAGGACGGAGGTAAGTGCTATATTTTACATCATATTTATGTAAAAAAAGGAGGATGTTTGTGGACCTTTCCCTTTCCCAACATGTTAAATGTTAAAATTAGTTATTTTTTTTCCCAATTATAGTCGGATTCAAGACTTAAAGGGAATCAACTTAAAACAAACTGAATTAAAGCTATATTAATAACTGAAAAGTAAAAATATATATATATTTTTAGGCTACAGGTACAACAAAATCCAGATAACATACTAGCCCTGGATATGGTATAAGCTCCAAGATTATGGAATGGAAAGGGGTAAACTGAGTATTAATAGAGATAAGGTAACTCAGTGATGTATTAACATGTATGGATATATATGTAACATGGTAATGGTTGTTTGAATATGATATATTACCTGACCTAATAAAATATTTTTTGAAAGAAAAAATACACATAGCTAGTAGTTAAAACTTTCAGGAATTAATAAAAAAAATCAACTATTTACTCCTCAACGAGAGATTAAACCATGTAGTCTTGGATAGAATCACCCAGTTCCAGACAATTTGGGATCCCTGGATAACATCCCCATTTAATGCCCCCCTAATATAATAAAACATTTGTTAATGGTTGAAGCGACTCGGGGGGAAGGACCGGAGTGGGGGAGCCCTGGAGGAGACCCTTCAGAAGCAACCGGCGGCAAAATCATCAGAGGAAAGGAGAGGTCGCCTACTGAAGCCTGCCCTAGGGTAACCCAAGGGCGATTGATCAGGTTAGATATTGTAAATAATAAGCTACTGCTGGAGTAATGATAGATAATAGGACTTTGGTGTTAACTGCTGATATACTCTTTACTATTGTCTGTTTTACCATGTCTTAGGTTTCTCTTAAAAATTGCAATCACAGTAAAAAAAAAGAAAATTTAATAACCAAAAAAGTTAAAATAAGAAGGCCTAGCCAGCTAATTTTAACAAAATGTCTTCATTGTAAATATGTATTTTTGCACAACTGTTGTGTTATGCAAGACTGTTCAATATGCTTTCTTTTTCATTACATGCCGTACGCCTTCTGACATAAAAATTAAAATTCCAAAATTAGGTATTGTTGCAGACGCTGCTGTTGCAGCGGCCAGAAAAGTTGACCTTTGTTCCCCAGGCAGAAAGTGCCATAAAACATTGCCTCTTCTTGAACCCTAGTTGGTGGCGGATAAGTCACGCAAGTCATCCGGCATTCACAGATAACATACAGCAGCGTGTGGACCATTTTTAGCCGAAGGCAGCTCATCTCATCAGGCCTTTTTCAGTCGAATGAATCGCCCAGTGTCAGTCCCTTCGGGATCCATCCCTCATTCATCTTTATAAAGGTGAGGCAATCTAGACTTTTTTGCCCTAGGCGACTTCTCTTCTCGGTGACAAAACCTCCTGCTGTACTGAAGGTCCTTTCTGACAGGACACTTGAAGCGGGGCAGGCCAGAAGTTCAATTGCAAATTGGGATAGCTCAGGCCACAGGTCTAGCCTGCATATCCAGTTGTCAAGGGGTTCATCGCTCCTCAGAGTGTCGATATCTGCAGTTAAGGCGAGGTAGTCTGCTACCTGTCGGTCAAGTCGTTCTCTGAGGGTGGATTCTGAAGGGCTGTTGCGATGCGTAGGACTGAAAAAGGTCCCCATGTCGTCCATCAACAACACGTCTTTTAAACGTCCTGTCCTTGCCGGCGTGGTCGTGGGAGGAGGATTACTTTCACCTCTTCCCCTTTTATATTGCCCTTGTGCTGTGACATCACCCTTATATGCTGTGTAAAGCATACTTGTTAATTTGTTTTGGACCTGCTGCATCCTTTCTGACTTGTGGTAATTTGGTAACATTTCAGGCACTTTCTGCTTATACCGGGAGTCTAGTAATGTGCACACCCAGTACAGGTCGTTCCCCTTCAGACTTTTCATACGAGGGTCCTGCGACAGGCACGACAGCATGAAAGACCCCATTTGCCCAAGGTTGGATGCCGAGCTACCCATGTCCCGTTCCTCGTCCTCAGTGTTCTAGCTGAAGATATGTTCTTCCCCCAGCCACGTACAACACCACTAATACCAGATAGGTGACAACGAGCACCCTGGGATGCCTGTTGTGATTGGTCTTCCTCCTCCCCCTCAAAGCCACATTCCTCCTCTGACTCCTATTCCTCACAATCCTCTTCCAGCGTTGCCGCAGGTCCAGCAAGTGATTCTGATAAGGCTGTTTCTGGTAATGATGGTGACCACAACTCTTCCTCTTCCTCGTCACGCTCATCTACGGCCTGATACAGCACTCTTCGCAGGGCACGCTCCAGGAAGAAAACAAATGGTATGATGTCACTGATGGTGCCTTAGGTGCGACTGACAAGGTTTGTCACCTCCTCAAAAGGACGCATGAGCCTACAGGCATTGCGCAAAAAAATCCCCAGCTCCGCAGAGGCTGTCCTAGCACCCCGGTCATACAAATACTCGTTAATGGCTTTTTCTTGTTGGAGCAGGCGGTCGAACATTAGGAGTGTTGAATTCCAACGTGTGGGGCTGTCACAAATCAATCGCGTCACTGGCATGTTGTTTCGACGCTGGATATCTGAAAAGTGCGCCATGGCTGTGTAGGAACTCCTGAAATGGCCACACACCTTTCTGGCCTGCTTCAGGACATCCTGTAAGCCTGGATACTTATGGACACGGCACATGCATCAACTTGCCCAAATTCAATGCCGCCAACAAATTTCTTCCGTTGTCACAAACCACTTTGCCAATCTCCAGTTGGTGCGGAGTCAGCCATTGATCCACCTGTGCGTTCAGGGCGGACAGGAGTGCTGGCCCGGTGTGACTCTCTGCTTTCAGGCAACTCAACCCCAAGACGGCATGACACTGCCGTATCTGGGATGTGGAATAGTATCTGGGGAGCTGGGGGGGGTGCCGTTGATGGTGAACAAGACGCAGCAGTAGAGGACTCAGCTGAGGAGGTTATGGAAGAGGATAGAGTAGGAGGAGTAGAGGAGGTGGCAGCAGGCCTGCCTGCAAGTTGTGGCGGTGTCACCAACTCCTCTGCAGAGCCACGCATTCCATGCTTGGCAGGCGTCAGCAGGTTTGCCCAATGCGCAGTGTAGGTGATATACTTGCCCTGACCATGCTTTGCAGACCAGGTATCAGTGGTCAGATGGACCCTTGCCCCAACACTGTGTGCCAGAGATGCCATTACTTCCTTTTGCACAATTGAGTACAGGTTGGGGATTGCCTTTTGGGCAAAGAAATTTCGGCCGGGTACCTTTCACTGCGGTGTCCCAATCGCTACAAATTTTTTGAACGCCTCAGACTCCACCAGCTTGTATGGTATAAGCTGGCGGGCTAAGAGTTCAGACAAACCAGCTATCAGACGCCGGGCAAGGGGGTGAATTTGTGGTATTGGCTTCTTACGCTCAAACATGCCCTTGACAGAGACCTGACTGTGGGGAGATGAGCAGGAACAGCAAGAGGCGAGAGACGGAGTGGCGGATGGTTGAGAAGGGGCAAGGAGGACAGCAGTGGTTGACGTGGATGAAGATGCTGGACCAGGAGGAGGATGGCAGCTTTGAGTTTGTGTGCTGCTTGTACTCATGTGTTGATCCCATTGGCGTTTGTGATGTGACATCATGTGCCTTCACAAAGCAGTTGTACCTAGGGGGGTGTTGGACTACCCACGACTCAGTTTCTTTGGGCACAGGTTGCAAATGGCATCGCTGTTGTCAGAGACAGACACACAAAAAAAATGCCACACTGCTGAGCTCTGAGGTGACGGCATTCTGGTGGTGGCAACAGCATGCGTTGATTGGCATGCTGTCTGGCTTACCCCGGGTGCTGATGTATGCTGTCTGACTGTGCCACTAGCTCGTTGCAATGACCTCCCTCTGCTTCCAACTCGTCTCCTCCTCCCCTCTGTCTCCCCATCTGAACTTTCCCCCTGTTCTTCTCTTCTAGTGGGCACCCACGTGACATCCACGGACGCATCGTCATCATCATCACCCGCCTCACTTGTATCTGACAACTGAACAAAGGAAGCAGCAGCGGGTACATCATCATCATCATCACATTGTACATACATGTGTGTACTGCTGCCTGACTGAGACATATCCCTGTTATCTACATCCTCTGGCAATAATGGTTGCGCATCACTCATTTCTTCAAACTGATGTGTAAATAACTCTTCTGACTGATCAATTGAATCGGCTGTGGTACTAGTGTTGGTGGTGGCGGCAGGCGGGCGAGTGGTAACTTCAGAGGTGCCCGAAGCTAAGCTGGAGGAGGATGGTGCGTCAATGTTCCAAGCGGAAGCTGTAGAAGATTGGGTGTCCTGTGTTAGCCAGTCAACTATGTCCTTTGAACTTTTCAAGTTCAGGGTAACTGGCCTCTGAACACTGGGCATTATTGTAAGGCCAAAGGGAATCACAGCACCACGACCACGACGGCCCCTGCGGGGTGTCCTGCCTCTGCCTGTCATTTTTTTTCCGATTAGTGGTACTATGCGTGCAAGCTACTGTGACAACAGATATGAGTGGCACTGTTCACTTGCAGAAGTTGGCAGAGTAGACGCTGTAGGCCTGACACAGACGCTTGCAGACAAGTAACTGCTATTCAATGTATTACAGTCAAAATTATATTCTTTGTTTAAATGTGCACTACTGACTGTTACACCAGATATGAGTGGTGGCACTGACTGGGCAAGTAGGCACAGTATCTGATGTGAGCCTAAGACACACACGCTGGCAGGCAGGCAAATTAAATTAGATTACACAGAAAAAAAGTTTTGTTTTTTATAAATGTGGAGTGCTGGTACACCACTAGATTGGATTGGTTGAACTTGGCACAGTACTTGTAAGCCTGACACACACACTGGCTAGCAGTCAGGCAAATGAACTTCGATTGGCGGTCAGGCAAATGAACTTAGATTTAAGAAAATAAAATTAATGTTTTTTTAAATGTAGACTGCAGGTACACCACTAGATAGGATTGTTTAAACTTGGCACAATACTTGTAAGCCTGATACACACACTGGCTAGCGGTCAGGCAAATGAACTTAGATTGGCGGTCAGGCAAATTAACTTAGATTTAAGAAAATAAAATTATTGTTTTTTTAAATGTAGATTGCTGCTACACCACTAGATTGGATTGGTTGAACTTGGCACAATACTTGTAAGCCTGATACACACACTGGCTAGCAGTCAGGCAAATGAACTTAGATTGGCGGTCAGGCAAATGAACTTAGATTTAAGAAAATAAAATTATTGTTTTTTTAAATGTAGACTGCAGGTACACCACTAGATTGGATTGGTTGAACTTGGCACAATACTTGTAAGCCTGACACACACACTGGCTAGCGGTCAGGCAAATGAACTTAGCTTGGCGGTCAGACAAATTAACTTAGATTTAAGAAAATAAAATAATTGTTTTTATAAATGTAGGCTGCAGGTACACCACTAGATTGGATTGGTTGAACTTGGCACAATACTTGTAAGCCTGACACACACACTGGCTAGCGGTCAGGCAAATGAACTTAGATTGTCGGTCAGGCAAATTAACTTAGATTTAAGAAAATAAAATTATTGTTTTTTTAAATGTAGGCTGCTGGTACCCCAACTAGATTGGATTGGTTGAACTTGGCACAGTACTTGTAAGCCTGACACACTCACTGGCTAGCGGTCAGGCAAATGAACTTAGATTGGCGGTCAGGCAAATGAACTTAGATTTAAGAAAATAAAATTATTGTTTTTTTAAATGTAGACTGCAGGTACACCACTAGATTGGATTGGTTGAACTTGGCACAATACTTGTAAGCCTGACACACACACTGGCTAGCGGTCAGGCAAATTAACTTAGATTGGCGGTCAGGCAAATGAACTAAGATTTAACAAAATAAAAGTTTTGGTTTTTTAAAAGTAGACAACTAGTAAACAAGATTGTATTGGTTGCACTGTGCACACACAGTATAAGCTGTGAGCCTGACACACACACTTGCTAGCAGGGGCTAGCAGGTAGACAGGCAAATTAAGTTAGATTAGACTTAAAAAACAAAAAAACAAAAAAATTATGTTATAGCCCTAAAAAGGGCTTTTTGGGGTGCTGTGTTTACAGCAGAGATCTGATGAGTCCTTCAGCACTGCACTGGACACTGAATAAACTTGCCTAGCTATTGATTTCCCTATTCAATAAGCATCACCTACACTCTCCCTCCTCTCAGTAAGACTGCAAGTTAGTTATAATTCCAAAATGGCTGCTGTCCATGAGGTAGAAGGGTCTGGAAGGCAGGGTATGATGCTGATTGGCTGGCCCATTGTCACTCTGCTGACTGTGAGGTGCAGGGTCAAAGTTTGCTCAATGATAAAGTATAGGGGGCGGATCGAACATCGCATATGTTTGCAGTTCGCCGCGAACGCGAACATGCTATGTTCGCCGGCAACAATCCGCCGGCGAACTATTCGCGACATCTCTATTAATAACATCTCTAAATGTGTTAAGTCGTTATGATAGCGGATGGGTTTGAAAATAGCAATCGGAAAGGAAGGAAGATTGCTGATTGTGCACGTCTATGCAGCACAATTAAATGCATGGTTTTGAGTAGATTAAATAATATGCCAATATTACATAGAACTGTTAGTGGTTTCTTTAAATTTATAAACTAATTGGGCTATGTCTGCTGTAATAAGATCATAGTTATGCTGTTAATTATGAGTAATTACAAGGGCTGATAAAGTTTGAGATAAAAAAATAGGGAAAGGAACTAAAGGTAAGGACAGCTACCGTTCAAATGGATTGGGACAAGAGGGCTAAGAGAGAACTAAGATTGTATTAGAGTGATTTGATATCTCATATTGCTTTACTGTCATTCCAGGTGAGAGTCCAGTCTCTGACTATTGTTTATTCTTATCTTTAAATCTAATCCGGTGAATGATCTGCTCTATATAGTGGTGCGCTTTGTCCTACCCTCCCTTTTCTGTTGTCTCTTATTATGAAACCCACATGGACTAAAACAGATGATCTAATGCATTTTATAGAGTTTTAAATTGATTGATTGTGAGCGGATTGGCAAATATTACTTATTAGCATTAATTAATTCTTAGCCTCCAATTGCAGATTACACCTAATGTGCATGTTTTACTTATGTCATGATGACAGACTATTTTGCTATTGGATGTGTCTCAGAAGTAAATTACGGACTTGTTTAAATATTGTCAGATCATATGATCACGCCCCCTGAAATCAGACTTAAAAAATCAGGGTTTATGAGTTCAGCCTTAAGGTCAGAATTTGTGAGCTGGAGTCAATAGAATACATCTAAACATGTATTAAAAGAGTTCTCTGCATTTGCGAGCAGCTAATAGAATATGGCCCATTGTCAGTCTGATTTCTATATTGCCCATCTAGGATGTCCATGAGTAGAGTAATCTCTCAGGCTATTGGAAGAGGGTATTTGCCATGACCCGAGAATTATCTTGACAGAATTCTGTTAATCTCTGACCTGTTTAATTTTGTAACTGAGTACTTCTTTCACCACCCTTGATTAATTATGAGCACTACTCTATTTATTCTGAAAGATTCTTGACCACATTAGAAAATCTTGTGGTTAATGCTAAGAGTTGGTTAAAATAGGACACTGACCACATGAGTTGTAGTGTCCTGTTACAATGGTGGCAGTGGTGGGATGGCCACGTGGAGAAACATCTCCTCTTCTTCCTCACACATAATGGGCTCCCCTCCAGAGTGGACTACAGTGTCTGGAGCAACTATACAGTATGGGCTTGAGTCTGTCTCCACCATCTTGAGCCCAACAATGCACATTCCTTCACTCACCGGCTCTTTTGTCGAGCAGCTTTAACACATGTCTCATTACCAGACCTTTAAATGCTGTTCCACCTGGGCTAATTAAGACTATGCAGGAGTTTAACTCTGTCACTCCTGTATAGAACTTTTCAAAGTTGCTGTAACTTGCACCATCCACTGGAGCATCGTCTCACAATATGTATATATATATATATATATATATATATATATATATATATATATATATTGTGATCGTTTGCTCCTTGGAAGTGATGACAAGCAAGTGGAGTGTGAGTTCTTGTCAGAAGTGCAGGAGCTAAAAATTCTGAAGAACTCCTAATTGGAGCAACTCCCCTTTAAAAGACTGGAAAGCAGACATGGAAAGGGGGGGAGGCTGACTAGGCCCTAGGCAGCTGTGCTACTGAGAGAAGCAAGCACAGAGTGGAAGGTGATCTGCTGTGGAAGTACAGTGAAGTTTGTAAACTACCCTGTAAAGGATTGCCTAAGTGACTGTTACTGGCAGAACGGGGACTACAGCAAGTGATGTGAGCTGGAAGAGTGACTTCAGACCCAGGAGGTGAAGTTACAAGGAAGCCAAGTAAGTGAAGGGGATTTGTGAGGATTCCCAGGCAGAGTTTTGCCTTAAAGGCCTAAGCACGGTCTTGCTGAAGTATTATGCCCCAGGGAAGAAGTGAAGTAAAAGAGAAGTTTATACAAGTGAGTTTGTGTATGCAAGGTTCACAGGGGTGAAGCATACGGGAGAGACGGGCGGGCCCTATGCTTCACCCGCAACCGTGTCCCAGAGAGGAGCGCTGTGTCCGAGAGAGGAGCGATGTGTCCCAGAGAGGAGAGCTGTGTCCCAGAGAGGAGAGCTGTGTCCCAGAGAGGAGAGCTGTGTCCCCGAGAGGAGAGCTGTGTCCCACAGAGCGAGGAGCTAGAGAGGAGCTGTGTCCCACAGAGCGAGAGAGGAGCTGTGTCCCACAGAGCGAGAGAGGAGCTGTGTCCCACAGAGCGAGAGAGGAGCTGTGTCCCAGAGAGCGGAGCTGTGACCCAGAGTGGAGCGGTGTCCCAGAGGTTGCTGAAGATGGCGACCTAATCTCGCTGGGACCCTCACCTGTAAAGAGACTGTTTATTTCCTGACCACAAGGTGGCACTACCCAAGTTAAAAGGACTGTCTACAACCTGGCCACAAGGTGGCATTCTCCCACCTCGCGGAGAAGTAATTGTTTTTTTTTTTAAGCAGAGCTACGGCTACTGCTGTTATTTCTTTCTTCAAATAAACCTATTTGCTGCACTTTCAAGCCGGTATCAGCCCTTCATTCAAGAAACCACCGCTATATGCGGCCATCCTGATCACAATATATATATATACAGTCAGGTCCATAAATATTGGGACATCGACATAATTCTAAACTTTTTGGCTCTATACACCACCACAATGGATTTAAAATGAAACTAACAAGATGTGCTTTAACTGCAGACTTTCAGCTTTAATTTGAGGGTATTTACATCCGAATCAGGTGAACAGTGTAGGAATTACAACAGTTTGTATATGTGCCTCCCACTTTTTAAGGGACCAAAAGTAATGGGACAGATTAACAGTCATAAAACAAACTTTCACTTTTAATACTTGGTTGCAAATCCTTTGCAGTCAATTACAGCCTGAAGTCTGGAACGCATAGACAACACCAGACGCTGGGTTTCATCCCTGGTGATGCTCTGCCAGACCTCTATTGCAACTGTCTTCAGTTCCTGCTTGTTCTTGGGGCATTTTCCCTTCAGTTTTGTCTTCAGCAAGTGAAATGCATGCTCAATCGGATTCAGATCAGGTGATTGACTTGGCCATTGCATAACATTCCACTTCTTTCCCTTAAATAACTCTTTGGTTGCTTTTGCAGTATGCTTCGGGTCATTGTCCATCTGCACTGTGAAGCACCGTCCAATGAGTTCTGAAGCATTTGGCTGAATATGAGCAGATAATATTGCCCGAAACACTACAGAATTCATCCTGCTGCTTTTTTCAGCAGTCACATCATCAATAAATACAAGAGAACCAGTTCCATTGGCAGCCATACATGCCCACGCCATGACACTACCACCACCATGCTTCACTGATGAGGTGGTATGCTTTGGATCATGAGCAGTTCCTTTCCGTCTCCATACTCTTCTCTTCCCATCACTCTGGTACAAGTTGATCTTAGTCTCATCTGTCCATAGGATGTTGTTCCAGAACTGTGAAGGCTTTTTTAGGTGTTGTTTGGAAAACTCTAATCTGGCCTTCCTGTTTTTGAGGCTCACCAATGGTTTACATCTTGTGGTGAATCCTCTGTATTTACTCTGGTGAAGTCTTCTCTTGATTGTTGACTTTGACACACATACACCTACCTCCTGGAGAGTGTTCTTGATCTGGCCAACTGTTGTGAAGGGTGTTTTCTTCACCAGGGAAATAATTATTTGGTCATCCACCACAGTTGTTTTCCGTGGTCTTCCGGGTCTTTTGGTGTTGCTGAGCTCACCGGTGCGTTCTTTCTTTTTAAGTATGTTCCAAACAGTTGATTTGGCCACACCTAATGTTTTTGCTATCTCTCTGATGGGTTTGTTTTGTTTTTTCAACCTAATTATGGCTTGCTTCACTGATAGTGGCAGCTCTTTGGATCTCATATTGAGAGTTAACAGCAACAAATGCAAATAGCACACTTGAAATTAACTCTGGAGCTTGTATCAGCTCTTTGTAAATGGGATAATGAGGGAATAACACACACCTGGCCATAAAACAGCTGAGCAGCCAATTGTCCCATTACTTTTGGTCCCTTAAAAAGTGGGAGGCACATATACAAACTGTAATTCCTACACCGTTCACCTGATTTGGATGTAAATACCCTCAAATTAAAGATGAAAGTCTGCAGTTAAAGCACATCTTGTTAGTTTCAGTTCAAATTCATTGTGGTGGTGTATAGAGCCAAAAAGTTTAGAATTGTGCCGATGTCCCAATATTTATGGACCTGACTGTATATATATATATACATACATAATTATCGCGCCAGTATGTTCCGTAGCGCTATACATAAGTGAAGTTTAACCTTGCAGGAATGAAACTCGCAGCCTTACAATCAAAGCATAAATGTTTGTGTGTGGTACAGTAGGGAGAGAGAAGTTTTGTGTGTTAGGATGGAAGGTGATATGCTTCTCTAAAAAGATGTGATTTAAGCAAGGTTTTGAAGGATTTAAGGCAGGAGGATAGTCTGGTGAGTTCCAGAGAATAGGAGCAGCACGAGAAAAGTCCTGGAGGCGGGAGTGAGAGGAGGTGACAAGAGTAGTAGAAAGACAAAGGTTGTTAGCAGAACGAAGAGGGCGTGTGGGGGAGTATATGGTGATGTTGTTGAGGGCTTTGTAAGTTAGGGTCATGATTTTAAATTTTATTCTGGAGGCTAATGGAAGCCAATGGAGTGATTGACAAAGAGGTGCTGCCGACACTGAACGTTGTGTACTGAAGATGAGACTGGCAGAGGCATTCATTATGGATTGAAGTGGGGAAATGCAGGTGGTGGCCAGGCCAACAAGAAGTGAGTTGCAATAGTCAAGATGAGAATTTATATTTATTTAACCCTACTCAAGAATAAACAATGAAAATTATGCATTGTGACAAGACCAATCTCGCCACTGTACATTGGAGGAGCCTGGTTGCCCGCCTGGTGCCTTTTGACTATGGACCGGCATTTAAATACTTTAATTTCCTATGCAGAAAGACTTCGGTTCCATGGCCATTGAACTGTATGTATGTGGTCTGAGCGCCATTCAGTAATAATGTGTGCTCAGACCTAAGCTATCTGCAGATATATTCTGAGTTATAATATATTGTGGCTTTATCTGTAAAAATATTGTATTGTGTGGTATGCAGTCAAATATCTTTGGTCTCATACACTTGGTCAGGAGTTGCCCATCTGCCTCTTAATAGTATCTGCTAAACCACACAAGAGATAGCAGAACAAAAGGGTTTTAGCAGACAAGATGGCACCATGAACAATGGGGGTAAGGACTCTTGAATAATGAGATGGCCTGGGATTTTGCCATTCTCCCAGCAGGGGAGTAAGTGAGCCTAGGGATGTTACTCTCTCCACCACCAGAGGTAGAATGAGCAGTTAGCCACACCTAGTGGGTGGCTCCTGGGGGAGGGGACTCCTGGCTCCCATGCCTTAACCCTGTCTGATTGGCCAGAGGTAATTAGGGGTTGACCAAAGGTAGTCACTGCCCCTACTGTGTATGTGAGGTGTTTAAAAATGTGTATTTTTTCAATAAAGAGAGTTCACTGCTTGACCCTCAAACACAGAGCTTATGTCTCGTTCTTGGGGGGATTCATGGTATGCTGTTACAGACTGACTGCCAGGAGTGTAAGCATCTTGGGGTGCTTTTCCTGTTCAGCTGCTAGCAGCTATTCGTGAGGTTCCAGTTCAAGGCTTGGAGCATTTTCCCCTTGGATCCAGTTTGGGGGAATGGGTGTCCTGCAGTAGCTGTCCCTATATCACTGGATGGGCAGATCAACTAAAACGGCCTTGGCAACCCCTTAAATGTGTGGGGGTACCGTTACATGCATTATTTGTTAACTAAAGAAATAGCACAAAGCATATTAATCTATACAAAAAAGTATAAAAGTATAAAAGTTTTTTTTTATATTTGCAGTAATAGACCTGGAAAATTGCTGCTGGTGGAAAATACATTATGGCAAACATATAACAATACCATCAGAATTTCATATTACAGATTCACACCAGATTTTTTTCATTAAATTCAAGAAACCTTCCTAAACGTTATACTCTGCTAAATTAGATAATATCCATTAAGTATTGATTTTATGCAATAGACAGGTTTAAAATAATGAACAATAAATGAAAAAACAATACTAAGAGTTCTTATTGTAGAGAAATACATTTTAAAACAATACAAATATGAACTAATGGCAAAATATCAGCCACAAAAATCTAAAAAAATAAAATTAAATAGTCTTATAAGGGGAATTGATAAAGACTGGCATAAGTTCAGGAAATTAAAGCAATACAGTCTCATATTTTTGTATTTTTACCACTAACTAATAATCCCATATTAAAAAAAAATAAAAAAATCTTCATTACTTTAGAATATTACAGTGGATTTTTGGTTGATTTATTATTGTTGATTGCTAATCCTTATGAAATTGGCAGATGCTGCACACTTATGGCCCATTTATATTGTTTGTTTGTTTTTAAATGTCTTGAGGTACAATTAATATAGAATGAAATAAAAAAATATTACATAAATGAAATAGATATCACTACTGAATTAATGCCCTGATGGGTTATATTTGGTATCCTTACACAGAGAGAGATTAAGGTTATCACAGAATGTAATAAACTTTTACTTGTAGTTTTCACTTGCAAGGCAATATTTTCATTGTGTATACAAAAAGGCACTACCACTCTTTCATCAAAAATTAACAAATTACGATTATTAGTTAATATGGATTTGTTGTAAACTCAATCTCATGAACAGAATTTAGTAACATTTTACATGTATAGGACCCATATATAAATACCTTGTCAAAAGCCACTAAATAACACATTATAAATAAATTTCAGTATATATCCTGGTATTCTATTGACTCCTCATGGAAGGTCCCCAATTAATATCTGAAGGCCAGAGCTGTCCACATATCATTTATCCACCTATCAGCCATTTTAAATTCAAAGCCCGTAAAGGCATTGGCACAAATTCGGCTGTGTAACAGCGCTATTAAATTCAACCATGCCGCGAGTTACGGCTCGTAGACGCAAAACCATAAACCATTCTTGCACACGTTGGATGTGCGGCCGGGAACATGATCAATTAGTCAAACCCGTAGTTATGGGTTTAGATGGAGCAAATGGCAAATGAGATTGTCATCATTATGTCACTGAAAATGGAGGTTAGATTTCAAAGCCTTACGGGTTTGAATTATGAGTTTTTATTGGACCTGCATTCCAGAAATAATGTAATATTAATAAATCAGTAAATATTATATTCTAGTCCATGCAAGTTACATTATATATATTACCACATTGATTCCTGGGATCGATATAACACGGAAATTAAAAAGAAATACAAGTATTTTATATTGCAGTTTTGCGAGCTTGAGACTTTCCCTTTAATTGAAAATACAGTAATGTGTGTATATTTGCATTTACAGTGCTACGGTTTTAACTTTAACCCCCTTGCGGGTCCTCTCTGGCTTTTTGGGTCCATTTGCGGGTTACGGGTTTAAACGCAAATGGATTAATAACAATTTAATAGCGATTTTCAAACTTAACAGTTACTGGCTTGACAGGTCAAAGGATTTGCAGCTGCTGAGTTCAAATTTCGATGTTCTGTAGGGTTTCTCCGCCTGTAACTCGCAGATCGATAGAGGGTTGCTTTAAGAGGCCAATTTAATAATCGTAAGTCTTATGGGCTATGTTACAGGCTACTGTTTTACACATTGAGGGAATTTAATAGGGCTGTATATCTGCTAAAACATTTCTTGATTATATTGTATTTTCCCTTATGGATATTCCTCCTAAATATTTTTTTATTATTTTAGAACAGTCAAATGTATCAACTGTACACCACTGTATTACCGTATATACTCAAGTATAAGCCGAACCGAGTATAAGCCGAGGCAGCTATTTTACCCCAAAATACTGGGAAAACTTGGTGACTCAAGTATAAGCTGAGGGTGGGAAATGCGCTGCCCCTTGTGTCGCTCTTGTGCCCTCTGTGTCCCCCTCTTGTGTGCCCTCTGTGCCCCTTTCTTGTGACCCCACTCTCCCTCCCCTCTGTGCCCCTTTCTTGTGTTTCCCTCTTCCTCCCTCTTGTCTCTTCCCCCTCTCCCTCCCGTGTCTCATTCCCTCCCTCTTGTGACTCTTTCCCTCCTCCTCCCTTATCATCCTCCTCATCCTGCCTCCACATGCTCCTTCCTCATCACTTCCCCCCTTCATCAGCTGCTCCTCTGCGCGTCTTCTGGCGGGACCCAGCATATGTTAATGACGTGACGTCACATGCGTGTCACATCATTAGCATATGCCGGGTCCCGACTTATCCTCCTCATCCTCCCTTCTCATCACTTCCCCCCTCTCCAATTACCCATCCCTCTCCCTTTCCCCTCACTTACCTTCATCAGCTGCTCCTCTACGCATCTTCAGGCTGTGTCGGGGCCAGGCATATGCTAATGACGTGATGTCACATGCGCATCACGTCATTAGCATATGGGTGTCATGTAATTAGCAATGCAGTCAACATTACGTCAGATGTCAAACCCTAGCCTGTAACGTAGCCCGCAAGACTTAGAGCTAATAAATCAGACCCCTAAAGCAAACCGCGCACGACTTGTGGCTTAAGGCCGAAAAAAGCCTGTGGAACCTCCCGGCTGCAAATCCTTTGATCTGTCAAGCCCGTAACCCGAAAATGGAGGCCAAAACATTACGGCCTCCAAATAAGAGCCGCAAAAGGTTCACAATGTAAAGGGCAATATAAACACACCATTGCACTTTACAATATGGGGAAAGCATGGAGAGGAATTACAATTACTTGCACAATAATCCCCAAATATAAAAAGTAAATTTAAAAATATATCATTTTTATCATATAATGGTCATGCACATGCCAATATGAAAAGCCAAGCTGCAACATGCACAAAGCAATTAAAAAGACAAAATATCTGATTAAATAGCAACACAAAAACATGAAACTCCATATTAACCGTTTCCACTGAAAGAGGTTCTAATGTGGACCATAAAATATCAATATAATTGCATCTACATCTCGCCAATCACATCTACATTTGTAAACAAAAATTGTGGCCTTATTTCACCGCCACATCACATAGATCAAGTACTAAGACTAATGGTCATGCAGATGCCAATATGAAAAGCCATGCTGTAACATGCAGAAAGTAAAATTAAAGACACACTACCTGATTCAATAGATACAGAAAAACATGAAACTCATTCCATATGAACCATTTCTCACTCACAGAGGCTCTATTGTGGCCCCAAAATTATCAGTATTATTGCATATACATCACTCGCATCACATCTACATTTGGAAAGAGAAAATAGTGACCATATTTCATCACCACATCACATAGATCAAGTACCCGGTGAACATTTGATTATTTGTTGTTCAGTCCTGCAGTCGTGTCTAACTCTCTGTGACCCTATGGACTGCAGTACATTTAGCTATGTCTCTGCCAGCTATGATAAGAAGAGGGCTGTCACTGAAGGAATGTCTCCCTGAAAGGCACTGGGAAAACCTTACACCTCATACATTTCCTCCACAATGCTTGCAGATGCAGAAGATGCCTTCATGGACCTGAATTGTACCTAAAACAAAACAAATTAAAAATAAAAGGCCTGAAAAAAATCATAAGGACTTCAGCATCACTTCTCAACAGTATTCCTCAGTGACCATTAATTGGTGACATGTTAAACAGAACCCTACGTGTCCACAGATAAGAGGATCATGGACCATGTGATGGGAGGTAGCATTCTGCATACACAATATCACCATCACATAGGACAAGATACAAGGTAGGTAGCCAGATATTCAACTGAATTATTTACAAGCAAAAATAAATAAATAATTAATTAACATAAATGAGGCAACAATTATGTCATGTCATGCCTTGCAATGTAATGATAGATTCTTAAAAGAAGTGATGGATAATAATTTGCCGGATGATACAGTCGAAATTCCATCAGAAATGGTTTGCAAGGAATCACTCATATCTAAATTTTTTCAAAACACTATCAATAACGACGATTACTCAGACATTGCAAACAAAGTGATATTAACATCCAAAAATATAGATGCCTTGAATCTAAATAACAAAATTTTAAAATTCATCAACGCACCCCAGAAGAATTATTAGAGTGCAGATTTAGTTCTGGCTGACGATAAAGACAATAAGGTTGAGGAGGGAGGTTGAGGAAGGGGATGAGGATGGGGGGTTGAGGAGGGAGGTTGAGGATGAGGAGGGAGGTTGAGGATGAGGGGTTTGAGGAGGGGGTTGAGGTTGAGGAGGGGGTTGAGGATGGGGGTTAAGGAGAGAGGATGAGGATGGGGGGTTGAGGAGGGGGGTTGATGAGGGAGGATGAGGAGGGAGGTTAAGGAGGGAGGTTGAAGAGGGGGTTGAGGATGAGAAGGGAGGTTGAGGAGGGAGCTGAGGATGAGGAGGGAGTTGAGAATGAGGAGGGAGGTTGAGGATGAGGAGGGAGGTTGAGGATGAGGAGGGAGGTTGAGGAGGGAGGATGAGGATGAGTAGGGAGGTTGAGGAGTGGGGTTGAGGAGGGTGATAACGGAGGGGGAAGAGGCAAAGGGAAGGGAGAGGTTGGAAGAGACACAGGGAAGGGAGAGGGGAGAAGAGAAACAGGGAAGGGAGAGGGGAGAAGAGACACGGAGAGAGAGGGGGACACAGAGGGCACAAGAGGGACACAGGGGACAGCACATTTCCCACCCTCGGCTTATACTCGAGTCACTCATTTTACCCAGTATTTTGTGGTAAAATGGGTGCCTTGGCTTATACTCGGGTCGACTAATACTCGAGTATATACGGTATATCCCATAGACAAAATTAAACGTCTGCTGGGCTCTTTTTAAGGGAACCACTTGGACATGCAAAAACAAAAAGTATTGGAATGTCTTGGAAGTGGCCTTTTGCCAGGATTGGCCCCACAAAACAGTTACGTTGCATTTTACGTCTTTTAAGGTTTACATTTTAATACATTAACTTCATGTTTGTAATGTTAAAATTGTCTTTTAAAAGGTCACAAAAGTAGTTTCATTGTATGTAATGAAGGGTTCATGTTAGTAGGAGGATGATCATTTGTTGTAAAAATTAAATGTATAATTAAATACAGAGTATTGATCCAGGCAGTAGTCATATCGCCAGTTATTGGGGTCAGGAAGAAATTAATTTTTTCCCTTCTTGATACAATTGCTTAAGTTTTAATGTTTTTTTTTTACTGTTTGCCTTCCTCTGGATTCAATACCTATGTGGTTTAACAGTACTTTAAATAAAAGTTGCATGTTACAAAGGATTATGTAACAGTTTAATATACTCATTCATATAAAGTTGACCTACTGTTATGCTACGCATCCATACCTCAAATTTAAAAATGTTAGTATTGTTAATAAAAATGGTTCACTAATGATTCACATTTAAGTTGTATGTTGCAAAGTATTATGTAATCGTTTACAACAATTGATTCATACAAACTTCATCCATTGTTGTTGAAATACAAGTTTACTGTTAAAAAAAATATAAATATTATAATTATTGTACTTCTTTCGACATAACAAAAAGGTTAAGAGTGTCAGAGACTCACATTATGTGGCAAACAGCATTCTCAGCTTTAAAGTATTATTGACTGTCATTTTTTGCTCGGCAAGTCGAAATTAACTTTCAAAAACAATTTTGGTGGGGGCTCAGCAAAGACTCCACATTCTAAAAGATCAAATTTTAATGCTCCAAGTCAAACCATAGTTCAGTATATATATATATATATATATATATATATATATATATATATATATATAGAGAGAGAGAGAGAGAGAGAGAGAGAGAGAGAGAGAAAGAGAGAGAGAGAGAGAGAGAGAGAGAGAGAGAGAGAGAAAGAGAGAGAGATAATGCGAAAATAGCAGCAAATTATTAAAAATGTTTAGAATCGTTATTAATCTGTTGTTATCCAAGGTTCTCTCACTCCCACTTCCCACTTATGTCTCTCTCCCACTCACCATTTCTCTATCTCTCCCACTCACCACTTCTTTATCTCTCCCACTCCCCATTTCTCTCTCTCTCCCACTCCCCACGTCTCTCTCTCTCCCCACGTCTCTCTCTCTCCCACTGCCCACTTCTCTCTCTCACCCACTCCCCAATTCTCTCTCTCACCCACTCCCCAGAGAATCATGTTTACAAAGATATTATGACTCAAAAAGGAGTACAGCAGTGCATCATATCCTTATTTCCACACAGAAATAATACAAAATAATGTTATCCCAACAAAACAACAATCACGAGCAGTCAAAGCATAATCTTAAAGTCAGGGCTTGGTGAAATAAAGATCAGATTACTGCAGAGAGGCAGGCAGCTGTGCATGGGTTAATGTGCCAGTGCTTGTGATGTTACCCCTGCTCTCACAGTCCATGCAGTCAGTGCAGTCTGTGCATCTGACCTCAGCTGCGAAGGAGTTAATGTGCCAGTGCTGTGATGTCACCCCTGCTCACAGTCCTGGCCTCAGCTCCTCCGCTTCAGCAGCAGCCTAATCTGATGTGCCCCTTCTGTGCTCTCAGACATACAGCCAGTAAGGAGCCTGCTCATTTTGTAAACAAAGCAGACCCACTGATGACACCCCTCCCATAGGCTGGGAACACGCACACCCTCTTCTATCTCTGCACTAGTTACCCGCCAACATCCCTTACCTTCCTGCACTCTATTGCTTGGCTTGGGGGGAACTTCCACTGTAGGAGCATTTGTGCAGGCTGCAGCTGTTTTTTCTTATAATAGAGCAAACATGGCTAGCAGTGCTCACTGCAGTGTGCCAGAAACTAGGGTCACCATCAAGAGCAGCACCCATCGTGAGCTTAGAGCAGGGTTTGGGTAATGACTACTTCGTGTAATAATGTGGGGAAGTGTTTGCGGCACCCCTGTAGGCTAGTCATGGCGCACCAAGGTGCCGAGACGCACAGTTTGGGAACCCCTGGTCTAAGGGCTTCATTACAGAGTATTGACTGGCACAAAGCTCTTGTGTATAAAATAAAGAAAATAGATGGAGAAACATTAAAGCCCTGCTGAATAATCATGTACATAAATTAAATGGAGGACCTTTAAAGCACTGCTGAATAATCATACCTATCAGTACATACAAGCAAATATAGCAAATCTAGTGAATTATTGACAAGTATCACCTCAATAGTGGGAAAGCTCTTAGAAGGCTTCTAAGGGATTATATTCAGGAATATATCCATGTGAACAAGATAAAAAGTACAGCTTTAGGAAGGAATTGTCATTTCAAATTAATCTAAATAATTTCTTGAGGAGGTAAATAGAAACCTGAATCAGGACAATTCAGTAGATGTGGTCTATTTAGACTTTGGCAAGACTTTTGATTCAATGCCATATGGGAGACTTTTACACAAAATAAAGAATACAGGAATTGCAATAATGAAAACTGGTTAAAAGACAGGAAACAAAAGTAGATGGAACACACTGTTATTGGACTTATCTGGAAAGTGGTGTACCTCCGGGTTTAGTGCTAGGATCTCTTCTTTTTAATATAATTAAAGTAAGAAAAAGAGCACATTTCTGTGCACATTTGTATGTGTAAAAATAGGATAAGAAACTTCCATCCATGGCATAAGTTAGGAACTATCCCCACACTGATGAGATCCTAAAAATTAAAAAAATCACTGTCTGTGGTAGGTTTTCTAACCCATGCAAATCCATTCTTTGCTATGTATGAAAGCTGTGTTATAACAAAAGGCATATACTAAAATGAGCCATCTATAAAAGGGTATTTGAATAAACAGTGAAAGTGCATTGTGGTTTAATTTGCATGTCCCAAACAAGGCTTCCTGATTGCAGTGCAAAAATTGTATTTCTTCAGATTCTGGGAAGTACAAA
This sequence comes from Discoglossus pictus, assembly GCA_027410445.1. Lineage (NCBI taxonomy): Eukaryota > Metazoa > Chordata > Amphibia > Anura > Alytidae > Discoglossus > Discoglossus pictus. Next base: position 213,672,006 of record CM050166.1, on the reverse strand, counting down.
AGTTTTTTTTACTTATTTTAGAAGTCCAAATGTGATCACAGATTTTCTTTTTTTGCTATACTCTGTACAGTGGAGAGCTTCTATCACTCTTTTGCCCAAGGTTTGTCGTAACCCAGATTTTGGGCCTCCGTACACCCCTAATTCTCCTACTATAGCTTTTATATGCATCCCTGCACCCAGCATTTCAAATCAGACCATCATTCATGGAGAAACAGGACCAACAACACCTTTAGTTAGTGTAGACTGAGTGTTTCATCTTGCTTCAGATATATTTTTAAACCAAAACAATAAAAATAACACATGGCTTTCCCCCCACCCTGTATCTACGGTTACTAACCCCCCACTGAGCTTAGGACTCTTCATGTCTATAGCCCGATTTTCTACTATTGAAATGCGTGCTTGAGTAGCTATACTTTTATTCTGCAATTCAATTGGCCGGGTTAGTTCCCCTTCCCGAGAATCATAAGCCATGCTATCGGCAGTAGCATCTATGGGCCTGAACATGAAGTCCGTAACTCCCGCTATCAAAACAGCCAATGGAAACAGAGATTATCATCATGACATCAATGATTCCAACCTCAAGCCTGTAGGGCTTTGAAGCTTATAGGACTTGAGAAAATGCAGGTGGCAACCCTTCTGCAGAGTCCTCACATGAACCCCATGATGCAGGGGTTCTGATCGGGACCCGTGCAGAATCCACACATTAACCCTTGCTGTGGGAGTCCTGATTGGGACCCTCGCAGCAATTAAAATTTAAATCCTGCCGCGCAGGTCCTTAAAAGACCTTAAAGATCCTTAAAGAATCTGAAATACAATTAAAATTAACCCTATCATTTATGGGGGTTTATACAGACCCCCATAAGCCTCTAATTAAACCCATCACTAATGGGGTCTATATATACCCCCATGAGCCCCTAATTAAACCCATCAGTCCCATAAGGGTTTATATAGACCCTTATGGGACAATAATTAACCTTCACATGAACCCTCTAAGTGCCATGACGGTCCTCCAAGACCCTCAGGACGCTAAGTCCAAGCACTCCCCTACACTACACTATTAGCCACCCCAATAAATCAATAAATCTAAATTAACCCCCTCTAGGTAATTACCCCCTATCCTACCCTATTAACCCCCACACTACCTACCTAACCCCCTAATAAAATCTCTAGCACGCCACTAATCATAGAAATATAAAGAAAATACTAATTACAAAAAATAAAAAACCTACAGCCTTATTAAATTGCGATTCAGCAAATTTAAAAGGGCTCTATTTAAGCACTTAGCATATTTTAGTGAACTTCTATCCAAAAGCAAGGACTTCACTAACTAAAAACTTCTGTAAAAAAAATATGCTATGTGCTTAAATAGAGCCCTTTTAAATTTGCCGAATCGTATTTTAATAAGGCTGCTAAATTACAGGAAATAAAAAAATCATCATTATATAACATAAAAAAAGCAACACTAAAAAAAATAAAAACACTCCACTACTTGCATAAAAATAAAATAAAGCTATGGAAAAGGCACCCTCTTATTGGCTGAAATCATTTTCAATCATATTTCATCCAATTAGAAGGTGCAAACGCCAATCAAAATGTAATACACAAGAGTAATAGAATGCGCAAGACTTTGAAAAGGCTGGTAATGAGCGCTAAAGGCATTCATTGCCAGGCCCACGATGAGCACCGAAAGCGATCATTGCGAGGCCTGCAAGACTTCGGAATTTTGAAATGACGGGGGCTGCAATGCCTGCAATACTTTGAAAAGGCTAGCAATAAGCCCAGAAAGCGATCATTGCCAGGCCCAAAATAAGTGCTAAAGGTGATCATCGCGAGGCCATCAAGACTTTAAAAAAGGCTGCCAATGAGAGCAGCAGCCCTCATGACTTTAAAAAAAATTATGGCTTTAACAGCCACCATTGTTTGCAATCCCGTAACTCCAAAACCTTTCGGGGATCTCAAAAGGTCCCCAATTGATTTCCAAATTACCTTTAGCTAATTTGCTATTTTTTGCAAGAAAAAAAATAGCAGCTGTAAAGATGTAATTATTTTCAAGCCAGTAAATCAGAAACACATTTCGGGCTTGGGAAAATGTATCTATTTCCCATGCCCGAAAATGGTTTCAGACACGTAGAGCACAGAGGAGAGAGAGAGGGAGGAGAAAGACACAGGGGAGGAGAGGGGGGAGAGGCTGGAAAGAGTCACAGGGGAGGGAGACGACAAAGGGGGTGAAAAGAGACAGGGGGTGTGACAGAGGGGGTGGGGAAAGAAACACAGAGGAGGGTAATAAGGGGATACAAACCAAAGAGCAGGGAGAGAGGTTAAATAAACAGCAGGGGGGAGAGAGGGGGGAAAAGACACATGGAAGGGAGAGGGGGGAAACAGACACAGGGGTTAGAGTGTGGGGAGAGGCTTGCAAGGAGCACCAAAGGTCCTTATTGCAGACATTGCGATGAGCACCAAAGGCGCTCATTGCAAGACGTGGGGAGGCTTGTAATGACCCCTGAAGGGACTCATTGCAAGGCACGCGATGAGCGCTGATGGCGCTCACTGCAAGGCCTGCAAGTTAGAGGGTGTTGAGCCTCACATTGTGTGGCAAACAGCATTGCCAGGCTTCGAATTTTATTGCCGTAATTTTTGATGGGCAAGTTGCTAGTTACAAATAACCTTGATTCAGTTACCAGGTTTCCGTCAAACAGCTCTGAAATGCTACATATGATTGCATAGCTCACAGTTTCATGTTTCAGGCCGTAAATTGCAGGCTTGTGCAATTAAATCGCTCTGTGATTGTAGCAAATTTCAAACCCGCAGACATACGGCCTGTATAATGTAATCTGCGAGCTTGCAATTGAATAAGACCCATGTTGTGGCCTATTCTTTAAATACTGTGGCAATATGTTGTATTTATAAATACTGCTAACTCTTTCATGAAATACATCCCTTCAACAAGTAATATTAAGCAAGTCACAACCACAAAGCACATTCTAAACACACAGGCCAAAGGCGCTCAATTCTGGGCTTGCAACAACATTGACAGGCTTCAAATTGTATTGACGCCATTTTTGATGGGCAATTGCTAGTTACAAATAACCATAATTCAGATACCAGGTTTCACCCAAACCAGCAGTCCATAGTTCAGTGGTAGGGCTGGATAGAAATGCCTTTGAATTGAGCAAGGTAATTAAATCAGACCAGTATATGCCTTCCCTCCAAATGAATTTTGAGAAACTGAAAAAATTGGTAGCAAAGAGGCAAATGAGATGTAACAGAGAGAAAAATAAATTATCTGTTTTGGAAGGAAAAATAAGCATTCAATTTATAATTCAAATGGAATAAATGTAGGAGTATCAGAAATAGAAAATTATTTAGAAGTACTTATGGACAACCACCTACCTATCAGTACATACTATCAGACAGCAGAAAGAAAATCAACACCCAAATAAGTATTTTAAAAATACATTTATGGAAATGTTATTAGAAAGAACAACCAAACATAACATCAACTACGCCACATTATAAGTGGTATCTGACACAATGGCTCTCAGTCAATTAAACACATCGGTATGATCTTTAGATAATGCACCATCATATATATAGTTGTCAGCAGGCAGGCTTGGTAAAATCCATTAGTAACGCAATGGGGAAACTGCGCTCATCTCTACGACCCTGTAAGACTTTCGGACCACAAATGCGGACCCTTGCGAAACTAAATACGCACTTACACAAAAAAATACGAGCCACGGGACTTACACATTTGCGAACTTACACAAAAAAAACATTAGGGACTCGCAAAAATATGACCTTAAGGGACAACCCACGCACAGCGGAAAACATAAGAAAAAAGCACAAAATACACACAGAAACAAAATAAAAACCTTACCCACATCAAGGAGGGACACCCAGGACATCTGGAAGACAGGTTGCACCTCAATTTAAGTCAAATTCAAAAAGTGTTGACACTCGAAAATCCTCTAAGGGAGAGAAAAAATGGCCGCCGAACAAAATGAAAAAGAGGCTACACAACCCCTAAAGCCGCAAAATACTGTCAAGCACATACGACTTTTACAAATGCCCTGGCCTAGGGAAGGAGGTTCTCACCCAAGATTCGACGGTCCATGGCCCTGTCCATCATCACTTTCATGTGGTGCAGTTGTCCTGTCCCCTTAGCAGTAAAACACCTTTAGCATAATGTTTCAACCTCCATGTTTGACGGTGGGGATGGAGTTCTTGGGGTTATAGGCAGCATTCTTCCTCCTACAAACACAGCGAGTTGAGTTGATACCAAAGAGCTTGATTTTGGTCCCATCTGACCACAACACTTTCACCCTGTTCTCCTTTGAATCATTCATATGTTGATTGGCGAAGTTCAGACAGACCTGTACATGTGCTTTTTTGAGCAGAGGGACCTTGCGGGAGCTGCAGGATTTCAGTCCTTTATGGCGTAGTGTTACCAATTGTTTTCTTGGTGACTATGGTCCCAGCTGCATTGAGATCATTACCAAGAACCTCCCGTGTAGTTCTGGGCTGATTCCTCACTGTTCTCATGATCATTGAAACTCCACAATGTGAGATCTTGCATGGAGCACCAGACCAAGGGAGACTGGCAGTTATTTTGTGTTTCTTCCATTTGCGAATAATCGCACCAACTGTTGTCACCTTCTCACCAAGCTGCTTGGCAATGGTCTTGTAGCTCATTTCAGCCATGTGTAGGTTTACAATCATGTCCCCGACATCCTTGAGCAGCTCTTTGGTCTTGGCCATGGTGGAGAGTTTGGAATCTGATTGATTGATTGGTTGCTTTTGTGGACAGCTTTCTTTTATACAGGTAACAAGCTGAGATTAGGAGTGTTCCTAATCTCAGCTCGTTACCTGTATAAAAGACACCTGGAAGCCGGAAATCTTGCTGATTGATAGGGGATCAAATACTTATTTCCCTCACTACCCTGCAAATCAATTTATAACTTTTTTGACATGCTAATTCTTGTTTTTTTTAATTTTTTATTCTGTCTCTCACTGTTAACATATACCTACCATTAAAATTATAGACTGATCATTACTTTGTCAGTCGACAAACATTCAAAATCAGCAGGGGATAAAATACTTTTTCCCCCCATCGTACATAAAGGTCTCATTCATGCATTTTCTCAGAATACTGTACTTGTTGTTACATTCACATCCCTGTTGTATGACTATACATTTCTATTTTGAATGGGGCTTAACAATTATTGACTCCCACATGTTATTTTTGAAACCATATCATTTTGGTAAATATAATTTTTCTTCTATAAAAGATCTTCTATGTACAGAATTAAGATTATGTGGAACTATGATTATCCAAAGTTCAATTTATTTATGAACTTTGTTAAAAAATGTTCCATGCCAGTAATATTCAGAATCACTGCCTTAAAGGGATATCTACATTTCCTGGATTATGAATGAATCTGATGGAGGAGAATCAGAAGTGTATGAAAAAAAAAAATATTTGCATGAAAAAATACCAAAATAAACATTTAAACACTTACCTTGAAGTTAGCAAAATGTCTTGTTTTGGCCATTCCGGTTAGATGAAAGATTTGAGACATAGCACTATGTTAGTTGCTATGGCAACAGTACAGGAAGTAGGAATGAGTCATATACCAGCAGTAACTGGGAGGCTGACAACACTGCTCTCCTATTGGCTGTGGTGCAAAGTAGCATTAGATATGTAGCAAAGGTGCCTGGAAAATGAAGGGCATCACTGACATGTGACAGGAAGCTGCACGGAGGAAGCTGCAAGGAGATTGGCTGAGCTAGCAAGGGCCGGTAAATAATGGGTTAATATACTCCCCAGATGCTGCATGCTGATTGGGTGGGAACCAGGAAGTTGTATAGACACCCCCTGGGGGTGTCAACATAATCATTAGAGGGATCTTTAGATATTTATAAAAATAAAATGTTTTATGACATGTGTTGCATACACATAGGCTGCTTTTTGCCTACAGAGTGCAGAAGTGTATTAATCCATCTTACTTATGTATCCTTTTAAGTCCTCATTGGATTGGTAAAGGTAAGTAACCTATTGACACAACAAAAAGTTTATGTGACAGAGGCTACATAAAAGCGTTGAAGGAAAAACCCTCATTTAATCCTTGTGGGTTTTGAGCTTTTAGCAAATATATCCACTCTCACAGTGAACTCTCTCTTTGGATGTCACCACCCCTGGGCCCTGGAGATACATTATCTATTGGATTAAATTCCATACTTTCTGTCAAGGATAGGAGTTTTCCGTTGCTGGATTCGTGAACTCTTTTTCTGGTCTAATGTAGCCACAGGCTTTACAAGGGCCACAGCTATTTTTCCTTCCCAAATGCATAACCTTACATTTATTTGTATTAAATCTCACCTGCCATTTAGCCGCCCATTTCTCTAATTTATGCAAATCCCTTTGTAGGGAAGTACATCTTTATCTGATTTAATTACCTTGCACAACTTAGTGTCATCAGCAAAAATGGAGACACTACTTTCAAGTCCTACATCTTCGTCATTAATAAATATGTTAAAAAGGAGAGGACCGTATACTGAACCTTGAGGAACCACATTAGTCCAATCGGATTATGTTCCATTTACAACAACCCTTTGCTTAATATCTTTTAGCCAGCTCTCAATCTATGAGCAGATTTTTACTGCAATTCCTGAATCCCTTAGTTTGCTCAAAAGTCTCCCATGAGGCATTGTATCAAAAGCCTTTGCAAAATTCAAAAAGACTATTTCCTGCGTTAACCAATTATTTAGTGATGGTAGTGTAGCCTCATTATGTTGCGATGTCCCAACCACTGGTGCCTCCCTTGTGTATACCGACGAAAATAACCTATTTAGCTCATCTGCCTTTTCCTGGTCACTAATTATCAGATGGCCTGTGTCACATTGTAATGTTCCTATAGCTTCCTTCCTCGTCTTCTTCCCATTAATATATTTAACACATATTTTAGGGTTAGTCTTACTTTTCTTTGCAACTGACTTCTAATTTTCTGATTTAGCCAGTCTAATAGCCCTTTTACAAGCCTTGTTGATTTCCTTATAGTCACATAAAGCTGCCTCTGTTCCCTCCTTCTTGTATAATTTAAATGCATGTTTCTTTTTCCTCATCATGATCTTTAAGTCATTGTTAAGCCACATGGGATGTGATTTACTCCTATTCATTTTATTTCCACATGGTACATGCCGATGATTATGTTTATTTAGTAAGGATTTGAATGTTGTCCATTTATTTTCAGTATTGTTCCCTGTAAGTTCTTTGTTCCAGTCTATATGTAGTATTGCTGCCCTTAGTCCATTAATGTTAGCCCTTTTTGTTGGCCCCTTAGAATTCTGTTTTTTTGTATTCAATCTCAAATGACACTGTTCTGATCACTGTTCCCCAAGGGTTCCACTATTTTAACATTTGATATTATATCAATATTACTTGTGATGACTAAATCCAAGATGGACCCATTTCTAGTAGGTTCTTGTAATATCTGGGCTAGATAATGATCCCTGAGTGTACTCAAGAACCTGCTCCCCTTAGCTGAGCTGCAGGTCTCATTTATCCAGTTTATTTCAGGGTAATTAAAGTCTCCCATTATTAGAACTTGCCCGTGCTTAGCTGTATTATCAATCTGTAACAATAATTGTATTACCTCACTTGCAAATATATTTGGGGGTGTAAAGCATACTCCCACCAATCAGAATTAGCTCCTCCACTATTTAGCTCGACCCACAAAGATTCAATGTTGCCGTTAGTTCCAGCATAAATATATTCTCTGAATTTAGGCTTAAATTCAGGCTAAACATACAGACAGAACCCTCCTCCTCTTTTACCATTTCCTCTATCTTTCCTAAATAGGTTATAACCATCCAGATTAACAATCCAGTCATGAGATGTATCCCACCATGTTTCAGTAATGCTTTTAAGCGCCATTTTTCTTGTACTGCTAATAATTCTAGCGCACCCATTTTCCCAGGCAAACTGCTTGCATTAGCAAGCATAAACGTTATGTTGCTATGGCTCTGCCATTGTGAAGTGCTTGCCACTGTATTTGAGGCCCATATTAATATCTCCCTACTGTCTATTGTAACCCTCCCCCGTTCTCCTCCCCCATGGGAAACTAATTCATCCCTTTCCCTCTCTACCCTTTTTACCCCAATACTTCTATATAGTCCCTCCCCCCACCTACAAGTTTAAAAACTCCCCCAGCCATTCTACCATTCTATCACCTAGCACAAAAGCTCCCTCATCATTAAGGTGCAATCCATCCCTGCTATAGAGATTGTACCCGAGTGAGAAGTCAGTCTAGTGCTCTAAAAACCCAAAACCCTCTGCACTGCTCCACTTTTTTAGCCACACATTAACCTCCCTAAGCTCCTTCTGTCTCCCTGGGCTAGCACGTGGCACTGGTAGTATCTCAGAAAATACTACCTTGGAGGTCCTTGCTTTAAGCTTATTCCCTAGTTCTCTAAAATCCTTCTTTAGGACACTCCATCTTCCACTAACTTTCTCATTGGTACCAATGTGTACCAAGACCGACAGTTCATTACCAGCCCCTCCCAATAATTTTTCCATCCGATCCACAACATGCCAAACCCGAGCACCCGGGAGACAGCAAACTGTTTGATTGCTGGGATCTGGGTGACAAATAACTCTGTCTACCTTCCTAATATTAGAGTCCCCTACCACCAAAACATGTCTGTTGCCTGGCCTATGCTGCCCTCCCACTCCTCCAGTAGAAATGTTCTCCCGGCTGTTAGAGGGAACAGCTCTATCTGGCATTGCCATTCCTGAATGGACCTCCCCAACAGTTTCACTCAATCTTGCAAATCTGTTGTTTTTTGCCAACTCAGAACTGGCCTGCCTCCTCCTGTTCACCCTGATTCCCCTTCTAACTGTAACCCAGCTACCTCCCTGGACATCCTCACTAGCCCCAGCTCCTCCCTCCATGCTAGGCCCAGCTAAACGGTGCTCTGTGAGCACCAACTCCCTCTCCAGTGGAGCAATATCACTAAGTGCTGCAATTCTCCTCTTCAGTTCTCCAATTTCAGCAGAAAAAAATAAATAAGTTTGTTTTCTGTTTTTTCTTATAATACCCCTTTCCTTTGAATTCCCTCCTTTTATGCAATCTTCCACACACTAACTACACTTACACTAGAAATGATTGCAAGCTCCCAAGCTTCTCTTCCTGCCTACTCACCACTTTACAATGATAAACGAGAACAGGACAGAAAACACTGCCCTGCCCCACAGAACTGATTCAACAGAACACGACAAAATGCACACAGAGAAACCTTTACACAGGCCAAACCACACCCACTGTCACATGGACCCTGATTACAGCCCACAGGAAAGAAAGCACTGCACTGATTTACAGAAGTGATACAAACAGAACACCACACAAATGCACACAGATATACCTTTACACAGGCCAAACCACACCCACTGTCACATGGACCCTGATTACAGCCCACAGGAAAGAAAGCACTGCACTGATTTACAGAAGTGATACAAACAGAACACCACACAAATGCACACAGATATACCTTTACACAGGCCAAACCACACCCACTGTCAATTGGACCCTGATTACAGCCCACAGGAAAGAAAACACTGCACTGATTTACAGAGCTGATTCAAACAGAACCTCACACAAATGCACACAGATATACCTTTACACAGTCCAAACCACACCCACTCACACCTGGAGACTAATTACAGCCCTCAGGAAAGAAAACACTGCACTAAATTACAGAACTGATTCAAACAGAACATCACACAAATGCAGACAGATATACCTTTACACAGGCCAAACCACACCCACTCTCCCCTGCACACCGATTACAGCAACAGGACAGAAAACACTGCACTGATTTTACAGAACTGATTCAAACCAGTGCCTATCTAATTTTGTTTTCACTTACTTACTGTCATTGTCAAAAGTCATGATACATTGTATCTGTTCAATTTGTTCCGTTCCCTTATTCTCATATTCTCTGTTCTCTTTGTTGCTAATGCCCTCTTATATGCAGCTTTAAGTACTCTGTTAGGGTATCCACATTCTCTAAATCTTCTTTTTAATAGGTCAGCCTCCACCATGAAATCCTCAAAGGTATTTCAGTTCCTTTTTACCCTCAAGTATTAACAGATGGGAATTCCTTTTCTACAGGGCAGTGGATGTTGGCTTGATCATTACAGAAGTGTATTAGTAGCCATAGATTTTCTATGGACAGTAGTGTAGATATCTGTATTATGGTCTTTGGTCTGTGAAATTTTACATCCAGAAATTCCAACTCATAAATCTCATAGGTTAATTTTAGAACGATATTGTTAAAATTGAGGGTCTCTAAAAATTTCCCAAAATCAGTTTTGGTCCCGTCCATAAGATATGGCATAAGAGTATATCATCTATGTATCTTTGCCAAGTGAGGACTTTTTTTGTGAACTGAGCCATTTCTTCTGTGAATACTCGTGGCTCTTCCCAAAATCCCTGAACCAAATTGGTCAAGATGAATTCAAGTAAATTAGCATCAGTTTATTCCCCCATGATCTCCCTTCCTTCCATACCCAAGAAAATATGCAACTGCTTTTAGACCAAGTTCATGTGGTATATTACTATTTATCTGTTTTAAACAAAGCTAGCCAGCATTTATTGTCATATGTATATTTAGGTATGATTTGTATTTCTGGAAGGGTGGGTGGATATATTTGCCAAAAGCTCAAAAGTGGATATATTTGCTAAAAGCTCAAAACCCACATGGATTAAATGAGGGCTATTCCTTCAGCGCTTTTATATAGTCTCTGTCACATAACCTTTCATTCTGCTGTGTTAATAGGTTACTTAACTTTACCAATTGAATGACACTGTCATGGAACATTTTTTAACAAAGTTCATAAATATGTTGAACTGGGGATAATCATAGTTCCACATAAACCTCATTCTGAATATAGAAAATACTTTATAGAAGAAAAAATGTATTTAGTGAAATGACATAGTTTCAAAAATAACATGTGGGAGTCAATTATTGTTAAGCCCCATTCAAAACAGAAATTAATATTCATGCAACAGGGATGTGAATGTAAAACCAGTACAGTATTCTGAGAAAATGCATGAATCAGTCCTTTATGTATAAAATTTACCATCATAAATTTCTCTTTAAGACTACTTTTGGAACATTAGCATTTGGAACATCACCATCATATATTTCTCTCTATAACTACTTTTGGAACATCAGACCTATTTGGATAAATTTTAATATCTACAATCATCTCTGTGTATACAGTTTGTCTTCTCATGCAGTTCCATCTGAAACCTTTCTTATGAATAATCTATCAACACTATTGTCATTTTGTGTTGATTTCAGTTAACTGAAAGTGTTAATACAATTGTAACAACCGCCAGTTGATTATTTGCAATATAAAAACTGTATGAATGCATTGATACACTATAAGAGACATGATTGAATAAGAATAAACAGTTCCCTAGCACTTTTGGGAATAAAAGATGCATCATAATAATTCAAAGATGGACACTTTGATTTCCACACTTTTAAGCACACTTGGATTTCCAGCACCACCAATATTAGATGTTTCCAGACTATGATGCACATCCAATGAGAGCAGCCTCACTCTCTTTAGGAGAGCCTTTAAGGAAGCCACCATTGTGGCGAAACCGATAAGGCAGTACAAGCACTATGTTTAACTGATCCCACAGAGAGTATGGTATTTCAAAAGTGGTACTGTATCCTTTATTTGTTTATTATGATGTTAACTGTGAGATAACCCTCCAGCTGATCTGATAATATCTGAGATCAAACACTGTGGTCTACAGCCTGCAGTGAAAGTACAATATAAGTGTGTCTTTTGCGGTCTGCCGTTTTGATGTGGGTACTATAATCAGCAAATGCTTGTAACACTTATGTTTAACCATTACTACCTTAATACTGAGAAACCCTATGATTTAATTTTAACTATATGTGGATTGTTTCCTATAATCACAAGTAGTGTTTTAATTGTGGATATGTATACATAATGCATTTTTGTCTCTCACTTTATTTCTATAGGATTTAGGATGCTACATTATCTTGTACTGTTGCCTATTTTTATACGTAAACAAAATACCAAAATAGCAGTGCTCAGTAAAAGAACTGACTAACCTTAATATGTTAATTCTATAGACATTATAACCCACTCTGAGAGCAACCTTGTGCCTTTCACAGGGAGAAATATCCTGTAGTATATTAGTCTGGTCCCACTCACTAGAGTGGTCCAGCCCAGAAATACCAGGCATTCTTCCCTAAAGAGGAGAAACAGCAAACCCAGAGATACGTTTTGGCCTTCATTGGGCCTTGTCAGTGAGGTGTAGCTGATATCACCCTAAGGCACAGTGAGCAAGGGGCCCAAGTCTGGAGTACCCTATCACCCTAAGGGTCATTTAAATAAACAAAATAGCTAAGCATCTGCTTGTTACAGGCTGAAAATCCCTGTGGTTTTCAAAATCATAACTCTGACCCAGCTAAGCTTTTGACCTTTCAAGCCCGTATATGTTACAATCGCAAATCGCTATTCAATTGCTACAATTCCTTAAGCCCACAAATGTTTTCACACCCGTTACAAACTACAAACACCAGATAGGACTCACAAAGGGGTTAAACACCTGATCGTAGCACTGTAAATGCAAATAAAACATCAATACTGGGGAAAGCGGTGAAAGACAATAGAATTAATTGCACAACAGTCTCAAGCCATCTTTTGTGCCACAGAGAACAGGAACTACATGATTCTGCTGGGGTAGGTTTGAACTAGGTTCATATCAAGCCCCCTTGAAGAAGCAGATCGTGACAGGCGCTCATTGCGAGCCTCACTCCTCGGGTACTTCAAGTGTCCTGCTTTGCAATGATCACCTTTTCGCAAAGACAGATTTATAAGTACACTGTAAAACAAAAAGAAATGTGAGTACAGTTAAATTAATATACTTTACCTATTTATATTGAATATGCAGCAATGAATATCCTGAAGAGCAAACAATCTATTTTGATTTTCCTGCACTTGAAAATGTACAGTTAGTCCATTTGAGGAGAAAGTTTCAGCAATGTGGCAAGTGTGCAGTGTAAATAGTCTAGGCAAACCATTTGTTTAGGCGGGTAAAGTGGCATTTTAGAATCCTAATGTTATTAGTTACAAGTTAGTATTGTAAAATGGCGGCTTTTTTCTACGTGTTACTTGGCTCGTGAGCATTTTCCGTCCATTGTAATGGTATATTTTGTATCTCCTATGTTCCTGTGAAACTCGTACGTGCCTGTGATTTTCGCGGCTCTGTCTCCTTTAGCCTCATTTTAATTTTTTTCGGCCTCCATTTTTTTTCCGCTTAGCCGATTTTCAAGGGGCGAAACTCCTTAAATTCAATTTTAGTTTGCATGTAACCTCACTCCCAGACGTCCTTGCTCCCCCGCCCCCGTGCTGTGTGTGATTATTTTAATGTTTTTTTTTTTAAATTTCAGTGTTTTCGGTGGTTTTGGATGTACGCGTTTCGGCCGTTAACTTCGTATTTTTGCAACCTCATATTTTTTTTTTATAAAGTCCCGTGGGTCGTATTTATTTTTTCTAAGTCCCGATTTCCTCATCCCACGTTGTATTTTTTTTTTCTAAGTCCAGTGTTTTTTTGTTTTTTTTTTAAGTCCCGCGGAGCCTCCACAAATGCGGACACTCGCTTGTTATCAGGCCATCAGGTGAATGTTGATACTCCACAGTATCACAAATGAGACTTTGCATGTGTTTTAACCCTTTATTATAATTATATACTAATGACTTTTGAAGCCTGACAATGCTATTTGCCACACAATGCAGGGCTCTCCCCCCCTCTAACTTGCGGGCCTCGCTATGAGTGCCTTTGGCATTTATTGTGAGCCTCTTCCTCCATCTATTATACTGGCCTCGCAATGAGCGCTGAAAGCAATTATCACAGGCCTGCAATGAGCGGCTTCGTAGCTCATTGCAGTCCTCGTCCAACCCGCCACTTTCATGCCTAATAATGAGCACCTTCGGTGCTCATCGTGAGCCTTACAATAAGAGCCTTTGGTGCTCATTGCAAGCCTCTCCCCCGCTTTACAGCTCAATTTATGCGTTGTCCAACACGCAACTTTCGGGTCTTACACCAAGTGCCTTTGGCGCTCATTCCGAGCCTCTCCCCACTCTCTAAACCCCTGTGTCTGTTTCCCCCTCTCCCTTCCATGTGTCTATTTCCCCCTCTCTCCCTCCCCTCTCCCTGCCCTGTGTTTTTCCCCTTATTTCCCTTTTCCTGTGACTCTTTTCCTCCCTCTCTCACCCCTGTATCTCTTTCCAAGTCTTGCAGGCCTCGCGATGAGCGGCTAAATATTTTGGCCTTCGGCCTAGTTTTGAGCCTTTTTCCAAACAATTAGGGGTTGACGGTTGACAGTTTTTTCCTCGCCTTGCCGATTTTCGTTCTCATAAAAATGCCAATTAAACCTCAAATTAGCTTGCAACCTCACTCACAGACTACCTGCCTCTACCCCTGTGTTGTATGTGAGGTTGTAAGTTACGTTTTTTATTACTTGGCGTCTTTTTTGTCGGTCTTGAAAAAAATTGCGGCCGTTAAAGTGGTATATATTTCAAAGTGTTGCGTGCTTATTGGGGGACTGGCAATGAGTGCCTTTGATGATCATTGACAGCCTGGCAATAAACGCCTTCAGCGATCATTGACAGTTTTTTTTAAAGTCTTGCGTGCCTTAAGTGGTGTCTGATGAAACAAAGGATCATCACAAATTACTCCATTTAATTGAAGAAACCATTAATGTACATAGCACTACTAGATCTGCTCAACAAAACAAATGATTACACCTCTGGACTGTGTAATCCAATCCAGTTTCACACATACAGTGTGTTGACAAAACAAAAATCGGAAAAAAGTGATAAAAAAAAGGTGGAGGAGGATCAAAAAAAAAATTCAACATGCATCTACAGTACAGTGCTAAAAACTGTAACTGTAACAATATACCAACTCACCTGATTCCCATCTGCAAGCATTACTATTAGCTAGTTCTCTGGATAACTGGCCATGACCATTAATAATGATGTGTCATCTCACAATAAATGCTTAGCTGTGACCAGAGTCAGTGGTCAAGGTGTACTATCACCTTCTACATATGATATTGTTCATTAACATTGATATCACATCCATCAGCTATACAGCTGTTAGCACATGTTAACGGATAACCATGATATCAGCAATATGGAGAAATACCCATTAATACGGAGAGGACACAAAGGTCAGCAGCCAGATTCAATGTTACTTACATCAGACACAAGGATCTGTTCTCAGACTGATTTTAAGGCCAGGATCACATACTTCACAAGTGCATATATTAATGCTGGCTGTCATTAACATGCCATTGTGACACTTTGCAAGTCCACCTCCATAGTGGTATTGGTCTATATTTAAGCTAACAGCAATCATGTCTTAGAGATCTGGCTATATGATAGCTGTATAATTGTGGGAGCTACATGTTAAGGGGGGCTGTCATTAAAGGAATGTCTACCCGAGAAGCACTTTGAAAACCTTAAACCTCCTTCATTTCCATTTACACAGAGAAGAGGATCATGGACCATGTGATAGGAGGTACAGAGCATGTTGGGTACCAGAGCATGTTGCATTACTTCTGCAGTCACTTGTTGGAATGAGCTCTGATCCGCACCCATCCTTAGCAGCCTGGCCTGGAAGGATTCTGTCATTAGGTGGTGCCTTCTCTTCCTATCACTCCTGGCTGGACCTCTGCATTGTTGGCGATGATGATGGCCTGGATCCTCCATAGACACTCCATCTGCTGCTGCATGAGGGCCAGCATTTCCGCCTGCACCGCCTGGCCTGATGTTTGCCTGCAGAGGAGGTGGTGGTGGTGTCCCAGTGGGGAGGGTTTGGGGCCTGGCTGGAACATTGGAAAAAAAGAGTGGTGGTGTTGGTGGGCCCCGTGGTGGTGGTGGGTAAAGTCCGGCAGGTGCCTTGGTAGGAAGGCCCAGGTGAGATACTCAGTCTCTGGAGTAGGGTCATAGTGGGGTCAAATCCCCGCTGTGGCTGGTGGTCCTGCTGGTGACCCCACTACTCAGACTATATCTACCTCATTTAAAACAAGGCTCTCGGGTCCTCTTCTTTCCTCCTCCCCCTATGCCGGTTCCTGTGTGTATGTGATATTCACCTGACATGGAGCTTGGGTCCTGCTTGGCCACCATCTAGGCCTGAAGCTCCAGGGGCAGGAGCCTGTAGAAGGTTCTTGGTCTCCCTCTCCCACTCAATATATTGCACAGTCACATTTGTGTCCTCCTTGGCCATCCTCCTCCTCACCTTGGCCCTTATGTCATCAAAATAGTTCATGATGGACCTCACATCTCTTTGGGCTGTGCCCACTGCTGTTACCTCAGCCGCTACCTCCTTCCATGCCTGGGCCCTATGCCCTTGCCTGACTCCCCACCCCCCTGAAAGCATCATGGGGCGGCCACAGATGGCCCCAGGGAGGACCACATTTTCCTGGTGCATGTAGCCCTGTGCTTTCACTTAGCCTCTTGCCCTCCAAAATGTGGATGGGGATCCTTGTCTCCTTGACCTGTCCCTGAAGCCTGTCCCTCCCACAAACTATCCCCCCCTGGGATCAGGCCCCTCTCCCTCTGTCCCTTGTCAAAATGTTTCTGGTGCTAGGGCTGCCCTGCCACCACCCACCTCCTCCTCTCCAGTCTCCTCCTCCTCCACCCTTTCAACCACCTCCTGCTCCTCCTCCTGCTCCGACCCCACCTCCTGCTTCTTCTCCTCCACCACCTCCTCCTCTCCTCCGCCACTCCCAACCTCCTCTTTCTCTCCTCCACTCCCCACCTCCTCCTCCCCTCCACTCCTCACCTCCACTCCCCACCTCCTCCTCTCCTACACTCCTCACCTCTTCTCCATCACTACCCAGGGCCAACTCTGTCTCCTCTCTTTCCTCCTCGCTTCTCCTTATCTCCTCCTCCCCGCCTCTCCACTCCTCTCCTGTATCCTCTCTCCATTTAAATCCCAAAAGGAATATAACTATAAATCAAAAGGTTTGACTGTATATGTTTGATGAAAAATAAATGTGTGTATTATGTGTATTTAATAACTGTTGGGGGATGGTGTGGGGTGAATGGAGTGACCTAGCTCTATGTGTCTCTTTGTGTGTTCTTTAAATTATGTGTATTGTTATTATGTGTAATCTGTAAATATGTATAAACAAGGATTAAGTGTAAAATCGTAAATAATATAATAGAAATAAACAAAACCACAAATTACCGCTCTCAAAACTCTCCTACTCTTTCTCTATTTATAAGCAACCTCCAACTCCGGGACGTGCCTGCTATTTCGAAAGAAAATACAACACAGTCAACACATGGGTGGGTGGAACGCAACTTTATAATCTTCCTCTGTCAATCATCTGCAGCTAGACTGCTTTCTATTGTCTGAGAGGTATGTGTTGCACTACCTTATACCGTGATTGGATCATAAGCGCCGATCGTATCTCGGCCAGCCCATTAACAGTTTTCTGCAGTGGGAGTGCTTTACGGGCTTAAGGCTTCGCCCATAACTTGAGCCTTTGCTCAATTGAATAGCTCTGGATTTGGAGAAGAATGGGAGGTTGCAGCACACCCGCAGACATGCCTCCTACATCCCTTGAGATGTGGACTTGCAATTGAATCAGGCTCTCCCTCTTCCACTCAAAAATATGTCCCATAGGAATGACTTTGTAACACAGCAGCAATATACAGTATCTCCCAAAAGTGAGTACACCCCTCAAATTTTTGTAAATATTTTATTATATCTTTTCATGTGACAACACTTAAGAAATGACACTCTGCTACAATGTAAAGTAATAACTGTACAGCCTATATAACAGTGTAAGTTTGCTGTCCCCTCAAAACAACTCAACACACAGCCATTAATATCTAAACCATTGGCAAAAAAGCCCTGTGGCCCAGTCTCTGAGTGGAGAGGATCATGCTCTGCTTCATTATGTCACAGTACATGTGGGCATTTATGGTTCCCTCAATGAACTGTAGCTCCCCAGTACCAGCAGCACTTATGCAGGCCCCGACCAAACATATATACGTATATGTCTATATATTTGTTTTCTATAATTTGTTGTGTTGATACCCCTATATGGATTTTCCTACTGATGTCAGATGCTGCCTCCACTGGCTATGCATCGCTGTTTACGTTCAAACTGAGAGTCTCATCGCATGTCAGTGTTTTTGTGCTCCTTGTGCCTTATCCGTTTATCTGTAATTTATGGATTATTTCAACTACCTTTCCTCAGTATTTATGTATACTTTTGGTGGTGGGAGTGTCATGGTCTGGGCCTGCATGAGTGCTGGCAGCACTGGGGAGCTACAGTTCATTGAGGGAACCATAAATGCCCACATGTACTGTGACATAATGAAGCAGAGCATGATCCTCTCCACTCAGAGACTGGGCCACAGGGCAGTATTCCAACATGATAACGGCCCACACACACCTCCAAGACGACCACTGCCTTGCTGAAGAAGCTGAAGGTAAAGGTGATGGACTGGCCAAGCATGTCTCCAGACCTAAACCCTATTGAGCATGTGTGGGGCATCCTCAAACCGAAGGTGGGGGAGTGCAAGGTCTCTAACATCCACCAGCTCTGTGATGTCATCATGGAGGAGTGGAAGAGGACTCCAGTCTCAACCTGTGAAGTTCTGGTGAACTCCATGGCCATGAGGGTTAAGGCAGTGCTGGAAAATAATGGTGGCCACACAAAATATTGACACTTTGGGCCCAATTTGAACATTTCCACTTAGGGGTGTACTCACTTTTGTTGCCAATGGTTTAAACATTAATGGGTGTATTTTGAGTTATTTTGAGAGGCCAGCATTTTTACACTTTTATACAGGCTGTACACTTACTACTTTACATTGTAGCAGAGTGTCATTTCTTCAGCGTTGTCACATGAAAAGATATACAGTAATAAAATATTTGCAAATATGTGAGGGGGATGTGAGATACTGTACATGTCAGAAAACAATGTAGCTGATGAACATTAATGATTAATCTGTAATTGTTTTTCTAGGATGTCTTTTTTCTTGTAACTTTGCAGACACTCTTAACCTTTTCAGTGTTTCGGAAAGGTTTTTAGTTAGACACTTAGGTGCTGATATGGGAGCCTGATTTTACACATAAACATTAGGCTCACTATGAGCTCTCCAAGAACACATATTATTAGGCTACATTTCTTACAGGAGCCATGTAACTTTATCTCAAAGCACATGTAGAGCAAGAAAAAGCTGACATTCATAAGTGGTAACAAATAAGGGTTTGTTATGGTTAGCATGTTATAGCTATGTTGATTCCAACAAGGTGCTTTTTGCTTGTAACATTTCCTATGGGAGCAATGGTTAGTTTTGTTTTATTATCAAAACAAAAGGCTCCCAAGTACTAATTGGCTGCTTTGGTGTGCTAACTAAGATCACAATCTGCTTGATTGTCTTTGGGGTGGCAACGACAATGTTCCCCAATATTGTTATGCAGTCAGATCCCTTCCCCACATTTACCAAGCACTCTGAGATGCACATTTGCATACTGACCCTCAGATTAACACAGAGGAGACTCACAGGTAATGCCGAATATCTCAGTAATGGTTTAATGTAGAGATAAACTGCTAGTATAGATAGTTATTTTTTTAAGTACCTTTTCTGATTGGTTGAGCCATTAGCCAACTGGTAGATAGGCAGCTGAGTGTACTGTAATCTGATAGTCTCTCATTTTACCAATTAGAATCAGGAGGTGGTAGTCTTCAATATTTGTTTAATGCTAGGATTTTACTGGAATATAATAACTATTTCAATCAAATGGACCTCACTAGCCCACATGGGTTCCTAGGGGCTAAGGTAGGCCTAGGTAGCAAGGGTCTTATTTTAGGGATTAGTTTCTTTCCACCCAATGCACAAGGAGTTTTTATTTTATATTTGCCATTGAGGTGCGCTAGGTGGAGGGAGACATAAACTGATTTTCCTGCCACAACTGAGGTTAGGGCAGTGTTTTGTTAACATTTGTTGAGTTTTATAGTTATTTTACCACGTACATGTTCTTTAGGAGTGGTTTGATTGTCATGTTAAGTTTAGTAAGCAGTTTGGTAGTGAGATGGTTTTTCTTGAGATAGGGCCATTAGTGTTTAAACTTAGCGAGCAAGATGTAGTGTAATAGGATTGGTAAATACATTGAATTAGTGCTTGCTAAGCAAATTTGACTTTGTGAGTGTTTCAGTGAGGCCCATGTAACCTAGGCCTGAATTAGCAGAATATCAGAAACAAAATATTACTTACTAAATAGAATTCACAAACGATTTTAGCGCCAGTTCGGATAACTGTAGCAGCAATGAAACCTACACTACTGTACTTTAAAAGCATGGGAAAGCATGGAAAGACATTAGAATTAATTGCAACACAGTGTCAAACCCACAAATATGCAATTACTATATTATTTTTAACTGTTATTCCTGGGTAACATCGATCTAGGGACTTAAGGGGTTTATACATATCATGAAACCTACATAGACTACAACAGATGCTCTAATGCATATTATAGAGTGTTAGAATGCTTAAATGTGAGCCCCATTGGCAAATATTACTTACCAGAAACGTGCCCATCAAAATGCACAGGATAATATTTGGTGTGTGTCTCCCCTCCCTTCCCTTGTGTCTCTTCCTCCCCCTCTCCCTCCCCTGTATCTCTTTCCCCCTTTCCCCACTTCTGTCTATTTTCTCCCCCTCTCCCTCCCCTGTTTCTTCCCGATCCCTGCCCTGTCTCTTACCCCACTCTGTCCCCTGTGTCTCTTTCCCCATGTCTCTTTCCCCTCTTCCATGTGTCACCTCCTGTGTCTCTCCACCCCTCCCCTGTGTCTCTTTTCCCCCTCCCTTGTGTCTCTCCCAACTCTCCATTAATCCTCCTAACGCCGCGCTGGGTGCTGGGTGCCGCGCTGTATGGAATTCTGTACAATAGTTTCCATAGTGTGCATACTACGGAAACTATTATATGTGATTGGCTGTAATTAATTCATAGCTCCCGAATGCAGGTTACATCTAACTTCCATGTTTTACTGACGTCATGATGACGGACTAATTTACTATTGGCTGTGTCTAAGATGTAAGTTACGGGCTTGCTTAAATATTGCCAGTTCATATGATCACTGCCCCTGAAATCCTACTTACAAAGGCTAGGTTTAAGTGTGGAGGCTGAAAGACTTAAGTTGCAGGCTTGAGGCAATAGACTACATCTAAGCATTTATAGAAAAAAACACCAGCAGCCAAAATTACAGGTTAAAGTCCCTTATGAGCTTCTAATGAAATAGGGCTCTATGTTACTTGTGGGTTTGTGTTATGATATGATGTTGGTTCTGAAAGCTCTGATTGTATGCCCTGGGCTTCTAATATCCCTTTATACCAGTTATTGTGAGTCTAAAGGGCTTTGAGTCATTATTATAATTTTTGAACCAAATTTTTTTTGTGTGTGATGTGTTTTGAAGTATAACAATGCCACTGGACTAATAAAAATATTACTGGTCTGGGTCACTTATGGGCTTCTAATACAATAGGGCCCTTGATACTTTTTCAAGTTGCGGCTTAGACTTCTTTTATCGAGCTAGAAGTAATTTCTAATAGTATATTGATTTTGTGTAGCTTTAATTATTTAGCGCTCGTAATGTTTAAGCTGTCCAAAAAATAATGGAGAGGTAAGCCCTATGTTGCCTCTTTGGCTTGTCAGTAGTGATTGTGGGTTGGTAACTAGCAGTCAGGATGAGAGCGGCTTATAGAACTTGTGGCAATCTTAAGAGTGACTTTAAGTATGTGTAACTTTACAATCTACAGTGCCTTGCAAAAGTATTCACACCCTTGGCATTTTTCATGTTTTGTTGCCTCACAACCTGGAATTAGCATGGATTGTTTGAGGATTTGCATCATTTAATTTACAGAACATGCCCATAACGTTGAAGACTTTGAAGATGTTTTTCTTTTTTTTATTGTGAAGCAAGTAACAAATAGGACAAAATAACAGAAAAAGTCAATGTGCATAAGTATTCACCCCCCTAAAGTCCATACTTTGTAGAGCCACCTTTTGTGGCAATCAGAGCTCCAAGTCGCTTTGAATAAGTCTCTATGAGCTTGCCACATCTTACCACTGGGATTTTTGCCCATTCCTCCTGGCAAAACTGCTCTAGGTTCTTCAAGTTGGATGGTTTGCGCTTGTAAACAGCAATCTTTAAGTCTGACCACAGATTTTCTATTGGATTGAGGTCAGGGCTTTGACTAGGCAATTCCAACACATTTACATGCTTCCCCTTAAACTAATCAAGTGTTGATTTAGCAGTGTGTTTGGGGTCATTATTCTGCTGGAAGGTGAACCTCCGTCCTAGCCTCAAATCATGCACAGAGTGGTACAGGTTTTGCTCAAGAACAACCCTGTATTTAGCACCATCCATCTTTCCCTCAACACTGACCAGTTTTCCAGTCCCAGCTCCTGAAAAACATCCCCACAGCATGATGCTGCCACCACCATGTTTTACTGTGGGTATGGTGTTCTTTGGGTGGTGTGATGTGTTGAGTTTGCGCCAGATATAGCGTTTTCTTTGATGGACAAAAAGTTCAATTTTAGTCTCATCAGACCAGAGCAACTTCCTCCATACATTTTGGGAGTCTCCCACAAGCCTTCTCGCAAACTTAAAAAGTGCCATTTTTTTTGTTGCTAAAAGTAATGGCTTTCTTCTGGCCACTCTGCCATAAAGCCCAACTCTATGGAGCGTAAGGCTTATTGTCGTCCTATATACAAGTACCTCAGTTCTCTGTGCTGCCTCTCTGATTAATGCCCCTCTTGCCTGGTCCGTGAGTTTTGGTGGGCAGCCGTCTCTTGGTAGGTTTGCTGTTGTGCCATGTACTTTCCATTTGGTTATGATAGATTTGATGGTGCTCCTGAAGATCATCAACGATTTGGAATTTTTTTTATAACCTAACTCTAACTTGTACTTCTCAACAACATTTTCCCTTACTTGTTTGGAGAGTTCCTTGGTCTTCGGGAAGTGTTTGGTTAGTAGTGCCTCTTGCTTAGGTGTTGCAGCCAGTGGGGGCTTTCAAAAAAGGTGTATATATGTAATGACAGATCATGTGACACTTAGATTGCACACAGGTGGACATCATTTCACTAATTATGTGACTTTTGAAGATTATTGGTTGCACCAGAGCTTTTTATGGGCTTCATAACAAAGGGGGTGAATACATACGCACATGCCAATTTCTGTTTTCTATTTCTAAAAAATAGTTTTATGTATATATTTTTCTAATTTCACTTCATCAACTTAGACTATTGTGTTCTTATCCATGACATAGAATTCAGAGTAACAAAACATTGAAATTAAGGCTGTAATTTAACAAAATAGGTAAAAAGTCAAGGGGGGTGAATACTTTTGCAAGGCACTGTAAGTAAAAGAATAGGGCCCTAGGTTAGTGTTTAGTGTTCTAGTATTTTTAGCATAACTTTTTCTTCCTACTTAAATATAAAAAGCTGTTGAACCACTATTGTTCAAAATACAGTATATGTTTTCTAACTGATTAATAATGGTTAAAGATAATTTTGCAAACAGAATTCTATTTTCAGTCTTTAATATTTTTGCTTTCATATCACTTACTTTATAATTGGTTGTATTCGTTTCTCACACAACAGTCATCAATATGTTTTGATGTGCTGATATAATTCAACACTTAAAAAAAATATTAGTTGAACTATTGCTATCATAATAATTTTAGAAGTACAGAATTTTGCCTCTCAGTACATTTTTCACAACAGGAATATTAGTCATGCTGTTATACACAGCAGTAATGTGAAATTAGTGGATGCTGGTGACCTTTTGATAAATCTAATTTCTAATTAAACACATGGGATTAGTAAAATAGTCTTGTGCTTGGCTTCCAAATCTCACATAGCCAGATATATTATATGACATTTATGTCCATTATTTGCAATTTTATATAGTGTTTCAGTGTTCATTTAAAATGCACATGGTGACACTGAATTTTAGAGTACACCTACACATGTCCTGACCAAGCCAAGACCCCTGTTTCCAACAGAAAAGCTTTTCAGTTTATTGTGATACAAATGTTTTTTTTTGTGAAAAAAATAGCTGTTTTTCCTCTGATATTTAAACAGGATCAGCAGAGTATGCAGCACATTTTCCCACATACTGCACTAAAGCTGTGAGGTAGTGAGCAAGTTGCAGGGAACTTGGCTGCATATTCGACACACACTGCAAACACTACAGTTTGAAACAGATGGTAAGGACTCTCGGCCAAAGATAGTGGAGACACTAACAATTTTGAATGTCAGATATTTACAACTAAAGCATAAAAAATTGGGACCATAACAGTGGCATGTTAACAAAAATATTCTTGGGACTGTGCATGTAGAGCATCCACTATATAGTCACTCCACATTTAAGATACAGTAGACATATTATACTGCACCAATTTAACTAATATTTTCCTTTTTTTATAAAGTGCTAATATGTCCTGCAGTGCTGTACAACAATGGTACAATAAGTACACAAGAAAAACACATTGTATAGAATAGACACTATAGCCAAGATGTGAGGAGATTGCTTGATTAGTGGTGGTCTGATTTGATGGCAGGGTGTATTAAATAAAGAGATTACTGCATTGGTCAAATGAAATGTCTCAGGTCACCATGAAGCAGCAAATGACTGAAGAAGGTGTAGGTTGATGAATTTAGGTGTTTGCACCTAGGGTTTAATGCATTTTTAAGCCATATTAAATTCCAGCCTTGTAAGTCCAACGTGTAGCACGTAAGGACTGCAGACTTGTAATTCCCCCGCATTCCGTCAGTTTGGAAGGGGCTGCGAGCTACCGGCCGGAGACGGTAAAAGGCAACGCAGTCTGTCGCACGTTGGATATGCGGCCGTGAACAGGATCAATTAGTCTAACCCGTAGTAACCAATTAGATGTAGCCAATGGCAATAGAAATTGCCAGCATGGCTAACGAAAGCCTGCGAGAACCCCCACAGGCTCCCGAAATCAGCCCTTTCTGAGGGGGTCCCTATCGAAACCCCTGCAGCAGTTAAACATTAAACCCCTGCTGCGGGGGGTCCTCCAAGTCCCCCTCCTGGCACCTAAAATTGACCCCTTAATACTGGGGGTCCCCATAGGGACCGCCACAGTGTCCCAACATTAACCCTTGAAACGGAGGTCCCGATGGGAAAACCAGCTGCATTTAAAAGTTAAAATTTCCCAGCATGTGGGTCCTTAAAGGTCTGTACAGGCCATTAAAGGACCAATGTTAACTAAAAAAATAACTACTGCCGCGAAGGTACTATAAGTACCCCTCCGGCACCTAAAATTAACCCCTTCACTCATGGGCGTCTATCTAGACCCTCATGAACCTCTAATTAACTCTTACTTAACCTTTCCAATTAACAGTATAAGTGCCATGAGGGCCTCCAGGTTCCTCATGACACAAAGTAACAACACTATCCTATTAACCCCCCTCTACACTATTAACCCCCTCTACCCTATTAACCCCCCTATACCCTATTCATACCCCACTATCCTATTAACCACCTCTATCTTATTAACCCCTCTACACTATTAACCCCTTTCACTACCCTATTAACTGCCCACTACCCTATTAACCTCCCTCTACCCTATTAACCCCTACACTACCTACCTAACCCCTAATAAAAATCCCTAGCACCCCACTAATTACACAAAAAACAAAAACATTACAGAAAATAAAAAACATAACATACAGAAAAATAAAAAAGCCTACATTACAGAAAATAAAAAAACAAATCACATATAATAAGAAACACTACTTTACAGAAAAATTCAAAATCTAGAAATACAGAAAATAAAAAAATGCATTACAGAAAATAAAATAGACTGCATTGCATCAAATAAATGCCAGAGCAGAGAAACATACCATAAAGGAGCTATTGCTAATTAGCACATTTAATTCTTAGCATAATGAGTTTGTGTCTATTTTTCGGAAACATTGGCATATTCTTACATTGGATAAGGATTTGAAGAAAGTGATCCCGACTTAACCATCTATCACATACAGGAGAGGTCCCATGTTGAGAGATAAATTGGTTCACAGCCATTATGTCTCCCCTAAACCATCTGGAAGCACGTGGTTGAGCAACCACTCTTCGGGATCTATGGCATGCAAGAAGTGTAAGGCATGTAAACACATGCCTACTACTAAAAACTTCACTGATGCAACTGGCAGGAAGAGCTATGACATTCAAAATTTAATTAATTGCAGGACTACTGCTGTGCATTATCTCATTAGATGCTGCTGTGGACTCCAGTATGTTGGTTAAACCGGCTGACAGATACAGCGTTGAGTACTGGAGCATATCAATTCAGTTAACAACCTTCTAGAGGTACCAGTGGCCAGACATGTTAACGCAGTACATGATGGTGACATCATGTGTCTTCAATTCAGTGTAATTGAGAAGATGGAAATAACAAAACGGAGAGGTGACATTGACCAATTGCTGCTGAGAAGAGAGGCCAAGTGGATATTTCTGTTGAACTGCCTCTCACCATCTGGCCTTAATGAAGGCTTTACCTATACAGCTTAAACTTATTTAATCTTTGTAGCAGTATTTCTAACAATTTCACCATCTTCAGTTTAATAAATCGCCTTTTTGAGATTCTGTTTCGTTTATCTCTTCTCTGGTTAACATTAATCACTTTTCCTATTCTGGGGTCCACGTAATATCTGAGTAGTCCTCCTTGATTTGATTGGGTTTCTATTAATTCTTCAGCCTCTTAGACAATTTACAGAGGAGATTTATTTATACAGTGCTTTATATATAAAAAATATGAGTTCAAGAGCCCATTCTAATCTTTATTTGTGGTTTAGAGCTTTATACCATTTAGATAATTATTGATTCTTTATTGTAAACTTTTTGGTTGAAGAAGCCTGCCCCTTTAAGAATTATGCACTCAAGCAACAGAGTACTTCAATTTGGAGCGAGTCTCCAGCTATCAGAGCTTGTGTGATGTTTTTGTTACGCCACGTAAGGGGACAGAGTTAAAGGCACCCATAGAGTGGTTTAGCGTCCCTGAGGAATCCCGCCCGTCGGAAGCACCAAAACCTGGAGGGGTGAGAATTGGCCCTTCATATATAGAGCAGCATACTACTTTTGTCAGGAGAAGGTAAGCAACAGTGTTTTATCAGCAATATTATATATTGTGTAGATCTCTTACACACTACCCCTTTGGGATAGCATAGCACACTGTCTGCCTAACCATTATCTTCTGTGGCTATATGCACTAAAGAGCAATTCAGGTCTAGCGAACTGCAGAACATGTGCTGCAGCCTGCATTGACCTTTGCTTAAACATTTATTGATATTGAGCTCTTTTGCCATTAGTGGCTTCAGTTTATCCCCATAAGAGAAATAGCGCTATTCTAGATTATGCTATATTGCCACTCTTGAGCCTCTTATATATTTCCTTTTTGCTCTGTACTTTCCACTGTGTTGGATTGTTTATTGGGCTATTGAAGCTGTTTATGCCCCTCCTGGTGTGTATATATTTGTATATATTTTTCTTTATTGCATTCTCTCTTCTTTATTATGCTTTTTTTTAAGTTGCTACACCATATTGATGGTTAAATAGAGTTCCTTTTTATCCCTCAAGTTGGCCTTAGTCCCGATTCTTCTTTTAGGGATATTGCATTGACACCAAATAAAAACATACATTACATACAATAAAAACCCTATAATTACACCTCAAACAACCCCCCAACTAAAACTAGAATAAGGTAAATTAGACCACTTACCTTGCCCAAATGCCCCTCCAGCGACGATGGTATTCTGTGCTTCGTCCTAGATAAAGGCCCTTACACCTAGAAAAAAAAAGAAATATTACAATTAATACATAAATAAATACAATATTTAATACAATACATTCTAACTAGGCCACTTACCCGTCCAAAATGCCCATCAGCGATGCCTCGGCCCTGCTCAAAGTCTTTTTGTATGCAATGTAGGGTTTGCTTATTATATGTAACTAGCGACTTGCCCGTCAAGTGGAGGGAGAGGATGAGGAGAGGATGAGGGGAAGGAGAGTGGAGGGAGAGGGGAGGGAGAGGGAGGATGAGGGGAGGGAGGTAGAGGTTGAGGGGAGGGAGAGGATGAGGAGAGGGAAAGGATGAGGGGAAGGAGAGGGAGAGGAGAGGGAGAGGATGAGGGGAGAGAGAGATTGAGGGGAGGGACAGGATGAGAGGAGGGGGAGGATGAGGGAAGAGAGAGGACGAGGGGAGGGAGGAGGGGGTGATGCGAGTCCTGGGACTCCTGCTGCTGTCCATCTGGTCTTTGGGACCCGGCATATGCTAATGACATAAGGGGCATGTGACGTCATATCATTAGCATATACCGGGTCCCGACACAGAAGACGCGCTGGACAGCAGCAGCACAATGAAGGTAAGTGAGGAGAGAGGGGGTTAATTGGAGAGAGGGAAAGGAGGGAAGGAGGAGGGAGGATGAGGGGAGGGAGGGAGGAGGAGGATGAGGGGAGGGAGAGGATGAGGGGAGGGAGAGGATGAGGGGAGGGGGGAGGTGTGAGGCGAGTCCTGGAACACCTGCAGCTGTCTATCGGGTCTTTGCGACCCGTCATATGCTAATGACGTGACGCGCATGTGACGTCACATCATTAGCATATGCTGGTTCCCGACACGGAAGACGCGATGGACAGCAGCAGGAGCAGAGCAATGAAGGTAAGTGAGGGGAGAGGGGGGTTGGGGGTACAAGGAGGGGGGAGGCACTAGGGGTGCTGTGAGGCTGGGGGGTGAGTTCTCCCCTGGCAGGAACCAGGTAGTGCGGCGGGCCTCGTAGTTACGGGCCGCAAACAGCTGACATTGCAGTTGCAGCCCGTACTGCCTGTCCAGCGGGATATAGGGATGAGGGCCTACAGGGCTCATCTCCACCAACGCACCGTTAGCAACAATCCGTATTGCTTACAACTATATATGTGATTTAAGTTTTTTTATTGCATGTAATGTAGTGTATTTTATTGTATGTAATTTATTTTGTTATTTTATGTGATTTTTTTTATTTTTAGGAATGTATTTATTTATTTTTTTGTAATGTAGTTTGTTATTTTCAATAATCCTTTTTTATTTTCTGTAATGTAGTGATTATTTTTTGTGCGTAATTAGTAGGTTTATTATTTTTAGTACTTAGTGGAGTGCTAGGGATTGGGGGTTGGGAAGGTAGTGTATGGGTTAAAAGTGTACAGGGGGTTAATAGTATAGAGGGGGCTTATTAGGATAGAAGGGGGGTTATTAGTGTAGAGGGGTATTAATAGGGTAGAGGGGGGTTAATAGTTTAGATGGGGTAAATAGGGTAGAGGGGTTAATAGGGTAGAGGGGGATTAATAGTGTAGTGTTGTGACTTTGTGTCATGAGGGACCAGGAGGACCCTCATGGGACTTAT
This sequence comes from Discoglossus pictus, assembly GCA_027410445.1. Classification (NCBI taxonomy): domain Eukaryota; kingdom Metazoa; phylum Chordata; class Amphibia; order Anura; family Alytidae; genus Discoglossus; species Discoglossus pictus. Next base: position 213,642,466 of record CM050166.1, on the reverse strand, counting down.
AGTGTTAATTGGGATTGTTAAGTATTGTCCCATAAGGGTCTGTATAGACCCTTATGGGACTGATAGGGTAATTAGAGGCTCATGGGGGTCTAGATAGACCCCCATGAGTGATGCGGTTGATTTTAGGTGCCTAGGGGGATTTATAGCACCCCCCGCAACAGGGGTTATTTTTCAGGACCCGTGAGGCAGCAAATTTGAATTTTTAAATACAGTGGGGGTCCCAAACGGGACCCCCGATGCAAGGGGTAATATGGAGACACTGCGATGTTCCCGATGGGGATCCCCAGCATAGGGGGTTGATTTTAGCTGCCGCAGGGGTACTTCAAGTACCCCCGCGACAGGAGTTAACAGTTTAACCCTGCAGCAAGGGTTAATATTGGGAGTCTGCGGAAGTCTCGATCAGGACCCCTGCAGCATGGGGATTAGTCTGGGGAGCAGGGGGGAGCTTTAGGGGCTGGAGAGAGGTTTGGGGGCCTGAGCGGGGGTCTCTTGTGCAGCAAACGTAAGGGCTTTTAAACCCTTTGCGGGTCCTCTCAGGCACATGTTGGGCTTTGGGCTCCATTTGCATGTTACGGGCTAGCTCACGGGGGACTTTGTAGCAATTTAATAGCAAAATAGGAAGGTAGCAGGTACAGGCTTGAAAGATCAAAGGGTTGCGTGCTGCAATGTTCCACAGTCCACAAAACGTAGGCATCTAACATGCAAGTCGGCAACGTAGAGGTTTACGAGGCTAATTTAATAGCTTTTAGTCCTACTATTTTAGATACGGGCTACATTTTAAAACATAGCCCCAATTTAATAAGGCTGTTAGTAAGGAAGATGAAAGTATTAAATGCAAATCTTAATCAGTGAGGGAATTTCATCTTTGTCTTGCATGTGAATAGTAATGATGTTGCAGATGTGTTGAATACTAGTGCAGCAAGTATCTCTACAAAGAATGGAACATTCAATTAGCCTTAATTCCAATTACATTAATTGGTCCCAGCACTAGAAGTTAGACATTGTTGGCATAAAATATTTTTTTTAGAACAAGGAGCAAACAAAATTGTGCTTTAAAGAAAGTAAATATAATAATCTTTAAGCTACTACAAGTTGACTGTGAAAATTAATATGGTCCTGCCAAATCATGAACAAAAATGGTTATGCGATTATAAGAGTCTATTTGCTAAACTATATAACATTTATTAATTAGCCTTTTTTAACTTTAAATCCAAAGGCCCTCATTCAATTGCGATTTGGCCAATTGAATAGGGCTCTAAATAAGCACATAGCATATTTTTTTTAAAGACATTTTCAGTTAGTGAAAACCTTGCTTTTGAATAGATGTTTACTAACTAAAAACTTCTTTAAAAAATATATGTTATGTGCTTATTTAGAGCCCTATTCAATTGGTCAAATCGCAATTAAATGAGGCCCAAGGTATCTAAGTTCTGATTTAAATCAAATCCAGTCTCAATAAGAGGTATACCCATAAGCAACCTACTAAAGATGAAATGTAGCCTTTATTGTGTTAATATTAAAATTTCAAATTGTTAAAATACGACGAATAATAACAATATATCTCTGATGTCCTGTGATAACCACCACTAATATATTTTTTTATGTTGCTTATTATTATTCAACTAGCAAATTGCCCTTCAAAAAATGATGGCAATAAAATTGTAAGGTTGGTAATGCTGTTTGCAACACAAAGTAAGTGTTTTGGTCGTCTGAGTACCTTTGGCGCCCATTGCGAGCCTATCGGTTGGTGTATTTTTGGTTATCAGAGCCCCTTCAGCGCTCATTGCAAGGTCCGCACTGATCGCCTTTTGGCGCTCATTGTGAGGCACGCATTCAACTCCTTCGGCGTTTATTGAGATCCTGTCGTCTGGTCCTTTTTCCCCCCGCTATATGTATTTTGTAGTGATAATTAATTAATTAATAAAATCATAAAATAATATAGTTTACCTATTTGTAATTGATATATGCAGCAACCAATATCCTGAAGAGCTAACAATCTTTTATGATGTTCCTGCAGCTTACATGTACATTTACACTCTTGCTGCACTGAGATGTTAGTGTCAGCAATGTGTGAAGTGTGCAGTGCAAATAGGCTACGTGTGTGAGGGCAATGCGTTTGTTTAGGTGTGTAATTCTGCATTTTGGATTGGTAATGTTATTAGTTGCAAGTTAGTGTTGTAAAATAGCGGCAATTGTGTATGTGTTAGGTGGTTGTGGAGCATTTAGCTTCCTCCCTAATAGTGTATTTTATACCCCGTATGGTCTTGGGTAGAAGTCTTATGTGTCTGGCGGGTTTTTGCTTGTTTATTGGTCATGAAGCCACGTTTTCATTTTTTTTGTTGCTTAGGCGATTTTCGTACGTGGAAAATTGGCAAATTATGATTCAATTGTCGTGCAACCTGACTCCCAGATGTGGCTGTCCCCCAGTGCTGTGAGCGATGTTTTTTTTTTTGTATTTTTGTTAATTTTGTTGATGTTATTGTTGTTTTTTTATGTGCGCAGTTCGCCAGTTAAGTTTGTATTTTTTGGACCTCGTATTTATATATTTTTTTAAGTGCTGCTGTTCATAATTTTTTGTGTAAGTCTCGCTTTCCTTGTTGCAAGGGTTACGGGACATAATTTTTTAATGCAATTTTTTTCAAACTGCTACTGGTCTTGCATTCTGAATTGTGTAATTGAGTTTTGTGTTGATGTGTAGTTCCACGGGTCATCTCGACCAGCGCAGTGAGCGCCTTTGCCTCTCACTGCCTAAGTCATGCGGGGTCGTAGGGATGAGTGCCTATGGCGCTCATCTCCACCAGCGCAACGAGCCCCTTTGGTCCGCAAGCGTTAGCAACCACTCGAATTGCTGACAACTATATGTGATAGCAACAATATATCTTTCAGAGATAGGCTTTCATGTTTTCATTTTTCTTAATGTATCCTAACGGTAAAACAATGCTTCTTTGTATTTAAATTGCCTTTGAATTCACCTTTTAGTTATGATGGATTAGGACACAGTTCTTTTTACTATCAGCCTATATAGACAATTAAGATTTTAATAAATATAAGTTTTCCTTGAAGTTTACTAGTCTCTGAACTTTTCTAACAATAATAATACAAATGACCTTAATAATTTTACCTTGTGTCCCTCTATTTATGGGCACTACTTATACCCTTAGAATTCAATTGGTAAATTACTGTATATACTCGAGTATAAGCTGACCCGAGTATAAGCCGAGGCACCTATTTTACCACAAAATACTGGGAAAAATGAGTGACTCGAGTATAAACCGAGGGTGGGAAATGTGCTGCCCCCTGTGCCATCTGTGTCCCCCTCCTGTGTGCCCTTTTCTTGTGTCCCCCTCTCTCTCCCCTGTGTCTCTTCTTCCCTCTCCCTCCCCTGTGTCTCTTCCCCCCTCTCACTTCCCTGTGTCTCTCCCCCCTCCCTTATCACCCTCCTCAACCCCTCTCCTCATCCTCCCTCCTTAACCCCCCTCCTCATCCTAAACCCCCTCCTCAACCTCAACCTCCCTCCTCATACCCTTCTCCTCAACCCCCCATCCTCAACCCCCATCCTCATCCTTAACCCACCCTCCTCATCCTAAACCACTCTCCTCATCCCCCTCCTCAAACTTCCTCCTCAACCTCAACCCCCCTCCGCATCCCCCCATCCTCATCCCTCCCTCCTCATCCTAAACCACCCTCCTCATCCTAAACCACCCTCCTCAGCCCCCTCCTCAACTCCCCTCCTCATCCTCAACCTCCCTCCTCATCCTCAACCTACCTCCTCAACCTCAACCCCCCTCCTCAACCTCCCTCCTCAACCCCCCTCCTCATCCCCCCTCCTCAACCCCCCATCCTCAACTCCCTATCCTCATCCCACCCTCCTCATCCTTAACCTCCCTGCTCAGCCGAAACCACCCTCCTCAGCCCCCCTCCTCAACTCCCCTCCTCATCCTCAACCTCCCTCCTCATCCTCAACCTCCCTCCTCGACTCAACCCCCCTCCTCAACTCCAACCCCCTCCTCAACTCCCCCATCCTAGTCCTCAACCCCCCCATCCTAAACCCCGCTCCTCATTCTAAACCCCCTCCTCAACCTCCCTCCTCAACTGCCCTCCTTAACCTCCACCCCCCTCCTCAACCTCAACCCCCCCCATCCTCATCCTCAACCCCCCATCCTCAATCCCCCTCCTCAACCCCCCCATCCTCAGTCCCCCTCCTCAGTCCCCATCCTCAACCCCCTCCTCATCCTAAACCCCCCTCCTCAACCTCCCTCCTCATCCCCCTCCTCAACCTCAGCCCCCCTCCTCAACTCCCCTCCTCATCCTTCACCCCCTATCCTCAAACCCCCCATCCTTAACCCCCCATCCTCATCCTAAACCCCCCATCCTAACCCTCCCATCCTCATCCTAAAACCCCCTCTGCATTTTACCCCTCCTCATCCTAAACCCCCCTCCTCACTTTACCCCTCTAAATACCTCCCCCTCTCCCTTTCCCCTCACTTACCTCCATCTGCTCCTCCGCTCCTCCACGCTCCCTCCTGCATCTTTACCCGGCCAATGCTAATGAAGTGGCGCGCATGTGACGTCACGTCATTAGCATATGCCGGGTCCCAACGCAGCAAGGAGCGTGGAGGAGCGGAGGAGCCGATGGAGGTAAGTGAGGGAAATGGGAGAGGGGTAGGTATTTAAAAGGGTAAAGTGAGGAGGGGGGTTTAGAATGAGGAGGGTGATTTAGAATGAGGAGGGGGGTTGAGGATGAGGAGGGGGAGGGAAAGAGACATGGGGGGTTAGAGAGACACATGGGGTTAGAGAAACATGGGGAGGGGCTTAGAGAGACACGGGGGGGGTAGAGAGACACGGGGGGGGTAGAGAGACACGGGGGGGTTAGAGAGACACGGCGGGAGAGTGACTCGAGTATAAGCTGAGGGGTCCCTTTTCAGCCTTAAAAAAGGGGCTGGAAAACTCAGCTTATACTTGAGTATACAGTATATGGTATATTATCTCTGTACTTAATGTTCCCCTATTTGTTGAAACAGGGAGACATTACCTGTACTATATAATGATTCTATCAAGCTTCATTGCCTTTTAATATTTGATAATGTAGAAGTGCATATATTTTCAAGTAAGATATTTGCTACTGCCTGAAATGTTATTGTTACATTAATATCCCTTTAATAAATAGCTAGTTACTTCAAGCTTGCTATAAATTATTTTTAGAAGCCCTTGCTCTTGTGCTCATGGGTTCAGTAGGTATATATCAACTAGCGACTTGCCTGTCAAAAATGACGGCAATAAAATTGTAAGCCAGGTAATGCTGTTTGCCACACAATGTGAGGCTCTTTGGCGCTCATCGGGGGGTTCATTAACCTGCAAGTTTTGTGCTTGGGAATGGCATGTGTCTCTTTCCAGCATCTCCCCCCCCTGTCCCTTCCCTGTGGGTTTCTCTTCTGTGTGTCTGCTGACTGTTTGTGTGGCTCGCGCTGACTTTGACACTGCTGCCTCTGGATTTTGTTTGACACTATATAATTGGTGTCCGCGTCATACAAACGCACCGACGCATGTTTCATCTGACTAGTGGGTCGAAATCATCAGTTGATGAACTAGAAAGAGTTAAATTGCCTTTTTAACAACTCAGACCACATCCTAGCTCCTGCTTGATTCTATGTTTTTCTCAAAATGTTTTGCCCATGATAGGTTTGTGACAAGATCCTGTCATCACTAAGTACCATATTATACAACAGTGTGGAAGGAGGTAAAGAGAAAGCATGAGTCTCAAATAGGAGAATAGGTGAGTCTAAAAAATGGATCAAGTATCTCAAGTACATGTACTATGCACTATAGGTGAGATAATGCTTAGTATAATGATTGTCTTAACTTCAGCATGTGTGTAACCTATTTATTTGTGTCACAAAACAGTCACATCAATTTTCCATAAAGATCATGCTTTTAATTTCTTTCACTGCAATGGGATAATATTAGCAATGCTAGCATTAAAAAATCAACTCAGTAATGGTTCTTATATGTGGGAGTGAGTAATGTAAGTAATCATGCTATGTACTATATATCACTACTAGAGCCTACAGTCTATATATTCCACCTCATGTGAGGTGGGACTTCCTCAAGCTGGATGTAAATGAAAAGTACACTTTCCATTTTAGTCCTTTTCATGCATTTTGGAATTTAAAATTAAAGTTTAAAAATGTGCCATAGTATTAAATGATGATTATTATTATTACTAGCGAGTTGCCAGTCAAAAATGACGGCATGATATAGTTTTTTACATTGTGTCTCTCCCCCCTTCCCTGTGTCCCTTCCCCCCTCCCCCTGTGTCTCTTCCCCCTCTCCCTCCCTTGTGTCTCTTCTCCCTCTCCCCCTGTGTCTCTTCCCCCTCTCCCTCCCCTGTATCTTTCCCCCTCTCATTTCCCTGTATTTTCCCCCTCCTCAGTCCACTGTGTCTCTTTCCCCTGCCCTGTGTCTCTCCCCCCTCCCTCCCTTGTGTCTCCCCCTCCCTCCCCTGTGTCTCTTCTCCAGTGCAAGAGTAATTATGCTTAAATACAATGGGCCTCATTCTATTAACGGCTGTAAAATGTCCGCAAAGCTGCGATTCCTTGCGGCCATCTTCACTGTAAATGATGGGGAACATAAAGGGGGGGCATGGGGATTAATAGTAAAACATTCTCAAGCTTGCACATCGCCAAATTGTACTTTGATTTTAAAATCCGTCCAAGTCCCACAGACTTCAATGATCAAGCCCATAGCTTGTTTATTCAAGCCCGTAGCTCGTTATTCAAACCCGTGCGGGCTTGCATGATAGATAAAACACGAAGATTGAACATGAAGTTAAATATCTTTATTTGCGGATTTGAGAGTAGGGGAATGTTGAGCTATTAATTCTAAAACCAAACATCACTTTCACTTTTAATAAAAGTACAGGATGGCTTTTCTAGGCTACAACTTGTAAGTAAGCCCTTTACGACCTGTGGGTCTATTTTACCCATTTACGGACTTGACCGAGGCTAATCCCACAGCCTTTGCGGGTCTGAGGTGCTCCAAGCCCTTGGGACTTTGTCCACGGACATTTGACATGAATTAAACTAAAAATGATTTCTTGCGGCCGAAACTCTTGCGGCCGTGTAAGATCAAAGGCTTTCCTGCTGCGCTTGCGCCGCAAGGGATAACAGGGCGCCGGCCGCAAGACTGCCGGAGCCCTCGGCCGCAAGGGAATAGAATAGGGAAATAGCCTGCGGCCGGTCCTTGCTGCCATGCATATCCTACGGCCTTTAATAGAACGAGGCCCAATGTATTTAATAGCACATGCATACACAGAATATATAATAGAATAAGCATGAGTACACTTACTGTATTTAGATTACTGTTCAGTTATTTGTGACTTGCATTTTGCAGATGTTAATGGCATTGGCTGATTTCTGTCTGTAATAATGTAAGTATAAATCAGGGCAGCAGCATTTGCCCCAAGAGGCAAATATAACCATAATGCCCAATTCCCTATTTATCCTCCTACCTACCTTGGTAAACTAATAGCTTCTCTTGAGTTACAGTATCATCTCTATGTTGATAATATCCAAATCTATATCTACTCTCCCAACTTATTTCCTTCCATTATTAAGTCGTCAGGACCTATAGCTTCCTGAGTGATCTCCCACAGCCTCAGTACTCTCTTTCACTCCAAAACCTGCTGTTTGCACATGCAAAGATGTCTCCAAACTCCATTATTTTCCCAACAAATCTAACCAGGCATTTTTCATCTACTGCATCACTGTGCCAATCCATTCTCTAGCTTAAGCTAGAAATAAGTCCAAAATCCTGACAGTCACCTACAAAGCCATTAACTACACCCTCCTACATATCAGTTCTAATCTCCAGATAATACACTCACTACCTACTCTGCTTTTCCCACTACATATGTCTCTCTTCACTTGTTATCATCTCCTCACTTTTCATAGTTTCATACACTCTCTTAAAAAGTATCTATTCAGAGAAGCCTACCAATGCGTTCACTAATATAAGGGATTTAAAAGGCAGTGACCACATCCTTTGTATGGATCCTGCTGCGTCACTGGACAATAAACAAGCAACAGCCTCCTCTTATGTCTCTAATAACCTTAACCCTCTTTGATTGCACATTTTTATGAGAGCAGGGCCTACTACACATTCTATATCAATATGTAACGTGTGTCACTTTTGTCTTATGAATTCACTGTATCCCCTCTATTTGGCACTACAGAGGAAGTATGCTGGTGCTTTATAGATAAAGGATGATAATAATAATGATAATAATAATAATAATAATGAAAATAATATTAACAATAATAATATTTGCATGCCTAATTTTCCTTGAAATATCATAGACAAATTAGGTGTGTAAAAAAATAACTATGGTACTGTACTTTCATGTAATTAATAACAAAAAAGGCATCTCATTTTCAGTCCTCAAGAGAACCATAACTGAGGTATCACATATTCTAATTGTCAAACTACGAATCGTCGTCACGCTTTGCGAGTACATTATTTTATTCATTATTTCATTGCCATACAACAATACATATACACAAAAATAGCAATAACAAACAAAAAAATCAAACAGCTCAGTGCAAGCCTTGCAATGAGCGCCGAAGGTCCTCACGCTAAAAAATGGATAAAACAACATTACCTGCCTTACGATTTCATGCCAATTTTTACAGCATTAAAAATGTATTGACCGTCATTTTTTGATGGGCAAGTCGCTAGTATTAAATATAAAAAGCAATTAAATGCAAAATGATAAGCATTAAAATACTATGTCATGATCCCCTGGACTCGTAAACTTTTTATGATGATTAAAGGGCTATTTTAATGACCTTAAGATCTTCTAAAAGGGCAATGGGTAGTGATGTCACAAACATAAAATTTTCGGTTTGCAAACCTCGAACGCAAACCGCCGCAAATGTTCATGAACCGGCGAACCCGGCGAACCGCCATAGACTTCAATTGGCAGGCGGATTTTAAAACCCACAGGGACTCTTTCTGGCCACAATAGTGATGGAAAAGTTGTTTTAAGGGGACTAACACCTGGACTGTGGCATGCCGGAGGGGGATCCATGGCAAAACTCCCACAGAAAATTACATAGTTGATGCAGAGTCTGGTTTTAATCCATAAAGGGCATTGTGACGAAGTGCCCTTCGCCACTTTGTCTTGGAGAGGACTGTTTGCCAGCCTCCTGCCCTGCAACTATGGCCCTGGTACATATTGCCCTTCAAACACAGTATTCGGCCATACCAGAGTGTATGTCACTCATTTTGGCCCTTTACATACAGGGGGGTCATTCGGTACTTGACCTGTATGAACCATGATACCACAGAAAGCTATGCCATGGAGCCCATTCATATAATGAAAGACTATGGGAAAGACTTTAGCTACATGGCAATTGAACTGTGTGAAGAGGATCTGAGCGCTATTAGGGAATAGTTTTATGCGCTCAGATCCCAGCTGTAACGGAACCCATCACTGTTTTACCCTGTTTTATGATTATTTACTTCTTGGTTAAAATATGATCACATTGCTGTACTGTAGATATGTTGTTTTATGTTCTACAGAGTATATTGGCTCAGAATATCAAAGCGACTAGGCTAATAGATAATCCTGTTACAGATAAGAAAAGTCGATTGTATAAACTGTTTTCATTCTCAGATAAGAACAAAGAGGGCTGATTTAATCATTGTCTGATTATATCAAGGAGCCTCAGGGAGGGGTGACCACACCTATTGTCCTATATGTGTATTGTGTGGGGGATAGGTGACATGTCTATGTGTTATGTGAAAAACATACTTTTACTAACTTTTGAACCCCTGGTCTGATTCATGCCATTTTTTTAATATGTTGATCCCCTGGGTGAGAGCTATTGAATGGTGCTGGACTTAAAGGTGTACCCCCTGTTTTGGGGGTACATCCAGAATGTGGTTAAAATTGTGTCTGTTTTAATTGTGTTACCTGTTATCTGAGGGGAGGAGACGTGGGGGTTAAACCATGTATCTAATTGGCTGTGATAATTATGTGGGTGTAGCCCTTCAGAGGGCACCATTGCATAAAAGGAGATTCCCTGTCATTAAAGATATAGTTCTACTTGACCCTTCAAAACGTAGTCTCGTCTCGTTATTGGAGGGGATCGCTATCATACTGGGGATTGCTATGCTTTTGCATACTCCCTTGAGCTGTAACTACTGAACGCTTGTTCCTGATGTAATATCCTTGGAGTCTGTGGTGGTTTTGGTGTCCGGTGCAGTGCTTGTAGGCCTCGACGCAAACTAGGACGCGTCTATCAACGGAGGTACCCAGTCGGGGTGCCAGTAGATCCGTTACAGGCATAAATAACCTAACATCCCCCTCCATCATCATCCTCTCCTGTATCTCTTTACCCCCTCCCTCATCATCCTCCCCTGTATCTCTTTCCCCCCTTCCTCATCACCCTCCCCTGTGTCTCATCCTTCTTCCCTCATCCTCCTCCCACCTCCCTCATCATCCTCCCCTGTATCTCTTTACCCCCTCCCTCATCATCCTCCCCTGTATCTCTTTCCCCCCTTCCTCATCACCCTCCCCTATGTCTCATCGCTCCTCCCTCATCATCCTCCCACCTCCCTCATCATCCTCCCCTGTATCTCTTTACCCCCTCCCTCATCATCCTCCCCTGTGTCTCTTCCCCCCTCCATCATCATCCTCCCCTGTGTCTCTTTCCCCCCTCCCTCATCATCCTCCCCTGTGTCTCTTTTCCCCCTCCCTCATCATCTTCCCCTGTGTCTCTTCCCCTCCTCCCTCATCATCCTCCCGTGTCTCTTTCTCCCCTTCCTCATCACCCTCCCCTGTATTTCTTTACCCCCTCCCTCATCATCCTCCCCTGTGTCTGTTTCCCCCCTCCCTCATTATCCTCCCCTTTGTCTCCTCCCCCCTCCCTCATCATCCTCCCCCCTCCATTGATGATAAGGGGGGAAGAGACACAGGGATAAGTGTGAGGGGTGTTAGGGTAAGGGGTGTTAGGGATAAGGGTGGGGGGGGTTAGGTTTTAGGGTGAGGGGTGTTAGGGATAAGTGTGATAGGTGTTAGGGTAAGGGATGTTAGGGTTAGGTGTTAGGGTAAGGACTGTTAGGGATAAGTGTAAGGGGGTATTAGGGTTAGGTGTTAGGGTGAGGGGTGTTAGGGATAAGTGTGAGGGGTGTTAGGGTAAGGGATGTTAGGGTTAGTTGTTAGGGTAAGGGCTGTTAGGGTTAGGTGTTAGGGATAAGTGTGAGGGGTGTTAGGGTGAGGGGTGTTAGGGATAAGTGAGGGGTATTAGGGTTAGGTGTTAGGGTGAGGGGTGTTAGGGATAAGTGTGATGGGTGTTAGGGTAAGGGATGTTAGGGTTAGGTGTTAGGGTAAGGGCTGTTAGGGATACGTGTAAGGGAGTATTAGGGTTAGGTGTTAGGGTGAGGCATGTTAGGAATATGTGTGAGGGGTGTTAGGTCTTAGGGATAAGTGTGAGAATGTTAGGGTTAGGTGTTAGGTTTATGGGTGTTATGGATAAGTGTGAGGGGTGTTAGGGTTAGGGTGAGGGGTGTTAGGGATAAGTGTGAGGGGTGTTAGGGTTAGGTGTTAGGGTGAGGGGTGTTAGGGATAAGTGTGAGGGGTGTTAGGGTTAGGGGTGTTAGGGATAAGTGTGAGGGGTGTTAGGGTTAGGTGTTAGGGTGAGGGATGTTAGGGTTAGGTGTTAGGGATAAGTGTGAGGGGTGTTAGGGTTAGGGTAAGGGGTGTTATGGATAAGTGTGAGGGGTGTTAGGGTTAGGGTGAGGGGTGTTAGGGATAAGTGTGAGGGGTGTTAGGGTTAGGTGTTAGGGTGAGGGGTGTAAGGGATAAGTGTGAGGGGTTTTAGGGTTAGGGTAAGGGGTGTTAGGGATAAGTGTGAGGGGTGTTAGGGTTAGGGTGAGGGGTGTTAGGGATAAGTGTAAGGGGTGTTTGGGTTAGGTGTTAGGGTGAGGGATGTTAGGGTTAGGTGTTAGGGATAAGTGTGAGGGGTGTTAGGGTTCAGTGCTAAGGTGAGGGGAGGATGATGATAAGGGGGGGAAGAGACACAGGGGTGTCCTTGCAGCAGAGATCAAAAGAGTCCTTCAGGACTGTATTGCACACTGTGTACAGTAGCCTAGCTATGGTTTTCCCTATTGATGCAGTATCACCTACACTCAGCCTCCTCTCAGTAAGACTGCAAGTAAGTTATGATTCCAAAATGGCTGCTGTCCATGAGGTAGAAGGGTGTGGAAGGCAGGGTATGATGCTGATTGGCTGGAATGTGTCTGCTGACTGTGAGTTGCAGGGTCAAAGTTTGCTCAATGATAAAGTATAGGGGGCGGGTCAAATATCGCATATGTTCGCAGTTCGCCGCGAACGCAAACATGCTCTGTTCGCCGGGATCAGTCCGCCGGCGAACTATTCGCGACATCTCTAGCAATGGGTCCTATTCTATTGGCCAGATCATAAATTTATACACACTTAAAACCACACTTACAATTGACATGTATTCTATTAGCTACTCACATTTTGATTACGAGATAACCACCCACAAATTTACATCTCAATTGATTTTAGCACAGCTCGAACATTATGGGCCTCACTCAATTGTGATTTGGCCAATTGAATAGGACTCTATATAAGCACACAGAATATTTTATTTACAGAAGTTTTTAGTTAGTGAACTTCTATCCAAAAGCAAGGTCTTCACTAACTAAAAACCTGTACAAAAAAAAGTTCTCTGTGCTTACATAGAGACCTATTCAATTGACGAAATCACAATTGAATGAGGGCCTATGAGTGCTAAATAATAAAAGCTACACAAAAGCCAAATTCTATTAGACCTGTAGGTCTAACTTGCAAGCCTGACCTGCAAAAGTATCAAGGTTGTGTAAAAAATATTATGAGCACTAAATAGGACTTTCAAAGGCTATTCAAACACTTATAGCTATAGCAGCAATTAAACATGCATTACTACTGTACTATAGAAGCATGGGAAGGCATGGAAAGACATTAGAATTATTCGCAGAACAGTCTCAAACCACAAATATGCAATAAAAAAATACTATTTTCTATTGCAGATTACGTCTAACTTCCATGTTTTACTGACGTCATGCTGACGGACTCATTTGGCATTGGTTGTGTCTAAGAAGTAAATTACGTGCTTGCCTAAATATTGCCGAATCATATGATCATGCCTCCTGAAATCCTTCTTAGAAAGGCATGATTTAAGTGTAAAGACTGAAAGACTTAAATTGCCGGCTTGAGTCATCTAGAGATTTAGAGAAACAAACACCACCAGCCAAAACTACAGGTTAAAGTCCCTTAAGGGCTTCTAATACAATAGGGCTCTATGTTACTTGTGGGTTTATGTTATGATATGATGTTGGTTCCAAAAGCGCTGATCGTATGCCCTGGGCTTCTAAAATCCCTTTATACCAGTTCTTGTGAGTCTAAAGGGCTCTGGGTCATTATTGTAATTTTTGAACCAATATTTTATGTGTGATGTGTTTTGAAGTATAACTATACCACTGGACTAATACAAATATTTTGGGTTTTTTTCTAAGAGCGACGAGTTGGCACTTCCTGTAGCCAACTGTGATACCCAATTGGCTCCCAGTCCCAGGGCTGGGTTCGAACTTGCTGCAAGTGGTAGATTAGGCTTCATATGCTTCTATGGGAGATTCACTAATCTGGTTAATAAGTCATCAAGTATATTAAACAAGGCTATCCAAACAGTAATTTAATCACTTGTTTCAATAGACATAGATTAAGTGGTGCCAGGAGCTCTACAAGTGATACCCCTTTGATCCTACAGTGCCTTGCAAAAGTATTCATCCCCCTTGGCAATATCGTGTTTTGTTGCCTCACAACCTGGAATTAACATGGATTGTTTGAGGATTTGCATCATTTAATTTACACGCCGACAACTTTGAAGATGTTTTTATTTTTATTGTGAAGCAAACAACAAATAGGACAAAATAACAGAAAAAGTCAATGTGCATAACTATTCCCTCCCCCAAAGTCAATACTTTGTAGAGCCATCTTTTGCGGCAATCACAGCTCCAAGTCGCTTTGGATAAGTCTCTAAGAGCTTGCCACATCTTACCACTGGGATTTTTGCCCATTCCTCCTTGCGCGTGTGAACAGCAATCTTTAAGTCTGACCACAGATTTTCTATTGGATTGAGGTCTGGGCTTTGACTAGGCCATTCCAACACATTTCCCCTTAAACCACGCAAGTGTTGCTTTAGCACTGTGTTTGGGGTCATTGTCCTGCTGGAAGGTGAACCTCTGTCCTAGCCTCAAATCACGCACAGAGTGGTACAGATTTTGCTCAAGAATATCACTGTATTTAGCACCATCCATCTTTCCCTCAACTCTGACCAGTTTCCCAGTCCTGCATGCTGAATGGTGTTCTTTGGGTTGATGTGATGTGTTGGGTTTTCGCCAGACATAGGGTTTTCTTTGATAGCCAAAAATTTAAATTTTAGTCTCATCAGACCAGAGCACCTTCCTCCATACTTTTTGGGAGTCTCCCACATGCCTTTTCGCAAACTCAAAATGTGCCATTTTTTTGTTGTTGCTGAAAGTAATGGCTTTCTTCTGGCCATAAAGCCCAACTCTATGGAGCATACGGCTTATTGTTGTCCTATGTACAGATACTCCAGTCTCTGCTGTAGAACTCTGCAGCTCCTCCCGGGTTACCTTAGGTATCTGTTCTGCCTCTCTGATTAATGACCTCCTTGCCAGGTCCGTGAGTTTTGGTGGGCGGCCGTCTCTTGGCAGGTTTGCTGTTGTGCCATTTGGTTATGATAGATTTGATGGTGCTCCTGGGGATCATCAAAGATTTGGATATTTCTTTATAACCTAACCCTGAATTGTACTTCTCAACAACATTGTCCCTTACTTGTTTGGAGAGTTCCTTAATCTTCATGGCAGTGTTTGGTTAGTGGTGCCTCTTGCTTAGGTGTTGCAGCCTCTGGTGCCTTTTAAAAAAGATGTGTATATGTAATGACAGATCATGTGCCACTTAGATTGCACACAGGTGGACATAATTTCACTAATTATGTGACTTCTGAAGGTAATTGGTTGCATCAGAGCTTTTTATGAGCTTCATAACAAAGTGGGTGAATACATACACACATGCCAATTTTCTGTTTGCTATTTATAAAAAATAGTTTTATGTGTATATTTTTCTCATTTCACTTCACCAACTTAGACTATTGTGTTCTGATGCATCACAAAAAATTCAGATGAACAAAACATTGAACTTAAGGCTGTAATGTAACACAATAGGTAAGGTAAAGGGGTGTGAATACTTTTGCAAGGCACTGAATTCCACAGCTGCTGCCTCCTCCCTTTAGCAGGAAATATATAATTGTACAGCATGCAAATGCTCCCATGTATAAAATATATATACATTATATGTACCTATTATTTATATCACATATTATAGTTGTCAAACTGCGAGACGTTGTCACGCTCTGCGTGGTGCGTACGAGTTAGGCGATGAGCGCCTTATCGCTGCGAGCCTCGCAAAGCGAGCAGTTGACACGTAGCAATTAGGCGATGAGCGCCAAAGGCTGTTAGGGCACTACGACTATCGCCACAAACACGATGAGGCAATGAAACACGCGGGACTTAGTCACAAAACACTTCCTAAATGTGGCATCGCCTTGGCCTGCAATTGCTTGACAAACGCGGGACAAACGCGCTGACAAACCCGGACCGCGCAAAACACTGCAAACGCATAGCACTTTACACATCAAACTACGAACTAGGAAATACTGTACACTATACAAAAGCCGGAAAATGCTCACGACCCGCGTAACACATTAATAACATTACAAATATACAATGCTGCTTTACACAATAAACCAACGGCTTTCCCTCGCGCACGCAGCCTATTTATTATGCACACTTGGAACATTCATTACACTTTATCATCAGGGCACCAATACTCAAACTGTATATTCTATGCTGTCGGAAAATACAAACAGATTGTTAGCTCTTCAGGCTATTGATGGCTGCATATATCACATATTATAGTTGTCAAACTGCGAGACGTTGTCACGCTTTGCGAGTTAGGCGATGAGCGGGACTTAGAAAAAAAAAGATATGAGACGCAAAAAAATACGAGATTAACGGATGAACTGCGAAAACCAAAAAACAATAAAAACACACTAAATACAACAAAAATAATTACAAAAACATTACAGACAGCACGGGGCAACAGCTAAGATGTCTGGGAGTGAGATGGAACGCAAATTTAAGCAGATTTAGATGATTTTCCCCACTCGAAAATCGTCTAAACGAGAAAAAAAAATGGCAGCCGGAAAAAATGAAAACGAGGCTGCACAACACCGGGCCGTGCAAAACACTGCCAAACGCGTAGCACTTTACACATCAGACTATGAACTAGAAAATACACTATACAAAAGCCAGAAAATGCTCAAGAGCCGCGTAACACATTAATAACATTCCGAATATACAATGCGGCTTTACACAATAAACCAACGGCTTTACCTCGCGCACGCAGCCTATTTAGAATGCACACTTGAAACATTCATTTCACTTTATCATCAGGGCACCAACACTCAAACTGTATATTCTATGCTGTCAGAAAATACAAACAGATTGTTAGCTCTTCAGGCTATTGCTCGCTGCATATATTAATTATACATACTTAAAGTATATTAATTTATTCAAAAAATATGTAAATATAAAAATGTATATCTCTCTTTATCATGACTGATGAAGGTGCTCAGAGGATCAAAAGTACACAACAGGAGAGGCTCGCAATGAGAGCCGAAGGTCCTCAGAGTATAAAACGTTTTACATTGTGTGTCAAACAGCATTCCCATGGCTTAAAATGTTATTGCCCTGTCAGTTTTGACGGGCAAGTCGCTAGTGTATATATAAATTCTGAATGTATAATTAGGTTTTTAGGTTTGTGTGCAATCATATGTGTTACACATTACTTGTTTAATAAAGTGCTCCTTTCCTGCTAGGTTGGTGATTCACACTAGCAGTTAACCGAGCAAAGGCTTCCCTGTCATGTTCTAAGTGGGGCCTGCCCAGCTGTATGGATGGCTCTGCCTTTAACAATGACATTATCGTTTTAGCTAAAAAAAGATAGAGAAGGAAATTTGTGAGGTACAATGGGCCCGATTCAATTGCTCGATTCTTTAAGTGATACACACTTAAAAAAACTCTTAATATTGCTACACATTCGGCAAATATTACTTATTGGCACTAATGAAGTAATTTAGTAAATTGAATGCATTTAAACATTTATGAAAAAAAAACACCCAAAGCCAAATTTATGAGTTCAAGGCATTTGTAAGTAGCTAATAGAATATGGCCCAAAAATGGGGACAAAAAGGCTGTTCCTATACTGAGCAATTCAAGAGGCAAAATAAAGCAATTTAGACCAAAAAATCTCAAATATGTCACTGAAACGTTTATAAAAATGAAAGAAGAGATTCAATTTGATTTAATTTAGTTTTGTCCAAAATCCAGTGGTCCGTTAACTAGACAAAGTTTAATCTTGAACCATCTGTCTGTGTTATAGTTGGTGCTGTCCATAAAAAAAGAGTAAAGTCTTATATTCAGACAGCATTACAGTTGATTTTATTCTTACAACTAAACTCCTAATGCTTTAACATCAGCATACACATGTAATTTATCGCCAGTAATTCAAAATACATATTACACAGTGGAAATGGTAAAAAAAACATCTTGAAATTATATGATTGCTACATGGCACGATACTATGGTAAACCTATCCAGTCCAAAGAAATAAATATTAGGCAGAAAATTCTCAAAATGTCACAGTTGCTCTATTTGGGAATACAGAGAGAAATGACAATGGTGTAAAGTAATGATTAGCAATCAGTAATAGTCTGGATACAATGAGTTTCCATCTTAAACAATTTAATATCTCTGTCACCTTCTCTCTCTGAGATGTGGATTTTTCGACATGAAAGTTATATTCTCACTGTTAAACTGATTTAGCAATTTGCTAAATAAAGATTTATTTTTCAATTACATTTACGTATATAAGAGAAGGAAAATATATCTAGAGCAAGGATCTATTTAAGCCCAGATCCTGATTTCCTTTGGATAGTATCTGGAATTTTAAGTATTTAAGTCTGCAATTTGTGATATTTAATTTTATATTATATATTATATTTTGATTTGCAATACAGTATTTGTTTGGTTGTTTCTATGATTTTTGTTTATGATGTATTGTAGTATTTTTTTCTCTTTAAATGTTTTAAGTAAGTAATGTTTTAAGGAAATTGACCTTTTATGACACTTAAAATTGCTGGTTCTTCCTGATCCTTAGGCTGGAGTTACTGAATTCTCCAAATTATGGCTGAACTTGCAGCACATTTCCCCAGACTATGGGCCCTAGTCTATTAGATGCTTGCCTTGAATTTGTAAATTTGGCTGCTTGTGTTTTTTTCTCTCTAAATGTTTAGATCTATTGACTCAAGCTGGCAATTTCAGGAGGAGTCATCATATGATCTGACAATATTTAAGCAAGCATGTCATTTACTTCTTAGACAAAGCCAATGGTAAATCTTGGCGTCAGTAAAACATGGAAGTTAGACGTAATATGCAATCGGAAACTAGGTATTAGTGCCAATTAGTAATATTTGCCGATCAGGCTCGCAATTAAGCAATCTATAAATGAACTAGATCATCTGTTTTATTTCATGTGGGTTTCATGATATGTATTAACTGCTTGAGCCCCAGGATCGAAATTACTCAGAAATAACATGTGCTTCCATGCCTTCCCATGCGTTTAAAGTACAGTATTGTGCATTTAATGGCTGCTACAGCTTTAAAAGGTGTTTGAAAAAGCTATTTTTGTACCATATTGAGTTATTAACACTGTGATCTCCGCAGCACTAATAACATCTCCTGAAAGCCATGTCTTAACAGAAGTTATGTTTGCTGAATTACAATAGCTTGAATTGGAGAAAATTACTATATAGCTCAATCATATTCCTAGTGTTGGTTAAAACCACTTATACAGTGAGTTAAAGACAAGCTTTGTTGCATATTTCTAGATTTTTTCCAGTGTGCTAGCAGCTGGCAGGAATTAAACTGCTGCTATTCAATTACCCACAAGCTGAAGTGCCGTCCACATCAGTTTTACCATCAGCAACATGACATCTAGTATTGCATTTCTTTAAGAAATATTATAGCAAAGTTAAATGATAAATATTTTTTTTTTGCAGTAGTTATGGAAATTTACAATAACCTAAAGTAACATAATATAAAAAAACAGTTCAGAAAAGTAAATCTCTACTGGGTAGTCAAAGTGTGAGTCTCTCTTTGGTAACTATAATTAGAAAAGGCTTGAGAATAATAAAGATTGTGTTACTTCACAATGTAATTTGATTTGAATGGGAAGACTGAACAGTACTTAGGGCCTCATTCTATTAATGAACGTAAGAGCTGCGTGGCCGCAGGGCATGGCCGCAAGCTACTTAGCTATTCTATTCCCTTGCGGTCGGGGGCTCCGGCCGGCTTGCGAGCTGCGCGCTGCTTTCCCTTGCAGCCACCCCTGCCGCAGGGAAAGCCTTTGATCCTACGCACCTGCAAGAGATTCGGCTGCATGGAAGTACCCAACCCTATTCAAATACTCCGGCCAGCCCTCCACCAAGCCCGCAAAACATCCCAAAGGGGCCACAGCTGGCTGCAGCTTACTTGTACCCTGGAGAAGCCGCAAGTGGTGTGAAGCCCTTGCGGCTGCTTTAATTAAGCCCCCCGCTGGCTGCAGGGGACCTGATCATGACCCGATCGTGAACCATGCAGTGTCCCCACATCACCCCTATAATGCAGGGGTCCGATGGAGACCCCTGCAGGCTCCCCACATTAACCCCTTCCCTTACTGCAGAGAGTCCAGATCGTCACCGATCTCGAGACCAGCAGCATCTACAGGATTTAAAATTTTCCACCGTGGGCTTGAATTCAAAACTGAAGCCCGGGGAATTGTGGGGTTTTAATTTCACGCCTCGGGTCCTTAAAGGGCCTGTGGCCCACTAATGGTTACCCCCAAGCCGCGGCGGTACTATAAGTAACCTCTGGCACCTAAAATTAACCCCATCACTCCTGGGGGTCAATATAGACCTCCATGATACTAAAATTAACCCAGTCCAAGAGGGGTCTACATAGAACCCTATAGGACACTATTAACCCCTAGGTTAACCCTACAAGTGCCATGAGGGTCATCCAGGACTCTCATGACAAAGTCTAAACACTACACTACACTATTAACCCTAACTATACTCTAACCATAACTGTACCTATCTAACCTAACTGGGTCTATCTAACCCTAACTGGGCCTATTTAACCCCTTCTAGCCCTATTTATCCCCATCACTTATGGTGTCTATACAGTCTATACATAGGAGTCCCGATTGGCTAGTTGGCACATCGCTGCTAGCCAATACTTTCATTTGTGGCCAAATGTCTGCCGTGCTTGCAGAACGGGTTACTGCCTTGGGGGTCATCCAAGCTCGTAGTCCCAGGCTTGGATGACCTCCAAGGCAACAACTCGATCTCCAAGCCCGGCGGACTGCGGCCACAAATGAAAATATTGGCTAGCGGTGATGTGCCAGCTAGCTAATGTACTACATGTAATCCTCATGTCCCCCAATGTGTCCCCTATCAATTACAGCACTGTACAGTGCTGTATTGAATTAATTTCCCACTTTTTAGTTTGGGTCGCTTGCACTCTGATTTGCGGGCTAACGCCGCACCCAAGCTAACACTGATTGCATGGCATGCGATCGTCTATAGGAAGGGGTGTGCTGCACCCTCGTGAGGAATCGCAGCTTTGCAGCCATTTTAGGGCAATTAACAGAATGAGGCTTTTATTATCTTTCTACATTTTCTAAATTTATGAATATGTATCATGATAATACCTAGAAGGTTATATTTTTTTAAAAAGTGTCCTATTAATCATTCTATTATTTCATAGAATGTGAATAAATTTTGATGGTTTTAGAAATAACCTGTATAATCAAAACCGTGAATTGTTGTTTAAAATAGACAGATTAATGTTCCCTTTTGTTCTTTTGCAAATTAAAAGGCTGCCGAGGCACAGCTATACACAGGATTTTGTGCATATTTATCATAATTGTCCACAAAATATACATTACAGTTAACATTATTTAATAGTCCTGGTATGAGGTAGGTATAAATAATGTAGGAATCAGAACAATTTAATAAGATAAGTATTCATCCACTTACCATTGCTCTAATGCGCAGAATGATCAAAGGCAAACAATGTTGCTGAAGTGATTATCAAGAAAACAAAACAATTGCAGAAGTTGATTATACATACAATTCTTAATTACTTAGAGCCCTATTCAATTCCCCATTTCATGACACAAGCAAAAAGTGCTCAGTATCTTTCTCTAGCTATTCTATTCACCCCTCTCAGCATAATTGTGATTGTGCTGCTTGCAATACCTGCATGTAGCCCCTACTCACAATATTAGACCTACTTCCCCATTGATTTTCACAAATCAGTAATATTATAAGTGTTGTGGACGAAATTCCTGAAAATGTGTATTATGTCCATGCTGCATTCCTTTCCTTACAATATATCATAAGATAAGGCATTAATTACTTTTATTCTTTATCCTGAGAGTCCTAAGATGGCTACTGAGCTGTATCCTGAGAGTCCTAAGATGGCTACTGAGTCATATCCTGGGAGTCCTAAGATGACATTTACACTATATCCGGGAGCTGTTGGCAGCACTACTTCTGGTCTGCTAAGAGTGACGATGACTACCACACCTTGGACACAAGAAGGAGAACGCCATCTTCCCTTTGTCTTAACCTTCTGACCAATGAGAGAAAGACTCATGCCACTGTGGGATGACACCTAGAGACTCCTTAATGCACTATCCCAATGCCTTGTTGAGATTCCGTAAAAGCGGACATCTCAGAACCAATGAATTACCGAATAAACCTGATGATTTGCTTAGTTGCAACATTTATCTGATTGTTAAATGTTATATATAGCGGCTGATTCAATAAACAGTAGGCGAGAGAAAGCTTTATACCAGAACTCTGTGTTGGTGTATTATTTCTCTAAGGTGTGCACACTATATGTATATTGGTAATTTGGCCAGGGACAGATATCTTAGAGAAATACTTTAGTTTTCTCCAAAACATAAGTAGTAAATTACCAAAAATAAATTAAAATACCAAAAATAAATTAAAATACCAAAAATAAATAAGAAAATACATGAAATAAAAAAGTACATAACACATAGCAAAGACTTACAGTAAAAATTAAAAACCCTAATCTATAAAAATAAAATGTAATAATACTTAGCAACCTCAAATGAGCATCCAGCAATGATCACCAACACCTGGGTCCCCACGCTTCATCCTTGACTAGATACGCTATCAGTGTTGCTTGAAGAAGGTCTGGTCCTCCTTTTGCTTGCCTTATTCAATGTTTCTCATTTTCTGGGCTAGCAAAGGGTCCTCCAATAAAAATCCTGCCGTTCTAAAAAAAAAAAATTACGAAGCAATGAGCACATCATGAGGCCCACGGGACTTAGGCTGAAATGAGCGCCAAAGGCGCTCATTGCATGGCTCGCAATGAACACCCGTAGGACTTAGGACTTCCATGGCTGCACTTAATTCCAAATTTAACGGCTGAACCATGGAACTGGAAAGACCAGAAAAAAAAAAAAATATGCCTCAAATTAACTTACACACTCACACACAGCACAGGAGAAAAGTCAGGGAGCCTGTGAGTGAGGTTGCAATTTAATTTGAGGCATATTTGGTGGTTTTTCATGATAGAACATCGCTTAAGCCATCTGGAATATGAATCATTACTCAATAGGGTACAAATAAATATTATTAAGACAAATAAACTGAGCAAAGCCACAGTAACTTGGGACAAAAGGGAATTTAGAATGTTTGTTGAAAGGAAAAAGATAACATATACAAAATGTTATGAATTGTATGTTTTGCTCAAAGTGCTAGTTTTCTATCAAAAAACAGATAATAGATTGTAGTTAACTGACATACTTTACTTAACATTTTACCACACAAAATGACACAAAAGATTACTGAGTTTTTACTAGCTACTATCAAGATCCAGGAAGCAGCAAAACTGCAAAAGCACCATTTTTTTAATGTTAAAATTGAGTATAAGACTGAGTCCATGTTTTTTGTCACAAAAGTCTAAATGTAAATAAAAAACTGAAACGTTAAAATATATGGCATGTGATGGAGCAAGAAAGCAAGTATCAAAGGGAGGAATATATACTTCACAATAGCTTTTACTCTATTTTTTATTATATAGTTGCTAGGCCATTTTGAATTGAAGTATAATGGTCATAAATGTCCTGCTTGCCACTCAGTGGCACTAACCTTTCCTGCCTCCTTAGCGTCTGTGGATGCACCTTCACTATGTTTTCCTACCTAAGCGGTTGCGTATGTGTCCACAGCTATGCTTGCAGTGGGTGAGCAGTGCCTCCTATGTGCCTCTTATATTTAGAGAAGTAGTTTGTAAAGAGTGCTCTCCAGGGAGTTTACTCTGTTCCAGGAAGTACAGCAGAAGGAACAGATATCCTGTTTACTCAGATCCAAATAAATGCTTTTCTGTATATTCTCACGGATCTCCTGTATTTTCCCCTGAACTTATGCTACATCCATGGACTAAAAACCTGATCTGACAGTCCTGAACCTTGGACTTCCTAGTTACTACTTATGCCATTATCAGTCGCATCATTCTCAGACTGCAGGCAGGTCACCTACAGGGCAGTGGCGGCAGGTGACTTTCCAACTTGGTGTCGAGGAAAACATAGACCTGGCTCCTCCCCTTACTTGGACTCCACCCAACAGTACAAACCCCTCTCCTTCACAACATGTTACCACAACATGTATAGACCCTGCCTCGTGACACAGTCTCCACCCACAAAAGTGATCACATAGAGAAAGACAGGGATGGAGATAGAGAGGAGGGGGGGGGGGTGGATAGAGAGAGAATGATAGAGAGTTAAAGAGAGGGATAAAGAGAGAGAGAGGAAGGGATTCATGAGAGAGGAAGGGATAGAGAGAGAGGGATATAAAAAGAGATAGATAGATTATATGCCTCTTCATCTATCCCTCTCTCTCCCTCTCTATCCATCTCTCCTTCTACCCCTCTCTTCCATCCCTCAATAACCTTCCCCCCAATCTCAATACCTCTCTATCTATCACTCTGAGCGAATAATAATACAAGCAGACACTATGATAGCAGCAGATATAGTGAGAGAGTAAAACTGCATATATAAATCATTTGTAAAATTAGCAAATAGATTAATTAAACAAACAGAGACTACTAAACAACACGTGAGAGTAACATCTTGCATCTACAGAAGGACAAGGTGATCATTCACCAACAGACCAGAACAAGAAAGTTACACCCCAAGTTGGTTCTGCATGACTCAGTACTGTTGTGTTTCTCCCTCCACTTGAAACATTATTATCTTTAAAAAATACATTTGAATAAATCTATGTGTTTATAAAAAATATAAAAAAATATATAAACTGTACAACTCAATTGAAAAACAAACTGAAATCTTTTAGGTGGAGGGAAGAAAAAAAAAAGATAAATAATGTGGTTGCACAAGTCTGCACACCCTCTTATAACTGGGGATGTAGCTGTGTTCAGAATTAAGCAATTACATTCCAAATCTTGTTAAATAGGAGTCAGCATACATGTGCCTCTGATTAAGCCCAAATAAAGTTCAGCTGCTCTAGTTGGTCTTTCCTGAAATTTTATTAGTCGCATCCCACAGCAAAAGCCATGGTCCACAGGGAGCTTCTAAAGCATCAGAGGGATCTCATTGTTTAAAGGTATCAGTCAGGAGAAGGGTACAAGGCATTAGATATACCATGGAACACAGTGAAGACATTCATCATCAAGTGGAGAAAATATGGCACAACAGTGACATTACCAAGAACTGGAGCTCACTCCAAAATTTATGAAAAGACGAGAAGTAAACTGGTCTGGGAGGCTACCAAGAGGCCTACAGCAACATTAAAGGAGCTGCAGGAATATCTGGCAAGTACTGGCTGTGTGGTACATGTGACAACAATCTCCCGTATTCTTGTCGGGGCTATGGGGTAGAGTGGCAAGACGAAAGCCTTTTCTTACGAAGCAAAACATCCAAGCCAGGCTACTTTTAGCAAAAACACATCTGAAGTCTCCAAAAAGCATGTGGGAAAAGGTGTTATGGTCTGATGAAACCAAGCTTGAACTTTTTTGTCATAATTCCAAAAGATATGTTTGGTGCAAAAACAACACTGCACATCACCAAAAGAACACCATACCCACAGTGAAGCATGATGGTGGCAGCATCATGCTTTGGGGCTGTTTTTCTTCAGCTGGAACTGGGGCCTTAGTTAAGATAGAGGGAATTATGAACCGTACTAAATACCAGTCAATATTGGCACAAAACCTTCAGGCTTCTGCTAGAAAGCTAAACATGAAGAGGAACTTCATCTTTCAGCATGACAACGACCCAAAGCATACATCCAAATCAACAAAGGAAGGGCTTCACCAGAAGAAGATTAACGTTTTGGAATGGCGCAGTCAGAGCCCAGACCTGAATCCGATTGAAAATCTGTGGGGTGATCTGAAGAGGGCTGTGCACAGGAGATGCCCTCGCAATCTGACAGATTTGGAGTGTCTTTGCAAAGAAGAGTGGGCAAATCTTGCCAAGTCAAAATGTGCCATGCTGATAGACTCATACCCAAAAAGACTGAGTGCTGTAATAAAATCAAAAGGTGCTTCAACAAAGTATTAGTTTAAGGGTGTGCATACTTATGCAACCATATTATTTTATTTTTATATTTTTTCTTCCCTCTACCTAAAAGATTTCAGTTTGTTTTTCAATTGAGTTGTACAGTTTATAGGTTACATTAAAGGTAGAAAAAGTTCTGAAATGATTTATCTTTGGCTAATTTTTTTACAGCACAGAAACCTGACATTTTAACAGGGGTGTGTAGACTTTTTATATCCACTGTATATATATATATATATATATATATAAATATATATATATATATATATATATATATATATATATACACATATACATACACACACACACATATCTTACACATACAATAAGATATATCCCCCAAAAGTAAGTATACCCTCTCCTTATAAATACATATGGATATAGGACTAAGACAGTACCCCTTCTGGATTGCTACCTTGTCATGGTGAAGGGGCTTGTTACCTCAATGAAGCTGTTAGCTATATCATGAAGGGTCATCCAAGATGGGCAAATCATTTTAGAGAGGTCAGACAAAATGCAGTCCACTGGAGTAGGAACTGGCAACCCACTCCAGTATCTTTGCCATGAAAACCATATGGATAAGCACAACCAGAAACACAGACAGATGTATCTGGTGTGCTGCATCCATGTGGTCACTAAGAGTCAGACACAACTGAAGGACAGAACCACAACAAGACACAGATTTGGATTGTAAGTAGGTTTCAGTAGTCACAGAGTGACTAGTCCCTGCACCCAGGAAGTAAGTTCAGAGGTTTCTTTCGTTTCACCAATTTCTATCTCAGACTCATCAGCGGGTTTTCCAAAATAGTTTATCAAATCACTGTCCTTAAAAATATCTTAGTATCTTGCAAGTGGACACCTGCTGCTCACCAGGTCCTTGCAGTTAACAATCATTTAAAAAGTGATTTTGACATATTGCTTCAATTATATCAATCAGAGCTACAAAGCATACGATTTCTCTTCAACTGATTTGTTCGATGGACAGGTCATCTGCCTTCTAGCTGAGGATCTGACGGTCCAAACATTTATATGATTTTCACTGTCAGTCCACTGCCTTACCTACAGGAGATCTCTATCTGAGCGACAAGGTTACGTGTTTTTCTGGAACCATAGCGGAGCAGTTATACTGTGCAATGCAGTTTCATATAATTCTATATTTAAGGTCACAATAGATAAGCCACATAGGTATTGAATCCAGAGGAAGGCAAACAGTAAAAAAAAACATTGAAACTCAGCCAATTGTATCAAAGGGGGAAACATTTTATTCCTTCCTGACCCCATTAACTGGCGATCAGATTACTCCCTGGATCAATACTCTGTATTTAATTATACATTTCAATTTATTAACATATGGTTATCCTCCTACTAACTTAAATCCTTAATTATATACAATGAAAAAACTTTGCACACCTTTTAAAGTACAATGTTAACATCTCAAACAGTACCTTAAAATAGTATACTAACATTTAAGCTTGAATTGTAGGAACATGCCACAAAACTGTTTTGTGGGGCAAAACATGCAAAAGAGTAACTTCTAACACATTCCAATATGTTACTTTTTCTTTGCAGTTGTTGTTTCTTTTTCACTTTTTGTTGTTATTCTTGTAGTTTTTGAAAATGTCACATAGAGTTTCCTATGTGAAAAAGTGGTCCTCTAAAAAGAGACCGCCAGACATAAAATTTCGTCCGCAGGGTATAACCACTGTTCTCTATGTTTGTTGCCATTTTATAGAGTTTCCTTAGTGGAATAGTGGTACTCTAAAAAGAGTCCAAGTGACATCAAATGTTGTCCCCAATTTTGTTGGGCTATCTTTTCTGAATTTGTCTTTGATACAAGAGCAGTGTAAATGTTTTAATGTTGTTATTTATGAAGACATTCCAATTTTGTTTTTTGTATGTCCAAGTGGTTCCCTTAAAAAGAGCCCAACAGACTTGTTAGTTTATCTATGGGATATAACCACTGTTTATTCTTGTTGTTTTTGTTTTTAATTTTTTTGCTGTTATTCTTGTAGTTCGTGAAAATGGCACATAGAGTTTCCTATGTTAAATAGTGGTCCTCTAAAAACAGTCTCAGTGACATAAAAGTTCGTCCTGGAAGTAAAACCATTGTTCTCTGTTTATGTCATTTTATAGAGTTTCTTAGTGAAATAGTGGTCCTCTAAAATGGGTTCAAGTGACATAAATGTTGTCCTCAAAATAAAACCACTGTTCTCTATGTTTACAGAACCATATAATGCACAATGTTTTTGCTAAAAATGTGTCCATCCTCCAAGAACTCACGCTCACTTGGATTTTCTTCAATATGAACTTTAATTTCCACTGGATTGTTGCATCTTGAAAATGCAACATTGAGTTGTTCATGAGCAAAGACAGGTTCCCGTAAAAAAACACCCACAGAGTTAAAAGTTTGTCCTTGGGATTTATTAATGGTCATGGGAAATTCCATGATAATGAGAAATTGTCTCCTTTGAAGAACAAAAGGCAAACCACTCTCACTTGGAGCCAAATCAATTCTTGGAATAAGAACTGGTTCACCTTTATGGGTACCATACATAATTTCTGCATGCATGAAATGATCTTTTAACTCCTTCACAATGAATCTGGTCCCTTTACAAAGTCCTTTTTTGGGATTTATATTTCTCAGTATCATGACAATTGCCCCTTTTTTAAGTTACAAAATATGTGGTGGCATTCCAGAGTTAAAGAATTTATAAATTCCATGGTAAAGTTAGATTCACTGTCTTTGTCATGAGCCAGAACCAAATCTGCACTGTAATAGATTTTTTGGGTGCATTGATTAATTTTTAAATTTCGTTATTTAGAGGCATCTATATTTTTTCATGTTAATATCACTTTGCTTTCAATGTCTGAGTAATCCTCATTATTGATGGTATTGAGAAAGATTGTTGATATTAGTGATTCTTTGCAAATTATTTCTGATTGAATTTCAACAGTATCATCAGGTAGATTAGTTATTTTTGGATATTTTCCTATTTGAATTAGCCAATCATTGAATTGATTTTGGCTTTGAGATCTCATATTTATTTCTAATTTAAGGTGTGTAAATATTTTCCACAGTTTACTTCTCTTTATACACATTTCGGCTATGTCTGTCCTATTGCCATGTGGCACCACAGGTAATGTTTGCCTAAAATCACCTTTACACCAAATGGCAAATCATTACCCATAACTTCTTTTAATAATTGATCAATACATTGCAGGGCATGACATGACATCATTGTTGCCTCATCTATTATAATTAATTTACTTTTGTGAAATGTTTTGGCTTGTAATGAATTAATTCGAATATCCGACACTGATGTTTCTAGAATGAGTACTGGCAGTTTAAATCCACAATTCACAGTTCTGCCACCTTCTAACAAAAGTGCAGCAATTACAGTTGTTGAAAATGGTAGTGCTATTTGACCCTGTGCTCGAAGGCAATTCATCAATAAATTATATAGATATGTTTTTCCTGATCCACCAGTGCCATCTAGATAGAAATAACGCTCTTTGAGCATGTCATTGTCTATTGCATTTGTAATGGTGTTAAATGCTTGTAATGGTAATGCATTTAAAGTTCCAATTTGTTCTTGTTTTTGGTATTCAATCTCAGTGTCATACTCTTCAAAATTAATTTCATCCATAAGTCCTAGATCAGGCAGATATAGATTCAATTAATGCATGTAATAGCGCAATGGTCTCATTGTAACGTTTAAAAAAGTATTCGCACATATGTAATTTAATATATTTCCCACAAAGCTAGTGCATCATGGACATTGCAAAAGATGCAAATTAAAGCAAATTGTTCTCTCATTTGGCATAGTGCTGCTTCTTCTAGGCATCTCTCCCATTCCGTATCATCTGCCAGGAAGTTTTGATGTCTTGCAGCTAATTGCAAAGTATCATAAATGATGTCATTCACTGTGCGCAAATGTTCATAACTTTGTGCACCGGGAACATGTAAAAGAAGTCATCTTAAACTGAGACGTTCAATGTCTCTTGGACAAACGGTATATATTTGTTGGATACATTTGTGATTATCTTTTTTTCGTTGTCGCCACTGGCCATTTACGAATCCATAGTGCTGTGGAATCTCAATGTATATAAATTGTCTGGTCTCAGTGTCCTGGCAATTTAATTGAAACCAAGCACGAAGCATTGTTTTTCTATGTTCACTTTGTGCTAAGGCATTTCTTTCATTGCCTGCAGTGAAGTAAACAAATTGACTTTGTGGTAAATGGACAGCTAATCGATACACAGCATGTGACCGATCATGCATCTCAAATTTGAGAAGACGCCAAATTGCTTCTGGAGCACTTACATAGCGAGCATCTAAATAAGATGAAAGTTCATCATGTAAAATTGGATTGTCTTTTTCATTTTGTGCACCTTGCACAACAACAGTTGCTGCATCATATTTTTTGTATATATATTTATACACATATTTGATGGATTTCATAGAAGTGCAAGCTTCCACATTTATGTGTGCATTCTACTTCATCAGCAAATGTGGATTGTATGGAACTACATATCTATTATCAACCTTTTGGCCAAGGATAATAGCTGTTTGTCCTTCTCTTCTTTTACACAAAGGATATCCATCACAATTTGCATAAGTCTGCATTTTAAATTGTTTTTGGAACTATTTTGTGTATTTTCTAGTTTCCAAACATAGTGAATTTGGATTGATATCTCCACATGGACCATGAATCATTCTGTGAGTTACAATCTCATAAAGCTTTGAATGTTTTTTCTGGATGTGGCAGTTCAATTACTGAATCCACTCTGTCTGCCATATTCAATTTATCTTTTTCTTGTAGGATTATAAGTATGTGTGCATATGGCAGGCCTCTTTTTTGAAATTCTATGGTATAAACAAAAGCCCAAATAAGTGTGCTTTAGTTATATCATGTATTAATTAATTTAGTTTTATTTTGAATACTCTGGTCGGTCAAAAGTATTTTGGCCAAGTTTAAAATTTTCTTTGATCTTTGGCCATTGTAGATTACATGTGAATGTAATGAATACATTTGGTTTGCCAAATTTAGTCACAATTGCCATGGCATCATTGTATCTTTGTTTTATTGACACCTGAGACAGAGTTCTCTCTGGATACTTTACAATTTTATTAGGACACATCTCCATGCTCTGCTTCATATGTCCTGTCTGGCACAGTGGTTTCTTCTTCACCAAATCAGTCTCCAGATTCTTATCTTTCACAACTTTCCCTTTAGTAAGGATTCCCGTTTCTTCCTTAAAATTAGGACATTCTTCCTTAGTAAGAATACTGGCTGCAATCATCTGTTTGATCTCCACTTTCTCAGTAGACTCACTTGCTCTCTCTGGAATCTATTTGGTGCTGTCAGCAGTCTCACTTGCTCTTTCTGCATTTTTTTGGTGCTGTCTGCAGTCTTTTTTGCCATCTCAGCAGTCTCTTTTGCCACCTCAGCAGTCTCAGCAGTCTCTTTTACTATCTCACCAGTCTCTTTTGCAATCTCAGCAATCTCTTTTGCTGTCTCAGCAGTTTCAGCAGTCTCTTTTGCCATCTCAGCAGTCTCAGCAGTTTCTTTTGCCATCTAAGCAGTCTCTGCTGGCTCTCTCGTGTGCTCTGAGGTCTCTCTCGCCTGCTCAGTGGTCTCTCTTGTGCTCTCTTCAGTCTCTCTTATGCTCTCTGCAGTCTTTTTTAACTCTCTCTTGGTGGCTTGTTGCACTTTCTCTGCCATCCACCAGGTCTCTAACTCCTGATTTCTTTCTTCACCAGGTTTGGTTTGCCTTCCCTTAACAGGGAAACTGCTTTTTAAACTTGGGCAGACAAGCATGTCCTTGGATAGCGATAAGCCTGTCTTTCAAAAAAATCCCAGGAGTGAAATCTCTGTACTCTTTTTACTCCTATTCTGTTAAGGATCTCTTCCTTTAGGATACAATAAGTTGTTGCCTTTTCTTCAGGCAAAACCACATATGCTTTCTGAGCTTCTCCACACAGATAGGGACCCAGGACTGTGGCCCAGTGCTGTTTAGGCCAACCTTCCCTAGTGGCAATCTTTTCAAAATTCAGGAGGTATGTTTTTACATCATCCTTACTGGTTATCTTCTTTAGGAAGAGGTTCGGATTCAAAATCCTGCTTTATTTTGAAGCCACAGTGTTTTTTTCAGACCTCATTTGCTGCAGCTGAGCTTTCTGTGCTTCCAAAGATTCTCTCATGTGGACTCTGTCCATTTCCACTTGTATCTGCCATTTCTCTGTGTCTTGCAATAAGGCTTTCAAAGCCTCCTCCATGCTGAAAACGTGGGCTGTCTTTAACTTCAAGAGCTGCTACCGCACCTCTGGCACCAGTTGTGACAATGTGGCCTTTGGCTACTGGTTTCTTCTCTGACTTCATATAAACAAATCGAATCCCAAAGTGTTTTTTATCTCTTTTAATAAAAAACATTTTTCAAACAAACAAAAATATCTTATTTTCAACATGAAATAAACATCTACGTAAACGTACTGGCTTAACATCAGGAAAACCCTTGCTAGTCCTGAAGCCGCTTATGGGTCTTCAGGTAAAAACATAGAGTATTTGAATAGTCCATATTCAAGAGTTTAAAGCGTCCTTTCTCTGCGGACAGTCGTCTATCAATTTTATACCATAGGGTGGGTTCTGGCCCGCACTACTCTCCAGATACCCCAACCTCCAGAGACCCTTGACACCCTCTTTTGGTGAAGGCTACAAATCTGTTAACTTCACAGACTTCTCCCTGGGGTGTATTATCAGACTCTGTAATTGTACCTTTACATCCAGTCTCTCTCTCAGCTCTAATGGATCCTCTGCTCCAATCGCTGGGATAGCACCAATCAGTCTCCTCTGTAATAACTGCTGTGGCAAAATCCTTGCAGCAGCTCCTCTGCAGCAAACAGTCTTCTCTGTAAATGCTTTTTGTGGCACAAATCCTTTTTCTCTGCAGCTACTTTAATCCTAGTAGCAGACTTCTCAGTTTGCTCTCAATTTCTGCTTTCAGCTGACAAAGCCAAAACACTGTCTTCACTCTCACTGGCAGATGCATACAATCATCCTTCTTAGCTTGTAGTGAGGCCATGGCCTCACTCTGCTAGGCCAAACAGAGCCTAATTGCAGGGGCACATCCATCTCTGTGTGTGTGCCTTTCATAGGCTTACAAAACCTGCAGGTTAAATGAGTCACTTAGCACTCTTCATTACGTGTCTTACGTGATTTGGCACTGTTACAATATATATATAGATATATATATATATATATATATATATATATATATATAAATATATATATACATATATATATATATATATATATATATATATATATATATATATACATATACATATTGTGATCGTTTGTTCCTTGGAAGTGATGACAAGCCAGTGGAGAGTGAGTTCTTGTCAGAAGTGAAGGAGTTAACACTTCTGAAAGAACTCCTAATTAGAGCAACTCCCCTTTAAAAGACTGGAAAGCAGGCCTGGAAGGGGAGGAGGGGCTGACTAGGCCCTAGGCAGCTGTGCTGCTGAGAGGAACAAGCACAGAGTGGAAGGTGATCTGGTGTGGATATACAGTGAAGTTGGGAACTACCCTGTAAAGGATCGCTAAGTGACGGTTACTGGGAGAACGGGGACTACAACGAGTTGTATGAGCTGGAAGAGTGACTTCAGACCCAGGAGGTGAAGGCACAAGGAAGCCAAGTAAGTGAAAGGGATTTGTGAGGATATCCAGGCAGGGTTTGCCTTAAAGGCCTAAGCACGGCTGTAGCTGAAGTATTGTGCCCCAGGGAAGAATTGAAGTAAAAGAGAAGATAATATACGAGAGTTTGTGTATACAAGGGTCCCTGGGGTGAAGCATACAGGAGAGACGGGCGGGCCCTATGCTTCACCAGCAACCGTGTCCCAGAGAGGAGCGCTGTGTCCGAGAGAGGAGCGCTGTGTCCGAGAGAGGAGCGCTGTGTCCGAGAGAGGAGCGCTGTGTCCCAGAGAGGAGTGCTGTGTCCGAGAGAGGAGTGCTGTGTCCGAGAGAGGAGTGCTGTGTCCGAGAGAGGAACGCTGTGTCCGAGAGTGGAGCGCTGTGTCCGAGAGTGGAGCGCTGTGTCCGAGAGTGGAGCGCTGTGTCCGAGAGAGGAGCGCTGTGTCCGAGAGAGGAGCGCTGTGTCCGAGAGAGGAGCGCTGTGTCCGAGAGAGGAGCGCTGTGTCCGAGAGAGGAGCGCTGTGTCCGAGAGAGGAGCGCTGTGTCTCAGAGAGGAACGCTGTGTCTGAGAGTGGAGCGCTGTGTCTGAGAGTGGAGCGCTGTGTCCGAGAGTGGAGCGCTGTGTCCGAGAGTGGAGCGCTGTGTCCGAGAGTGGAGCGCTGTGTCCGAGAGTGGAGCGCTGTGTCCGAGAGTGGAGCGCTGTGTCCGAGAGTGGAGCGCTGTGTCCGAGAGAGGAGCGCTGTGTCCCCGAGAGGAGAGCTGTGTCCCCGAGAGGAGAGCTGTGTCCCACAGAGTGAGGAGCTAGAGAGGAGAGCTGTGTCCCACAGAGCTGAGCTGTGACCCAGAGTGGAGCGGGGTCCCAGAGGTTGCTGAAGAGGGCGACCTAATCTCGCTGGGACCCTCACCTGTAAAGAGACTGTTTATTTCCTGGCCACAAGGTGGCACTACCCCAGTAAAGAGACTGTTTACTTCCTGACCACAAGGTGGCACTACTCCCAAGTTTAAAGGACTGTATATACCTGGCCACAAGGTGGCATTCTCCCACCTCACGGAGACATAACTGTTTGTTTTCCATTAATTGAAGCAGAGCTACTGCTACAGCCGTTATTTTCTGTTCTGTAAATAAACCAATTTGCTGCACTTCCAAGCCGTATCAGCCCTCATTTCAAGAAACCACCGCTATACGCGGCCATCCTGATCACACTGGTGTCATTTGTGGGATTGAAAAATGTCTGTGTTGAAGAAGACAGCCCACCGTACAGCATAAATATGGAAGAGGCCTTTAAAGCTTTTATAGAAGCCCAGCGGGGGTTGAACAAACAGCAAGCCGAGTTGAACAGAGTGCTGGCTGCTAAGCTTGGTCAGAGCCAGTCAGAAAAGAGAGAAATGATTGCAGAGCATAGCATCCAAGCCGCAAAAGAGGAAGATAAAGGTTTTGGAGAGGTTACTGCAAGATTTAGAGAGGCCACAGAGAAATGGCAGAGACAAATGGAAGTCGACAGGGTACAGATGAGAGAGTCTTTAGAAGCACAGAAAGTGCAGCTGCAGCGATTGAGATCTACAGAGAACAATGTGTGTCCAAAATCAAGCAGGGTTATGAACCCTAATTGCTTTCTAAAGAAAATGACAGCTCAAGATGATGTAGAAACCTACCTCCTGAATTTTGAGAAGATTGCTACCAGGGAAGGTTGGCCTAAACAGCATTGGGCCACAGTCCTGGGTCCCTATCTGTGTGGAGAAGCACAGGAAGCGTATGGTTTTTTGCCTGAAGAAATGGCAACCAATTATTGCACCCTGAAAGAGGAGATCCTTGATCGTATAGGAGTAAAGAAAGTACGGAGAGCGCACCCCTGGAATTTTTTTGCCAGACAAGCGTATCGCTACCCAAGAGACATACTTGTCGGGCCAAGTATAAGATACAGTTTCCCTGTTAAGGGAAGGCCAACCAAACCTCACCTAGTAGTAAACAAGGAGAAACCGAGAGTGGAAAAAGCCACCAGTTGAAGTGCCATGAGTGAGACGGCAGGAGCCGCGAGTGAGACGGCAGGAGCCGCGAGTGAGACGGCAGGAGCCGCGAGTGAGACGGCAGGAGCCGCGAGTGAGACGGCAGGAGCCGGGAGTGAGACGGCAGGAGCCACGAGTGAGGCCGCAGAAGGCACCCCAGATTCCGCAGAGGGCGCCGCAGAGTCGGAGAGAGTGCCCGCAGGGTCGGAGAGAGTGCCCGCAGGGTCGGAGAGAGAGCTCCCGCAGGGTCGGAGAGAGTGCCCGCAGGTTCGGAGATAGAGCCCGCAGGGTCGGAGAGAGAGCCCGCAGGGTCGGAGAGAGAGCCCGCAGGGTCGGAGAGAGAGCCCGCAGAGACGGAGAGAGAGCCCGCAGAGACGGAGAGAGAGCCCGCAGAGACGGAGAGAGAGCCCGCAGAGACGGAGAGAGAGCCCGCAGGGACGGCCGATCCAGCCAAAGAGGTCGCTGAGAGCCCCAAAGAGGTCGCTGAGAGCCCCAAAGAGGTCGCTGAGAGCCCCAAAGAGGTCGCTGAGAGCCCCAAAGAGGTCGCTGAGCGCCCCAAAAAGCCTGCTGGTGCAGATAGATTGGCCTTAGAGGAGAAGAAACAGCGTTTTGTAAGGCTCCAAAGACAAGCCCACGGTAAAATGAGGCCCGAGTATATCCCTGAATGGCGGAGGAAGCCGATATTCGAGGACTACCCAGTGTCCTACAGGAATGAGAAATTGATGCCTATTTAGGAGCAGAGGATATGTCCCCCAAAGCCTAAGCTGAACGAATCAGTGGGGTGGGAGCGGCCACACTGTGATAAAGAGGAGAACATCTCTCAATTTCGACAGAAGCCCCGACGAATACCACTGTTGACCTTAGACAGTGGGGAAAGTAACAAAGAGGCGTCTAATGGAGACCAGCTAGAAAATGTTGCTAGGCCAGTGTCCGATGTGAACACCTTAGAAAAGACTGTTCCTGTATCAAAACTGGAGCACACGCCACTTAAGGAAGCTGGACAAGCTACACCTGTGCCAGAGGAAAGCGACAAGGCAAAGAGGGTGGAAGAACAACAG
Source organism: Discoglossus pictus (assembly GCA_027410445.1). NCBI lineage: Eukaryota > Metazoa > Chordata > Amphibia > Anura > Alytidae > Discoglossus > Discoglossus pictus. The sequence continues at coordinate 213,605,852 of CM050166.1, read as the reverse complement.
AAGCCTGTTGATCACATCCTTCAAGCAGTGGCAGAAAGTACAAAGCTGTCTGTAGAAGCAGAAACTGTACATCATGTAGTAGACATTATGGAAACTAATACTGTGGGCTTTGAAATTATTGGCACAATTGAAAATGTGCCACCACTTGACGAAAAACTCCCTGAAATCATCCCTGCTGATGGTAAAGAAGAAGAATTTGCATATCTGACGGAGGAGGCAGCAAAGGAACTGCCTGCAGAAAGCATTCATGCTTTCTTCAAGCATCGGCCAAGGCCACCTTGCGAAGGGTATGACTTGCAGCTTATTAAATCAACAAAGTATCAGCCATGCAGTTTGGAACGCAAGTTGGTCATGAGTGATAAAAAACAAGTCAAAACAAGAGACTCTGCTCCAGCAGAAAAATCTAAAGGGAATGCAAATAATTCCACCCAAGCATCACAGGCTTGTACGGGCAAGGTATTAGAAGGAACTAAAGTTGGAGGAAGTGAGCCTGCCAAGAGTTCTGATGAGCCACCCAGGGCTTGGCACACAGTGGATCGGAGGACCAGGTGGATAAGCCAGAGTCCATTCCGAGGCCTGTAAGCGAAGATGTAGATCCTACTTGTGAATTCCAGCAGGAAATCCCTGTGCCCCTACTGGATTCTCAGACTGTTGAGGAGACCTCTAAATATCCGGTACCAAAACAACATAAAGCAAAGCTTTCCAAGCGGGAAAAGCCCTGTTGGTGCCCCGATGATGGCTCATTTGTTAAGTTGGATGAACATAAGCAAAATAAAGAACTAGAAGTTTGGAAAGAGCGTTTTCTGAAGCACTCCCTACATAAAGCCAAGCCTGTGTTTGAGAGGAAAGTTAACCTAAATATCGTCCGCAAAGGGACAACGGCAGATGGAAAGGAGGAGCTAAAGGCAGATGTGGTATCCGTCATTGTGTCTGCTGAAACAACTGATGAGATAATTCAGAGAAAGCCAGTTGAAAAGCTCCCAATTCTTAAAGCAAAGCTGCAGGAAGCAATGAAACAGCATCATACTGAAGAGCGGCAGAAGCGCCAGGCTTTGTTTAAGTTGGACAAGGAAGGTGGCCGTGAAGTTGAGGATGACGAGGGAAACATTGAGACTGTAGTAGATCTCCTGGGAGTTGAAGTTAATGAAGAGATTGGAAATGAGTACGGGCTCGAAGAGAGTGCAACGGATATTGTTATATCTGTACCCAGACATGTGACTACAGAGTCCATCGCAAGGCTGTTCGAGGAAAGCGCTACAAAGTTGAGAGATTCACTCCTTCCTGATAAAGGCGACACACATGAAGGAGGCCAACAGACCAGTAAGGAAATGAGAAGATAGATTTACAGGCGGCCACGATTGCAGCCTGTTACCTCAATGCGGATGGCACAGAGCGAGGAGTTCTTGAGTGGTGAGCGACCCTACCGGATGTCCGGCCTCTCGGCATGTCGCCCAACACCGTGTTGTTGAGCTGAGGGGGTGGGGGGTGTGATCGTTTGCTCCTTGGAAGTGATGACAAGCCAGTGGAGAGTGAGTTCTTGTCAGAAGTGAAGGAGTTAACACTTCTGAAAGAACTCCTAATTAGAGCAACTCCCCTTTAAAAGACTGGAAAGCAGGCCTGGAAGGGGAGGAGGGGCTGACTAGGCCCTAGGCAGCTGTGCTGCTGAGAGGAACAAGCACAGAGTGGAAGGTGATCTGGTGTGGATATACAGTGAAGTTGGGAACTACCCTGTAAAGGATCGCTAAGTGACGGTTACTGGGAGAACGGGGACTACAACGAGTTGTATGAGCTGGAAGAGTGACTTCAGACCCAGGAGGTGAAGGCACAAGGAAGCCAAGTAAGTGAAGGGGATTTGTGAGGATATCCAGGCAGAGTTTGCCTTAAAGGCCTAAGCACGGCTGTAGCTGAAGTATTGTGCCCCAGGGAAGAAGTGAAGTAAAAGACAAGATAATATACGAGAGTTTGTGTATACAAGGGTCCCTGGGGTGAAGCATACGGGAGAGACGGGCGGGCCCTATGCTTCAACAGCAACCGTGTCCCAGAGAGGAGCGCTGTGTCCGAGAGAGGAGCGCTGTGTCCGAGAGAGGAGCGCTGTGTCCGAGAGAGGAGCGCTGTGTCCGAGAGTGGAGCGCTGTGTCCGAGAGTGGAGCGCTGTGTCCGAGAGAGGAGCGCTGTGTCCGAGAGAGGAGCGCTGTATCCGAGAGAGGAGCGCTGTGTCCGAGAGAGGAGCGCTGTGTCCGAGAGAGGAGAGCTGTGTCCCCGAGAGGAGAGCTGTGTCCCCGAGAGGAGAGCTGTGTCCCACAGAGTGAGGAGCTAGAGAGGAGAGCTGTGTCCCACAGAGTGGAGCTGTGACCCAGAGTGGAGCGGGGTCCCAGAGGTTGCTGAAGAGGGCGACCTAATCTCGCTGGGACCCTCACCTGTAAAGAGACTGTTTATTTCCTGGCCACAAGGTGGCACTACCCCAGTAAAGAGACTGTTTACTTCCGGACCACAAGGTGGCACTACTCCCAAGTTTAAAGGACTGTATATACCTGGCCACAAGGTGGCATTCTCCCACCTCACGGAGACATAACTGTTTGTTTTCCATTAATTGAAGCAGAGCTACTGCTACAGCCGTTATTTTCTGTTCTGTAAATAAACCAATTTGCTGCACTTCCAAGCCGTATCAGCCCTCATTTCAAGAAACCACCGCTATACGCGGCCATCCTGATCACAATATATATATATACACATATACATTCATATACATATACACATATATGAACATATATATATATATATATATATATATATATATATATATATACACACACATATATACATATATATATATATATATATGTATATATGTGTGTGTGTATATGTATATATATATATATATATATATATATATATATATATATATACAGTTTAAGCCATTGAACTCTACTTGGGCTGGATAATATTGGCAGAACATCCAGATTCTAAAAAAGCTCTCATGGAACCCCAAAACCCCCTAAATCCTTAAATAGATTCCATTTGCCTAAAACCTCTCTCATATGGTGAAGAATTAGTGGAAAGGAAAACAGAACGTACAGTATGTAGAAACAACATTAGGATATATAAAATATTATTATACATATTACATTTTTTGATAGTTATCAGCCTAAAAAACAATGTTGTTGTTTTTTTAATACAGTATTTATAAAGAAAGGTGCTCATATACCTTTTCTAAGTAAGAATAAATAGGATAACATCATTGTTAATTCATTGAGTATTAAACCTAGAAGCCAGACCAATTATTTAATTATTTAACACACAAAGTTCTATTTGTCTGATTTGTTTGCAATTTTAGCTGCGATTGCTTTTGAGATTTGTCATTCAGTTTGTAGAATTAAGCTCCACTTTATATGTACAATAATATTGGAGGTTAACATTTTCCAAACAGCTAGAACAAAAATCATTACATAAAACAAATAGAAAGACAGGAAGTTTCAGGCTGTGGGCTTAAATAATGCAATAACCTGTCTATCTCCCCTCCAGGTTTCCATGACATTTATCAGGTTAGTCAGTGAGAAAGAGAAGAGCAACTATATGTTGCTGTATTGGTTGTTTCTCGCATTTCCATAACCACTACCTGTAATAATACTTCAGCTTTCACAGAATAAAACATTGCTTCCTTGGAGAGTCAAAGGTAACATTACTAATATGTCTCTGTATTAATAAGCATGATTTACGTCAGTGTTATTTGGATGTGGGAGTTCTCTCAGTGTAAGTGGAATATATTCCACTCTATAATATTCTTCTTAAACTGTATTTTTTCAAACTATCATTTATTTTCTTTTAACTAAAACACATCCTATACGTAAATCTTCATGTTAGCAGCGTACTGTATGTACATGGTTACTATGGAAACATATATTTAGAATCAATTTTCTGAAGACTAGCTTTAGAAATATAAATATACTAGCGAATTGCCCGTCAAAAAATGACGGCAATGAAATTGTAAGGCAGCTAAATTAGTAAATGAATATAGTGTACCTATTTTGAAGCATTGTGATGAAGAGCTGGCAATCTGTGTTGATATTGCTGCAGCATTAGTGGTGTGGAGCTGCTGTGTAAGCATGCTGAATGTGTGCACTGTGTGGTATGAATATCCGTAGGTGGTTTGTGGCGTTTTGCGAGTTTCTTGTGGTGTTTTGCGAGTTTGTTGTGGTGTTTTGCGAGTTTAGAGTGCTGTAGCCTCGTTTTCGTTTTGTTCGGCAGCCATTTTTTCTGTCGCTTAGATTTTTTTTTAGTCTCAAAAGTCTTTTATTTCGAGTAAAATCGAGGTGTAAGTTGCATTTTTGAGGTCCTGGGTGCTCCCTCTTGGTGTAGGTAAGGTTTTTATGTATGTGCTGTGTGTATGTATTGTGTTTTAAATGTTTGTATGTCGGCGTGTTGCGTCCGATGTTTGCGAGGTCGTAATGTGTGGTAACGTGTTTCGTAGGTTGTTTGCGTTCCTCGTAAAATTTAGCGAGTGTCGTAATTTGTGTGTCGTGTTTTTTGAGTAGCGACGTGAAGTTTGCGAGGGTTTGAGGCCCTTGCCCAGTGACCTCGCCAGCAACTGAGTCCCTCGCTTCGCGAGGGGCCTCAGTTGCTGGCATGGAGCGCCTTCGGCGCTCCATGCCAGCAACTGAGGCCCTTGCCCAGTGACCTCGCCAGCAACTGAGGCCCTCGCTTCGCGAGGGGCCTCAGTTGCTGACATGTAGCGCCTTCGGCGCTCCATGCCAGCAACTGAGGCCCTTGCCCAGTGACCTCGCTACGCGAGGGCCGCGGCTCGCTGCGCGAGCCCGCAAGCGTGAGCAACGACCCGTACGCTCACAACTATATATGTGATATATTCTAGCGACTTGCCCGTCAAAAATGACGGCAATAATATTTGAAGTCTGGAAATGCTGTTTGCCACACAATGCGAAGGCTAGGGCCACTCTGAGCACCTTCGGCGCTCATCGGGTGGCTTGCAATAAGTGCGTTCAGCTCTCATTGCAGATTTTCCCCCTGTGTACTTTGATTTTCTATCTCTAAAAAAGACAAAATATGACTCAAATTAACTTGCAACCTCACTCACATGCTCCCTGGCTCTCCCCCTGTGCTGTGTGTGAGTGTGTAAGTTAATTTGAGGTGTATTTGTGTGTATTTGCAGGCTTTTCCAGTTCGGTGGTTCGGCCTCTAAGGTTGTATTTTTGCAAGCCCCGCAGTGCATCTATGGCGCTTCAGGTCCTAAGTCATATGGGCCGTAATTTTGCGTCCAAGTCCTGCATGCCTCAACTGCAAAGCAGGAAAGTTGAAGTAAACGACGGGAGAGGCTCGCAATGAGCTTTGAAGGCGCTCATTGTGAGCCAAGCGATGAGCACTGAAGGTGCTCAGTGCAGGGCCCGTGATAAGCACGGAAGCTGCTCAGAGGAGCAAAAACCTCACATTGTGTGGCAAACAGCATATCCAGCCTTACAATTTTAATCCCGTCATTTTTGACGGGCAATTTCCTAGTTTATATGTATCTGTGATCAGCACAATACAGGACACAACTCTTGAGCCTCTATTCAAGTATAAGCAGAACATGCAAGCTGCAAACCCATATAATTAATAAGATTACAGTATATATTCAGCACAGAATAACCGCTACTGGAGATGCAACACTGGGTTTTCCGTGGGGTAAGAGGATAATTATCCGTATGGCTACTAGATTGAGAGTGTGTTTGTTCACAGAGGTCCATGCATAGCTACACTGAATGTATCCACCAACCAATCTATATTTTTCTTTCTTCTTTTAATAACAATACAATCAATTAGTGGGTTCTTGTCATATCAGAAAGGAGAGTAGGAGGGGAAGGAAAACATGGAGGAATGATGCAGCAAATGATAAAGGTAGAATGAGCCATGTTTGGGGAAGCACACATCTACATGGCTTCATAAACATTAAACACATCTCTAAGAAGGGGAAAAAAACTGTGAAGAGTACAAAATGAATCGATATGTCTTTCACTTGAGTCTGGGTCTTATCAGTTTCACCATGGTTTCAATATGCATAGATCATTGATTATATTTAAATATATAAGAAAAATAATTTGCATATGTAAGCATGTGGGATTTGGCTATTTCAGCCACACCCATTGCAGTTGCATAAAATATAATCAAGCACACAGCTATTGATTATCCTTTGCCAAATATTGGCAGTAGAATGGGTAGTACGGAAGTACTGAAGAGTTCAGTGACTTTCAGCACAGCATTATCATAGGGTGCCACCTTTTCAACAAGTCAGCCCTTGTCAACTGTGTAGTGGAGGATGAATAAGATGATGGTGTTTTACATGGTTTGGCCCCTTAGTTCCAGGAAAAGAACATCGTAATGCCACAGTAAACAATGATATTCTAGAGAAATGTGTTTCTTTCCAAGCTATAGAAATAAATAGCTATTGTTTGCTAAAAATACTGTATATAGCCAGTACAATAAAATAAAATAGCACCATTAGCATAGAAAAGAAAGAGTAGTTTGCCAGTGACAGTAATACAAGCGTGTATGTGTGTGGGTGTGTACATGTGTATATATATATATATATATATATATATATATATATATATATATATATATACAGTATCTCAGAAAAGTGAGTAAACCACTCACATTTTTGTAAATATTTTATTATATCTTTTCTTGTGACAACACTGAAGAAATGACTCTCTGCTACAATGTAAAGTAGTAAGTGTACAGCCTGTATAAAAGTGTAAATTTGCTGTCCCCTCAAAATAACTCAACACAGCCATTAATGTCTAAACCTTTGGCAACAAAAGTGTGTACACCCCTAAGTGGAAATGTCCAAATTGGGCCCAAAGTGTCAATATTTTGTATGGCCACTATTTTTTTCCAGCACTGCCTTAACCCTCATGGGCATGGAGTTCACCAGAGCTTCACACGATGCCACTGGAGTCCTCCTCCACTCCTCCATGATGACATCACAGCTGGTGTATGTTAGAGACCTTGCACTCCCCCACCTTTGTTTGAGGATGCCCCACAGATGCTCAATTGGGGTTAGGTCTGGTTACTTGCTTAGCCAATCCATCACCTTTACCTTAAGCTTCTTTAGCAAGGCAGTGGTCGTCTTGGAGGTGTGTTTGGGGTCGTTATCATGTTGGAATACTGCCCTATGGCCCAGTCTCCAAAGGGAGGGGAACATGCTGTGCTTCAGTATGTCACAGTACATGTTGGCATTCATGGTTCCCTCAATGGACTGTAGCTCCCCAGTGCCAGCAGCACTAATGCAGGCCCAGATCATGACACTCCCACCATCCATACTGAGGAAAGGTAGTTGAAATAACCCCTTGCAGCGGGTGTCCCCGATCGGCATAGATCAGGCCCCCGCTGCATTTAAAAATTTTAAATTTCCTGCCGCGGCTCTTTAAAGGGCCCGCGGCATACTATTAATTATCCTGGCCGTGGCAAATAAAATGAACCCCCTTCTATGCTGGGGGTCCCCATCGGGACACCCGAAGTGTACCCACATTAACCCATTGCTGCAGGGGTCTATAGGGACCCCCGCAGCCCCCCCACATTAATCCCTTTTAGCAGGGTTCCCCGATGGGCACCGATCGTGACCCTGCTACATTTACATTTTTTAATTTCCGGGACTTGCGCTAAAAAATATAAACCCCAGGCAACTAAAATGAACCCCTTAACTCATGGTGGTAAATACAGTCCCCCATAAGCACTTAATTAACCCCATAAATCATGGGGGTCAATACAGACTCCCATAAGCCAAAAATTAACCCTATAACTCACGTGGGTCAATACAGACCCCCAAAAGCTCTTAATTATCCCTGTCACTCATGGGGGCCAACACAGACCCCCATAAAACTTAATTAACCCTGTCACTCATGTGGGTCAATACAGAACCCCATAACCTCTTAATTAACCCTGTCATTTATGGGGGTCAATACAGACCCTCATAAGGCCTTAAATAACCCTATAACTCAGGGGGGTCAATAAAGACAACATAAGCCAATAATTAACCCTATAACTCATGGGTGTCAATACAGACCCCCATAAGGCCTTAATTAACCCTGTCACTCATGGGGGTCAATACAGACCATCATAAAACTTAATTAATCCTGTCACTCATGGGGGTCAATACAGACCCCCATAAGCCCTTAATTAACCCTGTCACTCATGGGGGTCAATACAGACCCCCATAAGGCCTTAATTAACCCTATAACTCAGGGGTGGTCAATACAGAACCCCATAAGCCAATAATTAACCCTATAACCCATGGTGGTCAATACAGACCCCAATAAGGCCTTAATTAACCCTATAACTCATGGGGGTCAATACAGACCCCCTTAAAGGCCTTAATTAACCCTATAACTCATGGGGGGCAATACAGATCCCCATAAAGGCCTTAATTAACCCTATAACTCATGGGGGTCAATACAGATCCCCATAAGTACAATAATTAACCCTATAACTCATGGGGGTCAATACAGACCCCCATAAGCCAATAATTAACCCTATAACCCATGGGGGTCAATACAGACCCCAATAAGGCCTTAATTAACCCTATAACTCATGGGGGTCAATAGAGACCCCCATAAAGGCCTTAATTAACCCTATAACTCATGGGGGTCAATACAGACCCCCATAAAGGCCTTAATTAACCCTATAACTCATGGGGGTCAAAACAGATCCCCAGAAGCTCAATAATTAACCCTGTAACCAAGGGGTTCAATACAGCCCCCCATAAGGCCTTAATTAACCATATAACTCATGGGGTCAATATAGATCCCCATTAGCACTTAATTAACCCCATAACTCATGGGGGACAATACAGACCCCCATAATCACTTAATTAACCCCATAGCTCATGGGGGTCAACACAGACCCCCATAAGCCAATAATTAACCCTATAACTCATGAGTTCAATACAGATCCCCATAAGCACAATAATTAACCCTATAAGTCATGGGGGTCAATACAGACCCCCTTAAGCACTTAATTAACTCCATAACTCATGGGGGTCAATACAGACCACCATAAGCTCTTAATTATCCCTGTCACTCATGGGGGTCAATACAGACCCCCATAATGCACTTAATTAACCCCATAACTCATGGGGGACAATACAGACCCCCATAAGCACTTAATTAACCCCATAGCTTATGGGGGACAATACAGACCCCACTATAAGCCAATAATTAACCCTATAACTCATGGGGTCAATACAGATCCCCATAAGCACAATATTTAACCCTATAACTCATGGGGGTCAATACAGACCCCCATAAGCACTTAATTAACCCCATAACTCATGGGGTTTAATACAGACCCCCATAAGCTAATAATTAACCCTATAACTCATGGGGGTCAATACAGACCCCTATAAGCTCTAAATAACCCTGTCACTCATGGGGGTCAATACAGACCCCCATAAGCCCTTAATTAACCCTATAACTCATGGGGGTCGATACAGATGCCCATAAGCACAGTAATTAACCCTATAAACCATGGGGGTTAATACAGATCCTCATGAAGCCTTAATTAACCATATAACTCATGAGGGTCAATACAGATCACCATAAGCACTTAATTAACTCCATAATTCATGGGGGACAATACAGGCCCCATAAGCACTTAATTAACCCCATAGCTCATGGGGTTCAATACAGAACCCCATAAGCTAATAATTAACACTATAACTCATGGGGGTCAATACAGACCCCCATAAGCTCTTAATTAACCCTGTCACTCATGTCGGTCAATACAGACCCCCATAAGCCCTTAATTAACCCTATAACTCATGGGGGTCGATACAGATGCCCATAAGCACAGTAATTAACCCTACAAACCATGGGGGTCAATACAGCCCCTCATGAGGCCTTAATTAACCCTATCACCCATGGGGGTCAATACAGACCCTAATGAGGCCTTAATTAATCCCATAGCTCATGGGGGTCAATACAGACCCCCATAAGCCAATAATTAATTCTATTACTCATGGGGTCAATACAGATCCCCATAAGCACAATAATTAACCCTATAACTCATGGGGGTCAATACAGACCTCCATAAGCACTTAACTAACTCCATAACTCATGGGGGTCAATACAGACCCACACAAGCCAATAATTAACCCTATAACTCATGGGGGTCAATACAGACCCCCATAAGCTCTTAATTAACTTTGTCACTCATGGGGGTCAATACAGACCCCCATAAGCCCGTAATTAACCCTATAACTAATGGGGGTCGATACAGATGCCCATAAGCACAGTAATTAACCCTACAAACCATGGGGGTCAATACAGAACCCCATAAGGCCTTAATTAACCCTATCACCCATGGGGGTCAATACAGACCCTCATGATGCCTTAATTAACCCTATCACCCATGGGGGTCAATACAGACCCTCATGAGGCCTTAATTAACCCCATAGCTCATTGGGGTCAATACAGACCCCCATAAGCCAATAATGAACCCTATAACTCATGGGGTCAATACAGATCTGCATAAGCACAATAATTAACCCTATAACTCATGGGGGTCAATACAGACCCCCATAAGCTCTTAATTAACCCTGTCATTAATGGGGGTCAATACAGACCCCCATAGGGCCTTAATTAACCCCATAGCTCATGGGGTTCAATACAGACCCCCATAAGCTAATAATTAACACTATAACTCATGGGGGTCAATACAGACACCCATAAGCTCCTAATTAACCCTGTCACTCATGGGGGTCAATACAGACCCCCATAAGCCCTTAATTAACCCTATAACTCATGGGGGTCGATACAGATGCCCATAAGCACTTAACTAACTCCATAACTCATTGGGCTAAATACAGACCCCCACAAGCAAATAATTAACCCTATAACTCATGGGGGTCAATACAGACCCCCATAAGCTCTTAATTAACCCTGTCACTCATGGGGGTCAATACAGACCACCATAAACCTTAATTAACCCTGTCACTCATGAGGGTCAATACAGATACCCATAAGCACTGTAATTAACCCTATAACCCCTGGGGGTCAATACAGATCCCCATAAGGCCTTAATTTACCCTATAACCCATGTGGGTCAATAAAGACCCCCATACGGCCTTAATTAACCCTATAACTCATCGGAGTCAATACAGATCCCCATAAGCACTTAATTAACTCCATAGCTCATGAGGGACAATACAGACACCCATAAGCACTTAATTAACCCCATAGCTCATAGGGGTCAATACAGACCTCCATATGTCAATAATTAACCCTATAACTCATGGGGTCAATACAGATCCCCATAAGCACAATAATTAACCCTATAACTCATGGGGGTCAATACAGACCCCCATAAGCTCTTAATTAACCCTGTCATTAATGGGGGTCAATACAGAACCCCATAGGGCCTTAATTAACCCCATAGCTCATGGGGTTCAATACAGACCCCCATAAGCTAATAATTAACACTATAACTCATGGGGGTCAATACAGACACCCATAAGCTCTTAATTAACCCTGTCACTCATGGGGGTCAATTCAGACCCCCATAAGCCCTTAATTAACCCTATAACTCATGGGGGTCGATACAGATGCCCATAAGCACAGTAATTAACCCTATAAACCATGGGGGTCAATACAGACACCATAAGCCCTTAATTAACCCTATCACCCATGGGGGTCAATACAGACCCTCATGAGGCCTTAATTAACCCTATCACCCATGGGGGTCAATACAGACCCTCATGAGGCCTTAATTAACCCCATAGCTCATTGGGGTTAATACAGACCCCCATAAGCCAATAATAAACCCTATAACTCATGGGGTCAATACAGATCCCCATAAGCACAATAATTAACCCTATAACTCATGGGGGTCAATACAGACCCCCATAAGCACTTAACTAACTCCATAACTCATTGGGGTAAATACAGACCCCCACAAGCCAATAATTAACCCTATAACTCATGGGGGTCAATACAGACCCCCATAAGCTCTTAATTAACCCTGTCACTCATGGGGGTCAATACAGACCCCCATAAACCTTAATTAACCCTGTCACTCATGGGGGTCAATACAGATACCCATAAGCACTGTAATTACCCCTATAACCCCTGGGGGTCAATACAGATCCCCATAAGGCCTTAATTTACCCTATAACCCATGTGGGTCAATAAAGACCCCCATACGGCCTTAATTAACCCTATAACTCATCGGAGTCAATACAGATCCCCATAAGCACTTAATTAACTCCATAGCTCATGAGGGACAATACAGACACCCATAAGCACTTAATTAACCCCATAGCTCATGGGGGTCAATACAGACCTCCATATGTCAATAATTAACCCTATAACTCATGGGGTCAATACAGATCCCCATAAGCACAATAATTAACCCTATAACTCATGGGGGTCAATACAGACCCCCATAAGCTCTTAATTAACCCTATAACTCATGGGGGTCGATACAGATGCCCATAAGCCAATAATTAACCCTATAAACCATGGGGGTCAATACAGACCCCCATAGGGCCTTAATTAACCCCATAGCTCATGGGGTTCAATACAGACCCCCATAAGCTAATAATTAACCCTATAACTCATGGGGGTCGATACAGATGCCCATAAGCACAGTAATTAACCCTATAAACCATGGGGGTCAATACAGACACCCATAAGGCCTTAATTAACCCTATCACCCATGGGGGTCAATACAGACCCCCATAAGGCCTTAAATAACCCCATAGCTCATGGGGGTCAATACAGACCCCCATGAGCAAATAATTAACCCTATAACTCATGGGGGTCAATACAGATACCCATAAGCACATTAATTAAACCTATAACTCATGGGGGTCAATACAGACCCCCATAAGCACTTAATTAACTCCATAACTCATGGGGGTCAATAAAGACCCCCATAAACCTTAATTAACCCTGTCACTCATGGGGGTCAATATAGATACCCATAAGCACAGTGATTAACCCTATAACCCCTGGGGGTCAATACAGATCCCCATAAGGCCTTAATTTACCCTATAACCCATGGGGGTCAATAAAGACCCCCATAAGGCCTCAATTAACCCTATAACTCATGGGGGTCAATACAGATCGCCATAAGCACTTAATTAACTCCATAACTCATGAGGGACTATAAAGACCCCCATAAGCACTTAATTAACCCCATAGCTCATGGTGGTCAATACAAACCTCCATAAGCCAATAATTAACCCTATACCTCATGTGGTCAATTCAGATCCCCATAAGCACAATAATTAACCCTATAACTCATGGGGGTCAATACAGACCTCCACAAGCTCTTAATTAACCTTGTCACTCATGGGGGTCAATACAGACCCCCATAAACCTTAATTATCTTTCATTTATGGGAGTCAATACAGACCCCCATAAGCCCTTAACTAACCCTGTCACTAATGGGGGTCAATACATACCCCCATAAGGTCTTAATTAACCCTATAACTCATGGGGGTCAATACAGATCCCCATAAGCACAATAATTAACCCTATAACTCATGGGGGTCAATACAGACCCCCATAAGGCCTTAAATAACACTATAACTCATGGGGGTCAATACAGACCCAGATAAGTCCTTAAATAAGCCTATAACTCATGGGTGTCAATACAGATCCCCATAAGCACAATAATTAACCCTATAACTCATGGCGGTCAATACAGACCCCCTTAAGACATTAATTAACCCCATAGCTCATAGGGTTCAATACAGACCCCCATAAGCTAATAATTAACCCTATTACTCATGGGGTCAATACAGATCCCCATAAGCACAATAATTAACCCTATAACACATGGGGGTCAATACAGACCCCCATAAGCTCTTAATTAACCTTGTCACTCATGGGGGTCAATACAGACCCCCATAAACCTTAATTATCTTTCATTTATGGGAGTCAATACAGACCCCCATAAGCCCTTAATTAACCCTGTCACTAATGGGGGTCAATACATACCCCCATAAGGTCTTAATTAACCCTATAACTCATGGGGGTCAATACAGACCCCCATAAGACCTTAAATAACCCTTTAACTCATGGGGGTCAATACAGACCCAGATAAGTCCTTAAATAAGCCTATAACTCATGGGTGTCAATACAGACCCCCATAAGCCAATAATTAACCCTATAACCCATGGGGGTCAATACAGATCCCCATAAGCACAATATTAAACCCTATAACTCATGGGGGTCAATACAGACCCTTATAAGCACTTAATTAACCCCATAGCTCATGGGGGTCAATACAGACACCCAGAAGCCAATAATTAACCCTATAACTCATGGTGTCAATACAGATCCCCATAAGCACAATAATTAACCCTATAACTCATGAGGGTCGATACAGATCCCCATAAGCACAGTAATTAACTCTATAGACCATGGGGGTCAATACAGACCCCCATAAGGCCTTAATTAACCCTATAACTCATGGGGGTCAATAAAGATCCCCATAAGCACTTAATTAACTCCATAACTCATGGAGGACAATACAGACCTCATACACACTTAATTATCCCCATAGCTCATGGGCTCAATACAGACCCCCATAAGCCAATAATTAACCCTATAACTCAAGGGGTCAATACAGATCCCCATAAGCACAATAATTAACCCTATAACTCATGGGGGTCAATACAGAACCCATACGCACTTAATTATCCCCATAGCTCATGGGCTCAATACAGACCCCCATAAGCCAATAATTAACCCTATAACTCAAGGGGTCAATACAGATCCCCATAAGCACAATAATTAACCCTATAACTCATTGGGGTCAATACAGACCCCCATAAACCTTAATTACCCTGTCATTTATGGGAGTCAATACAGACCCCCATAAGCCCTTAATTACCCCTGTCACTAATGGGGGTCAATACATACCCCCATAAGGTCTTAATTAACCCTATAACTCATGGGGGTCAATACAGACCCCCATAAGTCCTTAAATAAGCTTATAACTCATGAGTGTCAATACAGATCTCCATAAGGACAATAATTAACCCTATAACTCATGGGGGTCAATACAGACCCCCATAAGTCCTTAAAAAAGCGTATAACTCATGAGTGTCAATACAGACCCCCATAAGCACTTAATTAACCCTATAACTCATGGCGGTCAATACAGACCCTCATAAGGCATTAATTTACCCTATAATTCATGGGGGTCAATACAGACCCACATAAGCCAATAATTAACCCTATAACCCATGGGGGTCAATACAGATCCCCAAAAGCACAATATTAAACCCTATAACTCATCGGGGTCAATACAGACCCCCATAAGCACTTAATTAACCCCATAGCTCATGGGGGTCAATACAGACCCCCATAAGCCAATAATTAACCCTATAACTCATGGTGTCAATACAGATCCCCATAAGCACAATAATTAACCCTATAACTCATGAGGGTCGATACAGATCCCCATAAGCACAGTAATTAACCCTATAAACCATGGGGGTCAATACAGACCCCCATAAGGCCTTAATTAACCCTATAACTCATGAGGGTCAATAAAGATCCCCATAAGCACTTAATTAACTCCATAACTCATGGAGGACTTAATTAACTCCATAACTCATGGGGGTCAATACAGACCCCCATAAACCTTAATTACCCCTGTCACTAATGGGGGTCAATACATACCCCCATAAGGTCTTAATTAACCCTATAACTCATGGGGGTCAATACAGACCCCCATAAGTCCTTAAATAAGCGTATAACTCATGAGTGTCAATACAGATCTCCATAAGCACAATAATTAACCCTATAACTCATGGGGGTCAATACAGACCCCCATAAGTCCTTAAATAAGCGTATAACTCATGAGTGTCAATACAGATCCCCATAAGCACAATAATTAACCCTATAACTCATGGCATTCAATACAGACCCTCATAAGGCCTTAATTTACCCTATAACTCATGGGGGTCAAAACAGACCCCCATAAGCCAATCATTAACCCTATAACCAATGGGGTCAATACAGATCCCCATAAGCACAATATTAAACCCTATAACTCATGGGGGTCAATACAGACCCCCATAAGCACTTAATTAACCCCATAGCTCATGGGGGTCAATACAGACCCCCATAAGCAATTAATTAACCCCATAGCTCATGGGGTCAATACAGACCCACATAAGCCAATAATTAACCCTATAACTCATGGTGTCAATACAGATCCCCATAAGCACAATAATTAACCCTATAACTCATGGGGTCAATACAGACCCCCATAAGCACTAAATTAACCCCATAACTCATGGGGGACAATAAAGATCCCCATAAGCACTTAATTAACCCCATAGCTCATGGGGGTCAATACAGACCCCCATAAGCCAATAATTAACCCTATAAATCATGGGGGTAAATACAGACCCCCATAAGCACTTAATTAACCCTGTCACTCATGGGGGTCAATACCGACCCCCATAAACCTTAATTAACCCTGTCACTCACGGGGTCAATACAGACCCCCATAAACCCTTAATTAACCCTGTCACTCATGGGGGTCAATACATACCCCCATTAGGCCTTAATTAACCCTATAACTCATGTGGGTCAATACAGATCGCAGAAGCACAATAATTAACCCTATAACCCATGGGGTTCAATACAGACCCCCATAAGGCCTTAACTAACCATATAACTCATGGGGTCAATATAGATCCCCATAAGCACTTAATTAACCCCATAACTCATGGCGGAAAATACAGACCCCCATAAGCACTTAATTAACCCCATAGCTCATGGGGGACAATACAGACCCCACTATAAGCCAATAATTAGCCCTATAACTCATGGGGTCAATACAGATCCCGATAAGCACAATATTTAACCTTATAACTCATGGGGGTCAATACAGACCCCCATAAGCTCTTAATTAACCCTGTCATTTATGGAGGTCAATACAGACCCCCATAAACCGTAAATAACCCTGTCACTCATAAGGGTCAATACAGACCCCCATAAGCCCTAAATTAACCCTATAACTCATGGGGGTCGATACAGATCCCCATAAGCACAGTAATTACCCTATAACCCATGGGGTTCAATACAGACCCCCATAAGGCCTAAATTACCCTATAACCCATGGGGTTCAATATAGACCCTCATAAGGCCTTAATTAACCCTATAACTCATGGGGGTCAATACAGATCCCCATAAGCACTTAATTAACTCCATAACTCATGGGGGACAATGCAGACCCCATAAGCACGTAATTAACCCCAAAGCTCATGGGGGTCAATACAGACCCCATAAGTCAATAATTAACCCTATAACTCATGGGGTCAATACAGATCCCCATAAGCACAATAATTAACCCTATAACTCATGGGGGTCAATACAGACCCCCATAAGCACTTAATTAACCCCATAACTCATGGAGGTCAATACAGACCCCATAAGCCAATAATTAACCCTATAACTCATGGGGGTCAATACAGACCCCCATAAGCTCTTAATTAACCCTGTCACTCAAGGAGATCAATACATACCCCCATAAACCTTAATTAACCCTGTCACTCATGGGGGTCAATACAGACCCCCATAAGCCCTTAATTAACCCTATAACACATGGGGGTCAATACAGATACCCATAAGCACAGTAATTAACCCTACAACCCCTGGGGGTCAATACAGACCCCCATAAGGCCTTAATTAACCCTATAACCAATGGCTGTCAATACAGACCCCCATAAGGCCTTAATTAACCCTATAACTCATGGAGGTCAATACAGATCCCCATAAGCACTTAATTAACTCCATAACTCATGGGGGACAATACAGACCCCCATAAGAACTTCATTAACCCCATAGCTCATGGGGGTCAATACAGACCTCCATAAGCCAATAATTAACCCTATAACTCATGGAGTCAATACAGATCCCCATAAGCACAATAATTAACCTTATAACTCATGGGGGTCAATACAGACCCCCATAAGCCCTAATGAACCCTGTCACTAATGGTGGTCAATGCATACCCCCATAAGGCCTTAAATAAGCCTATAACTCATGGGTTTCAATACAGATCCCCATAAGCACAATAATTAACCCTATAACTCATGGGGGTCAATACAGACCCCCATTAGGCCTTAATAAACCCTATAACTCATGGGGGACTATACAGACCCCCATAAGGCATTAATTAACCCTATAACTCATGGGGGTCAATACAGAACCCCATAAGCACAATAATTAACCCAATAACTCATGGGGGTCAATGCAGACCCAATAAGCCAATAATCAACCCTATAACTCATAGAGGTCAATACAGACCCCCATAAGGCCTTAATTAACCCTATAACTCATGGGGGTCAATACAGGCCCCCATAAGGCAATAATTAATTATATAACTCATGGGGGTCAATACAGACCCCCATAAGCCCTTACTTAAGCCTATAACTCATGGGGGTCAATACAGATACCCATAAGCACAATAATTAACCCTATAACTCATGGGAGTCAATACAGACCTCTATAAGCCAATAATTAACCCTATAACTCATGGGTGTCAATACAGATCCCCATAACTCTCTATTTTACCCCATCAGTCCCATAAGGGTATAATATGACCCTTATGGGGCTGTTAAAACCCTAACATTAACCACATAAGTGCCAAAAGCTGACAAAAGCCAATGAGAATGCGTAGATGTCTTCACCCAATCACTCCGTGTGGGTGTATCCCATTGTGATTGGCTGAAGGCATCTGCGCCTTGTGATTGGTTCAAATAAAGATTGACAGGTGCATTAGCCAATCAGGGTGGGATTTTGGGGTGTATCCCATCCTGATTGGCTCACACATTGACGACTTCTGATTGGCTGAAATTAATAGACATCTTTTTTAGCGCGGATGGTTCCAGGGCCCAGCCTGGGCTGAAGAGGAGGAGGCCAGGGACATCGCGAGGAGGTATGTTGAATGAATATTTATATGTTTATATTTTTATTTTATTTTTTGTGTATATTTTGTAGTCATGTAATGTGTTTTTTTTTTAACAGGGCGAGAGAAAAAAGAAGGACGGGACATGCTGGAAAAGTGAGTAGAATATTTAGAATGTGCATAATGTTTTTTTATTTTTTGTTAATGTGTTGTACTATTTTTTTTTTTTTACCCCTAGGTTGGTGATCTGAAGGGACATCTCAAAGGTAAGTGGTCTTAATTATTTTATTTTAAATAAGTTTTAGGGTTTCTGGATATAGTTAGAATGTATTGTATGTTAGATAGATAGGGGGTATTTGATTTGTATTGTATGTAATGTATTGTATGTAATGTATTGTAATGTATTGTATGTATTGTATTGTATGTATTGCATTATGTATGTCTGTCTTTCCTTTTCAGGTGTGTAATTTTTTTTTCTGTAGTGGGGGGGGGGGTTGTTTGTAATGTCATTTTTTATTTTATATGTAGGTTTTTTTTATTTTTAGTGACTTAGGTTTTTTTATTTTCTGTAATGTAAGTTTTTTTGTGTGTGACTTAGGTTTTTTATTTTCTGTAATGTAGTTTTTTTTATTTTTGATGACTTAGACTTTTTTATTTTCTGTAATGTAGTTTTTTTTTTGGAATTAGAGTGGTGGGGGGGTTTATTAGGGGGTAGGTAGTGTAGGTAGGTAGTGTAAGTGTTAATAGATTAGTGTAGATGGGGGTTAGTTTAGATTTAATGGTTTATTGGGGGTTATAGGGTAGTGTTCGTAGTTAGTGTCATGATGGTCCTTGTGGACCGTCATGGCACTTATGTGGTTAAAGTTAGAGTTTTAACAGCCCCATAAGGGTCATAATATACCCTTATGGGACTGATGGGGTTAAATAGAGGCTTATGGGGTACTTTATTGACACCCAAGAGTGACAGAGTTATTTAAGAGCTTATGGGGGTCTGTATTGACCCCCATAAGGGACGGGGTAAATTAAGGGCTTATGGGGCTCTATGTTGACCCCTATGAGTTATAGGGTTCATTATTGGCTTATAGGGGTCTGTATTGACCCCCATGAGTTATAGGGTTAATTATTGTGCTTATGGGGATCTGTATTGACTCCCATGAGTTATAGGGTTAATTATTGGCATATGGGGGTCTGTATTGACCCCCATGAGTGACAGGGTTAATTAAGGTTTATGGGGGTCTGTATTGACCCACATAAGTTATAGGGTTAATTATTGTGCTTATGGGGATCTGCATTGACCCCCATGAGTTATAGCGTTAATTAAGGCCTTGTGGGCGTCTGTATTGACCCCCATGAGTTATAGGGTTAATTTAGTGCTTATGGGGGTCTGTATTGACCCCCATGTATTATAGGGTTAATTAAGTGCTTATGGGGGTCTGTATTGACCCCCATGAGTTATAGGGTTAATTATTGGCTTATGGGGGTCTGTATTGATCGCAGCAGGGCTAATTTAATAGCGTCTTATCTATGAGAAATTTTGCAGTACGTAGGATTTAAGTAGAAGCCTCTTATTTATGAGGCTGGGATTTAATAAGGCTGCTAGTTTGGATGAAGAATAAAAAGGGATTTGATATAAATGTTTAAGGTTTTTCACCTTTTTCCCTGTTTTTAATATTTTAATTGTCGTTGTCTCCAATAATAAATTGAATTTAATAAATGTTTCTCTAATTCTCTTTTTTGTATCTGTAAGTTAGGTGTTATGCACCAGAGGAAAATAGTTGCTCCCCAATACTAGAAAAATAAACTTTGTTATAATAATAATAAAGTCTTTCAAGCGACAGTAGTTAAAGTGTTCGCTTAGGGGAAGACCATAATTGTATTGTTATTGTTCATATGTAAGTAAATCGTTGTCTATAAACCAAGATCCAAATAATGGTATAAGTGCTTTATCATGTATTTATGGCCAGCTCGGACAAAAAAGAATACAGTAGTACTTCCTTAGTTTGGTTTAAAAGGTAGATTTTCTAAATGGTTTATGCAAGGTATAAGAACTGTGGGACAAAAATAATAATGTCATCACATAATTACAGCTAAAACATTAAATATTTCCTTATTTATCATATCTAAAACAGAACCAGCTACAAAATTAATAGTTATATATAAAATCCTGACCATCCTTAGCACGCAGGACTAACACGCG
The DNA here is from genome assembly GCA_027410445.1 of Discoglossus pictus. Classification (NCBI taxonomy): domain Eukaryota; kingdom Metazoa; phylum Chordata; class Amphibia; order Anura; family Alytidae; genus Discoglossus; species Discoglossus pictus. The sequence goes on along the minus strand of CM050166.1, from coordinate 213,584,734 downwards.
CCGTCAATAGCGCAACGGCAAATGCATGTGACGACAAATGCGCACCCAACATCTGCACTCCTGTTAGGGATAGGGTTATGCTTAGGGTTAGGCTTAGGGGTGTTAGAGTTAGGCTTAGGCTTAGGGGTGTTAGGGTTAGGCTTAGGGGTGTTAGGGTTAGGCCTAGGGGTGTTAGGCTTAGAGGTAGGGGTGTTAGGCTTAGGGGTGTTAGGGTAGGGGTTTCAGGGTTAGGGTTAGGCTTAGGGGTGTGAGGCCTAGGGTTATAGATGTAAGGGTTAGTCTCAGGGGATGTTAGGGGTGTTAGGGTTAGGCTTGGGGTAAGGGGTGTTAGGGTTAGGGCACATTATAACATTGGGCGCTTTTAACTCATTTGACAGGCCATTTTTAACAGCATGCAATTGTCGGCGAGCTTTTTTGGCCTGCACACTGAGGATGGGGTGCCGTGTAAAATCCAAGTTTAAACACATTATTAGTCAATGATAGTATGGAAAAATTTGAATAAGAACTGTAGCTGTTCCAATCTGCTTTTCTATCTGATTAACTAAAATAGTACTGTTTCTTATTGGGGTATCCCAATCAAAAGGCATCTACATGCAGAAAACAGTTAGATTTTGGTGAATTTAGCAAAAATGCTTTAATGCTGCTTAACAATATGCAAACATTAAATTTAGATTTAAATGTCGTTCTAATATATAATCTCATATATACATCAGGACTGGGAATGTATGTCACTAAGTTTGCATGCATTTGTGTATGTGCTGTAATATTTAAATTATTTTGTTTAAAAAGAAAAATCAAAAGTCTAAAAGACAACTTTAAATAGAGCTTCTTTAGTTGTAACCTTTTGTTCTATGAAAAATAGCTCATAATAATTTTTTGAATAAACATGTCACAGTGACTCCCTTCTTGCTTGTCATTGTTACATCCCATTTAATTTATTGAATTACTTTTCCTCAGACAGGCACATGAATTGAATTTATTTATGTAATTAACATTAAAAAATGAAGAAGTATGTGCAAATTTAGGAATGACAATAAAATAATAAATTACAATTGTTTTAATTTGTGAATATGAAGAAATGACAACAAGTGACAGTTATCAAATCTTGTTAGTGTTCTGAATCTATTCAAACAAAAGTTCATCTTTTAGATCCATATATTAAAAATAGCTTTGTTTTTATTGAAACAAAAAAGTATATAAGCAATTGTAATTTAAGTTTGATCATGAGATAGAGTTAGCTAGAGAGAGAGAGAGAGAGAGAAAGTGAGAGAGAGAGAGAGAGAGAGAGAGGGATACTAAACTGTGTCACCTTCTATATGACCAGTGTATCCTGCAGGGATCATAGAGCATCTCCCATTCTCCCACGTTTCTGACAAATAAAGTTGACAGTGTTATTTATTAATTAAATCAAAGAAACATAAAAGATTGATGGCGAGAAAAAAAGAAAATGGCAGAAGATTTCTGTCCTTGTCATATCAGTATTGTGAAAGATATTGATACTGTCATGATTACATTGTTTAGTGACTAATATTACCAGTAATTATAGATATGGCCAAAGGGGCTTGACATTGTTACATTGTGATTATGTATTATTGTGTGTGGTTATATGTTGCCTGTACATGGTTATTTTGTTTACTAGTTATTATATGTTACTAGCGAACTGCCCGTCAAAAAATGTACTGTTGCTGGCCTGAGGTGGAAGTGTCAGCAATGTGGCAATGTGTAGTATAAATAGGCTGTGTGCGCGAGGGAAAAGGGTGGTTTAGTTGTGTAAATCACCATTTTAGAATTTTAATGTTATTAGTTGCAAGTTAGTGTTGTAAAATGGCTGCGATTGTCTATGTGCTACGCGGGTCTGGAGCATTTTCCATACTTTTTAATAATGTATTTTGTACCTTTTATGTTCCTGGCTAAAACCCTTATGTACCTGGCTGTGTTTTCCATGGTTAGGGGTCATGTAGCCTCGTTTTTGTTTTTTTCGTCCGCCATTTTTTTTGTTGCTTAGGCGATTTTCAATTTCGGAAATTGGGCACATTGTGTTTAAATTGTCATACAACCTCACTCCCAGACTTCCTGTCTGACCCCTATGCTGTGTGTGATGTTTTTTATTTTCTTTGTGTTTTTGTATGTGCGTGGTTTGGATGTTAAGTTCGTATTTTGTTTGGCCTTTTTTTTTTTTTCTAACTCCCGCTTTCCTTTTTGCAAAGTGTTATGGGCCGTAATATTTGTATTTTATTTTTTCATTGTGAATAGTGTAATTGAGATTTCTGTTGATCTTTAGTTCCATGGGGCTCATCTCCACCAGCGCAGTGAGCGCCTTCAGAGCTCACTGCCTAAATCGTACAGGGTCGTAGGTATGAGCACCTATGTCGCTCATCTCCACCAGAGAAAGGAGCGCTGACCAGCAACTTCGGGCTTGCTGCACAAGCCTGCAATTGTTAGCAACAACCCGTATTGCTCACAACTATATATGTGACTAGCGACTTGCCTGTCAAAAAATGACGGCAATGAGATGGGTATGTTTATAAATTTGTTTGGTTAGTAATATACGTATTTGACACTTGTAACCTTTTTGTTATGTCAAAATAAGTACAATTAGTATGTTAAACATGTTTATTTTGGAACATTTTCTTTTGTTGTTGAGGAACTGTTAAAGAGTTTTGTAGTAAAAGTGTTAACATTTGAATGTAAGAACCGTTGAACATTACATCAATGAGTATTGTAAACTTGAGCTAATGGTTTTTTAACATGCAACTTGTAGGTTAAGAACTGTTAGCTGAAATATATATTGAATCCAGAGGAAGGCAAACAGTAAAAACCCTCCTTGAAATGTAGCCAATTGTATCAAAGGGGGAAACAATTAATTCCTTCCTGACCTCATTAACTGGCGATCGGATTACTCCCTGGATTCATATTTAACATGAAATACAACATTTACATTGTGTCTGAAAACATGCTTGTGCTGTTAACATGAACTTTCTAATATGTCTAACTAACCAACTTTAAAGTATTTTTTGTAAGACTTGTAACATTATAAACAGTAACATAGTTGATTAACATTTGAACAGATTTTTTTAGAAAATGCAAGGCAAGTGTTTTGTGGGGCTAATCATGCATAAACAATACTTCCATGAATTATTAATGACTTATTTAGTCATTGTTGGTTTTGAATGGTTGACCTTTGTTTGTTGGTGTAGTAATTGTTTAAAATGGCACATAGAGTATCCTCTGTGGAAAAGTGGTTCTTTAAAAACAGAACGTGAGACCTTAAAGTTCGTCCGCGATTTGTAACCACTGTTCTCTATTGGCCTCATTCTATTAACGGCAGTAGGAGATGCGTGGCCGCAAGGACCAGCCGCAGGCTATTTGCCTATTCTATTCCCTTGTGGCCGAGGGCTCCGGCAGGCTTGCGGCCGGCGCCCTGTTATCCCTTGCGGCCGCAAGCGCAGCAGGAAAGCCTTTGATGTCCAAGATCTATTGACGTTGAGGTGTTGCAGTCAATGCATATATTGTTCTAATTGATGTCTTGTTCTTATCTCTTTAGGTTCAAATCGACACACGGAGTGGTTGCCTCACATTTTCATTTTTTGGTTATATAATTTGCACACATAAGAATAAATATTATTTATTGCTCACATTATCATTGTTTGTTTTCGTTTGTACTGTACCATGACTGTTAAACACCAAATGAATGCTACAAAACAACGTTATTGTATTAGTACATACATCTTCCTTCAATATACCAGCCCTGTGTTAATGTAGGGTTGGGGTAATAGCCAATAGTGCAGCTGAGGGTGGAGGTAATATTCCTGAGTTTGATTCCAGTAACGGCTATGCATGATATTCGTGTTTCTGACACATGGAGATATTCATTCAGGGTAAATATCAAAAGTGAGTACACCCCTAAGTGAAAGTGAAAATATTATCATGCACTGACTTAACCCTCATGGGGAAGGAGTTCATCAGAGCTTCACAGGTTGCCACTGGAGTCCTCTTCCACTCCTTCATGATGATATCATGGAGCTGGTGGATGTTAGAGACCTTGCACTCCCCACCTTCCATTTGAGGATGCCCCCACAGATGCTCGATAGGGTTTAGGTCTGGTGACCTACTTGGCCAGTCCATCAACTTTTTACCTTCAGCTTCTTTAGCCATTCAGTGGTCGGCTTGGAGGTGTGTTTGGGGTCGTTATCATTTTGGAATACTGGCATGTGGCCCAGTCTCCGAAGGGAGGGATCATGCTCTGCTTCAGTATGTCACAGTACATGTTGGCATTCATGGGTTCCCATCAAAGAACTGTAGCTCCTCAGTGCTGGCAGCTAGTGATGTCGCAAACATAAAATTTTCGGTTTGCGAACCGCGAACGCGAACCGCTGCAAATGTTCTCGAACAGGCGAACCCGGCGAACCGCCATAGACTTCAATGGGCAGGCGGATTTTAAAACCCACTGGGACTCTTTCTGGCCACAATAGTGATGGGAAAGTTGTTTCAACGGGACTAACACCTGGACTGTGGCATGCCGGAGGGGGATCCATGGCAAAACTCCCACGGAAAATTACATAGTTGATGCAGAGTCTGGTTTTAATCCATAAAGGGCATAAATAACCTAACATCCCCCTCCATCATCATCCTCCCCTGTATCTCTTAACCCCCTCCCTCATCATCCTTTCCTGTGTCTCTTTCCCCCCTTTCCTCATCACCCTCCCCTGTGTCTCATCCCCCCTCCCTCATCATCCTCCCACCTCCCTCATCGTCCTCCCCTGTATCACTTTACCCCCTCCCTCATCATCCTCCCCTGTGTCTCTTCCCCAATCCATCATCATCCTCCCCTGTGTCTCTTTTCCCCCTCCCTCATCATCCTCCCCTGTGTCTCTTTTCCCCCTCCCTCATCATCTTCCCCTGTGTCTCTTCCCCCCTCCATCATCATCCTCCCCTGTGTCTCTTTCCCCCCTCCCTCATCATCCTCCCCTGTGTCTCCTTTCCCCCTCCCTCATCGTCTTCCCCTCTTTCTCTTCCTCCCCTCCCTCATCATCCTCCCCTGTGTCTCTTTCCCCCCTTCCTCATCACCCTCCCCTGTATCTCTTTACCTCCTCCCTCATCATCCTCCCCTGTGTCTATTTCCCCCCTACCTCATCATCCTCCCCTGTGTCTCTTCCCCCTTCCCTCATCATCCTCCCCCCTCCCTTGATGATAAGGGGGGGAAGAGACACAGGGATAAGTGTGAGGGGTATTAAGGTAAGGGGTGTTAGGGATAAGGGTGAGGGGGTTAGGTGTTAGGGTGAGTGGTGTTAGGGCTACGTGTGAGGGGTGTTAGGGTGAGGGGTGTTAGGGATAAGTGTAAGGGGTGTTAGGGTGAGGCATGTTAGTAATAAGTGTGAGGGGTGTTAGGTCTTAGGGATAAGTGTGAGAATGTTAGGGTTAGGTGTTAGGTTAATGGGTGTTATGGATAAGTGTGAGGGGTGTTAGGGTTAGGGTAAGGGGTGTTAGGGATAAGTGTGATGGGTGTTAGGGTAAGGGATGTTAGGGTTAGGTGTTAGGGTAATGGCTGTTAGGGATACGTGTGAGGGGGTATTAGGGTTAGGTGTTAGGGTGAGGGGTGTTAGGGATGTGTGATGGGTGTTAGGGTAAGGGATGTTAGGGTTAGGTGTTAGGGTAAGGGCTGTTAGTGATAAGTGTAAGGGGGTATTAGGGTTATGTGTTAGGGTGAGGGGTGTTAGGGATAAGTGTGGGGGTGTTAGGGTGAGGGATGTTAGGGTTAGGTGTTAGGGATAAGTGTGAGGGGTGTTAGGGTTGGGTGCTAAGGTGAGGGGAGGATGATGAGGGAGGGGGAAAGAGACACAGGGGAGGATGATGAGGGAGAAGGGAAAGAGACACAGGGCCGGATGATAAGGCATGGGGGAGGATGATGAGGGAGGGGGAAAGAGACACAGGAGGATGACGAGGGAGGGGGAGGATGATGATAAGGGGGGAAGAGACACAGGGATATATGTGTGGGGTGTTAGCGTTAGGTGTTAGGGTACGGGGTGTTAGGGATAAGGGTGAGGGGGGTTAGGTTTAGGTGTTAGGGTGAGGGATGTTAGGGATAAGTGTGAGGGGTGTTAGGGTGAGGGGTGTTAGGGATAAGTGTAAGGGGTGTTAGGGTGAGGCATGTTAGTAATAAGTGTGAGGGGTGTTAGGTCTTAGGGATAAGTGTGAGGGGTGTTAGGGATAAGTGTTAGGGGTGTTAGGGCTAGGTGTTAGGGTAAGGGCTGTTAGTGATAAGTGTGAGATGGTATTAGGGTTAGGTGTTAGGGTGAGGGGTGTTAGAAATAAGTGTGGGGGGTGTTAGGGTGAGGGGTGTTAGGGTTAGGTGTTAGGGATAAGTGTGAAGGGTGTTAGGGTAAGGGATGTTAGGGTTAGGTGTTAGGGTAAGGGCTGTTAGGGATAAGTGTGGGGGGTGTTAGGGTGAGGGATTTTAGGGTTAGGTGTTAGGGATAAGTGTGATGGGTGTTAGGGTAAGGGATGTTAGGGTTAGGTGTTAGGGTAAGGGCTGTTAGGGATAAGTGTGAGGGGGTATTAGGGTTAGGTGTTAGGATGAGGGGTGTTAGGGATAAGTGTGGGGGTGTTAGGGTGAGGGATGTTAGGGTTAGGTGTTAGGGATAAGTGTGAGGGGTGTTAGGGTTAGGTGTTAGGTTGATGGGTGTTATGGATAAGTGTGAGGGGTGTTAGGGTTAGGGTAAGGGGTGTTAGGGATAAGTGTGAGGGGTGTTAGGGTTAGGTGTTAGGGTAAGGGGTGTTAGGGATAAGTGTGATGGGTGTTAGGGTAAGGGATGTTAGGGTTAGGTGTTAGGGTAAGGGCTGTTAGGGATACGTGTGAGGGGGTATAAGGGTTAGGTGTTAGGGTGAGGGGTGTTAGGGATAAGTGTAAGGGGTGTTAGGGTGAGGCATGTTAGGAATAAGTGTGAGGGGTGTTAAGTCTTAGGGATAAGTGTGAGGGATGTTAGGGTTCGGTGTTAGGTTAATGGGTGTTATGGATAAGTGTGAGGGATGTTAGGGTTGGGTGCTAAGGTGAGGGGAGGATGATGATAAGGGGGTGAAGAGACACAGGGGTGTCCTTGCAGCAGAGATCAAAAGAGTCCTTCAGGACTGTATTGCACACTGTGTACAGTAGCCTAGCTATGGTTTTCCCTATTGATGCAGTATCACCTACACTCTCCCTCCTCTCAGTAAGACTGCAAGTTAGTTATGATTCCAAAATGGCTGCTGTCCATGAGGTAGAAGGGTCTGGAAGGCAGGATATGATGCTGATTGGCTGGAATGTGTCTGCTGACTGTGAGTTGCAGGGTCAAAGTTTGCTCAATGATAAAGTATAGGAAGCGGATCGAACATCGCAACTATTCGCGACATCTCTACTGGAAGCATGCATTCAGGCCCAGACCAAACATATATGCATGTCTATATATGTTTTATATAATATGTTGTTTGGATTCCCCCTTTATGCATTTACCTAATGATGTCAGATGCTGCCTCCCCTCTCTCTGTCTCGCTGTTTATGTTCAAAATGAGGGTTTCATCTCATATCAATGTTTTTGTGTTCGTTGTGACTTATCCATTTATCTGTAATTCAAGGATTATTTCAACTACTTTTGCTCAGTATAGATTTATACTTTTGGTGGTGGGAGTGTCATGGTCGGGTCTGCATGACTGCTGCCGGCACTGGGGAGCTACAGTTCATTGAGGGAACCATTAATGCCAACATGTACTGTGACATACTGAAGCAGAACAAGATCCCCTCCCTTGGGAGACTGGGCTGCAGGGCAACATAACATAACGACCCTAAACACACCGCCAAGACGACACTGCCTTGCTAAAGAAGGTAAAGGTTATGGACTGGCCAAGCTTGTCGCCAGACCTAAACCATATTGAGCATCTGTGGGGCATCCTCAAACTGACGGTGGGGGAGTGCAAGGTCTCTAGCATCAACCAGCTCTGATGTATTATTAAGGAGTGGAAGAGGACTCCAGTGGCAACCTGGGAAGCTCTGGTGAACTCCCTGGCCATGAGGGTTAAGGCAGTTCTGGCAAATAATGGTGGCCACACAAAATTGACATTTAGCACCAATTTGGACATTTCAAATTAGGGGTGTACTCACTTTTGTTGCCAATGGTTTAGACATTAATGGCTGTTTATTGAGTTATTGATGGGTCAGCAAACTTTCTTTACATTGTAGCAGAGTGTCATTTCTTCAGTGTTGTCACATGAAAAGATATACTAAAATATTAACAACAATGTGACGGGTGTACTCACTTCTGTTAGATACTGTATGTTCACTCTTAGGATGTGAGCCACTTACAGACACCTGTCTCGTTTGTCTGGCTTTGTGTCATATAGATTGTCAATACCAACCTTCCCTCATGGTTGAAGTGAGTAATGCAAACACACTGTGAGAATTCTATTGACACCCCTAACTGATGGTGCAGAGCACAGATGTGGAGTATGAAGGTCCTTTCATTGATGTTACAGAAATGCTATGGTATCAACATTGACGAGGCAGACACAAACAACATCTCGGATAAATCATATTTACTATTTACAGAAATTGACAAAGCAAGCTTGCCACAAAGCCACAGGTTGACTAATCATCACAGGTATGCAAAGGATCATGGTGAAGGGGGTAAGATACAAAATCCAAGTAACACAGGGAAATAGGGATATGAGAGCAGAATGCAGGCAAGGGAAATTACATTGATATAGATGATCATGGGATTTACAGTGTATCAACCAACATTAGGCAATATAATTTATCTCATTATTGTTACTACATATATATATAACAGTCAATAAGGAAATACCACAATAATCCAGAATAAGGTGATATACATATGGGGAGAGCAAAATGTATGCTTGTGTGTTAAACGGACACTCTGATGCCACATCAGAAGTATAAGTGCTCAATCAGTGAATGCTATGAGACCATAACGTCAGTTCTCATGCAACAATAAGCAGCATATAGATAACCTTGGTCAAAAAGATGGTGACCTGACCAGGACCATATCAGTCAGATGTTACTTATTGCAGAGAACTCACAACAAACCAGGCAATATCAAGGATAGTTTGTTCTCTGATTGAGCATCTATACTCACTGTTGTTGCATATGCATAACTGAAGATTAACGTAACCTCATTAACTGTTAAATCCGAAGCCTGGATTTACTCTTCCACATATGCACAGGGAGGGTCACATCAGCACTGAAGAAAAGATCTGGAAGGGTTTGTGCTGCAGGCTTCACAACAGTCCAAGTAGAGGAGAGGATAGAATGTCTAAACCAATAGGTACATATGAATCGAGGTAGACTATATGAGCATACACATTTTGTGGATATACCAGGAACATCAGCTGACAGATGTAACATCACATCTGCATTGTATAGTAAAATTGTCTCTTGACACATATCGGCTATTCAGTCAAGGTAATCAGATATCACACTGGTTCCAACAAAGCAATGAAACGGACACATGCACATACATGAGGACATTGACATGACCATGGAATGTCATGATGTTTATCTTCATGCCTTGTTCTGACCGTGATCTGGAATACAAACACACAAATAATATATTAGTGGAAACCTTACATATGCCATATGAGCAGCCACCAACAGATGCAGGTATGTCGGCACACATGTTTATGCATTGTGATCTCGTAAAAGCTTACCATCTGTCAGATGATAATGATGGCCCAGACTAATTTGTCCTGATGTAGGAATATTATGATTAGTCTAATTATCTTTTATTTGTATTGTGCAAACATATTCCGTGGCGCTGTACAGGGGAGAAGAACACGAAAATATACAGTATGTAATATTGCCAACGCCAGAAAATGGAGGGCCCTGTTTTGAGCTTAAAGTCTTGTGAAAACTGATTTCTTCCCAAAGGCCCCCACAAGATTAGAAACTCACCACTTTCAAGCTAAAGGTAATGGACATGGGGAAGAGTAGATAAGGAATAGCAAAGTTAATAAGTAAGTGAGAGATACATAGGAAGGAAGTTGTGTCAAGTAGAAAGTTATGCATTAGTCGAAGAGGAAAGGGATCAGATGTAAAGTGTGATGCACTATTATGTAATAAGGTATCTGCCCCATGTGGACAGATAATGTAATTTGCAGATGGGACAGTCAGGAGACACATAGTTTAACCACAGCTTGAGTAAGATTAGCTGATGGGCGAATAAAAGGGGAGAGGTGGGCATGAGAGGTGAAATGAAAATGTTGGAGACAAAAAGGGGAGAAGCAAACAAGAGTCTGAGGAAAAGGCAGGGGATGTGAGGAAGAAGGCAAGAGAAAACATAGTGTAAAGGGTTAATCGGGATAGTTAGCAGAAGTTGCTAATCATTCAGGTGTCGAAGATTTGTGTGACTCAATAAATTAAGGGTAAACAGGGGTGGATGGGATGAGGAGAGAGACAGACAGACAGACAGAGAGACAGAGAGAGAAACAGAGAGACCAGTGAAGCCTGTAATAGAAATGGAAGATCACAACTATCACACATTGATGCATGTTCGGACATCCACATTCAGCAATACATAGGGGATGTCTTAGGGAAAAGAAAGTTAGGCCTACATTAATGGAGTTATTAGTCATTTCCTCTCATGCATACATGCACATGTTTCCCGCAAATACTCACTTACAATGTAGACGACATTGATGTAGCTGATGTTCTGTTGCTGTACAGGTCCTTTCCCATGTCTGTGTGGGTAAACAATGTGTTGACACACAGCAGCAGTTCTGTAATGGCAATATGATGATATGAGTCACACAATCCATATGATATATTGCACAATGATTTCTAGTTAACACATCCTTGAGATTATTACTGTTATCTGACTGAGAATGCTTTCACCAGCATTCGCTGACAAAGAACAGGAGAGCTCCCCTCTTTGCATCCCATGAGGTACATTTATTATGGTTTACAATATGCTGGTATGTTCATATATCCAGATTGCTATGAATTGCATTGACCTCCATGGGATGTGGAATAGCATGATCAGACAATGGGAACATTACTGTTCTGTGAAGATGTTTTCAAATACGATTGTGAGGCCTATATACATTGACATTGTAGAATATATCAGACCATCCATTTAGCTTACTTTCTGGAGGTTTGCAGATATCAATATATATGATGTGTATAGGAATGTGCGCATACTTACCATTAACGGATATCAGAGCAGGCTGTATTTGATCCAGTGTTAAGAATGCGTCACAAGACATATGTTAGATCACAAAGCTATCCTCTACTGTGGACTGTTGGATATTCTGTATGACAATGGGGAAGGAGAAAAGAGATGTATTAGTAATCATTATCAAGGTACATTATAGTTGGTTGTTATTGGTTTCAGACTTACATGGGAAGTACTCCAGAATGACGTGGGCACGTAGTCGTGACCCTTGAACGTTATCCTCACCAGGGGCTGGTACTGGACGCTCCGCCGGTTCAAGCGGAGCATCATCAATGTTCCCCAGACAGGTGGCCTGTACTGCTATATTGTGCAGACAACAGCAGGCCATGATGATGTGACAAACCTTCACTTGTGTATACTGTAGAGCCCCGCCAGTGGAATGTAAACATCTGAAGCGCATCTTCAGGAATTACATTCCAGGTTCTGGCATGGGCCGCATTGTACCTCTCCTCCCCCTCTGTGTGTGGATTGTTCACAGGGGTCAACAACCACGGCAAACACCCATATCCTGCATCACCTGAAGGAAACAAAAATGGGAGATGTAGATATGAATGTGATGTTGTGCTGCTCGTTAAAGCATCTGTAAATATACACAATGATTAATGTGACGTTAGTTTAGGGATCTCTGGGTTGGAACTTCCTACTCCTATGACCAGGTCACATCAGATTAGGCACAGCAACAACCTACGATGTAATGACTCAGTCGGCACACCTTCTTTAGGGCGCACGGCAAATGAGCGTGGACAATACGGCGCTGACAGAAGCTGGCGACAGTAGCGCACTGTTGAAAATTGTGTGGCAAAATGTGCGTCAATAAAAGAGCGCAAGTTGTAGAATCTATCGCCTAACGGGGTGAAAGAAATCCGCTTTCACCTTCAAGATCTCTTCCACAGTGTGGGGGTAATTGATGTATCTGGCAGCTTTCGGAACAATAGCATGGAGGAATGTGCTCAGGCACTTTGAAAGGCTTGCCTGAGACATTCTTCCTACTATGCTAGCAGTGTTCTGAAAACTACCAGATGATACGATGTGTATGGCGGCTAACATCCGTGTCATGCCTGGGATGGCTCTATTGGTCCGTGAGGAAGGCTCCATGTCCTTCCTCAGGACCGCATAGAGCTCCTCCAGGCTGGCACGGGTTAGCCTAAAACGCTCATACACTTCCACATCAGTTAACCCCTCTAATGTGACTCTCTCCCTGTACACCCTGGGTGCACAAAGCCTCCTGGCAGGCTCCTGGGCCTGCTCCCCCCCCCCCCGCCCCGTGGGGCTGGCTGTGCAGGAGCCCCCACTTCATGTGCCACACCCTCTAGGGGTCTCTCATCTGGCCCCCCCATCAGCTGATCACCCACATCAAGGTCTTCCTCCCTGTCTGCAGGTGCCCTCATATCACCCTGTGCCACTGGAGCTCTCTCCCCTAACTAACCCCAACCATGACCCTAGGCATATCCGGTGATGAGCCACTTGCCTGTCTTGGTTCCGGACCACCATGGATTGCATCAGCACATTCACCCACATTCACTCTCAGCCTCCCCTCTCTGTCACGCCTCAGCCACTCCTCAGTCGCATGCCTGACAGCCGGGTTTCCACTCTGCAACATTCAAAACAAATATCCATTCCTACGACACTGCGTTCTACTCACATACCTATACACCGCACTAAGATTGCTGCTATCCATGATGGTTCAGACTTTGTAATTCCTGGCTCATGATGTTGTTTTATAGCTTGCTAATTACCACAGCTGGATTGGATTTCACCAATGGAAAAGCTCACTGGTGTATCTAAGCTTCATCATGTTATGAAGTTCCCTGATCATGGATTGGTTTAGCCAGTTTAATTTGTAACCCCTAATATTCTGGCCCACATTTGAATTTGAAAGTATTGATCTAGCGTGTTTCATCAGCGCCACTCAGGTCCAGAGTAAGAGGTGCTGTACACCCCTCCCACTGCTCTGTCACAGGCTCTGTCCACTTAAGGTGGATTACTACAGTTAGTTACAACATTGATATCCAAGCAGAAAGAGTGTTATAGGCGATCAGAATGGAAGACGAGGGGAGAGCAGGCAAACCCACTAAAAATTTCTCTTTCTTTTCTTTTCAGGTGGTGATGGAGGGAGAGGAGCAAAGGGGAGAGGAGTGGCAGGGAGTCCCGGGCGTGGAGGTGGGGAAGAGGAGGGAAGGAGTGAGGAGGAGGAGGTAGTAGTCGAGGAGGAGGAGGTAGTAGTCAAGGAGGGGGAGGTAGTAGAGGAGGAGGGAGGAGAGGAGGAGGGAGAGGAGGAATAAGGAGAGCAGGAGGAAGGGGGGAGGAGAGGAGGAGAAGGAGGGAGGAGATGAAGGAGGGAGAGGAGGGAGGAGAGGAAAGGAATGAGGGTGGAGAGGAGAGTAGGAGGAAGGAGGGTGGAGAGGAGAGTAGGAGGAAGGAGGGAGGAGAGGAGAGGAAGGAGGGAGAGGAGGGAGGAGAGGAAGGAGGGAGGAGAGTTGGAGGAAGGAGGGAGGAGAGTAGAGGAAGGAGGGAGGAGAGTAGAGGAAGGAGGGAGGAGAGGAGAGGAAGGAGGGAGGAGAGGAGAGGGAGGGAGGAGGGAGGAGAGGAGAGGAGGGAGAGGAGAGTAGAAGGAGGGAGGAGGAGGAGGAGGGAGGAGAGGAGGGAGCAGGAGAGTGGAGAGTGTCCTCAACCCCAGTCTGGAGAGCAAGAGGCTGGCGGCAGGTCCAGGTCCCACAACTATAGCAGGGAGGAAAATATGGTCCTCCTGGAGGCCATCCATGCCCACCCCGTCAACACCTCGGTGGGTAGGGAAGTCAAGGCTGGGCCCAGGGCTAATGGCAGGAGGTGGTCAATCTGGTCAATGGTGTGGCGGGCCGTGGACGGAGTCTGCGGTCCATAAAGCACCGTTTCGGCGACATCAGGGCAGTGGTGAGGAAGAAGATGGCCCAGGAGGACGAGGGGCAGAGGGTCAAGTACCTGGGGCATGAACTCGTTGCAAGGGCCATACTTGCACCCTCCGCTGAAGCTGGAGCTTCAGGCCCGGTGGACCAGCAGGACCCAGCCTCCATGGCAGGTGAATAAGACATACAGCAACATGCCACCACATGTGCATCACACACACTACACATGTACATGACACTGACATGATCACCCACATCAAGGTCCTCCTCCCTGTCTATGCCACTGGAGCTCTCTCCCCTAACTAACCCCCACCATGACCCTAGGCATATCCGGTGATGAGCCACTTGCCTGTCTTGGTTCCGGACCACCATGGATTGCATCAGCACGTTCACCCACACTCACTCTCAGCCTCCCCTCTCTGTCACGCCTCAGCCACTCCTCAGTCGCATGCCTGACAGCCGGGTTTCCACTCTGCAACATTCGAAACAAATATCCATTCCTACGACACTGCGTTCTACTCACATACCTATACACCGCACTAAGATTGCTGCTATCCATGATGGTTCAGACTTTGTAATTCCTGGCTCATGATGTTTTTTTTATAGCTTGCTAATTACCACAGCTGGATTGGATTTCACCAATGGAAAAGCTCACTGGTGTATCTAAGCTTCATCATGTTATGAAGTTCCCTGATCATGGATTGGTTTAGCCAGTTTAATTTGTAACCCCTAATATTCTGGCCCACATTTGAATTTGAAAGTATTGATCTAGCGTGTTTCATCAGCGCCACTCAGGTCCAGAGTGAGAGGTGCTGTACACCCCTCCCACTGCTCTGTCACAGGCTCTGTCCACTTAAGGTGGATTACTACAGTTAGTTACAACATTGATATCCAAGCAGAAAGAGTGTTATAGGCGATCAGAATGGGAGACGAGGGGAGAGCAGGCAAACCCACTAAAAATTTCTCTTTCTTTTCTTTTCAGGTGGTGATGGAGGGAGAGGAGCAAAGGGGAGAGGAGTGGCAGGGAGTCTGGGCGTGGAGGTGGGGAAGAGGAGGGAAGGAGTGAGGAGGAGGAGGTAGTAGTCGAGGAGGAGGAGGTAGTAGTCAAGGAGGGGGAGGTAGTAGAGGAGGAGGGAGGAGAGGAGGAGGAAGGAGAGGAGGAGGGAGAGGAGGAGGAAGGAGAGCAGGAGGAAGGGGGAGGAGAGGAGGAGAAGGAGGGAGGAGAGGAGAGGAAGGAGGGAGAGGAGGTAGGAGAGGAAAGGAATGAGGGTGGAGAGGAGAGTAGGAGGAAGGAGGGTGGAGAGGAGAGTAGGAGGAAGGAGGGAGGAGAGGAGAGGAAGGAGGGAGAGGAGGGAGGAGAGGAAGGAGGGAGGAGAGGAGAGTTGGAGGAAGGAGGGAGGGAGGAGAGTAGAGGAAGGAGGGAGGAGAGTAGAGGAAGGAGGGAGGAGAGGAGAGGAAGGAGGGAGGAGAGGAGAGGGAGGGAGGAGGGAGGAGAGGAGAGGAGGGAGAGGAGAGTAGAAGGAGGGAGGAGGAGGAAGAGGGAGGAGAGGAGGGAGGAGGAGAGTGGAGAGTGTCCTCAACACCAGTCTGGAGAGCAAGAGGCTGGCGGCAGGTCCAGGGCCCACAACTATAGCAGGGAGGAA
The DNA here is from genome assembly GCA_027410445.1 of Discoglossus pictus. Classification (NCBI taxonomy): domain Eukaryota; kingdom Metazoa; phylum Chordata; class Amphibia; order Anura; family Alytidae; genus Discoglossus; species Discoglossus pictus. The sequence goes on along the minus strand of CM050166.1, from coordinate 213,568,993 downwards.
AATATGGTCCTCCTGGAGGCCATCCGTGCCCACCCCATCATCACCTCGGGGGGGTAGGGAGGTCAAGGCTGGGCCCAGGGCTAATGGCAGTAGGTGGTCAATCTGGTCAATGGTGTGGCGGGCCGTGGACGGAGTCTGCGGTCCATAAAGCACCGTTTCGGCGACATCAGGGCAGTGGTGAGGAAGAAGATGGCCCAGGAGGACGAGGGGCAGAGGGTCAAGTACCTGGGGCATGAACTCGTTGCAAGGGCCATACTTGCACCCTCCGCTGAAGCTGGAGCTTCAGGCCCAGTGGACCAGATGGACCCAGCCTCCATGGCAGGTGAATAAGACATACAGCAACATGCCACCACATGTGCATCACACACACTACACATGTACATGACACTGGCATGATCACCCACATCAAGGTCCTCCTCCCTGTCTCCAGGTGCCCTCATATCTCCCTGTGCCACTGGAGCTCTCTCCCCTAACTAACCCCCACCATGACCCTAGGCATATCCGGTGATGAGCCACTTGCCTGCCTTGGTTCCGGACCACCATGGATTGCATCAGCACGTTCACCCACATTCACTCTCAGCCTCCCCTCTCTGTCACGCCTCAGCCACTCCTCAGTCGCATGCCTGACAGCCGGGTTTCCACTCTGCAACATTCGAAACAAATATCCATTCCTACGACACTGCGCTCTACTCACATACCTATACACCGCACTCAGATTGCTGCTATCCATGATGGTTCAGACTGTAATTCCTGGCTCATGATGTTGTTTTATAGCTTGCTAATTACCACAGCTGGATTGGATTTCACCAATGGAAAAGCTCACTGGTGTATCTAAGCTTCATCATGTTATGAAGTTCCCTGATCATGGATTGGTTTAGCCAGTTTAATTTGTAACCCCTAATATTCTGGCCCACATTTGAATTTGAAAGTATTGATCTAGCGTGTTTCATCAGCGCCACTCAGGTCCAGAGTGAGAGGTGCTGTACACCCCTCCCACTGCTCTGTCACAGGCTCTGTCCACTTAAGGTGGATTACTACAGTTAGTTACAACATTGATATCCAAGCAGAAAGAGTGTTATAGGCGATCAGAATGGGAGACGAGGGGAGAGCAGGCAAACCCACTAAAAATGTATCTTTCTTTTCTTTTCAGGTGGTGATGGAGGGAGAGGAGCACAGGGGAGAGGAGTGGCAGGGAGTCCCGGGCGTGGAGGTGGGGAAGAGGAGGGAAGGAGTGAGGAGGAGGAGGTAGTAGTCGAGGAGGAGGAGGTAGTAGTCAAGGAGGGGGAGGTAGTAGAGGAGGAGGGAGGAGAGGAGGAGGGAGGAGAGGAGGAGGGAGAGGAGGAGGAAGGAGAGCAGGAGGAAGGGGGGAGGAGAGGAGGAGAAGGAGGGAGGAGAGGAGAGGAAGGAGGGAGAGGAGGGAGGAGAGGAAAGGAATGAGGGTGGAGAGGAGAGTAGGAGGAAGGAGGGTGGAGAGGAGAGTAGGAGGAAGGAGGGAGGAGAGGAAGGAGGGAGAGGAGGGAGAAGAGGAAAGGAATGAGGGTGGAGAGGAGAGTAGGAGGAAGGAGGGTGGAGACGAGAGTAGGAGGAAGGAGGGAGGAGAGGAGAGGAAGGAGGGAGAGGAGGGAGTAGAGGAGAGGAAGGAGGGAAGAGAGGATAGTTGGAGGAAGGAGGGAGGAGAGTAGAGGAAGGAGGGAGGAGAGGAGAGGAAGGAGGGAGGAGAGGAGAGGAAGGAGGGAGGAGAGTAGAAGGAGGGAGGAGGAGGGAGGAGAGGAGGGAGGAGGAGAGTGGAGAGGGTCCTCAACCCCAGTCTGGAGAGCAAGATGCTGGCGGCTGGTCCAGGGCCCACAACTATAGCAGGGAGGAAAATATGGTCCTCCTGGAGGCCATCCGTGCCCACCCCGTCATCACCTCGGGGGGTAGGGAGGTCAAGGCTGGGCCCAGGGCTAATAGCAGTAGGTGGTCAATCTGGTCAATGGTGTGGCGGGCCGTGGACGGAGTCTGCGGTCCATAAAGCACCATTTCGGCGACATCAGGGCAGTGGTGAGGAAGAAGATGGCCCAGGAGGACGAGGGGCAGAGGGTCAAGTACCTGGGGCATGAACTCGTTGCAAGGGCCATACTTGCACCCTCCGCTGAAGCTGGAGCTTCAGGCCCAGTGGACCAGCAGGACCCAGCCTCCATGGCAGGTAAATAAGACATACAGCAACATGCCACCACATGTGCATCACACACACTACACATGTACATGACACTGGCATGATCACCCACATCAAGGTCCTCCTCCTTGTCTGCATTTGCCCTCATATCTCCCTGTGCCACTGGAGCTCTCTCCCCTAACTAACCCCCACCATGACCCTAGGCATATCCGGTGATGAGCCACTTGCCTGCCTTGGTTCCGGACCACCATGGATTGCATCAGCACGTTCACCCACATTCACTCTCAGCCTCGCCTCTCTGTCACGCCTTAACCACTCCTCAGTCGCATGCCTGACAGCCGGGTTTCCACTCTGCAACATTCGAAACAAATATCCATTCCTACGACACTGCGCTCTACTCACATACCTATACACCGCACTCAGATTGCTGCTATCCATGATGGTTCAGACTGTAATTCCTGGCTCATGATGTTTTTTTATAGCTTGCTAATTACCACAGCTGGATTGGATTTCACCAATGGAAAAGCTCACTGGTGTATCTAAGCTTCATCATGTTATGAAGTTCCCTGATCATGGATTGGTTTAGCCAGTTTAATTTGTAACCCCTAATATTCTGGCCCACATTTGAATTTGGGCCCATGCTACGTGATCTATGTAATGTGGCGTTGAAATATAGCAAATATTTGTATTCCAAAAAGTAGATGTGATGAGAGAGATGTAAATCAGATAATGTTGATATGTTTAGGGGACACATTCTAACCTTTGTGAGTGCTAAAGTGTTAATATGGCCGCCATATTGAGGATGTACATGACAATAAAAATATATCTTTTATTTACATATTTGATCATTGGGGATTGTTTTGCCAGTAATTTGAATGCCTTTAATTGCTTCATTTATACTTTTAGGGCCCTTGCAGCCCTGTTTCATTCCAATGTCGTAACTGCATTGTGTGAACGTCAACGGATATGGCCGTAAATTTAATATAGCCATGAGCGAATCGCGGCCTTGAGAATGTAGGAAGGCCGTGACGATTAGGCGCGCACGCAAGCTGGAAGGGGGACGGACTAGCCGCGCCCAGCATGAACCATCCAATAGCGGAATCACGCATCGCGCCATAGGTCTCACAGCCAATTACTTACAGGATAGACCATTTGATTGACAGTGGGAGTGAATAAATTGGAATGACACGCGCCCACGCCTCCACTGTGTTGCAATTTCGGCCGAAGTAGCACGCTGTTTCCCGGAACTTGATGGGTGAGAGGAGGTAAGTTGCTTTATTATCAAGTTGCGTTTTATGTTCTTTTTACGAAAATACGTTACTACATTTACAGAGTACGATGTAAAGAAGTACAATTGCGTTCTTTTTCTTGTTTATAGCTTTTTGGAGAGTTTGGAGTTTGTGTTGGTTGTATATTGTCCAGAAAAGAATTGCTTGGAGGGAGGTAAGTTGCATTGTACATGCTTTTCATCCTATCAAGCTGTATTTAATTTTTATGTTTTGACAATTTCTACATTTACTGAATACACTGGTGAGAAGTACAATTGTGTTTTTTTTTCTTGTGTATAGTTTTTTGGAGATTGTTTTGGTTGTATATTGTTCAGAAAAGAATTGCTTGGAGGGAGGTAAGTTGCATTGTACATGCTTTTCATCCTATCAAGCTGTATTTTATTTTTATGTTTTGACAATTTCTACATTTACTGAATACACTGACGAGAAGTACAATTGTGTTTTTTTTGGGGGTTGGCTTATAGGTTTGGAGAGGTTTTTTTTCGTGGGGAGAGGAGTTTGGTGGAGGGAGGTAAGTTATTTTTTTTTATGTTTTGTATTATATCTTGATATAGATATATATATATATATATATATATATATATATATAGAGAGAGAGAGAGAGAGAGAAAGAGAGAGAGATTGAGAGAGAGGGATTGAGAGAGAGAGATTGATTGAGATTGATTGAGATTGATTGAGATTGAGATTGATTTAGATTGAGATTGAGATTGATTGAGATTGAGATTTATTGAGATTTCTACACATATTTGCAATACACATAGGTGTTCCAAACTGCTTCTTCAATGGGGCTTGACAAGAAATTATTTTCAGCCTAGCCCAGCAGGACCATGTGGTTCCTACTACCTCTGGTACAGAAGATGGCTTCAGGATAGGTACCACACCCAGGAATATGTGCAGAGTATAATGCAGATAGGATATTAGTGGCCTCTCCCCACACTCCCCACACATGATAGAAGCACACCGTAAATAGCCGCATACCTTGTATATATGCAAATTTTAACTGACCCTTCCACATTGTTTAGGAAAGTATTGATCTAGCGTGTTTCATCAGCGCTACTCAGGTCCAGAGTGAGAGGTGCTGTACACCCCTCCCTCTGCTCTGTCACAGGCTCTGTCCACTTAAGGTGGATTACTACAGTTAGTTACAACATTGATATCCAAGCAGAAAGAGTGTTATAGGCGAGGGGAGAGCAGGCAAACCCACAAAAAATTTTCTTAATTTCTCTTTCTTTTCTTTTCAGGTGGTGATGGAGGGAGAGGAGCACAGGGGAGAGGAGTGGCAGGGAGTCCCGGGCGTGGAGGTGGGGAAGAGGAGGGAAGGAGTGAGGAGGAGGAGGTAGTAGTCGAGGAGGAGAGTGGTAGTAGTCGAGGAGGGGGAGGTAGTAGAGGAGGAGGGAGGAGAGGAGGAGGAAGGAGAGGAGGAGGGAGAGGAGGAGGAAGGAGAGCAGGAGGAAGGAGGGAGGAGAGGAGGAGAAGGAGGGAGGAGAGGAGAGGAAGGAGGGAGAGGAGGGAGGAGAGGAGAGGAATGAGGGTGGAGAGGAGAGTAGGAGGAAGGAGCGTGGAGAGGAGAGTAGGAGGGAGGAGAGGAGAGGAAGGAGGGAGAGGAGGGAGGAGAGGAGAGGAAGGAGGGAGGAGAGGAGAGTTGGAGGAAGCAGGGAGGAGAGTAGAGGAAGGATGGAGGAGATTAGCGGAAGGAGGGAGGAGAGTAGAGGAAGGAGGGAGGAGAGGAGAGGAGAGGGAGGGAGGAGAGGAGCGAGAGGAGAGTAGGGGGAGGGAGGAGGAGGAGGGAGTAGAGGAGGGAGGAGGAGAGTGGAGAGGGTCCTCAACCCCAGTCTGGAGAGCAAGAGGCTGGCGGCAGGTCCAGGGCCCACAACTATAGCAGGGAGGAAAATATGGTCCTTCTAGAGGCCATCCGTGCCCGCCCCATCATCACCTCGGGGGTAGGGAAGTCAAGGCTGGGCCCAGGGCTAATGGCAGTAGGTGGTCAATCTGGTCAAAAGTGTGACGGGCTGTGGACGGAGTCTGCGGATCATAAAGCACTGTTTCGGCGACATCAGGGCAGTGGTGAGGAAGAAGATGGCCCAGGAGGACGAGGGGCAGAGGGTCAAGTACCTGGGGCATGAACTCGTTGCAAGGGCCATACTTGCACCCTCCGCTGCAGCTGGAGCTTCAGGCCCGGTGGACCAGCAGGACCCAGCCTCCATGGCAGGTGAATATGACATACAGCAACATGCCACCACATGTGCATCACACACACTACACATGTACATGACACTGACATGTCAGCTCCATGAAATTAACAAGGGATAGATGGATGCATCATTAAATTCATGAAGCTGACAAATCACTGTCATTCCTGGTCACCACAAAAGTAATCAAGCAATAGAGCAGGGGTGTCCAAACTCGGTCCTGGTGGGCCACACACATGCCTGGATTTGATAACCTTGCTGAGCACAGGTGAGTCAATCACTTCTTTAGTCATCCTGATTGACTCACCTGTGCACAGAATGAATATCTTCCAATCCAGGAAAGAGTTTGGACACCCCTGTAATAGAGAGTCCATGTATTGGTGTGCCCGCGCAGCCTATGCAGTTACAGACAGCAGCCGTAATACAGATAGCGTTGTGAGCCGAGAACCATCAAGAACAGAAACCTAAGAATAGATAACAGCTAGTATAAGATAGATAATCAGAGTTGCAAAAAGGAGAATCATCCATATTCAAGGCTAGATGTCAGATAATTAGAAATGAACACATATCAATGGACTAATCAACATACTAATGAAATGTACCTTTCTTCTCTATCTCTCAGCATCCAGGAGGAGCTCTGGGTCCTGTGACCAACCAGAGGTGGCGGGGCCATCGGCCCCGTACCAGGTTCTTCTAGCACAGGGGGAGGAGGAAGGAAGATCGGAGGGCCCTGGGTGGGAGGATGGGCTGGTCATTGACCTTGCAGGCTCACCTGCTACAAGCCCTGGTACTATGCACATCCTCCAAAGACTTTCACGTGCTCTGGGACCCTCCCACGCCCTTGGGACAACACCTCCTTCCCCACACAGTGTGCTGGCCTGGTCGCCACCGGGCACATTGTCACCCCAGGCTCCAGCTGTGGACCTCCCCACTACACCTCACCAGGCCCACCCAGGAGTGTCGTCGCCGCAGAGCCAGGCTGTGCAGGTGGAGATGCTGGCTGTCATGCAGGAGCAGCTGGCAATCTCGCAAAGGGTGGAGGCCAGCATACAAAGGATGGAGGCCAGAATGCAGAGTATTGATGCCAGCATGCAGAGGATTGATGCCAGCATCTCTGGCCTTCGGTCCCATATGACCCACAGGCTGTCCAGGGAGGTGAGAAGACACCACATGACATCGGAGCACCTTCAGGTCAGGCTGCTCAGACAGGAGATGGTCCCCAGCCCAACATCAACGGGGATCTCCAAATCCCCCAGTCAGGAGCAGTCTGGCCCCTCCTCTACTCCCATGTGTCCGCTACTGGCCATACCACCGCTTGAAGTTTTTAGTTACTGTAGTGAACTTCTATCCAAAAGTAAGGTCTTCACTAACTAAAAACTTCAGTAAAAATTATGCTCTGTGCTTATATTCAATTGGCCAAATTGCAATAGAATCAGGCCCAATATATATTATCACATAGGCCAAGATCCAAAGATCTGGAGCTGGGCTAGATTCAGTTAGTAGTGTGACCAATAAATTGTCACTAAGGAGTGCTGTTGAGAAGAGATACTGCAGGCCCTATGATGTTTTCAGGCCTTATTTTGTAGGTTTTTTCTTTTTTCGCTGCTTTCTTTTTGTTTTTTTCAGGTCCATGAAGGCATCTCCTGCATCTGCAAGCATTGTGGAGGAATTATATGAGGTGTAAGGTTTTCCCAGTGCCTCTCGGGTAGACATGCCTTCAATGGCAGCCCCCTTAACATGTAGCTCCCACAATCTTAAAGCTATCATATTGCCAGATATCTCAGACATGATTGTTGTTAGCTTAAATGTAGCCTAATACGGCTATGGCGGTGGACTTGCAAAGTCTCACAATGGCATGTTAATGACAGCCAGCAATAATATATGCACTAGTGAAGCATGTGATCCTGACCTCAATATCAGTCTGAGAACAGATCTTTGGGTCTGGTGCAAGTAACATTGAATCTGGCTGCTGACCTTTGTGTCCTCTCCATAATAATGGCTATTTGCCCATATTTCTGATTATCCACAGACCTAGCTAATGGTTAGTAATGCTTGCAGATGGGAATCAGGTGAGTTGGTATATTGGTACAGTATTTAGAACTGTACTGTACATACATTGTGATTTTTTTTTTTTTTGGATCCGCCTTTTTTTATTTGACCACTTATTTCAGATTTTTGCTTGGTCAACACACTGTATGTGTGAAACTGGATTGAATTACACAGTCCAAAGGTTGAATCATCTGTTTCATTGAGCAGATCTAGTTACAAGTTGTAAGTGCTATGCACATAAATGGTGTCTTCAGTTAAATGGAGAGATTTCTGATGATCCTTTTTTTCATCAGATTCCAGTTGCAGCGGTGTAGTGACCGCATGTGACCCTGGTAGGTGCTATGCATCATGCTTATTCTAGACTATTAGATTGACCCCTGTAGGTTTCCCATTTTTTTCCAGCCTCTTGCTCTCTGAGGACCTGCCCACACCACACCCATGATATTAAGGCAGTTTTGACCACTGCTGATTGTGGTCTGTCTAGCAAATAAAGCTTTGTTATACTGTTATGTGAATGCACAATCTTGACCACTGCTGATTGTGGTCTGTGTAAAAAATAAAGCTTTGTTAGACCGTTCTGACTGTGTCCGTGTGTTATGAATATTTTTGGTTCTGTGACATCCACATGCATTACATTAGTGTCTCATTCCTATAAATGAAAACTGATGAGCCGTAGTTAACATGCAAAAGATCAATACATATAAAACTGTTGAAGAGTCAGAATAGCTTTAGATATCATATGATCCCAAATATCATATCTACTACTAATTTAGGGTTAATACTCAGGACAAGTCTGATTAGCGATACTGTGGAGTAGGAGCATTCCCCTGAGGGAATCCAATGAATAGGACAGGTGAAACCCCTTCACCAACACCACTTAGCATATGTGTGAATACAGTTAGTTGCCCAATAATGAACATGCATTGGCTAAATATCGTTTGGTTATCATTGTCATGAATCAGCCAGTGGCCATATTGTGTTTGGACAAAGTTCATGGTTAATGCTGTGGAAGAAAAGGTTTGGGGCCCACTTGTTATGGATATATTGTTATTTTGTGGTCTAGGGGATAAAGTATTATAAGTTTATCCCTTAGCATATTCCCATACCTCCCATGTTTTGGCTCATTGTAATGAGTATCCTGTGAGGGAGCTGGTGGGATGTGTTGGTTGTATGTGGGTGAAATATTGGGTGTTATATTTGTAAATATGAATGTATGTTATTATATTAGTATGTTATTATATTGTAGGGGGGAAGCCGTTGAATACAGCCAAGCCTCCTTTGTTCCCAAAGGCCTGTGAATCCCATTAGCTAAGTGTCCAGCAGAGTACTAACAATGGGGAGCTCACAGCTGGAGAGCAGACAGGCAGGCACCCAGAAACAATGGGATGGCCTGAGGCTTCTCAGCCTTTCATAGCATGGGCACAGGAGAACCAAGGTATGCTTTGCCCTGGAGATTTAGAGCCCAAATGAATTAGTTGGCCTCGTCTAGTGGGTGGACCTGGGGAGGAGTCTCATGGTTCCCACGTAGGGACCCTACGTGATTGGCCAGAGGCAGTTAGGGGCTGACTAAAGGTAGCCCCTCCTGGTAATGTTGTATGCCTGTTTAAAAGATGTTGTTTTCCAAATAAAGTTGTTTCATAATTTTCATCAAGACTTTGTGTGCAGGTGTATTATTGACCCAGGGGCATATGCTGGTAGAGGAGATCGTTCTGACTCCCTTCCAGGTTTCCCAGCGCACACTACCTTAGGCTGGGACTTATGCTCTTGCCTCTACAAAGAATGTCCATTGGTCTGGAGTCACCCAAACTTAGGTCTAAAACCTACAGGAGATAAGAGGACTAGGATCCTCTATACTCCATCATCATTGTAGGTTGTGACAATCATATGTTGTAATGGTCATGCACAGGCCAATATGACAAACCATGCTGCAACATGCATAATATGATTAAAGCCACACTACCCAATTCAATAGCAAGTGTAAAACATGAGTCAGGTCATATGAACCCTTTGCCACGCACATGAGCTCTATTGTGATCCCTTAAATCTCTATCTAATTGCATATACATCTCGCTCATCACATCTACATTTGGTAACACAATTATTTTGCTAATTACACCGCAACATGGAATATATCAAGTAGCAGGGAAACATTTTAATTTATGTTGTTCAGTTCTTCAGTTGTGTCTGACTCTCTGTAACCCTATGAGCTGCAGCACATTCTGCTAGGTCTCTGCCTGTGCTGTTATCCACGGTTTGCATGCTAAATATACTGGTATGGTTCGTCAGTTCCTTCTCAAGTGGATTGGACCTTGTCTGATCTCTCTGCTATGATGTGCCCTACATGTTATAGCTCACAGCTTCATTCAGGTACACAAGCCCCTTCACACCACTTAGCAATGCTCACTGCCATCAGGCATAATCTCTGCTACGTCCATCCTGGTGGGAGCCATGTGCCAGGTTTCTAGTTATTCCCATTTGCTGAACTTCCAAACTGTTCCGCTATTTATCAATTTACATGGGTGAGGGTTGCTAAGTGGTGGTGGTGAAGCAGCTTGTGTACCTGAATGAAGCTGTGAGCTACTGTAGGTGGGCAGGTCATAGCAGAGAGATCAGACAAATCCCAATCCACTAGAGGAGGAACTGACAACCCACTCCAATCTCTTTGGCATTCAAACTTTGGAGAACAGCACAGGCAGAGACCTAGCTGAATGTGCTGCAGTTCATAGGGTCACAGAGAGTCAGACACAACTGAAGAACTTAACCACATATATTGAAATATTCCCCTGGTACTTGATATATGCCAAGTGGAGGTCTGATTTGGCCACTATTTGTGTTCTCTAATGTGGATGTGATGAGCGAGATGTGTATTCTATCGTTGATCAACTATATAGCGTGCTTCGAATGTGTGCTGTCATCTGCTCGCCGACACATGCGCGCATCAACAACAGCAGGCCCGACAGGAGGCTAGCGGATCTAATGATTAGGATTAGGCTGTGGGGTGTAAGGGTTAGGATTAGGCTGCGGCTACAAGGGTTAGAAGGGATTATGGCATTAGGTCATATCACTTGCGCCCTTTCATCAACGCACAATAGTCAAAAACATTATAACTGAGCAATGATGTGGGCCCGCTCATGTCAGCTACATGTTGTCAAAACACATTTGCTGTGCACGCCAATGTTGGGGTGACATTTTCTATCATAGGGCTGTTTTAGAGGCTACAATGGAACCTGTACGTGTGTTGACCAATCAAACATATGAAGAATATTAAACTAATTTTAACAATTGTTAATTTGGAGGCTGTAATGCTTGGGCCTCCATTTTAGGGTTACAGGCTTAAACCATGCAGACTGCAAAAACCGTAACAAAATGGATACCTTCAACCTCCAAGCACGTACAGGCTTTAATAACGAGCTACGGGCTTGGAGGACATGCGCCCTCCAAGCCATCACAGGCTTGAATAAGGAGCTACGGGCTTGAATAAACGAGCTACGGGCTTGACCATTGAAGTCCGTGGGACTTGGACGGATTTTAAAATCAAAGTACAATTTGGCGATGTGCAAGCTTGAGAATGTTTTGCTATTAATCCTCATGCCCCCCATTATGTTCCCCATCATTTACAGTGCTTTGCAGTGCTGTATTGAATATATATTGGCTTCTACAATGCTTTGAGTTTGCAGACCTCAACCTCCGAACCAGTACGGGTTTTAACAAGGACGAGCCTGCGGGACTTCCAGACGGAAAATAAACTGTAAATGATATATCGGATTTGGGTGATGTGCAAGCTTGAGAGGGTGTTGCTATTAATCCTCATGTCCCCCATTATGATGCCTAGCATTTACAGAGCTTTACAGTGCCATCTTGAATTTATATTTGCATTTACAGTTTTCTGACTTTGCGGCCGGAAAACAAGATTTACGGGCGCGGGAGAAAGGCTTGGGCTGTTTGCATGATGTGCGGCCGGCCGTAAGGGGGATATCCTTGCTGCGCCGTCCATTTGAATAGCAGGGTAGCAGTAGCTCTCCACAGGGCCGTAAGATGGCCGCAAGGAATCGCAGCTTTGAGGCCATTTTACGTCCGTTAATAGAATGAGGCCCCATGTGTTTTGCCATTGAATGGAGTTTAATATGGAAATATTGGTGGTGTGAAAATTGTTTGAGTGCTTTAAAAATTATTTTTTTAAAGAAACCGACGGCTGTCTATATTTTTGCTTTCTTTTTGGGTGCTAGATTCTGCTTGAGGTGATTTGTGAGTTTTGTTTTGAATTATTTTGGCATGGGATGTGTTTGTTTGATTTAAAGTTACAGTACTTCATAGTAGACAATCTTTTTCGTAAAAATGCGTCCATCCTCTAATAAATCACCTTGACTTTCATTGTTTTCAATGTAAACTTTAATAGCCTGTGGACTTTTGCACCGTGATAAGGCAACGTACAATTGGCCATGTGCAAATACTGGTTGTTCTAAGAAAATACCCACAGATTTGAAAGTTTGTCCATGTGATTTATTAATGGTCATGGCAAATGCCATGATGATGGGAAATTGTCTTCTTTGAAGTATAAAAGGGAGGCTACTTTCACTTCGTGCTAAATCTATCCTTGGTATGAAAACTCTCTCTCCTTTTTGGGTATCAATAAAAATGTCAGCATTTATGAAATGGTCCTTTAATTGTTGAACAATTAATCTTGTGTCATTGCATAGGCCTTTTTTTGGGTTTATGTTTCGCAGTAACATGACAATTGCAACTTTCTTTAGCTGCAAAATATGTGGTGGCATTCCAGAAGGAGTTAATGAGTTTATAAATTCAGTTGAAAAGTTTGCCTGACTTTCTTTGTCATCACCAAGTACAGAATCAGTACTGTGATATGTTTTTTTTTGTGGTGCATTTTTATTTTTTAATATTTCATTATTGAGGAGTAATGCATCCTTATTTTTGCATGTTAGTATTACTTTGTTGGCAAGTTCCGAATAGACCTCATTATTTATTGTAGTTTCGAATATAGCCGATATACTGTAAGATCTTGTTTACAAATCATATGAGGTGGGATGTGCACAGTGTCGTCTGGTAAATTTTGGATTTGTTCTTTTTTTCGTTCTCCAATTTTAATAAGCCAATCATTGAAATCATTTTGTCCTTCTGATCTCATATTTTGTTGTAACTGAGGATGGGTAAAATGTTTCCATAGTGTACTTGGCTTTATACACGTTTCGATAATGTCGGTTCGATTTCCATGTACAACGACAGGTAATGTTTGTCTAAAATCGCCACCTAACAACATTACCTTTCCACCAAATGGAAAAGTATTATCCATGACTTCACGAAGCAAACGGTCAATACAATGTAGGGCATAGCATGACATCAGTGTAGCCTCATCTATTATAATTAGTTTTGCTTTTTTTCAGTTTTTTGGCTTGTAATGATGTCATCTGAATATCTGACACTGATGTTTCTAAAATAGGCACTGGCAGTTTAAATCCACTATGCACAGTTCTTCCACCTTCTAACAAAAGTGCAGCAATTCCAGTGGTCGCAAATGTGAGTGCTCTTTGAGCTTGTGCTCATCAAAACTCTTCAATAAATTATATAAATAGGTTTTTACTGACATCATCTAGTGCATTTTTTTATGGCATTAAATGCTTGCAATTGTAATGTATTTAAAGTTGCAAGTCTTTTTTTTTTTCTTTCTTTTTTTTAATTAGTTTTCATATAACAAATGATACAGTAAATATATACATAAACAATCATCAGAAAAAAATAAACATTCCATTCATTCACATTCAGAGGCAGGGAACTTTTAACCGTATTCTCACCAACAGAGGATAGGAGGTCGAATATACAGGAGAAATATCAAATATCAAATCTCGCATGGACAGAAGGTGTAGAGGGAAAACAACGCTCATCAACAGAGAATGCATTTTTCTTTCCCTTTACACCCTACCTATTCCTTCTTTCTTTTTTTATAAAAGAATCCCATATTAGCCATTGCTTGTCTATCCCCCTTTTTTTTTAGCTTACTTGACCAGATGACCTTAAGTCAAACTCTCTATTTTTAGTAACCACCCTAGCTATTTCTAATATAGATGGAAGTACATTTTCTTTCCAATATTTACGCATTAGCACTTTTATTACCAACAGGATATGAGATAGTAATAAGTATTGTTTTGGAAATGTCTCCTTGAGATTAATGTGGAGTAATAACACATCTGGATTAAAGGGGATTTCAGCTTCTGTTATCATCTCCAGCCATAGGCAACATTTCCTCCAAAAGGCCTTCACTTTGGCGCATTCCCACCAGACATGTTTAACATCCGCCCTCAGACCACACTCTTTCCAACATAATACTATATCCTTTTGGGAAAATGTATTAATTGAGTCCGGTGTACGGTACCACATGTTAATTATTTTGAAGTATGTTTCATAATTAGCAGGTGATCTAGCCGATATTTTAACCATTTTTATAGTTTTAACCCACTCTTCCATACTAATAGATAATGATAAACTTTCCTCCCATTTCACCATCCCTGGGGTTTTACTATTCTGGGTATTTAGGGAGATAATCTCCTGACATTTAGAAATCCTATGATGGGTATTAGTATTATATAGTAGGAGTTCAAAGGGTGTTAACCTATCTATAATTTCCTTTTTAAAACCTCTCCTTTTTAGAACATTCTGCATATTCATATAATGTAACCACAGATTTTTATCAAGTTTAAATTTGGCATGTAGTCTTGACCAACTAAGTAGTGTACCTTCCTCATAAAAATCTATTATACGATAAATACCTTTTTCTATCCATTTTTCCAAGGATATTATCTTAAGCTCTGCCTTAAGTATATCTACTGGTACCAAAGATGGATATACTGATAGTTTCATCTTGGATCTGATTTTCATCGAGAATTTAAGCAGAGATTTAATATGCTTTGGCACTAATTTATTATTTACCAAGTCGAAGACCAAATTATGGCATTTATAGGGGTGGGAATCAAGAATACTTTCTCCATCTCTTTCCAATTTGGTTTTACTGATGAAAGATTCCATGGGATAATCTGGGCTAGAGATATAGCTGTTGAAATATCTTTTATACATGATGAGGCAAGTCCTCCAAACTCTATTCTTTTTCTAGTAATCATACCAGCTATCCTGGCTCTTTTACCCTGAAGGATATAAGTGTCTATTAGCTGTTGAAATCTCTTTATCCAATAGAGCATGAAGATATCAGGAATATATCTAAGAATGTATGTTATTTTTGTAATAACGATCATTTTTATTACGGCTTTTCTCGCAGTCCAGGATAAATGGATTGATCTCCACTCTTGGAAAACTTTTGATATAGTTTTGCATATGTTAGACAGATTATTTTTTTAAATATTTTTAATTTCGAAAGATATATGTATTCCCAAATGTCTAATTTGTTTTACGTTCCAATTATATTGATATCTCTCTCTTAGCTTTGACTTAATTTCTGGGGATAAACCTCTAGTGATTACATCTGTCTTAGATGTATTCACTTTAAAGTAGGAGACATTACTGAAGCTGTTTAATATCGCTTCTAGATTTAATAAAGATTTTTCGGGATCCGTAAGAATGATAATCATATCGTCAGCATAAATAATTGTTTTATATTCTTTCTCCCCAATTTTAATACTGCTTATGTCCTTTGTTGTTCTTATTTTCTCTAACAGAGGTTCAATATATAAAACAAATAATAGAGGAGACAGGGGACACCCCTGTCTTGTTCCATTCGTCATACTAAAAAAATTTGTCTCAAAATTTGTCCCCACTACTTTTGATCTTAAATTACTATACAAGGCTTTTATCGCCCTATTTGCGAAATCCCCTAAACCATATTTCTGGAGCACTGCCTGCAGGAACTCCCAGCTGACCCTGTCAAACGCTTTTTCGGCGTCTATTGACAGGGCCAGCATGGGAGCTCCTTTCTTGATTCCCGAAGATAGAATATTCATTAGACTTCTGATATTGTCACACCCCTGACGAGAACTAACAAAACCTACCTGATCTGGGTTTATAAGTTTATCTATTAAAGGGTTTAGCCTTTTTGCCAATATTTTAGAATATAATTTTAGGTCGAAATTCAAAAGGGATATGGGTCTATAGCTCTTCATATCGGGCGGATCTTTGTCCTCTTTTAATATATTTATAATTTTTGCTTCTGTTAGTTCCGCCGGAAGGACACCACTATCTTTTATTTCATTATATATCCTAGCCAGAGGAGCCTTCACTACCTCTACAAATCTCTGATAAAAAGCTTATCTAATCCATCAGGGCCTGGGGCCTTATTGTTTTTACTTTCTTTAATCGCTTCCTCTATCTCCTCTTCCGTTATTATTTTATTCAGGGTCTCTAATTCTGTTTCTGAGATTCTTGGGAGATTCAAGTCTCTTAAGAACTCCTCAATTTCCCTTATATCTTTTTTTATTTTTATATTATCCTCCCCTCTGATCTCTTGGATGCAATTATGAATTCTTTGCTTTTTCATTTTATTTGCCCAAATTTTTCCAGTCTTATCTCCTTCTAAGTAAGTCTCCATCTGAGACCTCCAAATTAATCTGTCCAACCTATACTGTTCCACCTTCTTTATTTGTTGCTGTATATTTCCAATCTCTTCCCTTAATTTCTTATTTGGAGATTTTTTATTCAAATTATGTTTATCTTCCAGATTTATATATAAAGATCTTAAAGAGTCTCCCCACTCTTTTTCTAGCAAAATTGTTTTAGATGTTTGTAAACCTCTAGTGAATGCCTTAAACGATAGCCAAAGCGTCGTAAACGACGCAATTGAACCATTATTTATATTGAAATATTCTATTAAGTTTCCCTTTATTTCATTAACTCTTATTTCATCTTTCAAGACCATTGGCTCCAATCTCCAGTTTCTATTTATTTTATAGTTTCCAGTTTTTTTATTTAAAACTAGAGCTATTGGGGCATGATCCGAGATTGTATTTGTATATATATTAATTTTAAATGTATCATTCAGCACCGATTGATCTCCGAGAATGTAGTCTATTCTGGAGTATGAATTGAATCTTTTAGAGAAACATTTGTAATCTTTAACCCGAGGAGACTTAATTCTCCATATATCATAATAGCCAATTTCTATAAGAAGTTCTGTAATTTTCTTAGATGCATTGATACTATTATTTCCTATTTCTACTTTGGCTTTACTTGACCTGTCTTTCTCTGGGTCCAGGACTAGATTAAGATCCCCACATATAATCGTCTTACCTTTTTTAAATTTGTTAACCAATTTCAGGATATTGATTACATAACCTTCTTGTTTCCGATTGGGTGTATAAATATTTACAATTGTATATATCTGATTATCTATGTTTCCCACCCATATAATAAATCGTCCTCCTTCATCTATTTTACAAAATTCTTCTTTTACTACCAAATCTTTATCAAAAAGAATGGATACCCCCCTTGATTTAGATTTACTATTATACGGGGAGGCTATACTATAGACAAATCTTTTATTCCTTAATAAGTAAGAATACTGTTTTTTTAGATGTGTTTCTTGGAGGCATACTATGTTTGCTTTTAGTTTCGCAAATTCCCGAAAGACTAACTTTCTTTTAAGGGGGGAATTTAATCCATTAATATTATATGAGATTAATGTAATCTCCATTTTTTAAACTTAATATAATACAAGATATTATCCTGTTCTTCCTCCTATACTGCATTCCTTCCCTAACTCCTGCCCATTCATTCCTCCTTCCATTCTCATCCCAAAACATAAATTTATCTGTCCAGTTCTTAAATACAGACTTCATACTAGGGTCTCTTTGACCAAAATTTGAAAATAGCCGGCGTTAACCAATGATCGTGTTGTCGGGGTGTAACCCTTCTTTTCTTTTTTCTTTCTTTTTTTTTCCTTTTTTTTTTCCCTTTTACTTTATCTACCATTTCTCTTTTAACTAATAATTCAGACCTAGACAAATCTACAATAATACCTTCAGTTATCACAACCAAGATGGAATACACCGTAAGGAGGGGAGGGGGAACAGAGGGGGAACATGTACTTTACAGTCTTTTTTACCATTACCGACATTATATAGTGTTAAAACCATATTCATGTATACACTCAGAGTTATTACTATTCCAAAGTGTAATGTGCATTTCAAAATTTATCTAAGTCTCAATTCCTTCGATTGCATCAACCTTTATAATACATAACAAGGGAGAAGCAAAAATAACGAAAACCAAATTATACCCTTTAAATATCACTTTTCACCATAACCCCCTTCCCCTCCACTTCCCCTCCCCATTACAATTCTATAAATTACTACGCGTTAAAAAATTTGTGCATTATTACAATTGTGTTTGGTAAGCTGTATAAATTATAAAGTGCATCATGCAATTATCAACTATTCAGTCTTCAAAATATTATACCAAATTAAATATCCATTAAAATACATTTGTGTTAGGTAAACATATTAACTCTATAATTTGTAAAGTGCATCATGCATTTATCCAACTCTTCAATCTTCAGCATATTCTATCAGGGTAAATATCCATTAGAATAGCCTACGTACTAATTCTACAAATTTGTTTAAGATTTAATTTCCCAAAATGCCACCTTCTTTTACAGTGCAAAATATGTGCAAAATTAATATCTACAGAGGGTAGACATACACATGCATATAAATCGACAGAAAAAACACATCCCTTCCCCCCTCCCTTTTTTCTCCGCATGGAATTATTTTTGTTGCCATTCTGGCTTCAGTAGTATATCCTTTCGGATTATATTTATCTGATTGTCCATCTTTATATTCCATGACTTTAATAGTTCTTCTCCGCTTTTTGCTGAACTGATTTTGTGCCAGCTTAAGTCTTTCTTTACCATAAGGCCTACCGGTGTTGTCCATCTGTAAATTAATTTCTCTTGTCTTAAAAGTTCTGTAATAACTGAAAACTCCTTTCTTTTAATTAAGGTAGCAGCAGATATGTCTTGAAATTTTTTTATTTTCTCATGTGGTGCCTTTTTATATTTCTCTTGAAAATTAGCTTTCATAATTAGATCTTTCGTGGATAACTTGTGAAACTTTACAATCACATCTCTTGGCAGCTTGTTTTACAAATGCATTGGAATAGGGATTCTGAAGAATGAGACCATCTTATCTTCCACTTGGTTATAACTTGGCGCCATGGATAAAAACAATTTTACTAGGTATTCTTCTAAGTTTCCATCCGTAATTGATTCATTTATTCCCCTAATCCGGAGATTCTTTCTTCTGATTTTATCATCAATATTACCAATTCTATTAAATAGAATAATTATTTTCTCTTCTAGTTCCTGGTTCTGCTTCTGAAGGTAGTTGTTGTCTGCATCCATTTTATCAATTTTGGCCTCCAACTCTGAAGTTTTAATATTTAAAGCAATCATTTCTTTTGCATTGTCCAGTATTTGATTTTTTATATCTGCAATAAAAGATGTTTGAAACTCCTGTAGTAATATCTTCATTTTTCTCACTGTAAGTAATTCTTCTTCTTGTAAATTTGATTCTCTACTAGTATTGCTTCCATTCATGCTCCTTATACTTTGACTGAGGTTTTGTTCTGTATCAGGTGATATAGGAAGAGGGATCTCCTGTGGTTTTCCTTGGATTTTTGGGAAAAAAAAGGTATTAGGTTTTTGTTGGTGTCCTTTTTTTTCTTTATTTTTTGTTTTAGCCGGCTTTGTTATTTTATTAAGTATATTCCCTCTTTTTTTCTTCTTATATTTCCAGTTCAAGGACCAGAACTTTCAAGTAATTTGTCAGAATTAAGAGCACTATTAAAGCAATACAATTTATTTAGGTGAAACAAAGGATATTAGATGGAGTCTGTTATATAACTTAAGTCCATTCAGCTTATGCCACAGAGATCATCTCCTTGCTTACTTTACTTCATTTATACATAAGCAATATTTCTAAATATAGATAAGAAGTATGTAAGATTTATACTTAAAAAACATATTTTCTTTTGGGAAAAAAACTAATAAACAGTTTATTTTTTAAAAGGCGTCTTTTCCTCCCCCCATGCTCAGACTGCAGTATAGAACTTGTATTTCAGTTGTTTTCATTTAACAATAGTTACTTCTGAGGTAATCCTTTCGCTTCTGTACAATCCTTTTATAAAGGACGTTTTATACAGCAGTGTAAATTTCTTTAGAATATGCTCTCCTTCATGTTCTAGAGACTCTTCTGGTAGCTTTGTACCTTTTCTCAATAAGCCCCTGATTTCACTGTGTGTCTTTAATTGTGAGTATAACAACACCTGAATTGCCTTCTGCTATGCAGTGCAGTTTAACGGGGTAGATATTATTATATACATGTGATTATAACAACACCTGAATTGCCTTCTGCTATGCAGTGCAGTTTAATGGGGTAGATATTATTATATACATGTGATTATAACAACACCTGAATTGCCTTCTGTAACGGATCTACTGGCACCCCGACCGGGTACCTCCGCTGATGGACGTGTCCTAGCTTGGACTACAAGCACCGCACCGGACACCACAACCACCACAGACTCCACAACCGCCGTAGCTTAACTGGAGCTGCGCCGTCTTCCTTTCACCCTGTATGAATCTCCAGCATCCAGGATCGTGTGGGGAAGACCTCTCCTCCAACGAGAGTACATCAGGAACAAGGGTTCAGTAGTTACAGCTCCAGGGAGTATGCAAAAGCATAGCAATCCCCAGTATGATATAGCAATCCCCTCCAAGAACGAGACGAGGCTACGTTTTGAAGGGTCAAGCAGGACTCTCTTGCTGGCTCACCCAGCCTGGTTTTTATTACAGTCAGATAAACAGAACACACCCAGGGGAAGGTATAAACAACCAATAACACAATAGTAACGTCCACAGTTTCCCTCCCCTCTACTTGAGAGATAATTGAGTTTATTACTGTATCTACTCAATTATCTCCCAGCTAAAACTTACACATTTTTATACATTTTTATAACTTTATGATTTTACATAGTACATAAATAAAACTTACATTTTTATGAACAACATAAATTGTGGAACAACATATTAAAAAATGGCATGAATCAGACCAGGGGTTCAAAAGTTAGTAAAAGTATCTTTTACCCATAACACACAGACATTTCACAGGCAATACACATCCCTCATAGTTGGCCACACAATACACATAGAGGGACAATAGGTGGGTCACACCTCCCTGAGGCTACCTGGCAACTTTGATACAATCAGACATGGATTAGATCATCCTTCTTTGTTCTTATGTCTGAGAATGAAAACACTTTATACAATAGACTTCCTTATCTTTATGAGGAGTCTCTGTAGCAGGATTATCTCCCATGCCAAGGTCTGCACTAGTCTGGGCCAATATTCTGCAGAGCATAAACCAACATACATACAGTATAATAGTAGGATCATATTTTAACCATAATAATCATAAAAAAGGGTAAACAGTGATGGGTTCCGTTACACCTTCTGCTATGCAGTGCAGTTTAACGGGGTAGATATTATTATATACATGTGATTAAAACAGCACCTGAATTGCCTTCTGCTATGCAGTGCCGTTTAACGGGGTAAATATTATTATATACATATTTCATACGTGTAGCACAGTGTTACAGCTCCATCTTACTTCAGAAGTGATTCTCTCAGTCCCATACAGTCCTTTTATAAAGGGGTCTTTTGTGAAACACTTTGAGATTCTACAGAGCGTACACTTCTACCTCTGGATACTTTGGACTTTACTAGGAGTTTATTAATATGTTAATGTATAATACTCCTTTCCTTCAGTATTCACTGTATAGTTCCTTCTAGGTCTCCATGAGTAACATAACTGTAACATGTAATATGTGCTTTTTCTTCTATAGGCCCCCCAATTTCACTATGTATCTTTAATTTATGATTATTACAACCCCTGAAATGCCTCCTGCTGTGCAGTACTGTTTATCAGGGTATATTGTTACAAACGTGCTCCATATATGCATCGCAGTGATACAGTCCCAGCTTCAGAGAGAT
Source organism: Discoglossus pictus (assembly GCA_027410445.1). Classification (NCBI taxonomy): domain Eukaryota; kingdom Metazoa; phylum Chordata; class Amphibia; order Anura; family Alytidae; genus Discoglossus; species Discoglossus pictus. The sequence continues at coordinate 213,547,309 of CM050166.1, read as the reverse complement.
GTCTTTGGCCTCCTTTGCCTGTATTTGCCTGCAGGTCTCCTTTCCTCCTTCCCTCTGGTCCTGTTTACTGTGCTTTACTTTGGGGTCACTGGAGAATTGGAGAACAAGCAGCTTGTGGTGCAGGAGTTAGAGCGCTGCTCAACCTCAGCTATGTTGCCAATGCCTCTTTTCCTCCTTCTCTCTGGTGCTGTCTACCAGACATTGCATATGGGTCTTAGGGGAGTATACAGCCTGCAGTACAGGGGGAAGTCACTGCTCACACTCAGCTACACTCCCGACAATACTTCATCCGCCATTGCTTTGCTCAAATGGCGCCAAAAGCCATTTCCGGTCACGCCCCCTCCACAATCAATATCCTGTGCTGGGGAGTTGCAAGTCTTTCTTGTGTCCTTTTTGTTTGTAGTTGAATGTCATAGTCTTCAAAGTTTATGTCATCTATGAGACCTGGATCTGGCAGATTAAAACTTGCACAACTTAATCCATGAGTTAAAAATACTTGGATTTCCATTAATTCTTTTAAGTGTGCAATGGGCTCATTGTATCGTTGCATAACGTCTTCTGTCATATTACTTTTAAATGTGTCCCACAAAGCTAATGCATTTGGAGCATTTGAGAAGATACAAATGAATGCAAATTGTTCTGTCATCTGGCATGGCATTTGACATAGTGTTGCTTCTTCTAGACATCTTTCCCATTCTGTATCATCAGCTAGTAAGTTTCTATGTCTCAGCTAAATGAAAGGATTCATATACTATGTCATTAACAGTTCTAAAGTGTTCAAAACTTTGTGCACCAGGAAATTTTAAAAGTAGTAGTCGTAAGCAGAAACGTTCAAGGTCTTTTGGACTGACAGTGTAAGTTCTTGGTATTATTTTATTTCCCCGGCTTTTACTTTTTCGCCATAATCCATTACCAAAAGCATAATGATATGGAATCTCAATATATAAGTATTGTCTTGCCTGTGAATCCGTTGAATTTAATTGAAACCATGCAGTTAGTGTACTGTGACTGCTCACTTTGTGCCAATGCATTTGTTTCATTTCTAGCATGTCAATACACTAAATGTCTTTGTAGCAAATGTACAGCTAATCTATATACTGCATGTGATCGATCGTGCATTTTGAATTTTAGAAGACGCCACATAGCTTCAGACGCACTGACATAGCGATCATCTACATGAGATGCAAGTTCATCATGTACTAACTCAGTGCTTTCGGTATTGTCTGCACTTTTGCCGACTACAGTAGCTGCATCATAGCCTTTGTAAATATATTTGTAGACATATTTAATGGATTTGATGGAAGTGCTGGCTTCTACATTAATGTGTGCATTGTACTTCATGAGTAAATGTAGATTGTATGGTACCACATATCTATTGTTTAAGTTTTTGCCACGAATAATGGCAGTTTGTCCCTTTCTTCTTCTATATAATGGATAGCCATCACAATTGGCATAGGTTTTGTCTCTATAATCTTTGGGAAATTCTTTACTACATTTATTATTTTTCATCCATGGTGACTGTGGATTAACATCTCCACGTGGTCCTTGAATCATACGATGAGTTACAATCTCATATAGTCTACCATATAGTTCTGGATCTGGTAGTTCAGCAATAATTACAGAATAGACTTTGTCACCAGTATCTAACTTATGTTTTTCTTGAAGGATTATAAGAAGATGTGCATGTGGAAGGCCTCTTTTTTTAAATTCAATTCTATAAACATAAGCCAGACATTTGCCAAATAACTGAGTTATAGTGATGTCACGTATTAATTAATTTTATTTTATTTTGAAAACTCTGGCTACTAAATCTGGTCTATCGGAAGCAGTTTGGCCAATAAGTAAATTTTGGGTAATCTCTGGCCATTGGGGATTATATGTAAATGTAATAAATAAATCTGGTTTTCCAAATTTGGTGACAATAGCCATGACATCATCTTTCTCGCATATTGCGAGGAGATCCCTGGAAAGAAGATGGTAAAATGATGGCTTTGCCAGCTGTTATGTCTCTGCTTGTAGCAACCTCAGCGACATAATCCATTAATCCAGAATACTGCTCTAAACAAAGTTTATCTTGTTGATATTTTATGAAGTTTAAATTATTGGCCTCAACTTGCAAATAGGAATCAATAATCCATTGTTGTGTTAGTTTTCCACCATATAAAATTGGATTGAAAGTATTTCGAATGGCAATTTGAGCTACTTTAAATTCAAGCATGGAAATATTATTTCTCACTCATACTTTAGAATTTGTGTAACTGGGAAGTGTTAATTTTGGTTGCCAACCTGCTTCTCTGTGTGGAAAAAATATTGGATATGTCATTGGATCTAAATTTGTACTTAAGATACTTATATTAATGAAAGATTGCTCCTTATTTTTGGAATATATTCTAATGTCTCTCTGAAATGGTGGTTCTCCTTCATCATTTTGAAACACCATTGCAACCTCATTTGATGTTGGCAAATTATAATGGCGTTTATCAGTATGTATATCACTTTTAAGCACCATATTGACCTTTGGGATTGGTAATTGATGTATTGCTGCATGAAGTTGTTGTTCCTTTTCTACTTCTGACACTTTTTTATAAGCTTGAGTGTAGGGGTTGTTGGCCATAATTTTATCTAGCTCTATAAAAACACTGGGTAAGCATTTTTTATTTTCTTGCAGCTGCATACGTTGGTCAACAGCTTCCATTGTATCTAGGACATATAGTTGAGCAAACTGTCTTTGCTCTCCTTCCTCTGGATGTAAATGTGAAGTCAGATGGTAAATTTGGCCTTGAACTTTAAAGCAGTAAGGGTCATGTCCTGGTACATTAGCAGCTAATGTTGCCCCCATAGATGCAAAAGATATGGCACTATTGTATGATCTTATGTTTGTTTTGAAATGTTTGTAGTTTGTAAAAGTAGGTTCAGTCATAATGTTTTTTAAATATGTTGGGAATTGTTGTCTTTCTGGAAGGTTGACCTTGCTTTTTTGATAGCAACTAATGGACTTGCCATCTCTTGGTCTTTCCTGTTTAAAATGATAAGCCTCACAAAACTGACAGAGAATATTCATGTCACCACAATTATGAACCTCTACTTCTAAACACTTAAGTAAAGGACAATTTGAAGAGCATATATGAATTTCAGTTTCAAATTCATCATTGGAAATGTTATGTGATGTTTCAGGAACAGGTTCTAAATGCTTTTGTTTTTCTGTTGCCTTTTTAGGTTTAGATTGAATATTTTCATCTGTTAGTCTTTTGGTTGCAAGTCTTTTGTGTTCTTTTTCTCCTCGAAGTTCCTTCTGCTCCGGCGTCTGCTGGTTTGCCCATATTTGTTGTCATTCTCTAGCTTGACGTCTTATCTTTTCCTGTTTGTTGTCGTTATCAGCCATATTAATCTGTAAAGAAAAAGAATGTATTATTAGTTTAGTTTGTGATTGTAATTTATTTTGCAAGTGCTTGTTTGTGTTTTGTGTTAGTACAATGTTTTTTGTGCAACAGTGTTGTGATTCTAGATTTCCGTAGGTTCGACGGGATTATAGGTCATTGTAGATGAATTAGCTTTCTAGTGTGAAATGAGCATGTGTTATTGTTCAGTTGTTTTTTGTTGGAGGATTCTTTTTATGTTGTCGATTTGTATGTTTGTTTTCGAGGAATAGCAGAGGCAAGGGAATTGTGGAGTGGATGTTGTCAATGGTAGTAATCTTTAGATGTTTGTAATTTTGACTTTAGGTGATTGTTGTAATAGTAGGATTATTTTTTATTTGTATAGTTATATGGTGTGGGTTAGAAAAGAGGCTTTATATTGTTATTTGGTAGGTGTTATTAATATTTTTGTAGTTTTGTATTTGTAATTTGTGTGTCTGTTTTAGGTAGGTTTTGTTTTTTAAATTTGTTATGTGTTATCACTATTTGTTGTGCTATCCTGTTTTATGTTGGGCAAATTTGGGTTGCTATATTGAAGTTATAGTTTAATGTTAAAGGTTGTTGTAGGTAAAACAGAATTTATTTTTATATTTAAAATGTGTCAACAATATTTATTGATTTGTGTGCCTTATTGTTGTTGGTTACTTCTTCTTTGAGTTGCTTTTTTATGTGGTCATAGCTGCAGAGCCAACATGTTTATTTTTTTTTCCTATTTTTTACTTGTTGTACTATACCTTGGTCGAAGTCTGATTTGAGGATGAATATCACTGGATCCGGTGCTGTAAATCTTTGTGCAGTCTTCAGGCAGTGTCTGTTGTAAAAGAGAAAGATAAATGTTATTTTATTGTAATTTGTTTTGGAGCAACACCATGTTTTCTTTATTTGAAAAGCAATATGTTAGTGTAAAATTCTATTTATTTGAGAGTGTGTGACAAACCGTTTAGTGCTGGCTAGAATGTCTTAGTATGGTGATTTGTGTACACCACTGGTGTAATTGGATTATTGTTTTACTGCAGTAGTTTGTTGGGCTTAAAACAGTATTTTTTATCTTTGAATTCTGTATGTGTTCTCCTGATTTCTTATACTCTGCTTTTTTTAGTGTTGCACTTTTAAATTTATGTATTTTTGTGGTGGGTTCTAGTTTAGAGTTTGTTGCAGACTAAACAGTAATGATTGTTGCATTTTGTATATGTTAGCAATGTTTGTTGTACTATCCTGTTTTATCTCCACCACTTTTGGGCTGCTGGATTTGGCTTGTGTCTGAGGGTTAAAGGTTGTTGTAGACGAAATAGTAATGTTAAGTTAATTTTCCATATGTTGTTAATATTTGTAGTACTATCGTGTTTTGTTTGCGTCACTTTTAGGATGCTCCATTTGGCTTCTAGATGAGGGTTAGAGGTTTTTGTAGAGTAAACAGGAATGTGAAGTAAATTTTGTAGATGTGAAGATTTTCTGTAGTATCCTGTTTTATGTCCGCCACTTTTGGGATGCTGCATTTGGCTTCTGGGTGAGGGTTAGAGGTTGTTGTTGAGTAAATAGGACTAAGAAGTTGTTTTTCTATATGTTGTTAATGTTTGTTGTACTATCCTGTGTTGTATCCGCCACTTATATTTTAGTTCTGGGTTCTTTTGGGAGTTTTTTTCCTATGCAAGTATGTTTCTTTTGGAATTTGATATGTGTTATGCAATATTTATAGAAGTGTGGTGTTTTGGGTTTGCTGTAATTTGTATTGAGCCTTATTATTTTTTGTGTTACTTTTCATATTGGCGGGCAGTAAAGATGTGATATTTTTTCTTGTTTTTACTTGTTATACTATACCTTGATTGAAGTATTTTTACTGTATGAATGAAAGAGGGTCCCCTACTGCCAATATTGATCCGCCAGTCTTCAAGTAGTGTCTGGTTTGAAAGAGAAAACTAAAGGGTTAATTGTCTATTTTTTTTGTTGGTTTGGTAAAAGCATGTTATTTTTCTGCATGTAATGTATATTTGTATCTTACCTCTTCTTCTTTCTTTGTCTTGTTTGAAAGTAATCCCCTTTCACAGACCACGCTGCAAATTCTTGAGTGACGCTGTTGATGCAGAGTCTGTTTGAATTGTGAAAAAAGGCAAACATTGAGGTGCACGTTAAATATGTATGTGTGTCATTTATTTCTTGTGGTATTATTTCCTGTGAATTAATGTCACTTGAATATACTTCTTTGATTTGTTTGAGTTAAGATGAGCTTGTTGTAGGGCCCATACACATACAGTATGTGTGTATTTGAAATGTCAGTATACATGAATGTGGTGTTTGGTGTTAATCTTTGAAATGTTTTTTTATTAGTATTTTTGGGGGGTTTTCTTCTTAAATCAAATGTATTATAGCTTACCTCTCAGTTTGAATTTGCAGATTGTGAAACTTTGAGGTGGTTGAAACCGTTAGCACGCAATAAGCATGCACAATTTGCTTTCCAGGCTTCAATTTGTATCCAGCCGCCATTTTGCGGCTAATAGTTGTGTGTTTCATGTAAAATGGTGGGTAATACCAGTGTGGTACGTGCCGCATAGTGTGTGTTACGTGCCTCATGAACTGGTCTGTAGCGTTCGTTCCATTTTGCGAGTAAGTGTAGTAGTTTGGCTTCCTTAGCCTCGTTCTCATTTTTTTGGGCGGCCATTTTTTCTATCTCTTAGGTGATTCTCGAGTGTCTAAACTCTTGTATTTCGAGTTTAATTGAGGTGTAACTTCACTTTTCGAGGTCCTGGGTGCCCCTCCCCTTGCTGTGGGTAAGCTTTTTATGTGTTTCTTGCGTGTATTTATTGTATTTTTAATGTTTTCAGGTGCTCGTGTTTTGGGCAGTAAGGTCGTATTTTTGCGAGGTCGTAATGTTTTGTTTTCTAAGTCCCGCTTCTCGGATTTTTTTCTCGTAAGCCCATAAATTACGCGAGCCCGCAGCGTTAGCAACGACCCGCATGCTCACAACTATATATGTGATAGAGCGAAAATGCATATAGAACAGGAGAATACATGAGGATAAGGTAAAAATGCTCTGCACATAGACTGAGCTGCAGAGCATTGTGTCCTCACACATATAGGCTTTGATAAACAGTAGTCAAGACAGATGTATGTACTTCAAGTAGTCCTAAGCAAACACTTGAGATCAACATCAAAGTTTTTTCTCTAGCCAGCAATAGATATCTTGTGAATTTGATCTCAAGAGCTTTGACAGCCACCAAGGTTGCAAGCCAGATTGGATTTGGTGCTGACATCACACAAAGGTACACTAGGGTGTGGTATGGTATGATGTATAAATAGGTTGGCTCTATGATTCAATAAAGGTTCAGTTCTAGTTTTCATATATCCAAGGTGTGATACTGTCTCTGTGTTTGTATCCTGAATTGGGGAGTGGTCTTGCCATAGGCCACTGGTAACCTGTATCCAATATTCTCTGCCTGTACATTTATGAATTACCCTCTTCAAAAGCCACCTTCTGTGCCTGAGAGAATAAGAACCACACGATTCTGCTGGGGTAGGTTTGAACTAGGTTCATATTAAGCTCCCTTGAAGAAGCAGATCTTGACAGATACCAACCAAATAATGATTGCATATTAGAGTGAAAATATGTCTAGATTTCAGGAGTACTGTATTTCATTGTAAAGATCCATGTACCTGTCTCTGCCATCCCTATAAACTGACTCTTATATTATCCTTGTCATCAATCATGGCTAGAGAACATCATCCCTGAATGTTATCTAGGGGTACATCCGCAAATGATGGTATTGGCCTATTTGGCAATTCATTCTAGACAAAGTCTACTGACTTACCTCAATGACACATGTTTGGACACCTGATGTTGCAGGTTTGCAACTAGGGCCACTTTTGACACAAGGTGAAACTTTAGTTACACCCTTCCTCTATATATGTGCATCATTCCTAAGTACCTGTAAAAGGATCTTTTTCTGTGTATGAAAATTATGTTGTCACCAGATTGTGATCATGTGACTTTCTATTTATCCTCCATGTATGACTTTCTAGTTTGCTGTGTCCCCATCCTTTGCTAGTGACTACAATAATTCAACGTGCTGAAAATCTCAGTCCTTTACCTATATCTCAGAATACAAAGCCTGTCACCTACCCCTGACCTTGGATCAGTTCATAACTACTCTTTTGCATGCAGTGTGTTGACCCTAATTTAAGAGATAATCTATCACATCTATTTAAGTCCTTGGATCCGTTTTTCATTGCTACCAACATTACATTTACAGACACTCAGCCACTAAACATTCTTGGCTTCAGATCTATAATTAATTATTCCACCTGCTCCCCTATTTATTCTGATATATCTAATCTTTCTCTGATAATTTTACAAAATTGTGTATATTACAAAATGATGTATTTGAAAGTACCTACGGTATGTGGTAGAACAAACATTACATTTATCCAATCCATTGTAAATTGTAATGTATCATGAAGCATCTGAACAATTTTCCTGATAATATGCTGATGAGTTCAAATACAGTCTTGTGGTGTCAAATAAAAGTTCTGTGTGTTAGTATATTTTTTTTAGTTTCATATGAATTTTAAGTGATCTTTGACACAAGTTGCTTTTCATGACCTACGGGAAATACTCTGCATACATATTGTATTGTATATAATGTATACATCATCTACTATGTGCATGGGTATGATTACCAAGAGCTTTATATGGGGAATTAAAGATGCAGTGCTGGGATGGAACTGCATTGACGTTTTCTTTCTATATTTCCTGTAAATGTCATTGTTGAAGCCTAAGAGTTGTTACACCACTTCAGCTAACATTAATTTGATTTTCTGCTTTCAATCCATTTCATACATTATTTTCTGTGGTGTTTTATTTGCATTTCTATTCAGAAGGTAGAGGTCACAGGTTGCCCATACTGATTCAGCAATTAGTATTGTAATGCTGTGATGCTTCAAAGTTAAATATTTGAATAAAGATATATCTAGTTCAGACCAGTGGAAGGAGTAATCGCATGTAATAATAATAGCTCAAGACATGTATCAATAAAATATAACTTTTATTCTTCCAATTTAAAACAAGTTAAAATCAAAAGTAAAAATTGGAAAATGAGGGCCAAGTGAGATAGATGGAGATCACCCTTACAGGTAAGTCTAGATGATGGCAAACAATGTCTGGGTTTGGGCATATGCAATCAAAGAAAGGAAGTGGGGGGTCCTCCAAGCCACAATAGCTAGGAACAGCGCTATTCCACTATGTGAGCAAACAGGGTGTGTGTGGATTAGACTCAAAATTCCCAAGATGAGGCTGATAAGGTAGTCCAACACATATTTATACCCCCTACTCAGATAGGGGGGGATAAAGCTCAGACACTGTGGGGGTGTGGGACAGGGTACAATAGTGTGAACAATAGTAAAATAGTCTAGTACCTATCAAAGAGAGTGGTGTAGATATATGAGGAAAGCAGTCATTGCTCACAAAGTACTAATAAGTAAGCCCTCTTGCAGTGCATATGGCCAAACTATACCCAGTGATAATTATGTGACAGCATTGAACACATTGCCTAGATATGACTACGTGTACAGTATACAGTTGCTCCAACTCATTTATAAACAAAATATATATATAATACTCCAGCACCTCTACGCTGGGTGACAGTATGGAAAAGCAAAATAACAAATTTAACGGCCAACTAGAAGCCCTACGGGTCCACCCTGTGGAGGGTGCCCGCTATCTGGCCCTAACTGTACTTGCGGTCTGGGGTGACGAAGTAACAGGAGTCCCTCGATATAGTCCAGAGTGCTGCAGTTGAGAGCGTCCAAAGTCTCACTGGATGCCCCCTTTAAGGCCCGCTGTACGTTTCCCCGACCTGGAGATGGATTCCTCAGGGGAGATGATGGGGATTGTGACTAAAAAGGCCCTCTTTATAGTGCTCAGAGATGTCCATGTCAGCAGGAAGTGCATCATCAATGCGTGCCAGTCAGCGGTGGGACGCTCTATGGTAGCAGAGGATAGAGGGGCTTGAGATCTCTGAGTGTGGTGTAGGGCATTCTAGTTAAAAGATTTAAAAGGAAAATTAAAACAACAGCAAAAGCAGGAATTATCACAGCTGGGTTCTGAATTATCGCTGCACTGCAGCACTGAGGCAGGCTAAAGGTCATGGAGACCCTTATAATGAAAAAACATGATGGAGCTTGTAGGGATTTCTGGTAGCTGATTAATATATCTATCTCAGAATAGAGATAAAGCTGCTAGGGGTCAGAATAGAGCATCTTAATAGTGAAAATACTCCTCATGACTACGTTTGGAAAAGTCATGTTGGTATGGCGGACACCCCCACTTACTTTCTTTGATTGCATATGCACAAATCCAGACATTGTTTGCCATTATCTAGACCTATTATCTTACCTGTAAGAGCGGTCTCCAACTGTCTCACTTGGCTCTCATTTGCCAATTTTTACTTGTGATTTAACTTGTGTTAAATTGGAAGAATAAAAGTCATATTTTATTGATACATGTCTTGAGCTATTATTATTACATGTGAGTACTCTTTTCACTGATCTGAACTGGATATATCTTCCTTCAATTATATACTCTGTTGGGATGCAATTCCCGGTGCACCTTGGATGAGTGGATATATATCTATATTCACCATCTATTAGACAACAAAGTTCAATATTTGTGACCTCAGACCACTACTACATATTTATATTTTTGTAAAGGTCCCTGTGTATCCTCATGGGAATATAATATGACCTTGATAGCATGGGAGTCTCTACATACCCCAATTGTATGCTATCCAATAACCACAAGGGTACTAATTCACCCTGCCTAAGGCCTACTACGTCTGTGAGATTCTCAGAGCTGCATGCACACCACCACCAGCAGGTATGGAGAAGCACATGTAAATTGCGCCATTCCTGGAGCCACTATCTTTATTAATATCGCTACTGTATGCATTTTATTATATCTTGGCAGATAGAAATATTTCTAGCTTTTAGTTTTCAATTCCTAACTGTTTTCTATACAGAAGCTTGGCTCTCTCCACCTCCCTCCATCCTTTCTCCATTCATGGCTTGCATAATTACCTCAACTCTCCTCATCCTCCTCACATACCTTCATTCTTTCCTGTCTCCTAAGGTCTGTCTTGCATTCCTCTCTCACTCCCCTCTTCCTGTACTATCTGTCCCAAAATAGATGGTTCCATTTTCTGTCAGTTCTAATTCACCCTGCTTAAGGCCTACTACATCTGTGAGATTCTCAGGAAACTGCCCTCCCTTCCTACCCCTTGCCCACCCCAATTCAGATAAAATTTATAGAGCCATAGAAAACACCTGACTTCCTAATTGCAGATATATCATCTCATCACTAGGCACAGCCAACATACTAGTCTTTCACATAAAATCCCTCCCCTCTCCCACTAAATAAAACAATTTCACTTTCTTCCTGACCCTCATCTGTTACTCTTCCCCAGGTCTCTGCCCTTTCATTCCCTTTAGATTGTAAATAGCAAGTTTCCAGTCTTGTTCTGCTAAGATTCTAAGCTCAAAATAAGGCCCTTCAACTTCTGCCCTTCAACAATGCTTTGTTAAATTAGCATTTTACTTGTTCTTATCCCCTGTACAGCGCTACAGAATATGTTGGCGTGATACAAATAAAGGATAATAATAATAGCGGTCATTATTCACCCCAATAGACCCTGCTGCTACCCCCATTAAAAAAAGATGAGCTATATAAAAAAAAAGAACTACAGAAAAAAAGGATTTACAAATAAAAAAATAAAAAATGTACAGGACCACTGAAGTCATCCAAACTGTTAATTAAATACAGATAGAGCAGAGAAAATTAACTCCAAATGCATTTACATATTTTTTTTTAATTATGCCTTTTTCACCAATATATCTTGTTGTTTATATCAGCTTCTGATGCTCCATGTAGCCATCTTCCAGTGTTCTACTTTATTAATGAGCAGGGATGTGTAGCAGCTGTAGCTAATAAACTGCGTATTACGTGGTGAATTGGAATCTATGGAGCTGGCTGTTAATAACCTAGACCCTCTCAGCATGTTCAAAGCAGTGGTAATTCCACTACTATAGGTTGTTCTGAACATTCATCCCCCAGATACAGACTGGAGCTGGCTTTGATTGACAGTGGTGATGTCACTGCTGGAGGCTGAGCTAGCCTCTCACTCCCTAGATAATTATTGGGAGAGGCATGGATCTAGTTGTGATAGGTAGTGCTGAGGCCACTGCTGGAGGCTGATCTAGCTTCTCATTTCCTAGATATTGGTTGGAGAAGGCAGAATGTGTCGTGCTGTGCCTAACTGTGTATGTTACCGCCTGTGTCTAACAAAGCAACTTTTGTTGCAGGTAGTAAGGAATAGCAAGTGAAATGTATTAAACAGAATACATTCAGCCCTATTAAATTCCCCCAACGTTAAAACTCATAGCCCGTAAAAGAACCCACTAGACTTACGGCTATTAAATTAGCCTCTTACAGCTACCCACAAATGATCTGTGGGTTTCAGGCAGAAAAACCCTACGGGCTTTCGAAATCGGAACTCCGTTGCCGCAAATACTTTGGTCTGTCAAGCCCGTAAATATAACATTTGCAAATCGCTATTAAATTGCTACGAATCCACGGGTGTTAAAATGCGGAAATGACATATAGAGGAAAAAAGCCTACGGGTACTAGAGAGGACCCGCAAGGGGGTTAAAGTCCTATTGGAAGCACTGTTAATGCAAATATAAACACACTACTATATTTTAAATTAAAGGGAAAGTAATGTAAGATATTATAATCAATACCACAACATTCACAAGCTCACAAATCTGCAATATAAAATACTTTTTTTATGTTTAATTCCCATGTTATATGGATCCCGGCCTATATCAATATATATATGTATATATATATGTACATAGATAATAACCAATATCGATATAGATATATCTACCGATGGATATTAATATGGGTAGGGAATATATGTGTATGTGTAAAAAAATATATAAGACGTTTGTGCAATACAAAAGGTATCAAATTATATTGCAATACTACTATATATATATATATATATATATATATATATATATATATATATATATTAATAATTACTAGATTACTAGATTACTGGACATTCACGGCTGCTTCACTCTCCAATTACTATGGAAGATACCGCATTTAGCCGAATCAAGAAGCTACTATTTAAAATAACAAAAAAAATAACACAACTTAACAGTGACATTTATTTTTTGTCACAATGCAAGAAAAGGAATATTATGCCAAATGGACTTAAAATCAAAAATCCCCTAAGATCTACACATAACTCAATATATGCTGAAAATGTATGCAGAGGCACAAGTGAAAAACTAAGAAACCACCTAATACATCAACTTTATACAAAGAAAGATCATCTAAATCACCAAAGAGTAAGCCTCCTTCAACAACTAAAGGAGAGCAACAGCAACATATATGAAGCTGAACATGTAGAAAAAGAAATACAACATCTTCGCAAGAAAAGACAACATGAATTTATAAAAAATAAAAATCCCAGCTGCCTCTTCCAGCAAAACAACATACAACAGCGAAAATTCTACCAACAACACATCTAAAAACCTACCAAATACAGAACACACGGGAATTATAATTCTCTCAGACCATCAACTATCACAAGCAGAGACCTCTGTTCTCTGCAAAGGATTGTCTTTCTGTACAGACATAAAACTAGATAAAATTCAACTATACTTGGACATAGTAAAATTCTTCAGGAGATTAAGACTGGCAGAATTTTTCTACAACAAGGGACATACCACAACATCATTAGACTGTAACAAGAAAAAAACACATATTTCAACCCACAACCTGGTCATAACATCAAACTGGACAGTTATACAGAAAGCTTTCGCCTGAGAACTGCATCTATTATAACAACACAATATAAAAGAGACTTGCACAGTCTTACTCCATCAGAAAGAACTGCCATAAAGATTTTAAAAAACAACGCCAACATCACCATCAAACCGGCAGACAAAGGAGGTGCAGTTGTTATCATGAATACTCAGGACTACATAAATAAAGCCAACAGACAACTTTTAGACAACACTTACTACAAGAAATTGAACCAGGACCCTACAGAAAAATATACTCTTCAACTTAAGAAACTCCTCAAAACATTCCCTAAAAGTATACATCAGAACAACTCATCCCGCCAATCCTACAACTGGGACTTTCTACCTACTGCCAAAAATCCACAAACCAGGCAACCCAGGGAGACCAATTGTTACAGGTATGGACACACTGACTGAACAGATATCTGTGTTTGTTAAAAACATCCTTAAACCATTAGTTAGTAACACCAGTAGCTACTGTATATACAAGACACCACTGACTTTCTCAACAAACTCAGTCAGATTAAAGACATACCTGCTAATACACTACTTGTTACCATGGATGTAGAGTCTCTTTACAGTAATATCCCACACAAATATGGCACTGAGGCATGCTTTAGGTTTCTTTCAACAAACAAACAAAACAATAAATATGGCCCTGGTATTATTGTTAAACTAATAGAATACATCCTTACCCACAACTATTTTACTTTTAACCAAGATACCTATCTACAGATGATGGGGACTGCCATGGGTACCAAAATAGTTCCACAATACGCAAATCTATTTATGGCCAATCTAGAAGAAACATTCTTATCTGTATCCATTTACAAACCATACAAATACTACAGTTACATAGATGATCTGTTCATCATCTGGACAGAAGGAGAAAGCAAACTCAGAGACTTTCATAATTCATTCAAAACCTTCCATTCATCTATAAAACTTAAAATGGATTTCTCCACAGAACAGGTAAACTTTCTAGACACTACTATATCCCTTACCAATGGCACTCTTCACTCATCTATATATAGGAAACCTACAGACAGATGTAATTACCTACACAGCTCCAGTTTCCATCCCTCCCACACCAAACGAGCAGTCATCCATAATCAACCTATTAGATACCATCGGATTTGCTCAAACACTGGAGACCGTGATAAAAATGTAAAAACACTGTCTGAATCTTTCAAACAAAAGGGTTACAAATCCCATATTATTACCCAAAATATAACCACTGCCATCAAAATACTCTGAGAACACCTATTAAACTACAAAACAAAAGAAACTACTTCACGTATACCTCTAGTGACCACATACCATCCACTTTTAGAGAAAATTCTGAAATAATCAAAGATGTACAACTATTACTAATTGAAGATACTGAATTAAAATATATTTTCCCAAAACCTCCAATCCTTGCATTTAAACAACCACCAAACCTGAAACCAAACCTTGCCAGCAGAAAATTGGCCAATGAACACCTGAATACAAAAAATGGAACTAAACCTTGTAACAAACGTGCCTGTAAATTATGCCAACACATTTGTAATGATTATACAGCCACACATAACAACAAGACCTATAACATCAAAGGATCATATTCATGTACATCGTCTAATGTGGTTTATATAATACAATGTACTTTATGTGACACAGGCTGTTACATTGGAGAAACCGGCCAAAAAATGCATTAAAGGATGAATTTACACAGGCATTCAATAAGAAAACATAATGAAGACAATTATTGTAGCCCAGTAGGACACCATTTTAGCCAGAATGATCACTCCATCCAAAACTTAAAAGTCAAAATACTCAGAGGAAAATTTAAAAGCATCCAAGAGAAAAAAACATTTGAAATAAAGATGATCACATTCTTCAACTCTAAAAACACAGGACTTAATATAGACTTGGGCTTTCTAACACATTATCAGAATTTCATGTTATTTTTATTTTTTTCTTATACTATAACAGACTAAGCACTGTTAGTAAGGTGTTTGTCCAACAGGAAAGATATCACTGTGGACTACAGTGCTCTGCTTTTTCATGTATGTATTGATGTATATGTGTATATAATATGTGTATATATATTTCCTTTGCTATGTTGTGTTTATTCCCCATATATGTATTTACCTGATGATGTCAGATGCTGTTTCCACTCTATCTGCATCTGCTGTTTTTTATTCAAACTGAGGGTTCCATCTCATGTAGTATTGCTTGAGACTTGATAAAGAGAGGTTAAGCCTCTTGAAAGCTCGTCATTATAAATAAGACGTTTGTCCAATACAAAAGGTATCAAATTATATTGCAATACTCATTATTAATCTATGTATATATATATATATGGATTAATAATTACTAAATTACTAGATTACTGGACATTCACGGCTGCTTCACTCTTCAATTAATATATATATATAGATATATATATATATATATATATATACTGTATAGATCTATATATATATATATATATATATTTATATATATATATATATTTATATATATATATATATATATATATATATATATATATATGTATATATATATAATGTGTATACATATATATATATATATTTTTTTTTTTTTTTTTTACCATTCTAGCTCATATTCAAATTCACATATTTTCATTTTCTATTTAATCTGGTCAACCCAATTGACTTCTGCATGGGCTTCATTAATTTTATTTTGTCATCATTCCCATGATTCAACGTATATATATCCTTCATTTATTTTGTCCCTTGGAGGACTATCCTCCGTATAATAATTATATGAACCAATTAGATTAGTGTATTCCTTTTCTTTAATTGTATAGTCATTAGGAGTTTATAGTTTCATAACAATGGTCGTTGTTCCCATAATACACATATTTTCATATTTATTTTCACAATTTTTAGCGGCCAGATAATAGATAGATACTTATATAGCCCTGTTATAGCATTTACACTCATTAAGTTAGTCTGTTTAATCTACCTAGCAACTGTTGATATCACTTCCTGAGGGCCCAAGCATTAATTTCAAAGACAGTGATCACTGTTTGAACACACACAAGCCTCACTAGTTTTACTACCTGTAAGGTAAGTTATTATCTGTATTCAGGTAATAGGTTAGAGTTATCATCACTTACTTTTAACACACACATTCTTCTAAATATGGGGTTATTTGACACATCATACCTTTCTCACCATTTTAGATGTATTTACCATTATGTAAGTGTTTCAGGCTTCCTGTTTTACTTCATTATTACTGTCTATTTTTTAACTGTGCTTTTATTGTTCCACTGTATTCTGTTATTTAAGTTCATACTTATATGAATGTTGCTATATTGAGGAGTAATTCGCATTATTCACAGATTGTTTACTACATTATAGTTTTTATATTATTATAATCTTTTTTTTTTTTTTTTTTATTCTTTTTTTTTTTATTGTGTTTCAAAAAACATACAGAAAACAAATAAGGACTTACAAAACAAAACATACATAAACAAGAAGAAGGGTGCCTTAATAGGTAACTAGGGCACCAGATACATACTCCATTATTTGAATTTCAGTGTGGGAACATTACCTAGCTGTTCAATCTTTAAACACTCAGTGCATATCTATAAAAGAAAAAGATAGAAGAGAGCAATATTGCTCATAAGGAAACATCCTAACCCCCAGATAAGAAACTAGAAGACATTATATATTCTCCATATAGTCGTCCCATTTCGACCAACTAAAATGACGGGCATAGCCCACCGAGAAAGTGTCATATTGATTATGCATTAATTCTCTGTTTATATGAACAAGATTACGTAGTTCGTGAATTGTAGGAATCGTGGGTTGCTTCCAGTATTTTACTAAAAGATATTTGGCCACCAATAGAATGTGGCATATCAAATATCTGTCTATGGGAGGTATTTTCTCTATATTCATATGCAGAATTGCTACTTGGGGAGACAATGAAATTTGTTTATCAAGCAATTTAGATATTAGTTTAATACAGTCCCACCAGATATGATAGTCAGTACCTCTTGAGCTGCATAATTTCCATTTTAACTGGTGTTAGGTGCCATCTGTGAATAATTTTAAAATACAGTTCTGTATACGATGCGTTGGCAGAGGATTTTTTTGTGGTTTTAAGGATATCCCTCCAACTTGTGGCTTCCAGATTGATCCCTAAATCCATTTCCCAACCTTTAATCCCTAAGCTTTTAGTAAAGGGAGTGAGGTCATCTATAATACTACCACATTTTGATATGATATGTGACATTTTTCCCTTTAAAATGAGTTCTTCTAATTTAGTCGGGGTATTCACCCCAGATAATATATACCCACTTGCCAACAGGTTTTGCTTGAGACTAACATAATTTAACCAGTTTAGTTTTTTTAACACCGGATTTAGCTGTAATGCTTGTAGAGTTAGGAAATTGCCATTGTTATATAGATGGGAAATATTTCTAAGGCCCTGATCAAGTAATAGCTTTATTATGGGACATTGTGCCTTAGGTTTTAAGATTTCAAGGGGAGCCGCAATTGATGGTATATTTAGTATTTGCATCTTTTGTCTAAGTTTATACCACAGTTTTACAATAGCATGAAGATTTTTAGGGAGGTTGCTAGTCATAGTTTTGGTATAAGCAGGGAGCCAGAGCAATAGTTGAATAGGGAGATCCTCCATCAGTGCTTCTTCCAAGATTAACCATCTAGGCTTATCATTTGTGATATTCCAACAAATGAGTTGGGCCATGATTATCTTGTGGTGAATGTCTTTTAGACTTGGTGCATTTAAACCCCCTTTAATAAATTTTTTATATGTTATACTTTTCTGGATCCTCGTTTTTTTTGATAAATACAAAAATTTATCTAATTGGTCCTGAATACACTTCAAATAGCTGTTGGCTAAAATATCAGGTATGGATCGCATATAATATGTAATTTTGGGAAGAATATTCATATTAATTGAAGCTATTCTAGCAGACCACGAAAGATTATAATGGCTCCAAACCGTTAGTGTGGGTCTAATTCGCTTCATCACCTCATTAATATTGTCTTTGAGAATTTTATCCACTCTGATAGAAAATCTTATTCCTAAATGGACTATATATTTGGAGTCCCAATTAAAGCAAAAGACTTCCCTTAATTTATTTGTAATTTCGGTTGTTATCCCTTTTGTTAATGTGTCTGATTTTGAGTGGTTTATTTTAAAATAAGATAACCTCCCGAACTCCTCAATTATTTCTTGAAGTTTATAGCAGGAGTATAACGGATTTGTTACGGTTATTATGATATCATCTGCGTAGGCCATATATTTAAACTCTTCTTTACCTATAGAAATACCTTTAATATCCTTGCACTGTCGTATGTATATTGCTAGTGGTTCCATAAATAATATAAATAAGAGTGGGGACAGAGGGCATCCCTGACGGGTACCATTCCCGATACTAAATTGTTTTGATTCAAATTCCGGATTAACAACTCGTGAAAAGGAGTTTCTATAGAGGGCTTTAACAGACATAGAAGCAAAATCCCCCAGACCAAATCTCAGCAATACGCACTGTAAGAATTCCCAATTAACTCTATCAAAGGCTTTTTCAGCATCTAGTGATAAAAACATTACCGATATGTCTTTATCTCTAATATAAGATAATAAATTCAAAAGTCTTCTTGAGTTATCTGATGTCTGACGTCCAGGGATGAACCCGGATTGATCTGGGTGGATCAGATTAACCATACTATTTTTTAATCTGTTTGCTAAGATTTTAGAGTACAGTTTCACATCTATATTTATTAAAGATATTGGTCTGTAACTACTGCATTCTTCAGGATTCTTCCCTTCCTTTAGAATGTTTATTATTTTAGTCTCAGTCATTTCCAGCGGGATATGCCCTGATTGTTTAATTTCATTGAATAAGCTATGCAGAACCGGTTTAAGTTCTGACTGAAAAATCTTGTAGAACAGGTGGTCAAAACCATCTGGCCCCGGTGCTTTATTTGTTTTACCAGAATTTATTACTTTAATAATTTCCTCATCCGAAATTTCCCTGTTTAGATCTATCAATTCTTGGTCAGAGATCCTAGGGAATTTGATATTATCTAGGAAGATATTAATATCTATCATGTCTGGCTTTACAAAATTGACATCCTTATCTAAGTTACATAATTTCTCATAAAACTCCCGAAAGAGCTCACCGATTTTGTCAGGTTTCATATGAACGTTTTTCTTATCATCTAATAAGTTTGTGATCCTGTTATTATTACGTTGTTTCTTTAACCTATTTGCGAGAATTTTGCCAGTTTTATTACCAAATAGAAATTTTGATTGTTGTACTCTCCAAAGAAGGTTATCTGCCTGAGTTTGTAGAATATGGTTTATTTGGTTTTTTACAGTTATTATTTCATGACCTAAAACTGTATTTGGGCATTTTTTATTGAGCTGGTGTAATTTCTCTAGTTCAATATATAGAGTTTTTAGGGGTTTTCCCCTTTGCTTATTTAAGTTTGCCATCCGAGAGATTAGGATACCCCTGATATAGGCTTTATAGGAACATCATAGTGTCTTACTGGAGGTCACGGAGTCTTTATTTGTTTAAAAACATTCTAAGGTATCCTTTTTCACTGCATTGAGATTATCAACATTTTTAAATAATATTGGATTAATTTTCCATCTTTTTATTGCTTTTACAGCCCGGGAGACCTCTAGGTTAATACTGTTCATGCTATGGTCTGACCAAGGTGTTAAAATAATATCTGACTTCTCTATCATTTTTAGGGTATGTACATCAGAAAATATATAGTCTATCCGTGACAAGGATTTATATTGATTCGAGAAAAATGTGTAGTCTTTACAATTAGGGTGTAAGACACGCCAAATGTCGTATAGTTCAAAATCATTTATAATATTAGAGAAGTCTAGAGCAGTTTTTATTTCTGTGGCTTCCGATTTTATCTTGTGGTCTCTCTGTTTGTCCATCTTTGAATCTCTAATCATGTTAAAATCTCCACATAGAATAAGACACCCTCTCTTCAGTTTATATAGATCTTTCAGGAACGTCTTTAAATACCTAATCTGATTTGTGTTTGGCAAATATACATTAGCAACAGTTAGTAAATAATTATTCACATACCCCGACCAAATTATGAATCTACCTAGAGGGTCTATTTTTGAGAATAATTCCAAAACTTTTAGGTTTCTATTAAAAAAAAATAGAAACTCCCTTAGATTTACTTCTAAAAGTTGAATGTATATTGAAGGGATATTGTTTTTCAGTTAGAATCCTTCTTCAGGTGAGTCTCCTGAAGGCATAATATATCTGCTTTGATGTTGATATAGTTTACAAAGGCAATTTTCCTTTTAGTCGGTGAGTTTAGTCCGTTTACATTATGAGAAATTATTTTTATTCCTTTTGACATTATCCCCACATATGGACTTGATTATCATATTTGGAATTTCCAGCATCTAAAATTGTCCCACACTATTTTGTAACACACAGCCCATACCCTCGATGGATATAGAGTGATTTGTGGACCCTAAATATGCTCACACAGACCCTCATAACTTCCCACCAAGGATGGGAACACAAACAATGTAAAACATTAATATTTACAAAACAACTACCTGGTGGTAGAAAATGGCCGGACATAGTCCTCATACCAAAATAAAGACAATGGCGGGGATATATGGACATTTTGATTACTCCGAATAGTTTTCCATAATTTTACCAGTATTCGCCGTCATACATCTCCTCTCCCCTAATAAACATAAGGGAATAGGGAGAGACGATAGGGGGGGAAACGGGGAGGGAACATACTTCCTCCCCCCGTCCCGACCCCATCGCCCCCTCCCAATCTCCTAGATTTTTTGCCATGCATGCTCACTGGAAATTAGATTCGGCTGACCAACCTCTAAATCACGAAGAATAATTTCAAAATTCCATGTTTGTAACATTTTTACCCCCTCCTGAACAGATTTTATCCTGTGCCACTTAGAATCTTTATAAACAGATAGGCCTACTGGAGATGACCATTTATATCTTACTTCTTTTTGTCTTAGAACTTGGGTAATTTCCCTAAATTCTTGTCTTCTAGATAAGGTATATACCGACAGGTCAGAAAATATTTTTAGATTTTCATAAGGGGACAAGAATCTTTGCTTAATAAAGGCCACCTTCATAATCTCATCTTTATATGAACGATAGTGAACTCTTGCTATGACATCCCTAGGAATAGACTTATCTAGATGTTTCGCCAAAAGAATTCTGTGAATAACATCAATAGTAATCTCATTAGGTGAGAAATTTGGGACCAAGGTCGCCAAAAAATTCTCCACATAAGATTTCAAGTTGCAATCTAGTATGGTTTCCGGGATGCCTCTCAGGCGGAGATTGTTCATTCTGCTGCGGTCTTCAATTGAGGATATCTTATTTGTTAGATCCTCTATTCTATTTTCTAATAGCTTTGTATATTTAAGCAGATTATTATTGTCCGTGATTAAGTTATCACATATATCTTCCACGGATTCCACTCTCTGGTTCACTTCTTTAATTAGAACTGAATTATCCGCAATTTTTTTTGTCAGCTCTGATATTATATTTGTCTGAAATGACTGTAGCATCTCTTGCATTTTGGAACAGGTGAGGATTTCTTCTTTTTCCACCCCCGAGTTTTCAGATCTGGAAGTCTGTGACGCTTTATCTGGTGACTCAATTGTTGGTGGACTAGATGTAGTACGTTCTGTTTGAATAGTCGAGCCAGAGCCCTTATATCTTGGTGAAAACATTAATGGTGTCTTTGTGGGCTCATTTTTGGCTTTGTCCCTTGATTTCAATTTCGTTGGCATGTTTGTATGAAATATTAATCCCAAGTTACAACTTGTAAGTATGGGTAGGCCACGTGCTTTATACTATAGGGCAGGAGAAGAGGGCAGGAGAAGCGAACGTGTGGGTCAGAGACCTAGAGCTTGACCATATATACACCAATATGTGCAAATATATGTATGTCGTATATTAGTATACCGTCTATTTATGCAGCGTAAAGATTCTGTATTATAAGTATTAGTCCTGAGGGGTCTCACGTATCTCCTCCTGCATGGAGCACCAGACAACGTTGTATGGCCAGGTCCCCCTACCACCACAAAATTAATTGATCCTGCAAAAATGTCTCACGTTTGTTGGGGGGCCAGAGCTCCTGGTGTAACAGCTTATAAGGGGGTAATTTGCTCAGTAAGCCTTCTTGACAGCTACTGCCAGTAATTATATGTTATAGTTTATAGACCCATGTGTCTTCCCCCCCAACAGGTATAAATTGACTCACTTTAGTAGTTGTAGTCCCCCTTTGGAATACAGGTGCTTGGGAACAGGTACAATCCGTAGGCTCCAGGTATCGGCTGCCTACCTACTCACTATATTCAGCCTCCACACCTCGCACTTCTGTGCAGTATTTAATAGCAGGGGGCAGCCTACTATTGCACAAGATTGCCCAGGATACAGGGAATACAGGGAACCACTATAGCAGGCAAGGAGGGTCACCGCAGCGTGGTGCACCAGTCGTGGTTACAACCACGGCGTCCTCGCGTCCTCACGCTGTGTCCTCGCGTCCTCACGCCGTGATGCAGTGTCAATGCCAGGAAGCGCCGTCCGTCGGGGAACGTCGTCTGTGCAGAGATGCAATCAGCATACAAAGTGGACACCCGGGAAACCCAGGGCGCACTGATAGGAGTAAATATCGCTCTAAACACAATCCAGTGAGCCGGCCGTGACTCACGTAGGTTAGAGGGAGTTAGGAGAGGTAGATGCTTTCCTCTTAGGATGCCATCACCCCCGCCGTCCGCACGTCACGCTACATTGACGTTGACGCACTAACCATTTCCGGCAGTCTTATATTATTATAATCTAATTGTTCCCAATCTACATATTTCACTATCATTATTCGATATCCACATTGGTGGATTATGGGAGTATTTATATGAATATGTATTTGTATTTAATAGGTAATGGATACAAAGAATGTTATTTGCTAGACATATATACTATTGCCATTTATATTTCACTACCAGGGGAATATCCGTGTCATGGGGCATTGTATACATTTTTATAAATTATTTATGTTTTAGACTTTATTATCTGTATTTTTGAAGTCATTGATATTGCTTCACGTATTTTAACTTTTTTATGATATAAGTGATACGGATTAATCATGTGACTGAATATACTGTTATTGTTATTGTTATGTATATTATTACTATACAAAAATGATGGGGCAATAAAATGGTAAGGCAGGTAATGCTGTTTGCCACAGACAGTAAGTGTTTTAGTCGTCTGAGGCGCTCATTGCGAGCCTCTTGGTTGGAGTGTTTTTTGTTATCCTCTCACTCCTCTGTGTCGCTTCCCCCCCTCCTCTCACTTCCCTGTGTCTCTTCCCTCCCCTCCTCTCACTTCCCTTTGTCTCTTCCCACCCCTCCTCTCACTCCCCTGTGTCTCTTCCCTCCCCTCCTCTCACTCCTCTGTGTCTCTTCCCCCTCCTCTCACTCCTCTGTGTCTCTTCCCCCTCCTCTCACTCCCCTGTGTCTCTTCCCCCTCCTCTCACTCCTCTGTGTCTCTTCCCTCCCCTCCTCTCACTCCTCTGTGTCTCTTCCCCCTCCTCTCACTCCTCTGTGTCTCTTCCCCCTCCTCTCACTCCTCTGTGTCTCTTCCCCCTCCTCTCACTCCCCTGTGTCTCTTCCCCCTCCTCTCACTCCTCTGTGTCTCTTCCCTCCCCTCCTCTCACTCCTCTGTGTCTCTTCCCCCTCCTCTCACTCCTCTGTGTCTCTTCCCCCTCCTCTCACTCCCCTGTGTCTCTTCCCCCTTCTTCTTACTCCCCTTTGTCTCTCCCCCCTCCTCTCACACCCCAGTGTCTCCCCCTTCTGTGTTTCTCCCCCCCGTGTGTCTCTCCTCACTCATTCCCCTGTGTCTCTCCCCCTCCTCTGTGTCTCTCCCCCTCTAATTCCCCTGTGTCTCTCCCCTCCTCCTCTGTGTCTCTTCCCCCTCCCCTGTGTGTCTACCCCATCCTGTCCCACCTCTGTGTGTCTCCCCCTCCCCTGTGTCTCTTCCCCCCTCTTCTCCCTTCCTTTGTCTCTCCCCTTCACTCCTATGTGTCTCCTCCCCTCCTCTCACTCCCCTGTGTCTCTTCCTCCCCATCTCTCACTCCCCTGTGTCTCTTCCTCCCCTCCTCTCACTCCCCTGTGTCTCTTCCCCCCTCCTCTCACTCCCCTGTGTCTCTTCTCCCTCTCATTCCCCTGTGTCTCCCCCACTCCCCTGTGTGTCTACTCCCCTCCTCTCCTACCCCTGTGTCTCTTCCCCCTCACTCCTTTGTGTCTCTCATCCCCCTGTTTCTCTCCTCCTCCTCTTACTCCCCTGTGTTTCTCCCTCCTCCTCTCACTCTTTTGTGTCTCTCCTCCCCCCTGACTCCCCCCCCTCCTCTGTGTCTCTCCACCTCTCATTCCCCTGTTTCTCTCCCCCCTCCCCTGTGTGTCTCCCCCTCCACTGTGTCTCTCCCCACTCCTCTCCCTGCCCTGTGTCTCTCCCCCTCTCTTCTGTGTCTTCCCCCTCCTTTCCTGTGTCTCTCCCCCCTTCCTTTGTGTTTCACCCCCTCTGTGTCTCTCCCACCTCTCATTCCCCTGTGTCTCCCCTCCTCCTCTTTGTCTCTTCCCTGCCCCTCCCCTGTGTGTCTACCCCCATCCTCTCCCACCCATGTGTATCTCCCACCTCCCCTGTGTCTCTTCCCCCCTCACTCCTTTGTGTCTCTCCCCCTCCTCTCACTCCCCTGTGTTTCTCCCCCCTCCTCTCACTCCTTTGTGTCTCTCCTCCCCCCTCACTCCCATGTGTCTCTCCCCCCTCCTCTGTGTCTCTCCCCCTCTCATTCCCCTGTTTCTCTCCCCCTCCCCTGTGTGTCCCCCCTCCTCTCCCACCCCTGAGTGTCTACCCCCTCCACTGTGTCTCTTCCCTCCTCCTCTCCCTGCCCTGTGTCTCTCCCCACTCCTCTCCCTGCCCTGTGTCTCTCCCCCTCTCCTCTTTTTCTTCCCCCTCCTTCCCTGTGTGTCTCCCCTCCTCCTCCTGTTGCCGCGCAGTGCGTCTGCGCGGGCCTCCGCCGCGCAG
Source organism: Discoglossus pictus (assembly GCA_027410445.1). Lineage (NCBI taxonomy): Eukaryota > Metazoa > Chordata > Amphibia > Anura > Alytidae > Discoglossus > Discoglossus pictus. The sequence continues at coordinate 213,521,920 of CM050166.1, read as the reverse complement.
TGCGCCTGTGCGGCGGGCCCGTTGCGCATTTTGCATGTGCGGCTTACGCCGCGCAATGCAAATGCGGACGCCGGAGCACAATGTGCATGCACGGGCTGATGCGCAATGGGCAGTTGTCAAACTACGATTTGTCGCAAGCGTGACGATGAATCACAGTTTGACAACTATTATATGTGATCTTTTTTATGCTTTTATACTGTGTTATAACTATTGAATATCCCTTGTAAGGAATAGTCCATGTATATCTATATTTATATCTATACACATATGAAAATACATATACAAAAGAAAAATTATGTGTTTTTCTCCTAGGGGATGAGATACTAAGGAAGCTGCAGAGAACGGAGAAATGCGTTTATCCTGTCATCACAATATAACTGCCATTTTTGTACCTGACAACCACACTAGCTTGTGTGTACTACTTCTGCCACAATTTTATCATTACTCGTAATAGTGATTTTTTTATTCCACATTTTTTATTTCATTGTTTATGGGGAACAGTATTGTGTATAATAAAGTCCTTCTTTAAATCTATGGGACTTTTTATGATCTATTTCCACGAATCACCGTTATTATTTACTACATTACTTTTGTCCACATCTAAAAACAATAGTGGATGACCATACCACAAGAAATCGACAAGAACAATCTCACCAATGCTTTTATATACCTCATATTTTTTGAGGGTATTCAGGGTGAGAGTTCAATTAATCTAGTTGCACATATTGTGTATCCAATAGCTTACTTTTTGAATAATCTGCACTAGATAGTGGTGCGCTTTCTCCTACCCCTCCCCCCCCCCCTCTTTTTGTTTCTCAGCATACTTCATATGTTTGTGAACAGTATCAAACAAAGGAGAGCAGCCCCAAGGTATATATGGAATATACGCTGAATAATATATGACCATTACATTGGAAGGACCTGGAAAATATGAGCTTGAGGCTACTAATTGGGACCCACTAGCCGAAAACTTCTCATCCCTTGTTTCTTCAGCTGCCATTTTAAACCCCCAGCAAGAAACCTCAGAACTGGACACATATCTACAACCTCTGGGCTCCCATTTAAAAAGCCTCAGCAAGAAACCTCCAAACTGGACACATATCCACAGCCTCTGAGCTGCCATTTCAACCCCCCAGCCAGAAACTTCAGAACTGGACACATAGCCACTTATAAACACTTCGAGTTTCCACCATTGAAGTCCAGGTTTGGCTCTTTATTATGATTATTAATATGTATATCTGTTATTGTACTTTAGCACATAGAAGACTATTTGGAACTTTGATAGTTATCTTGTAGCATTTTCATCTAACTGCTATATTTCCCTCTTTTCCTAATCCCCTATTTCACACCTTATCTGTATGTCTCGTCCAATATACACCCTTTTATATTCAACTAGCGACTTGCCCGTCAAAATGACGGTCAATAAAATTGTAAGGATGGGAATACTGTTTGCCACACGATGTAAGGCTTTTGGTCCTCTGAGTTCCCTCGGGGCTCATTTCGAGGCTCAGGGTGAGCGCCTTTGGTATAGTTTTGGTAGTCTGGGCATCTTCAGCACTCATTGCAAGCCCCGCGCTGAGCACCTTTGGTGCTCATTGCGAGCCTCTCCCCTCTTGTACTTTTGGTCCTCTGAGCACCCTGTGCATTCATTGTGAGCCCTGCACTGAGCGCCTTGGGCGTTCATTGTGAGCCTCTCTGCTATTTTTATTTTTTATATACTGTATATATATTTTTTTATAATAATTAATTAATGAAATAATAAATTAATATACTTTACCTATTTGTAATTAATACATCCAGCAATCAATATCCTGAAGAGCTAACAATCCCTTTTGATTTTTCTGCAGCATACAATGTACGTTTGGACTGTTGCTGATCTGTGGAGAAAGTGTCAGCAATGTGGCAAGTGTGCAGTGTAAATAGGCTGCGTTTGCAAGGGCAAACCATTAGTTTAATTGTGTAAAGCGGCATTTTAGAATGGTAATGTTATTAGTTGTAAGTTAGAGTTGTAAAATGGCGGTGATTGTGTATGTGTTAGAGTACTTTGTAATAGTGTATTTTGTACGTTCCTGGATAAAAATCTTATGTGCCTGGGGGTGTTTTGCGTGTTTATGTGTCGTATTGCCTCATTTTGGGTTTTTTTCATCCCCCATATTTTTTCTTCCTTAGGCGATTTTCGAGTGCCGAAACTCAGCAAATTTGACTTAAATTTGCGTAAAACCTCAGTTCCAGAAGTTCTGGCTGTCCCCCGGTGCTGTGTGTGATATTTTTGTTGGGGGGCCGGGTGTTGTATTTTTCTTGTTTTTTGATGTGCGTGGTTCGCTCGTTAACTTCATATTTTTTTTACATTGTTTTTTTTTTTCAAAGTCACGCAGCTCGTATTTATTTTTTTGTAAGTTCCGCTTTCCTTTCCAAAGTGTTACGGGCCGTAATTTTAGCAGGCGATTTTTTTCAAACTGTTACGGGTTGTGCACTATGAGTTGTATAATTGAGCTTTGTGTACATCTGTAGTAGGGATGATGCTTAAGTCATATGGAGTCGTAGGGATGAGCCCCATCGGCGCTCATTGCCTGGCCACTTCGAGAGGGCGGCAGTTGCAGCGGGCTTGCTGTGCGAGCCTGCAGTTTTAACGTTGCGTTACCTACGTTTTTTTTGGCAAGCTCATGCTGCTGAGAACTACATATGTGATGTCTGTCCCGCTCATCTCTCCCCCACTAACACATCTGCTCTCCTATTTCTTCAGCTGCCATTTTAACCCCCCAGCAAGAAACATCAGAACTGCCCCCCTCCCTTCCAGCCCCTCACCCACCTGCCTCTGATCTGTCTTAATTTATTGAAACACACATGACATGCACCTGCTGAATCAGCATCACCTGCTAAAAACATAATCAGATAAAAATATTACCTACTCACCCACTACAGCCAATCTGACAAGCATTCCCTTACTTAGTTCTCCCTGCACTTGAAATTTTATTATTACAACTATCATACTATAGGCAAATAATATTACCCCAACCTTCACTTCATCTACTTCTTGTGCTAGTATTTCACAATTCTTTATCACTCTTTTTTCTTCCTTATAACCTCCTGCCTCTTTTTCAGACTCTCCTATGCAACCTCTCCACATCAAGTCCACAACAACATAACCATCTCACCTTCCTTGCTCTCCTCTCCTCTTCTATGCTCCCACAAGCTCCTCTCCCTCCTCTAGTCACAATCTCATCCCTTCCGTCCTCTCTAAAACATCCCATAATTACACCCATTCTTAAGAAACCCTCATCCGATTCTGACTCTGCAGCTAACTATCGCCCTATCTCTCTACTTCCCCTAGCTTCCAAACTACTCAAGCGGCTTGTCTACAACTGCCTTACCCAATTTATTTCCTTCAATTCCCTTCTTGACACCTTCCAATCCAGCTTCCGGCCCCAACACTCTACTGAGACAAGCTCTCACAAAAGTCACTAATGGCTTGATCACTACGAAGTCAAAGGGTCACTTTTCTATTCTACTTCTAAACCTCTCTGCCGCCTTTGACACAGTTAGCCACCCTCTTCTAATCCAATTCCTCTGCTGCCTCGTCATACAAGACATCCAAACCTTTAGAGTCTCCTTCTCTGGCACATCTTCTTCTCCTCGCCCTCTGACTGGTGTACCCCAAGGCCCTCTCTTCTCCATCTATGCATCCTCACTTGGAGCCCTAATAAAATATTTTGGATTTCAGTATCATCTACATGCAGATGACACTCAAATCTACCTCTTAGCACAGATTTATCCCCGTCTCTCCTAACATGTCTCCAACTGCCTCTCAATTATATCCTATATCCTCAAACTCAACATGTCTAATACGAACTCCTAATCTTCCCACCCTCTACTTCAACTTCAATCCCGCACATCTCTTTCACTGTCGACGATGCTGTAATTACTCCCACCTCCCAAGCCAGTTGTCTCTGAGTTCTATTGGCCCCCACCCTCTCTTTAATTCCTCACATACAGTCACTAACAAAATCCTGCCTCCTTCATCTAAAAAAACATCTCCAAAGTACGTCACTAACCACCACATGACACAACTAAGATTCTAATACACTATCTCATATCTCGGCTTGACTACGGCAACTCACTATTTGCTGGCCTACCCATATCCCGTCTTTCATACTTCTATCCATAATAAATGCCTCCACTAGACTAATCTACCATACTCAATGTTCAGTGTCTGCAGCACCTCTCTGTCAATCACTCCACTGGCTTCCCTTTACCTCCAGAATAAAATGTATAATCTTGACCCTAACTTACAAAGCCCTCAACAACAGTGCACCCCTCATCTCTCTGCCCTCATCTCCAATACTTCCCCCCTTTGTTCTCCTAGCAACCTTCTTATGTCTACCTCTCTTATCACCTCCTCTCATTCCTGCCTTCAGGACTTTTCTATGGAACTCCTTGCCTCGCTCCACTAGACTCTCTCCCTGCCTCAAAACCTTAAAATCCTCACTAAAAATGCATCTGTTTAAAGAAGCCTACCACTTTCCACCTTAACTTGCACAACCAATCTTTCACTCTCCTATACCTCACACAAACCCTTTAGATTATAAGTTTCCAAATTTTCAATCTTGCATGGTGCTTTGGGGAAAGCACTCTGGACACTGGATTCTGAGCTCAAAGACAGGGCCCTCCATCCTTGGCAACATGTTAATACTGCTATTGTTTTGCCTTGATCGTAACCCATGTATAGTGCTACGGAATATGTTGGCACATTACAAATAATCAATAATAATAATAATAATGTTTTTTTACGGGGGTTGAAGGTGCCTTTAGAGAGCCATGTGATAGTGATTTTTAAAATATCCATGGTACAGCCACTCTAGTCTTATAATATTACAGGCATTTCAAGCACTTGGATGGCATTTGTCAGGGGCTAAATTTAAAAGGGTGATGTGATAGATCTGTAGTGTTTGTTGCTAGATAAGGTAACGCTGGTGTTAGCTGTTGTTTCAGTGAATCCCAAAGGTTTCTAAGTTCATGGCACTAAAACGGTTAGCAGAATTTCTTGAATTTTAAACTTTGTCTTATGTTTGCTTTATTCTGTAGAGAATTGCCAAGCATTTCACAATCTACCCATTGCTTGTCAGATAATGTAGAGAATGTATAGGGAAAGTACAAAATGCCCTACATTTATTGTTTGTAATTGTAGACTTTCTATATATTACCTAAGCATTCTATGCACTTCATGATTTCTTACTTTGCCTGTAAATTATATTTTAAGACAATTAACTTAGATGGAAATTTAGACAAAATATGTACATTGCTTCTAGTGGATATTTTCAGATGTCTTAAAACAACATGGAACACAACTTTCCATTCATATCAAAGAGCATGTTTTAAATATTAGAAATGTTGTTTTTGGCATGGAAAAAAAATGTAAATCCTGTTTACATTTCCTTGAAAGTAACAGGAAATGCACAGATTATACTGTAGAATGTAGGTCTCATTGGTAGATAAGTATCGCTCATACATCTATATGACTCCTCATTGGTTGACAGAGGCAAGTCCCCAGTGTAGTTTAACATTTGAATACATTTATTGTGCTTTGAAAACATAATTTAAAAAATAAAATACATTGTTTCCTATTCAATTGAACAATTGTTAGTTATTGGAATTTGTAATGTAGCCCGTAAACTAATTTGCTATTCAATTGGCGTCTTTTAGCTAACCACAAACTATTTGCGGGTTACAGGCTAAAAAACCTTATGGTTGTCAAAATCGTAACTCCAACCCATCTAAGCCTTTGATCTTTCATACCTGTAAATGGCAAATGTAGAAGAAAATCCTATGAGTACCAGATAGGACTTGCAAGGGGGTTAAACACCTGTAAATGCAAATAAATACTCAATACTGCACTTTAAAAGATGGGGAAAGCAATGAATCATTAGAATTAACTGCACAACAGTCTCAAGCTTGCAAATCTGCAATCAAAATTATTTATTTTATGTTTAATTTCCGTGTTATATCAATATCAGAGTCAAGGAGTTAACACATATCAGGCCACCCACATGGACTATAACATTTCCTTCATTTATTTTTATTATTTTTGTACATTGCGAGTCCAATAGCATATCGGACTTCTAAATGCTAACTGATTGATGTTTAACCTCCATGTTTAACTGACGTAACAATGACAATCTCATTTTCTATTGGCTGTTTCTAAATCGGTAGTTATGGGCTTGCTTAATTGATCATGATCATGTTCTGAAATGCTACTTATGGGTGCATGGTTTACTGTTTAGGCTTTCGGCCATGTAGCTGCGGGTTTGATCAATTGAAACGCTCTGTAACTGTTGCAATTGAATATGGGCCACTGTTACACATTTACAAATACGTTCTTAAAAGTGCAACAAAGAAAAAACTTTGCTCCATCTTAATTTAAACATTAGTATCACACATAATTATAATGTTACTAGCGACTTGCCCATCAAAAAATGACGGCAATGAGATGTGTATGTTAGGAAAGTTGTTTAGCTATTAATATATATATGTGACAGTTGTATTGTGATATTAAAAGATGTTTAGTTTTGTAAAATGTTCTCTTGGTGAACAATAATTTGTAAAGCATTTTGTATTAACATTTGAATGTAATAATAGTGGAACTTGAAATTAATCATTATTGTAAACTTTAGGCAATGCTTTGTTAACATGCAATTTGTATGTGAAGAATTGTTAACTTCAATATACATGAAAATTCGGAGGAAAGCAAACAGTAAAAACCCTTGTTGAAACGTACATAATTTTAACCTGAACTTTGTAATATATGTAAGTAAGAAACTTGAAAGTATATTTTTTTAAACTTTAACTTTATTATTTGTGTAACTTTGGAACTTGACAAAACATTTGTATAACTTTGAACATTATAAACAGTAACATAGTGAATACATTTTTTAACATAATTTTGTATTAAAAGTATTAACATTTGAATGTAAAAACATTTTAACTTTAAAGTAATCAATATTTTAAACTTGAGGCAATGGTTTTCAGACATGCAATTTCTATCCGAATAATTGTTAACTTCAATATACATTGAATGCAGAGGAAGGCAAACAGTGAAAACTCTCTTTAAAATGTACCCAATGAAATAAATTCATTCCTGACCACATGAACTGTCGATAAACATTAATACAGGGAGTAATCTTAACAGACCAGACAATATTTACATTGTGTCTTAAAACGTGGTTGAGCTGTTAACATGAACTTTGTAATATGTTGAAGTAAAGACCGTTAAATATTGTTTTCCCAACTTGTAACATTAGAAACAGTAACATAGTTAATTAACATTTTAACATAATTATCACATATATAGTTGCAAGGCAAGTGTTTTGTGAGGTGAATCATCTATAAAGAGTCTTTCCATAAATTATGACTGAAATTGTTTATTGTTTATTATTTTTGAATGTTTTTTAATCTGTTTTCCTTGTGTTTTGTTTCTTTACTGAAAAGTTATAGTACTTCATAGTAGACAATGTTTTTAGTAAAAATATGTCCATCTTCTAATAAATCACCTTGACTTTCATTCTTTTCAATGTAAATTTTAATAGCCTGTTCCTTTTTTTCACAGTGACAACGCAACGTACAATTGACCATCTGCAAATACTGTTTCTTCCAGGAAAATACCCACAGATTTGAAAGTTTGACCTTGTGATTTATTGATGGTCATGGCAAATGCCATAATAATGGGAAATTGTCTTCTTTGAAGTATAAAAGGGAGACTACTTTCACTTGGTGCTAAATCTATTCTTGGTATGAAAACTTTCTCTCCTTTATGGGTCCCAGTTAAAATTTCAGCATCTAAAAAATGGTCCTTTAATTGTTGAACAATTAATCTTGTCCCATTACATAGGCCTTTTTTGGGGTTCATATTTCGCAATAACATAATAATTGCACCTTTCTTTAGCTGCAAAATATGTGGTGGCATTCCAGAAGGAGTTAGTGAGTTTATGAATTCAGTCGAAAAGTTGGCCTGACTTTCATTGTCATCAGCAAGTACAGAATCAGCACTGTGATAATTTCTTTGTGGTGCATTCATTTTTTTAAAGATTTCATTATTGAGGATTAATGCATCCTTATTTTTACACGTTAGTATGACTTGGTTGGCAAGCTCGGAATATTCCAGGTTATTTATGCTCCCTTCAAATATAGCGTATATAATATCTTGTTGACAAATCATATGAGGTGGTATCTCTACAGTGTCGTCAGGTAAATGTGGTATTTTTTCTGTTCTGCCTTCTCCAATTTTAATAAGCCAATCATTGAAATCAGTTTGGCCTTCTGATCTCATATTTTGTTGCAGTTGAAGATGGGTAAAATGTTTCCATAGTGTACTTGACTTTATACATGTTTCAATAATGTCAGTTCGATTTCCATGTACAACGACAGGTAATGTTTGTCTAAAATCGCCACCTAACAACATTACCTTTCCACCAAATGGAAAAGTATTATCCATAACTTCACGAAGCAAACGGTCAATACATTGGAGGGCATAGCATGACATCATTGTGGCCTCATCTATTATAATTAATTTACATTTGTTAAATTTCTTTGCTTGTAATGATGTCATGCGAATATCTGACACAGAAGTTTCTAAAATAGGCACTGGCAGTTTAAATCCACTATGAACAGTTCTTCCACCTTCTAACAAAAGTGCAGCAATTCCAGTAGTGGCAAACACCATTGCTATTTGACCTTGTGCTCGTACTGAACTCATTAATAAATTATACAGATAGGTTTTTCCTGATCCGCCAGGTCCATCAAGGTAGAAATAACGCTCTGTCACTATGTCATCATCTATTGCAATTTTAATGGCATTAAATGCTTGCAATTGTAATGTATTTAAAGTTGCAAGTCTTTCTTCTGTTCTTTCTGCTTGTAGTTGAATGTCATAGTCTTCAAAGTTTATGTCATCTATAAGACCTGGATCAGGCAAATTAAAACTTGCACAACTTAATCCATGAGTTAAAAATACTTCTTGGATTTCCATTAACGCTTTTAAGTGTGCAATGGGTTCATTGTATCGTCGCATAAAGTCTTCAGCCATATTACTTTTAAAAGTCTCCCACAAAGCTAATTCATTTGGAGCATTTGAGAAGATACAAATAAAAGCAAATTGTTCTCTCATCTGTCGTGGCATTTGACATTGTGCTGCTTCTTCTAAACATCTTTCCCATTCTGTATCATCTGATAGTAAGTTTCTATGTCTTGCAGCTAAATGGAAGGATTCATATACAATGTCATTAACAGTTCTTAAGTGTTCAAAACTTTGTGCTCTAGGAACATTTAAAAGTAATATCCGTAAGCAAAAACGTTCAACATCTCTTGGACTGACTGTGTAAATTCTTGGAAATTTTTTATTGCCTCTGCTTTTTCTTGTTCTCCATAATCCATTCACAAAAACATAGTGATATGGAATTTCAATATATAAGTATTGTGTTGCTTCAGAATCAGTGGAATTTAATTCAAACCATGCAGTTAGTGTAGTGTGACGATCTTCACTTTGGGCCAATGCATTCATTTCATTTCTAGCATGGAAATAGACTAAATTTCGTTGTGGCAAATGTACTGCTAACCTATATACTGCATGTGATCTATCATGCATTTCAAATTTTAAAAGCCGCCACATAGCTTCTGGTGCACTGACATAGCGAGCATCTACATGAGATGCAAGTTCATCATGTACTAACTCACTACATTCAGGGTTGTCTGCACTTTTGACGACTACAGTAGCTGCATCGTAGCCTTTGTAAATATATTTGTAGACATATTTAATGGATTTGATAGAAGTGCAGGCTTCTACGTTGATGTGGGCATTGTACTTCATGAGTAAATGTGGATTGTAGGGTACTACATATCTATTGTCCACTTTTTTTCCACGAATAATGGCACTATCTCCTTCTTTTCTTTTATAAAGTGGATATCCATCACAATTGGCATAGGTTTTGTCTCTATAATCTTTTGGAAATTCTTTGGAACATTTATTATTTTCCATACATGGTGATTGTGGATTAAGGTCACCACAGGGTCCATGAATCATGCGATGAGTAACAATCTCATATAGTCTACCATATAGTTCTGGATCTGGTAGTTCAGCAACAATGACTGCATCCACTTTGTCCGAAGAATCTAATTTATCTTTTTCTTGAAGTATTATTAGAAGATGTGCATGTGGAAGGCCTCTTTTTTTAAATTCAATGGTATATACATAAGCAAGACATTTGCCAAATAACGGATTTATAGTGAAGTCACGTATTAATTAATTTAATTTAATCTTAAAAACTCTGGCTTCTAAATCTGGTCGATCTGAAGCAGTTTGTCCAAGAAGTAGATTTTGTGTAATTTCTGGCCATTGTGGAATACATGTAAATGTCAGAAATAAATCTGGTTTGCCAAATTTGGTGACAATAGCGATAGCATAATTGTATCTTTCTCTCATATTTCGAGGAGATCCTTGAAAGGAAGATGGTAAAATGATGGCTTTGCCAGCTGTCATGTCTCTGCTTGTAGCCACGTCAGCAACATAGTCCATGAGTCCAGAATATTGTTCTACACTGAGTTTATCTTGTTGATATTTGATAAAGTTTAAATTATTTGCCTCAACTTGCAAATAAGAATCAATAATCCATTGTTGGGTTAGTTTTCCTCCACATAAAATTGGATTAAATCCATGTCGAATGGCAATTTGAGCTACTTTAAATTCAAGCATAGAAACATTATTTCGGATTCTGGCTTTAGCATTTGGGTAACTGGGAAATGTTAATTTTGGTTGCCAACCTGCTTCTCCGTGTGGGAAAAAGATGGGATATGTCATTGGATCTAAATTTGGACTTAAGATACTCATATTAATGAACGGTTGCTCCTCATTTCTGGGATACATTCTAATGTCTCTTTTAAATGGTGGTTCTCCTTCATCATTCTGAAACACCATTGCAACCTCATTTGATGTTGGCAAGTTATAACGACGTTTATCAGTATGTCTGTCTCTTTTGAGCACCATATTAACCTTGGGCATTGGTAATTGATGTCTTTGTGCATGAAGTAGTTGTTCATTTTCTACTTCTGCCAATTTTTTATAAGCTTTACTGTAGGGATTGTTGTCCATAATGTTATTTAGCTCTATAAAAACACTGTGTAAGCATTTTTTATTTTCTTCCATCTGCATACGTTGGTCAACAGCTTCCATTGTATCTAGGACATATAGTTGAGCAAATTTTCTTTGATCTCCTTCCTCTGGATGTAAATGGGAAGTGCGATGATAAATTTGTCCTTGCACTTTAAAACAGTAAGGACCATGTCCTGGTACATTAGCAGCTAATGTTGCCCCCATAGATGCAAAGGATATGGCACTATTGTAGGATCTTATGTTTGTTTTAAAAATTTTGTAGTTTGGAAAAGTAGGTTCAGTCATAATGTTTTGTAAATAGATAGGAAATTCTTTCCTTTCTGGAAGCTTGAACTTGCCTTTTTGACAGCAACTAATAAATTGGCCATCTCTGGGTCTCTCCTGTTTAAAATAATAAGCCTCACAAAACTGACATTGAGTAGTCATGTCCCCACAACTATGAACCTCTACTGCTAAAGACTTGAGTAAAGGACAATTCGCAAAGCATATTGGATTTTGAGTTTCATATTCATCAGGTGAAATGTCATATAATGTTTCAACAGGTTCTAAATGTTTAGTTTTTTTCGTGGCTTTTCTTGGTATATGTTGTATTGTTTGAGGTAAAATGTCATGTAATGTTTCATGAACCGGTTCTAAATGCTTTGTTTTTTTCGTTGCTTTTTTTTGTATCCCTTGTATTTTTTCAGCTAAAATGTCATCTGATGTTTCAGCAACAGGTTGTAAATGTTTTATTTGCTTGTTGTTTTTTTTTTGTCATATCTTTAATTTCTGCAGGTGACAGTCTTTTGCTTGCAATTCTTTTACGTTCTTTTTCTCGTCGAATTTCCTTCTTCTCCGGTGTCTGCTGGCTGTCTGCTCTCTGTCGTCGTTCTCTAGCTTGGCGTCTTTTCTTTTCTTGTTTACTCTCGTTATCAGCCATGTTAATCTGTAAAAATAAAATAATGTATCTTTAGTTTATTTTGATATGTTAAGTTTGTTTTCATCAAAAATTGTTATCAACAGTGTGTTTACATTTTATACTTAATCAATATCAATTTTGTCAATTGAATAGAGGTCTAAATAAGGTCATTATATAATTTTTTAAATAATTTTTTATTTAGTAAACATGTATCCAAAAGCAAGTTTTTCACTAACAAAAAAGTTTTTTGAAAAAAGAAAAAAATGGTTTTATTTACAGCACTATTCAATTTGTCAAATGGCAATTCAATGAGGGTCTAGTACTGGAAATGTCCAATGCGAAATTGTATAGAGTCTGTGTTTAGAGCCTTTTTTTGGAGTATGCATTATTTTTTTCTGGCTACATTGAAGTTTGTATTTACTGTTAAAGATTATTGTCCCTAAAAGACAAAGAAGAGATAGCAGAAAAATGTGTTAGTTATATTTTTTTCAAAGTTATAGTTACTGGTGGTTTTTTTGAAATTTTATTTTCTGTTGACATCGATACAAAGCTAAGATATTTATTTATTTTTCTCTTTTTTTACTTGTTATACTGTACCTTGGTTGAAGTTTGATTTCAAGCAGAAACTTTGTTGGTCCTGTGTTGAAAGCCTTCGTCCGATGGTCAGGTCCTGTGTTGAAAGTCCTCGTCCAATCGTCTGGTCCTCTGTTGAAAGTCCTCGTCCGATGGTGTAGTCCTCTGTTGAAAGTCCTCGTCCGATGGTCTGGTCCTGTGTTGAAAGTCCTCGTCCGATGGTGTAGTCCTGTGTTGAAAGTCCTCGCCCGCTGGTCTGGTCCTCAGTTGAAACTCCTGGTCCGATGGTCTTCACGCAGTATCTGTTGAAAATAAAAATGAAAATGTTATTTGATTTGAATGTATTTGTATTAACTAAAAAATTACATTATTTCTGTGTATTGTATCTGTTATGGTGAATTGTTCCACTATTTATTTGTTTGTGCAACCTTTTCAAAATACTTTAAATGTATTTTTATATTGCATTGATAATTTTTTTATACTGTAATAATTTTTTTGTGAGTTATTTTGTATATGATTGCACTGGTTTTAGCATTATCCTATTTTCTTTTCAGCACTTTTGGTATACTTATTTAGGCTTCTTTGTAAGGCTTATAGGTTGTTAAAGATTCTTAAATATTAAAGAAGAATATTAATTTAGTTTCCTATGTGTTTGTGTGATTTTTTTGACAATCCTGTTTAGTACACACCACTTTTGCTATGCTTATTTAGGCTTCTTTCTAAGGCTTATAGGTAGTTAAACATGAAATACCAATATCAATGTAGTTTGCTATGTGTTTGTGAGAGTTTTTCTACAATCCTGTTTGGTGCGCACCACTTTTGGTATGCTTATTTAGGCTTCTTTCTAAGGCTTATAGGTTGTTAAACATGAAATAAGAATATTAATTTACTTTGCTATGTGTTTGTGTGAGTTTTTGTACAATCCTGTTTGGTGCGCACCACTTCTGGTATGCTTATTTAGGCTTTTTTCTAAGGCTTATAGGTAGTTAAACATGAAATAAGAATATCAATTTAGTTTGCTATGTGTTTGTGAGAGTTTTTCTACAATCCTGTTTGGTGCACACCACTTTTGGTATGCTTATTTAGGCTTCTTTCTAAGGCTTATAGGTTGTTAAACATGAAATAAGAATATTAATTTACTTTGCAATGTGTTTGTATGAGTTTTTGTACAATGCTGTTTGGTGCGCACCACTTTTCATATGCTTATTTAGGCAATTTTCTAAGGCTTATAGGTTGTTAAACATTAAATAAGAATATTAATTTACTTTGCTATGTGTTTGTGTGAGTTTTTGTACAATCCTGTTTGGTTCACACCACTTGTGGTATGCTTATTTAGGCTTTTTTCTAAGGCTTATAGGTTGATAAACATTAAATAAGAATATTAATTTACTTTGCTATGTGTTTGTGTGAGTTTTCCTACAATCCTGTTTTGTGCGCACCACTTTTGTTGCGCTTATTTAGGCTTTTTTCTAATGCTTATAGGTTGTTAAACATTGAATAAGAAAGTGAATTTAGTTTGCTATGTGTTTGTCTGAGTTTGTTACAATCCTGTTTTGTGTGTACCACTTTGTGTGTACCATATGTTGCATACTTTGGGCCTCATTCAATTGCAGTTTGGCCACTACAATAGGGTCCTCATTCAATTGCAATTTTGCCAATTGAAGAGGGCTCTATATAAGCACATAACATATTTTTTGACGGAAGTTTTTAGTTAGTGAAGACCTTGATTTTGGATAGAACTTCAGTAACTAAAAAGTTCTGTATAAAAAATATGTCATGTGCTTATATAGAGCCCTATTCAATTGGCCAACTCGCAATTGAATGAGGCTCATAGTTGGTTTCTTTTTTTATACTTAATACTTTACCTTGATTGAAGTGTCGAATGACAGAGGGTCCCCTCCTGCCAATCTTAATCCGCCAGTCTTCTTGTAGTGTCTGTTTGAAAAAGAAAGTGAAATGGTTAATTGTATATTTCTTATTTTTGATTTAGCAAAGCATGGCCTTTTCAGCATGTAATGTATTGTTCTATCTTACCTGTTCTTCTTTGTTGGTGTTCTTTAAAAGGGATTGTGCTTCACAATGCACGGTGCAAATTGTTGAGTGACGCTGTTGATGCACAGTCTGTTTGAATATTAAAAGAAGTAGAAAGATTGAGTTTTAGGTAATATTTAAATATACTTCTGTAATTATTTTCAATTAACATTATTTTTTGGGGGGGGCTACACACATATGTCACATACATGAAGCACATTTTCAGAGTTCAATGTAATTTTTTTGTATGCGTGTGACATATCACTATAGATGAATGATATTTTAATTGTTAAATAAACCTTATTTTTTGTTTTTTCCAACACACATAAATGTGTGTGTGACATGTGACTATAGATGATACACATATATGTGCGTGTCACATATCAGTATACATGACTCATATTTTAATATTACAATTTATTTTTTTTCTAATGTCATTTAAATGTAGTTTTTTAATTTGTTTGTTTTAAGATAATTTTGTTGCAGGGGCAATACACATAAATGTGCGTGTCACATGTCACTATACATGATACACATATATGTGCGTGTCACATGTCACTATACATAAACCCCTTTTTGATATTGAAATGATTTTGTTATTTTTTTTGTTAAATGAACCTTATTTTTTTTGTGGGCCTACACACATAAATATGTGTGTGACATGTGACTATACATGATAGACATAAATGTGCGTGTGACATGTGACTATACATGATAGACATAAATGTGCGTGTGACATGTGACTATACATGATAGACATTTTTTTTTTTTGTGGTGTCTTTATAATAAAATGTAATATATTATAGCTTACCTCTCAGTTGTAATTTGCACAATGGAAAGTAGTAAATTAGGAAACAATTCTCTTCTGAAGTAAGAGCAGCAGTTAACTCTGAAGTCACTCTGTTCATCACCTGAATAGAAATGTAGAAATTTCTGGAAAGTAGGCAGTATTTATAACCTTGTAGAAATTTTGGGAAAGTAGGCAGTATTTTTTTAAACTTTCAAGTGCCTCAGAACGTTATAATGCAATACGCATGCGCTATTTGCGTTCCAGCTTTCAATTTGCGTTCCATCCGCCATTTTGTGCGTAGTAGTGTTCAAAATTGTGTTTAACTGTGACTGTGGTGCGTTCTTCATAGTATGTGTTTCATTTTTCTGAGTTACTGCAGTGTAGTTACGTCTGAAGCCTCGTTTTCGTTTTGTTTGGCGGCCATTTTTTCTGTCGCTTAGCCGATTTTCAGCCGTTTAAACTCATTTTTTTAACTTAAATGGACGTGTAAATGAACGTTTGGAGGTGCCTGATGCCCCCCCTTGCTGTAAGTAAGCTTTTTATGTGTTCGTTGTGTTTATTTCTTGTGTTTGTGATGTTTTGATGCGCGGCGTTTGTAATGGGTCTTTTGCAGACGTATTTTTTTCCGATGCAGCCGTATTTTGTTGCGATGTTGGCGTATTTTTTTGCGATATACGCAGTTAGTTTTTACGTGTACGACGCAGTGTATTTGTTTCTAAGTCGTGCGTATGTGTGTTAAGAGCGTGTGAAGGGCCTTTTTTACAGGTTTTTTGTTAAGTCTTGCTTGTGTGTGTCTGGGTGTAAGCGGGTGTGAGGGGCCTTTGAGATTTTTTTTGTTAAAAAGTCGTGTATGTGTATGTGTGTGTTAACACAGCCGACGTTGGGATGCTCCCACCACCGCAAATGCGGACCCTCGCTTCGCGAGGATCCGCATTTGTGGGGACGTTGTTGGGTTTTTGTTGGCTGGGAGGTTTGGTTTATTTTGTTTAAACTGTCGTGTGTATGTATGTGTGTGTTAACACAGCCGACATTGAGCCTCCACCTCCGCAAATGCGGACCCTCGCTTCGCGAGGATCCGCATTTGCGGGGACGTTGGGATGCTCCCACCCCCGCAAATGCTGGTCCTCGCGAAGGGACGCAGTTCTTGAGCAACGGCCCGTACGCTCACAACTATATATGTGATCTGTACACTAAAGAGGATATATTTTTTCATATGTGTATATTTGTAAGATGATTTAAATATATGATATTATACATAATCTAAATCCAGTTGACTCATTAAAATCATGTTTTGTCAGTTAGGTAAACATATTTTTTTTCTCTTTATTAATAGATAAATGAAGCTAAACAAAAAAAAAATACTGTTTTGTTCCATTTATATGTAGCTGGAAAGGATCAATATGAGGAATAACCAAAAGAGCCCAGTCAGCTCCGGGAGAGCAGCCAATCTGTATGCTTCAGTAGAGCTCAGTAAAACAAATTGCTTTTCAGTCAAAGTTGACATTTTCAAATGTAGTTCTCAATCCTGTCACACCAAAGCCACTTGGATACAAAACCTCTTTCATTCCTCTTAAGGTATAAAATGTTGACAATTAAATTGGTGTTATGTTAAAAAAATACTTATAATTATGTCTGGTTCCAATGTCATTGATAAAAGAAAAATACTAAATAATATTGTCCATTTTGAATGTAACAGGTTTCCACTTTCTCCTGAAAATATCATTAGGCTTTTACATCAGCCTTCAGCATATGTACTTAGTGCATTTTATATGAGAGCTCACAGATGGACAGATGGAATGCTTCCAAAACATCTTGGTAGAAACTTACAAAAACATGTAAAAGGACAGATAAATGTCTCCAGAGTAGGCAGGATTTACTGATAATGATCCTGCAGAGCTAGGTAAACATGACATATTTCTGAAAAGGAAAATCTGTTGAGATATTTAATTAACATAACTAGACCATGGATTATGAAAGAAAAATAAAATGATTATATAAATAAAAAGTATGTGTGTGTGTGCATACATAATGGATGATAAATTTCAGAAATTGGAGATATTTTAAAAACAAATATCAGATTATTAAAAAAAAACATTTTAATGATTTCAAACATGTTATCCGTGGCATGCTAAATATGTTTATTTAAATTAACACTATTAAAATAATGAAAATGTAATAATAAATGATGTATCATGTTTATGATATGATCATTTGAAGAGCAACATGTTTTTTTTAAAAGTTAATAAAAAGCTTCTAGTGTATTACCTGCTGTGTACGACAATATACAATACTGTGCATTTCTGTTTCTCTCTTTCAACCTCCCAAACCAGTGGACTTTTCTGTCATCCAAGGTGGGTAAAAAATTCAAGTCTGATTTCAATTGTTTGACTTTGCAAATACAAGCTACCATTTATCAATTTAAATAATTTAAAGGAGATTGTAGACGAACCATTCAGAGGCAATGATTTGGAAGCCAAGTAAATTCACTCCCACATAAAGGCCTGGATCTACCTTTTTTTTTTTTGGAGCTCCTGGGAGTGCGTGTGCAAAGTGTGCACGCACCCATTTTCTCCTTTTCTGTGCGTGTATATCACTCTCCTGATGTGTAAGCAAATTACAGACATTTCCCCATAACAGCCATTGTTACAGCATAACTTCTCATACACAAAGTGAGCTATTGCTGGTTTGTTAAAAGCATGTGATGGTGGGCTGTCGATTTCAATCTTCTTCAGTTAAGAAATGCTTTCTGTTCTCTCAATCATACCTCCACTGAAAAGACAGGATCCAGCTCTCATGAAGTAACAAAATAGATTCCTTTACTCATAAATAGAGACAACAAAAAATCAGATTTTTCAAAAAAATGTTTGGGTCCATGACTTACACATACTGGACAATCAAGTGTCTTTTTTCTTGAGTTGCAGTGGACCTTTAATGACAAAAATGAACGCCATTACTAATGTAAGGGATCTGTGAGTGTGTGATCAGGATGTGTCTCACCAGCTATCGGCCCCTCCTTACAATACATCATATACAGATGTTCATCGTTTACATTTATTTGTGTGTAGTATATTTCTGAAGGTGGGCAGTCAGCCAGACATATCATGATCACTTAGTCCACACAGGCGCACACACAGACACACAGACGCACACACACAGACACAACACAATAGATGCAAAAACAAGTGGAATAATAAAAACATGACAAGATGGCTGGCAGAGAAACCTGCTTTAATTTGCAGGAGAGCTGCCCGTTATCCAGAGTACTGAGTCAGAGAGATCTCTTTGGTTCCACTACCCACCGGGGATTTGAGTAGGAGAGTGTTCCATGGTGCACTGAGCATGAGAGAATACATGGCTAATTTCACAGACTCTCCCGCCACTTGTCCATTCTGAGTTGTTGTATCACATATATTTTAGTTGTGCCAGACTGCAGCCCCTCTTGTCACTCTTGAGGGGCCTCCACCTGCATTTCTGGCTGCATTTCTCCCCATACTTATTTATTTTTGAGTGTTGATTGTCCCATGGCACTAGGGCCGGGGACCTCCTCGTCAACCTTCTCCTGGCATTAGCCAAGCTGACTATATATGAGTCCAGGAAGCAGTGTTTAACAGAGGGGGTTCCATTGTCGCCTGAGGCCATGTTCCGAGCACTGGTGCGCTCCCGTATCCGGGCGAAGTGTCATCTGGCTTTGTCCACTGGGAGGATGGATGAGTGTATCTCCAAGTGGGCTGTAGATGGTGTGCTCTGCTCGATGTCCCCCCATCCGGTTACCTTTAAGCTTACCCTCCTTATCTAATTTTGTTTATTTTACAGTTTAATGTTTAATTTTTAATGGTTGGATATATCCCACCAGACAACCAGGTGAGGATGTGAGGAACTATGGATTGGCTCTCTATAAAGGCCAATCTATGGTTATTCTCTGAAAATATACTGAGTCAGTGTGACCTTTTTGGTTCCACTACCCACCCGGGATTTGAGTTGGAGAGTGCTCCATGGTGCACTGAGCATGAGAGAATACATGGCTAATTTCCCAGACTCTCCCACCACTCTTCCATTCTGTAACAATAGACTTTGTATCATATTTATTTTAGTTGCGCCAGACTGCAGCCCCTCTTGTCATTCTTGAGGGGCCTCCTCCTACAATTCTGGCTGCATTTCTCCCCACAACTTTTTATTTTTGGGAGCCCAGTGTTCTGGGTCAACAGGCCCAGGAACCTCCTTGTCAACCTGCTCCTGGCATTAGTCAAGTCCAGGAAGCAGTGTTTGGCCAAGGAGGTTCCCTTATGATGTGAGGCCATGTTCCGGGCACTGGTGTGCTCCTGTATCCGGGTGGAGTCCATCGGGAGGATGGATGCTTTTATCTCCCAGAGGGCTGTAGATGGTGTATTTTGCTCGGTATGAGGATGGATGAGTGTATTTCCCAGTGGGCTGTAGCTGGTGTACTCTGCTTAGTATCCCACTATCCGGTTTCTTTTTTCCTCACCATCCTTATTTAATATTTTGATTATTTTACAGTTTGCTTTTACTTACCCCTACCATCTTGTGGTGGTATAAATCAGATTACACTGGTTGGCCCAATAAAAAGCATATCAGAGAAGCTCTGGTGTCAGAGAGACAGAGAAGCTTTGTGCTACATGATGTGGAGGTGCAGATCAGGGAGGTGGTGACATACAGACCCCTCATGCATTATGTCAGTGAGCACAAGGTACTGACCTGACAATCATGCAGTTCCCTCAGACAATATAACCAGAATAGAGCCAACTTGTATGTCACACCCTCCCCCTCATAATACAGGCTCCATTAACGCTTGACAATAACTGGGACTATTTGCCCGAGGTAGCACCAGCTTTGCATAAAACATTATGAGGGAAAAAAAAAAAATATATATATATATATTGTGGATGATAAAACCCCAGTAATATCTATATGTATATATCCTATAGAACATTAATGTGTGTGTGTGTATATTCCAACTTACTATTTCTGCACTGCAATGACAGTCTAACAGTTCCTTGTGTTACTTTACTTCCTCTAGTGGAACTTTAGTTTAGTGGTCAGTCAGTGAACTGCAGTATTTCAATTTTTCAGTCAGAAATCCATTATGTAATGCTTTTTAACCCCCAAAACAGGCACCCCTAACAGGAAGGTGCCCCTAGGTAGCTGCCTAGTTTACCTAATGGGTAATTCGGGCCATTCCCACATACACATATACCCATTTCCTGCAACTATCTTCATCCTCTTAAATCCATAGTGGTAAAGAAAATCCCTTGGTTGCTGGCCGATGACGTCATTACAGAGCGTCTAGGAAGCACACAGGAACGCCAAATTCCATTAGGATAGCTTTATTGTGATTATCTGCATCCAACTTTGCTAATACCCACCTATGAAATACTTATTAGAGAGGGATATATTCATGGAGCAGCAGACTTTATATTAGCATCAGTACTATCTTTGTGACTTCCTCAATTTTTGGCTTTTTATATATATAAACAACAATCATGTGTATGGACCTTAATTTCATATACATTTTCAATAGTGCAATATTAAGCACTTTTAGTACCTTATAATTGTGGGAAGATCCCCAAGTAACACTTAGTCACTTTACATTGATTAATTCACAGTTTATTTGCACAATAGGACTCTTTTGGGTCCTAATTCACTTGAGTATTAGCTCCAGCACTTAGACCTTTTTGCCTATTTTCTCTTCATCATTGTATCCAATCATCTGGTTGTTGTTATGCTTAAGGCAGTTTAACCAGTAGAGGTATTAATATATTTATTATTTGGCAGCTGTAGCGTCGTGTGTTTAGTTTTTTATTACTTTCATTGGTTTTATAATAATTATTAAAAGTTATGTTTTATTGGCTACTATTGATTATAGTAGATTCCTAGGAGTGCACCACTACAAAGGGATTTTCTTTTCTTTTCTTTACCATTATGCATTACATTATGGATCTCTGGTAGCACCCTACCTTATCAAAAGTTCCTGGGCTCAATGCTTAGAGCTACTTCATTTGTCCTTTTTATATTTCTTCTTATATACAGTTTCATTTTACTCTCCTTCATTATTTTTACATAAGTGATTTAAGATAAGCAATAATGTGCTGTATAGTTATCCCAGAATCTCCATTAAGCTAATGACCTAAGCCATTTTAAAAGGGAGTGTACGCAGTGTATTTATTGACTTTTGCTTCTTTCTTATTTTATGTAAAATCATACTTATTTCACAAAAATTTTAATAGGATAATCAGACGTCCTAGAGCAGTAAAGGTTTTTATTGAAAAGATTGAGTGTACATATATAGGTCCTGGATACAGATGGAGCTACGGATGATGTAGGTTGGTGCAATGCACCAGGTCCCACCTCTTGGTGGAACCTAGTGAAGTCTAATTTTTTTTTTATAGATCTTGGCCCCCTTGGTCCTCTTGGCCGCCTCACCAGCACTCCCTCCATCTTAAAGACTTCCTATGATGTTTTGCCTTTCTAATGCTTTCAGTTAGCTTTTTCCAAGTTGTTTTTGTTGTTGTTGCTAAGAGCTTGGCTAAATTCCAGTGTGAGCAGGGGTTGTTGTTATGTACACTGATGGCAGTTTACATCAGAAAGATGGAGGATGTGCTGGAGCCGCGGGAGAGTCAGAGCTGGAGATCAGTGAGAAGTCTGTGTGAGTGCTTGTCTATGTATATTTGTTAGTGGTAAAGAAAATCCCTTAGTCGCTGGCCGATGACGTCATTACAGAGCATCTAGGCAGCACACACATCTTTTTTTAAAGGCCCCAGAGACTGCAACACCTAAGCAAGAGGCACCACTAACCAAACACTGCTATGAAGACCACGGAACTCTCCAAACAAGTAAGGGACAATGTTTTTGAGTACAAGTCAGGGTTAGGTTATAAAAAAATATCCATATCTTTGATGATTCCCAGGAGCACCATCAAATCTAATCATAACGAAATGGAAAGAACATGGCACAACAGCAAACCTGCCAAGAGACGCCGCCCACCAAAACTCACGGACCAGGCAAGGAGGGCATTAATCAGAGAGGCAGCACAGAGACCTAAGGTAACCCCAGAGGAGCTTCAGAGTTCCACAGCAGAGACTGGAGTATCTATATATAGGACGATAATAAGCCGTACTCTCCATAGAGTTGGGCTTTATGGCAGAGTGGCCAGAAGAAAGCCATTACTTTCAGCAAAAAACAAAATTACACGTTTTGAGTTTGCAAAAAGGCATGTGGGAGACACCCAAAATGTATGGAGGAAGGTGCTCTGTTCTGATGAGACTAAAATTGAACTTTTCGGCCATCAAAGAAAACGCTATGTCTGGCGCTAACCCAACACATCACATCACCCAAAGAACACCATCACCACAGTAAAACATGGTGGTGGCAGCCTCATGCTCTGGGGTTGATTTTCAGCAGCTGGGACAGGGAAACTAGTCAGTGTTGTGGGAAAGATGGATGATGCTAAATACAGGGATGTTCTTGAGCAAAACCTGTACCACTCTGTGCGTGATTTGAGGCTAGGATGGAGGTTCATCTTCCAGCAGGACAATGACCCCAAACACACTGCTAAAGCGACACTTGAGTGGTTTAAGGGGAAACATGTAAATGTGTTGGAATGGCCTAGTCAAAGCCCAAACCTTAATCCAGTAGGAAATCTGTGGTCAGACTTAAAGAATGCTATTCACAAGCGCAAACCATCCAACTTGAAGGAGCTGGAGCAGTTTTGCAAGGAGGAATGGGTAAAAATCTCAGTGGTAACATGTGGCAAGCTCATAGAGACTTATCCAAAGCGACTTGGAGCTGTTATTGCCACAAAAGGTGGCTCTACAAAGTATTGACTAGGGGGGGGGGATAGTTATGCACATAGACTTTTTCTGTTATTTTGTTCTATTTTTTGTTTGCTTCACAATAAAAAAAAACATCTTCAAAGTTGTGGGCATGTTCTGTAAATTAAATGATGCAAATCCTTTTTTTTACACATGTCAAAATGCTTATACCTTCCAGCTTCTAATACATACATATTACCGCTGCATGGTGGATATAATTAATTATATAGGCATTTGTAGATAGTGCACAGTAAATACACAGGAATACTGTAAGTACAATACGCTTACTACACTTGTACTTTTACAAAGTACATTTACTGACTTTTCATGAACATTTACTATTACACTTCTCATTGTTCACAGTGATGCAATTTCAAGCACTTACAGTAACAAAATTAAAGGTCTGCATGTATAGTAGAGCAAATATGTTTAATCACATTTTTATTTGCTTGACTCTATGCATAATTTTTTTTTGAATGTGTCTCATCGCTATTTTTTTGTCATAATCTGTTGCATTATTTACTGGTAGGGACACGCAGCACTGATTTGCTTTATTATAGTGCAAAAAGAGCACAAGGAGCTTCAGGGATGAGCAGCAATATCGGTCTGAAAGCTCATAATGCACTACTTGCACTGTGACAAGTGTGTTAAATGCTGCACAACCTACAAGTAAACAATGCATCAGATTATGATAAAAGATAAGAGGAGAATTAAACCAGCAGAAACACTTTAAAAAGATTGATTACACCTTGAAACAAACAAATAGTAAATTGGAAAAATCTAACCTTTGTGGGTGCAAATATTGATTTAATGTTTTTCTGCAATGTGTGTCATTTGTGATAAGTGCTGTAAATTAATTATACCTTTGAAACATGATTGTACATAACAGAAAAGCAGGTGAATCATTTCAGTGTATTAAACAGAAAAAAAATATATATACCGGTAAATATTTCTTGCCATTAGTGAAATCCTATCAAGCAGTATGTACATTGCAGAATACAAACAGATTTTAAAAAATTATTCATTACCGAAGTTAACAAACCGTTGATTCTCTTAATTGCAGGCAATTAATGATAGATAATTCATTTTCTTCAGTGTCACAGTAAGTTAGGCATAAGTAAAAGATTGACTAATTAAATGTTTCTAAATAAGTACCAATGTAAAGAAAATGTATGTAAATATAGAAATAAAATGTCAAGTTTTTAATTAATCATATTAGTTTTAAAGAATCACTTTAGTCACTTTAGTTTTGAAAATATATTTTTACACAGTTACACTTGTTAATGGGTAAATTGTATTATAGAATTTAAAGAAAATAATATAACATCTAACTGGTTACCTTTTTATTACCTTTTTTTGTGAAATTTAATTTGAGCCCTTGCTCAGTAATTTTATTTTATTTCTCTTGAGAAGCATAGTTAATTGTGTTAAATCAATAAGCTTGCCAGGTAGGTAAAATAATGAGTTTTTTGCTGTGGTATGTTAGTTTCATTTGCACACCTGGACGCACATACACATTTTAAAAGAGATTCATTGGTCCTACTCCACAAATGTAAATATATATATATATATATATATTGTGACCGTTTGCCAGTTAGATGAGATGACACGCAAGTGGAGTATGGAGTTCGTGACAGGAGTGACGGAGTTAAAACTTCTGAAGAACTCCTAATTGGTGCAACTTCCCTTTAAAAGCCTGGAAAGTAGACATGGAAGGGGGTGTGGCTGGCTAGGCTCTGGGCAGGCTGTGTGCTGCCAGAGCAAGTCAGAGAGTGGAGCTGACAGAGGATCCTGTGTGGAGTTACATTGAGCAAGCCTGTAAGTGTTCACCTCATTTACTGTGGCTGCGAGTACTGAGACAACAGCAGGAAGTGTGGGCTGTTTGCAGGCGCAGGACGCTTAGAGCTGGAAGAGTGAATACAGCCTCAGGAAGCCAAGTAAGTGTGAAGGGATTAGTGAGAATCCCCAGGCAGAGTTGCCTTAAAGGCCTAGCGGGTGTGAAGCTGACAGAGGTCTCAGAAGGAAGGTACCAAGACGTATTATGCCCCAGGGAAGAGGCTGAGTTTGAAGAGAGAAGGGTGAAGGGATTAGTGAGAATCCCCAGGCAGAGTTGCCTTAAAGGCCTAGCGGGTGTGAAGCTGACAGAGGCCTCAGAAGGAAGGTACCAAGACTTATTATGCCCCAGGGAAGAGGCTGAGTTTTGTCGAATGAAGTTAATGCAAGTAGAGTCGTGAAATTTAAGGGTCCCTGGGGTGAAGCATACGGGAGAGACGGGCGGGCCCTATGCTTCATCCGGGAAGGTGTAAAGAGTACCGTGGAAGAGACTTCCAGATGTACTAGAGGTTATGTGTATCCTGACCACAAGGTGGCAGTAGCAGTAAGAAGAGATTATGTGTATCCTGACCACAAGGTGGCAGTAGAAGTAAGAAGAGATTATGTGTATCCTGACCACAAGGTGGCAGTAGAAGTAAGAAGAGAGTATGTTTACAAGTTTACAAGTGGATTTACCTTAAAGAGTAAAGGCTGAGAAACTGCAGAGTGCACTAATTGTGCCCAGGTGAGAGGGGTGTGGCTTGACTGTTAAACTTGTATAAAAGGTTTGTGAGCTGGTTTGGGGTCTGTTTACAAGTGGATTTACCTTAAAAAGTAAAGGCTGAGAAACTGCAGAGTGCACTAATTGTGCCCAGGTGAGAGGGGTGTGGCTTGACTGTTAAACTTGTATAAAAGGTTTGTGAGCTGGTTTGGGGTCTGTTTACAAGTGGATTTACCTTAAAAAGTAAAGGCTAATAAACTGCAGAGTGCACTAATTGTGCCCAGGTGAGAGGGGTGTGGCTTGACTGTTAAACTTGTATAAAAGGTTTGTGAGCTGGTTTGGGGTCTGTTTACAAGTGGATTTACCTTAAAAAGTAAAGGCTAATAAACTGCAGAGTGCACTAATTGTGCCCAGGTGAGAGTGGTGTGGCTTGACTGTTAAACTTGTATAAAAGGTTTGTGAGCTGGTTTGGGGTCTGTTTACAAGTGGATTTACCTTAAAAAGTAAAGGCTAATAAACTGCAGAGTGCACTAATTGTGCCCAGGTGAGAGGGGTGTGGCTTGACTGTTAAACTTGTATAAAAGGTTTGTGAGCTGGTTTGGGGCCTGTTTACAAGTGGATTTACCTTAAAAAGTAAAGGCTAATAAACTGCAGAGTGCACTAATTGTGCCCAGGTGAGAGGGGTGTGGCTTGACTGTTAAACTTGTATAAAAGGTTTGTGAGCTGGTTTGGGGCCTGTTTACAAGTGGATTTACCTTACAAGTAAAGGCTGATAAATTGCAGAGTGCACTAATTGTGCCCAGGCGAGAAGGCAGAAGTTAATAGAAACCGGAGAAGGGGAACTTGTGAGCTTGCGAACATTTTCAGTATCAAGTGCAATTCTAGTAAAAGCCTAGGAGTTTAAATAAAAGGAGGGCCTTCAAAGAAAAGGGAGGGCAGATTTATAGTGCAAAGGAGGAAAACTTTATATAAATATATTATATTATATTCTTTATTTTTCCCACTGAAATTTCGTAGACAATAATAATAATTATGAGTCAGTCCAGTGGCAACCTTATTCAGTGTACATCCTGTCAAATGTATGCACTACTGGAACATATGATCCAGGGTCCATACCTCTGTGACAGGTGTGAGCATGTTGCCTCTTTGGAAGCTCAAATTGAAGATCTGGAGAGGAGAATTGCAGCACTTAGTGATATTGCTCCACTGGAAAGGGAATTGGTGCTCACGGAGCACAGTTTAGCTGGGCCTAGTATGGAGGGAGGAGCTGGGGCTAGGGAGGATGGCCAGGGAGGTAGCTGGGTTACAGTTACAAGGGGAAGCAGGGGGAACAGGAGGAGGCAGGCCAGTTCTGAGTTGTCAAACACCAACAGATTTGCCAGATTGAGTGAAACTGTTGGCGATGTCCATTCAGGAATGGCAATGCCAGATAGAGCTGTTCCCTCTAACAGCCGGGCGAACAGCTCTACTGGAGAAGAGGGAGGGCAGAATAGGCAGAGCAACAGACATGTTTTGGTGGTAGGGGACTCTATTATTAGGAAGGTAGACAGGGTAATTTGTCACCCAGATCCCAGCAATCGAACAGTTTGCTGTCTCCCGGGTGCTCGGGTTCGGCATGTTGTGGATCGGGTGGATAAATTATTGGGAGGGGCTGGTAATGAACCGGCGGTCTTGGTACACATTGGTACCAATGACAAAGTTAGTGGAAGATGGAGCGTCCTAAAGAATGATTTTAGAGAATTAGGGAATAAGCTTAAAGCAAGGACCTCCAAGGTAGTATTTTCTGAGATACTACCAGTGCCACGTGCTAGCCCAGGGAGGCAGAAGGAGCTTAGGGAGGTTAATGCGTGGCTAAAAAAGTGGTGCAGTGCAGAGGGTTTTGGGTTTTTAGAGCACTGGGCTGACTTCTCACTTGGGTACAATCTCTATAGCAGGGATGGATTGCACCTTAATGATGAGGGCGCTTTTGTGCTAGGGAATAGGATGGTAGAACGGCTGGGGGATTTTTTAAACTTGTAGGTGGGGGGGAGGGACTATATAGAAGTATTGGGGTAAATAGGGTAGAGAGGGAAAGGGATGAATTATTTACCCATGGGGGAGGAGAAGGGGGAGGGTTACAATAGAAAGTAGGGAGATATTAATAGGGGCCTCAAATACAGTGGCAGGCACTTCACATCAGCAGAGCCATAGCAACATAAAGTGTATGATTGCAAACGCAAGAAGTTTGCCTGGGAAAATGGATGAGCTAGAAATATTAGCAGTACAAGAAAAATGGGGCTTAATAGGCATTACGGAAACATGGTGGGATGAATCTCATGACTGGACTGTTAATCTGGATGGTTATAACCTATTTAGGAAAGATAGGGGCAATGGTAAAAGAGGAGGAGGGATCTGTCTTTATGTTAAGCCTGAATTTAAGCCTATAGTTAGAGAAGATATTTATGCTGGCACTAACGGCATCATTGAATCCTTGTGGGTTGAGCTAAATAGTGGAGGAGCTAATTCTAAATGCATATTGGTGGGAGTATGCTATAAACCCCCAAATATAGCTGAAAGTGAGGAAATACAATTATTGTTACAGATTGGAAATGCAGCTAAGCATGGGCAAGTTCTAATAATGGGAGACTTTAATTACCCTGATATAAACTGGATAAACGAGACCAGCAGCTCAGCTAAGGGGAGCAGGTTCTTGAGTACACTCAGGGATCATTATCTAGCCCAGGTAATACAAGAACCTACTAGAAATGGGGCCATCTTGGATTTAGTCATCACAAGTAATATTGATATAATATCAAATGTAAAAATAGGGGAACCCTTGGGGAACAGTGATCACAACACAGTCTCATTTGAGATTGAATACAAAAAACAGAGTTGTAAGGGGCCAACAAAAACTCTAAATTTTAAAAGGGCTAACTTTAATGGGCTACGGGCAGCAATACAACATATAGACTGGGACAAAGAACTTACAGGGAAGAATACTGAAAATAAATGGACAACATTCAAATCCTTACTAAATAAACATACTCATCAGCATGTACCATGTGGAAATAAAATAAATAGGAGTAAATCACATCCCATGTGGCTTAACAATGACTTAAAGATCATGATGAGGAAAAAGAAGTATGCATTTAAATTATACAAGAAGGAGGGAACAGAGGCATCTTTATGTGACTATAAGGAAATCAACAAGGCTTGCAAAAGGGCTATTAGACTGGCTAAAGTAGAAAATGAGAAGTCAGTTGCAATGGAAAGTAAGACTAACCCTAAAATATTTTATAAATATATTAATGGGAAGAAGGCCAGGAAGGAATCGATAGGACCATTACAATGTGACACAGGCCATCTGATAATTAGTGACCAGGAAAAGGCAGATGAGCTAAATAGGTTCTTTTCTTCGGTTTACACAAGGGAGGTACCAGTGGTTGGGACACTGCAACATAATGGGGCTACACTACCTTCACTAAATAATTGGTTAACGCAGGAAGAAATACAAAAGAGGTTGGAGAAAATAAATGTTAATAAAGCCCCAGGTCCTGATGGAATACATCCAAGGGTACTGAGGGAGCTGGGTTCTGTAATAGCCAAACCATTATATCTAATCTTTAAAGACTCGCTCACTACAGGGTCTCTACCAGATGACTGGAGAAAAGCAGAGGTGATACCTATATTTAAGAAGGGATCTAGAGCAAATCCGGGGAATTATAGACCAGTGAGCCTCACTTCTGTAGTTGGGAAGCTTTTAGAAGGGTTAATAAGGGACAGAATACAAGAATATGTCTATTTGAACAGGATCATAGGTAGCAGTCAACATGGATTTATGAAGGAAAGGTCGTGTCAGACCAATCTAATTAGTTTTTATGAGGAGGTTAGTAGGAACTTGGATCAGGGCAACTCAGTGGATGTAGTCTTTTTAGATTTTTCAAAGGCATTTGATACAGTGCCACATGGAAGACTAGTGAGCAAACTAAGGGATACAGGAATTGCAGTAAATATCTGCTCATGGATCGAGAGCTGGCTAAAAGACAGGAAGCAAAGGGTTGTTGTAAATGGAACATACTCCGATTGGTCTAATGTGATAAGTGGGGTTCCTCAGGGCTCAGTATTGGGTCCTCTCCTTTTTAACATATTTATTAATGACATTGAAGTAGGACTCGAATGTAGTGTCTCCATTTTTGCTGATGACACTAAGTTGTGCAAGGTAATAAAATCAGATAATGATGTACTTTCCCTACGAAAGGATTTGCATAAATTAGAGAAATGGGCGGCTAAATGGCAGATGAGATTTAATACAAATAAATGTAAGGTTATGCATTTGGGAAGGAAAAATAGCCAAGCAATCTATAATCTTAATGGAGCAAATCTAGGGGTATCAGATATTGAAAGGGATTTGGGAGTACTAGTGGACAACCACCTAGGTAACAGCGCTCAAAGCCAAGCAGCGGCTGCAAAGGCAAATAAAATATTAGCATGTATTAGGAAGGGTATAGAAGCCAGGGAAGAAGATATAATTCTGCCACTATACAAATCTCTAGTACGCCCTCATTTGGAATATGGAGTACAATTTTGGGCACCACCTCACAAAAAAGACATCTTAGAGCTGGAAAAAGTACAGAGAAGGGCTACAAAACTAATAAGGGGAATGGAGGGGCTAAGTTATGAAGAAAGACTAGCAAAATTAAACTTATTTTCGCTAGAAAAAAGGCGTCTAAGAGGAGATATGATTACGTTATTTAAATACATCCAGGGTCCATATAAGGCTTTGTCAAGTGAGCTTTTTGTAGCAAGAGATTTTCAACTGACAAGAGGACATCCGTTGAGGTTAGAGGAAAAAAGATTTCACCTTAAACAAAGAAAAGGGTTCTTCACAGTTAGGGTGGTTAAACTGTGGAATTCTCTACCAAAGGAGGTGGTGACAGCGAATTCGATAGACAACTTCAAAAAGGGGTTAGATATATTTCTGACTAAAGAGGGCATTCAAGGCTATCCTAGATAACTAGCGAAGGAATATTGATCCAGGGAGAAATTTGATCGCCAGTTTCTGGGGTCAGGAAGGAATTTTGCTTTTTTTCCCCCTTATGAGACAATTGGCAAAGTTTCAATGGGGTTTTTTTTATGTTTGCCTTCCTCTGGATCAATTAACAATAATTAACAATTAACAATAATAATAAATAGTCCAAATTAAAAAGATCAATAGAGATCTAAAAAGGTTGAACTTGATGGACTAACTCTTTATTCATTCTCCAATACTATACTATTAATAATTATTTAATCAATAATTTAATTAATAACTAATCCGCATATTGCAGATCAGAGGAGATCTTAACAGGTTGAACTTGATGGACTGAAAGTCTTTTTTCAACCTTAATTACTATGTAACTATGTAACTATGTAACTATGTGTATCCTGACCACAAGGTGGCAGAATAAGTAAGAAAAGATTATGTGTATCCTGACCACAAGGTGGCAGTAGAAGTAAGAAGAGAGTATGTGTATCCTGGCCACAAGGTGGCAAAATAAGTAAGAAGAGATGGTGTGTATCCTGGACACAAGGTGGCAAAATAAATAAGAAGTGATTAATTGTATCCAGGCCACAAGGGGGCACTACTACCTACATAAGAGACTGACTGTATCCTGGCCACTAGGTAGCGCTATTTCCTTGAAGCTACTCCTTCTGAAAGACACAGTGTTGTAGTGTTTTTTCCCTGTCGCAGATAAGCTGCACAGGAGTAGTCAGGGTGTTCCTGAGTTATAGTCAGTTTAAGTAGATGTTTATTTCCGTTATTTTTAAGCAGAGTTACTGCTCAGTTGTTACTTGCATCTGCAAATAAACCAATTTGCTGCATTTCAAG
Organism: Discoglossus pictus; assembly: GCA_027410445.1. NCBI lineage: Eukaryota > Metazoa > Chordata > Amphibia > Anura > Alytidae > Discoglossus > Discoglossus pictus. Next base: position 213,490,266 of record CM050166.1, on the reverse strand, counting down.
CCAGTATCAGACCCTTTTTCAAGAAACCACTGAGTTATACGACCATCCTTGTCACAATATATATATATATATATATATTTATATATATATATATATATATATATATATACATAGGGCACATTTTCCGGGAGCCCGAGATCACACATTTGGTCTTTCTGGTTCCTAAATATTTTTCAAAATATAATGCATTGTATGGAGGGCTTCTGTCAGGCTCCTAATGTAAGGCAATTGATATGTCAGTCAGACTTTAAATAATTTGGCCTGGTATTATTATTATTATTATCGTTTATTTGTAACGCGCCAACATATTCCGTAGCGCTATACATAAGTTAAGTTACAGGCAATGACAAGTTCAAGATTCACACATTGTAATGAATGGAGGGCCCTGTCTTTGAGCTTGGAATCCGGTGTCTATAGCGCTTTCCCTAAAGCACCTTGCAGGATTGAAACTCGTAGACTTACAATCTAAAGGTTGAAGTTTGTATGTGGTACAGTAGGGAGAGAGTAGGGCTGAGCATGTTAGGGAGGAAGGTTATATGCTTCTTTAAAGAGGTGCGTTTTTATTAAAGTTTTGAAGGCTTTGGGGCAGGAAGATAGTCTGGTGAAGCGAGGCAAGGAGTTCCAGAGTATAGGGGCAGCACGAGAAAAGTCCTGGTGGCGGGAGTGAGAGGAGGTGACAAGAGTGGTAAAAAGAAGAAGGTCATTAGCAGAACGAAGAGGGCGTGTGGGGGAGTATTTGGAGATGAGAGCAGAGATGTATGGGGGTGTGCTGTTGTTCAGGGCTTTATAAGTTAGGGTCAAGATTTTACATTTTATTCTGGAGGCTAAGGGAAACCAGTGAAGTGATTGACAAAAAGGAGCTGCCAACACTGAACGATGTGTATGGAAAATTAGTCTGCCGGAGGCATTCGTTATGGATTGAAGTGGGGAGAGGCGAGTGATGGGCAGGCCAACAAGGAGCGAGTTGCAATAGTCAAGACGAGAGATGATGAGAAAGTGTATTAGAATCTTAGTAGTGCCTTGTGTAAGGTAATAGCATATATTGGATATGTATTTTAGATGGAGAAGACAAGATTTGGTTAGAGACTATGTCTGGGATGAGAGAGAGGGCAGGGGTCCAGTTGAACCCTGAGACAACGGGCTTGGGAGGTGAGAGTGATGATGGCATTATTGACAGAGAGAGAGATGTGAGGAATTGAAGCTGTAGTAGAGGGTGGGAAGATTAAGAGTTAAGTCTTAGACATGTTGAGTTTTAGATGGTGGGTGGACATCCAAGAGGATATACTAGAGAGGCAGTCTGAGACGTGTGCTAGAAGAGAGGGGGATAGATCTGGTGCTGAGAGGTAGATTTGAGTGTCATCTGCATAGAGATGGTACTGGAACCCAAAAGAGTTTATTAGGGTGCCGAGTGAGGATGTGGAAAAGATGGAAAAGAGGAGGAGGCCTAGGACTGATCCTTGGGGTACGCCAATAGATAGGGGGTGAGGAGAAGAAGATGTGTTGGAGAAGGAGACGCTACATGATTGTTTTTGGAGGTATGATGAAAACCATGAGAGAGCAGTGTCTCGAATGCCGAGGGAGGAGAGAATGTGGAGTAGAAGTGAATGGTCAACCGTGTCAAAGGCAGCAGAGAGATCCAGAAGAAGCAAAATGCAAAAGTGGCCTTTAGACTTGGCGGTGAGCAGGTCATTGATGACATTTATGAGGGCTGTCTCAGTGGAGTGTTGGGGCCCGAAAGTCGGATTGGAAGGTGTCCAGAAGAGAGTTCCTCCAAGCCTCTAATCTATCATGGCTGCAAGAGCTCCGACCGCTAAAATCGCACATCGATATTCAATTGCTCTCATTGCCCCTCGGTAACCACCCGCCAAGGCCGCAAATGGCAAAAGTCGCTCCATAAGTTAGGGGTTCCAAGGAGGTTTCGCAATGGGCTTAAAGACATGTCCGGAGCACTTTAAAAGCAAATCAAAAATCAATACTGTACTTTTAGTAAAAGGGAAATTGTTGTTAGGTCTTAGAATTAATAGCACAACATTCTCAAGCTCGCAAATCGGCCAAATAAACTACTTTATTTCATGTTTATATTTTGTGTTATATCGATCCCTGCAATCAATGTGTTAAGACTGTATACTGTAACTTGCATGTAATAGAATATCCTATTTACAGCTTTATTAATATTGCAGTATATCTGGAATGTGGGTCTGATCGCAAACTGTAATTGAAGCAGGTAGCACTTTGAAATCTACCCTCCCCTTTTTCAATGACGTAACACTAACAATCTCTTTTTCCAGTGGCTCCATCTAAACCCGTAACTATGAGCTTGCTTAATTGTTTGTGTTCTAGCACCCAACCCCAATGGCCGAGAACTGGTTTTACTTAGCCAGGTGGCTCCTGTCCTGGCTAGTTAACAACTAATGACAGAATATTTTTTATCTTCTGCTGTTCTTCAGTAGTACTGTGACTATGGAAGTCAAAAAGTACTTGTTGTGGTTTGAATTGGTATTTTATGTTTAATGATTGTAATTATGATACATATATACATATACTTGGTTTGTCTGAATAAGGTGGAACAATTCACTTGGAGAAAGAGGGGAAATAAATTAAGAACATTTTTTTTTTATAATGGACATTAATATTGTTTTCCACAATGTCAATGGTCTAAATATTCCCTTTAAGAGAATAATAATTATGGAAGAAAATGCAGATTTGTGTTGTGTTCAAGAAACTCACTGGAAAGAAAGTAAAGAGCCAAATCCCCCTGATACAATATATAATTATAAGATAACCACTAGTTACAGAAAAAAGTCTGGAGGGCTAGCTATCTTTTTCAAAAAAATTACTGAAGAATATGAAGAAGTAGATGGGGAAGAAAAGATACATTGTTTGGATTGAATTTCTTAATGGAGACCTATATACTATCACTAATATAGTTGTCATACTACGAGTTTATGTGCCGCTCATTGCAGGACTTACAATGGTCGCCAAAGGTTGCAAGTGGGGAATGCACATTGCCTCGAAATGGTCTCCGAAAGTTGCGAGTTGCGCTCATTGCAAGGCTCGCAGAGAGGAGAGGCTTTGCTGTGCATGGCAAGGCCCACAATGTGCTGCTTTTCCACACAAGCCACAAATAGCGCATGCACAGTGTATTTCACGCCGTTTAACTAACGTTTTTTTCGCGCCACTGCGGTTTCCTGCATGTGTCATTTGGATTTTATATATAGTCGAGGATTTGCAGCTGTCTGTCAATGTCTACACACTTGTTGAAGATAGTATCATTGGAAATGTATCTGCTGTAGTAATGTTTGTTAGCTCTGTAGGATTTTTGATTCTGCCATGTAAATATAATAGTTCAAGTATAACTAGTTCTTAATTAACTAAATAACTTATTTACTAATTCAATATTGATTATTTTAAAGTATTACAATTAATTTCCAAGTTTAAAAAATATTATTAACAACATAATTCATGTATACCATTATTTATAAGGCAGAAACTATTTTGTTTTAAATAATAATACAATTGTACATAAATATAGTTTACAATAGGAATTGCAAGAGATGTATTAATTGATGAACTGAATAATAATTAATTGAATTAAAAATTAAGAACTAGATATAAAAAGGATACATTAATTAAGTGTAGTGTTGTTTATAAGGAATAGAGATGAAGCCAAAAAACATAATACTACTTTTTACAAATAAAATGAATATATTGATTGCAAATTAATTTCAATTTTTTTAATTGACTTTATCTAAACGTGTTAGTATAGAACGGGAACAACAGTGTTATGCTGAACAAAATAATTTGCCTATCCCTAGAGTGAATATGGTTCTTTGAAGAAATTGTCATTGTGATAAACGCTGTTATAATTTACCAACATCTAACGAGCTTGCGATGGTGTTTCAAAATGATGATGGTGAACCACCATTTCAGAGCGATATTAGAATATATCCTAGAAATCAAGAGCAAACTTTTAATAACATAAGTATTTTAAGTTCAAATTTGGATCCTATGACATATCCTATTTTTATCCAAATGGTGAGGCAGGATGGCAACCTAAATTAGTACTTCCAAGTTATCCAAATAGTAAAGTTTGTGTAAGAAATAACATTTCAATGCATGAATATAAAGTTGCCCAAACTGCTATTCGAGATACATTTAATCCCATTTTATATGGTGGATAACTGACACAATAGTGAATAATTGATTCATATCTTCCAGTAGAAGCAAACAATCTCAATTTTATTAAATATCAATAAAGTAAGCTCTGTGTTGAACAATATTGTGGACTTGAGGATTATGTAGCTGAAGTTGCTACAAACAGTGGACTTGTAGCTGGGTGAGCCATCATTTTGCCATCTTCTTTTCAAGGATCTGCATGCAATATGAGAGAAAGATACAATAATGCTATGGCTATAGTTATGACATTTGGGAAACCAGATTTATTTGTTACATTTACTTGCAATCCACAATGGGTAGAGATTGTGGACAATTTGCAAGCTGGACAAAGTGCTTCTGATAGACCAGATTTAGTGGCCAGAGTTTTCAAAATTAAGCTATCGGCATTAATAGATGACATAACTTTTTGTAATTTATTTGGCAAGTGTGTGGCTTATGTTTATACAATAGAATTTCAAAATAGAGACCTTCCACGTGCACATATTCTTTTGATTCTTCAAGAAAAAAAAAATTGCATTCTGCTGATCAAGTTGATTCAATTATTATTGCTGAACTTCCAGGTTCACAAAAAGATACTACACTTTATGAAATTGTTACACATTGCGCATGTGGAGATTTAAATCCTCACTCACCGAGTATGGAAAATTAAAAATGCAGTAAAGATTTCCCTAAAGAATCTAGAGTGAAAACTTGCAAATTGTGATGAAGAGAAGGTCAAACTGTAATTATTCCTTTAAAAAATGTAGATCATTGATTATTTTTTCGATTAATGTTTTTCCATATAATCCACATTTGTTGATGAAGTACAATGCACACATAAATGTTGAAGCTTGCACTTCAATCAAATCAATTAAATATGTGTATAAATATATTTACAAAGGATATGATGCTGCAAGTGTAGTTGTGCAAAGTGAACCAAATGAAGAAGGAAATCAAATTTTACATGGTGAACTTTCATGTCATGTTGATGCTCGTTATGTACAGTAAGTGCTCAAGAAGCAATGTGACAGCTTTTGGAATTTGAAATGCAGTATCGGTTACATGCAGTTTATCATTTGGCTATTAATTTGCCACAAAGACAGTTATTTAATTTTAATGCTGGTGGTGAAAGAAATGCTCTTGACAAAAATTAAAATAGAAAAATGACACTTCTTAGTTTACATTAAATTGTAAAGATAGTGATGCTAGGGAGTTGTTATACATTGAGATTCCATATTATTATGTTTTCACTAATGGGGCATGGCAAAAAAGAAAAATAAGTGGTAATAAAATTATTCCTAGAATCTATACTGTTAGTCCATGAGACATTGAAGGTTTTTATTTACATTTACTACTTCTAAATGTTCCGGGTGTACAAAGTTTTGAACATTTAAGAACTGTGAATAACATAGTTTATGATACCTTTCAATGAGCTGCTTGACAAAGAAACCTCCTTGCAGATGATACTGAATGGGAGATGTTTGGAAGAAGCAGCACTATGTAAAATGCCTAAGCAAATGAGGCAACAGTTTAGTTACATTTGCATATTTTGTAATGTTTCTAATTATTATTTTGTGGGAAAATTTTAAATTAATGTGTGAAGACTTTGCGAATGATTTTAGTCAGTCAATTGCAGAATTAGAAGGTTTAATGGAAATTGAAGAGGTCTTTCTTTTTTTATGGCCTAAGGTGTGTCACATTTAATCTGCCAGATCCAGGTATTTTAGATTAAATACATTATGAACAGTATAACTCTGTTGTTGAAAAAGAAAAAACTGAAGAAAAAATTGCTACTTCCCAATTGGAAGCATTTACAGCCATACAAGAAACACTAGATGACAAAATGGTAAAATAGTGTTATTTTTATCTAGATGGACCAGGTGGATCGGGAAAAACTTATTTATATAATTCATTGATGAGTTTGATTAGTGGTCAAGGTGAACTTGTACTTTCATGTGTAGCTAATGGAATTGCTGCTCTTTTCCTGGAAGGTGGTAGATCTGTACATAGTGGATTTAAACTTCAAGATCTCATTTTGGATACATCGGTCTCTGATATTAGAATGACATCATTTCAAGCTACAAATCTAAGGAAAAGTAAATTAATTATAATTGATGAGGCAACAATGATGTTTTGCCATGCTCTACGGTGTATAAATGGTTTGTTACGTGAAGTTATGGATAATAATTTGCCTTTTGGGGGGAAGTTTATGTTGTTAGGTGGGGATTTTAGGCCAACATTACCTGTGGTTGTACGTGGGAATTGAACGGACATTGTTTAAACATAAAGTCAAGTGAACTATGCAAAGTGATAGGATCAGATTAGTGAGTAATCATTTTTTCTGATGTGTGTGTCAATTATATCTGGGCACCTAGATATAATGAGAGAAAAATAATGCACAGAAGTCAGAGTGTCATCAGAATAATCTCTGAGTTTTATTTAGACAGTCTGTTTCTTATATAGCATACATACGTCACAACTTATTAGCATAGTTGGAAATAGGGTTAAATACAAAATTGCAAGCAACTGTCTTTTTAATGTTTACTCAGCAAAACCTTATCTAAAAACCCCTGTTCGCTTCAGATACATTGTCTCAGTAGTATCTGAAGCAAAAACAGGACACAGGATACAGATGTTTTAAACATAAACATTCTACAGATGACGCACTTAAACATTCTAGTGAGATAAGAAAAATGCTGACATACTTTTTATAATCATGATACTCTTAGCTAATTAATTTCTAAATGAAGAAATTAAAATACCTAACACAAAGAATTCAGAAATCTTAAATTATAGAAAAATATGAGATCAGAAGGACAAAATCATTTCAATGATTGGTTAATTCAAATTGGTGAAGGCAAAACAGAAGTAATATCAAATTTGCCACAGGATACTGTTGAAATTCCATCTTCAATGATTTGCAATGATTCCATTATATCAGCTGTATTCCAAAATGAAATAATTAGCAATGATTATTCAGAGCTTGCAAAAAAAGTCATATTAACATCGAAAAATAAAGATTTATTGCTTTTGAATTTTGCAATTTTGGCAATAATAGGTGGTACTAAAAAATTTATTATGGTGCAGATTGTGTACTATCTGATGAGAAACAGAGTGAGACAAACTTTTCAACAGAATTTAAAAATTCACTAACACCGTCTGGAATGCCTCCTTAGACTTAGTAATGGGACAAGAATATTTATTCAGGATTTAAAAGATAATTTCATTCATGCTGAAATTCTTAATGGTATACATAAAGGTGAAAGAGTTTTTATTCCAAGGATAGATTTTGCTCCAAGCGAAAGTAGTTTTTCGTTTGTACTTCAAAGACAATTCCCAATTATTTTGACATTTGCCATGACTATATAAATCACAAGGTTGAACTTTTAATTCAGTTGGTCTGTTTTTGGAGGAATCAGTCTTTTCACATAATCAATTATAGCAGGCATTTTTTAGATGTAAATATCCTTTACAAATTAAAGTGTTTATGAAAAAAAACAGAAAGTCAATGTGAGCTATTAGATGATGGGAGAGTATTTACAAAAAATACTGTATATCATAAAGTTTGTAAAATAAAATAAAACATTTTGTATACAATGTTTGTTACATTTAGAAAATACTTGGAATAAAAAAAATGAGGAAGATGTATATAAAAAATGTTATGGCATGGCAAAAATAATAAAAACAAAAACATTATTCATTGCTTTGATATAACAATGCAGAAAATCACCAAAAAAGTAAGATGTGTTATTAATATATTTGTGATTTCATGACATTTATTTATTTAATTTTAAAGTTAATAAATATTCATTGGTTTAGCATATACAAATTGTTTATTGTTATTATATAAAAAATATATTTAAAAAAGAAATTGGTTGTACATGGTGAAGATTTTAATGTATATAATAAATAATTAAATGTTTTAAGCATTCAATGAAAATATTGTTTATTATTTGTTTGGAGATACAAATAAAAAAAATTGGATGTAATAAAAAATATATATATTTTTATATATTTTTTTGATTTATTACATATATTTCACAAAGTCTCAGAGAGATGGGGTGGAACGAGAGGGAGAAAGAGTGCACAGACATACAGAAAACACATGCTGTCATTTTTGATGGACAAGCCACTAGTTGTAAATATTTATGCTCAAATTTTTAAACACAACAATTTTTTTGAATATAATGAAACATACACAGAGAATTAAAAAAGGCTACTTAATTGTATGTGGGGACCTACACATGATAGTGGACCCTGATTTAGACAGGAAATCTTCAATTAATCCATTCACTACAAATTCAACCATTAGTGAAGTTAAACATTTTTTACAAAACCCCGACCAAATTTGATCTATATGATGCATGGACGAGTTACCATAGAGGTGAAAGAGACTACACCATTTTTTTAAATTGGCATCAAGTCTATACACAATTAGACTACTTTTTGGTCAATCATAATATTTAGAAAATAGAGTAAAAGTGGAAATTGATTCAATTAAAAGCTAAGATCATGCAATGCTCAAATTGACCATGCAAAGTAATATGAATCCTAAGATTAATTTACCAAAAAAATAGATGCATACCAAACAAAAAAAATGGATCCTATTTAGGAATCCTTGAACAACCAACCAAGGTTGTAGAGAAACACCTTTTAAGCGGCCTTTATTTTAATTGTTATTGCTACATACTAATTTAAAAAAATGTAAGCTTTATTTGTACATTTAAAATATTGTTAAAAATTTAACAATTAAAAAATTCATGTTAAACCCAATGTTGAGGCACTATCAGTCGCTTACTGAGCCTCACGAAATGCGCATTGGGAGATTGGGAGATTGTGACATCATCAGTAAGCACAATCACATCGCAGACCATGCCAACATAGCGTGGAGCAGGATAGATATAGCTCTATAGCTCCAGGACCACTACTAACTTAAAAGGAAGATAGGAAGCCAATACTTTCACCACAAATTTACAACATAGAAACCACAGAGTAATATATAAGAATAAGAAAATAGAAAAGCAAGAAAAAGAAAAAAGGAGTAAAAACATAAAGCAAAAAATGGAAGGAAAAGGAGGACACAACCTCCTTTTAATAAACTAATAGACAGAAGCGATAATTAAATATACAGTATAAGATACAGCATAAAATCAGGAGTGTATGAATTTAAAAAATAGCACAGCACCAGCACTTTAAATTAAAGGGTAAAGTAGTGACTGTGACAAACTAACAGTCATGAGGTAAAAGGTTAATTCAACAATATAAGAATAAATTAACACTAAGTCACAATAGCACAAGCACTTTATGATAACAGTTTTGAATAGCACAATTTGAATTAAAATGCACTTTAAGTAATAGAATCAAGAAATTAACATAAAAAAAGAGGGTAAAGGATTAACACAAAATAAACATTAAGGCACCTAAAGCATAAACTCAAGTGAAGTGTTGTATGAATAAACAAAACTATGAACAGATAAAAGGATTATAAAAAAAAAAATCCTATCTTATGGAAATTAAAAATTAGGGTACCTGATAATGATTTGATCAAGGAAAAATAACAAGAAATAAAACATAAATACAATTGAAATGAAAAACAAAATCTTTTATTGACTGGAGCATAATAAAGTAACTAAATAAAAAGGCTGTGAACAAAGCAAAGATTATAATAACAACAAAAATAAAAATAAAACTTAAACAAATCTTTAATAATTTGCTGGATGTCAAAAAATCCAAAGTATTCAAAACCTTGGGTTTAACATGAATTTTTTAATCATTGCGTTTTTAACCATATTTTAAATGTAAATTTATCTTAGCATTGATATTACTTTGCATGGTCAATTTGATCATTGCATGATCTGGGCTTTTAATTGAATCAATTTCCACTTTTACTATAATTTCAAAATATTATGATCAACCAAAAAGTAGTCTAATTGTGTATAGACTTGATGCCAATGTGTAGTCTCTTTTACCACAAAAAAAAAAAAAGAGGTATTAATTTGATGAAATTATACGTTAAATGTACTAGACTACATAGATTAAAAAAACTTTCCCCAACACCAACATTAGGGATGGAAATTCATTCAACCTAATCACAAATAAATAGGATCCTCCAAAATCAAGTTGATCAGGCAATCTGGAGACTACATCAAAAAAGGTTAAAGAATTAGCATTTAAATTAAAAAAAAAACTTATTACAATAGGATTGAAGGATTAAGAGATCATAATGAGATAACATGTAAATAATTCAAAGAAATAGGAGATATTTTTTTCGAAGATAATACAAATCACTTTATAACATTGAAAAATATATTTACAAAACTAAACCATCTTGGGAAGAGATAATAAAATGTTTTGCTATGATCAAACTTCCTACAATATTTTAAGAGGATCATGCTAACTTAAAAAAAGAGATATAAAGTATAAAGAAATTGAAGTATAAAGAAACTGAAACAGCCATTAGCAGTTTGCAAGTAAGTAAAGCTGCCCAGATGGCTTCCCCAATGCGTATTATAAAATATATTCCCAAATCTCTATTAAAACATCTACATAAACAGCCTTATTAAATTGCAATTCAGCCAATTTAATAGGGCTCTATTTAAGCACATAGCATATTTTTTTTACAGAAGTTTTTAGTTAGTGAACTGCTATCCAAAAGCAAGGTCTTCACTAATTAAAAACTTCTGTAAAAACATATGCTTAAACAGAGCCCTATTTCCGTATATACTCCCCTGTGTCTCTACCCCCCTCTCTCTTCCCTGTGCCTCTGCCCCTCCCTTATCACCCTCCTCAACCCCCCTCCTCATCCTCCTTCCTCATTCTCAACCCCCTCCTAAACCTCCCTCCTCAACCACCCTCCTCAACCTCCCTCCTCAACCTCAACCCCCCATCCTCATCCTCAACCCCCATCCTCAACCCCCCTCCTCATTCTAAACCCCTTCCTCAACCTACCTCCTCATCCTCAACCACCCTCCTCATCCTAAACCACCCTCCTCAACCCCCCTCCTCAACCCCTCTCCTCATCCTCAACCTCCCTCCTTGTCCTCCCTCCTCATCCTCAACCCCCCTCCTCAACCTCAACCCCCCTCCTCAACCTCCCTCCTCAACCTCAACCCCCCTCCTCAACCTCCCTCCTCAACCTCAACCCCAACCCCCCTCCTCAACCTCAACTTCAACCCCATCCTCATCCTCAACCCCCCTAATCCTCAACCCCTCCATCCTCAACCTCAACCCCCTCATCCTCATCATAAACCCCCATCCTCATCCTAAACCCTCCCCATCCTCATCCTAAACCCCCCTCCTCACTTTACCCCTCTAAATACCTCCCCCTCTCCCTTTGCCCTCACTTACCTACATCTGCAGCTGCTCCTCCGCTCCTTCTTGCGTCTTGACCCGGCCAATGCTAATGACGTGGCGCGCATGTGACGTCACGTCAATAGCATATGACGGGTCCCAACGCAGGAATAAATAAATTATCTTATTATAAAGTAAATGTAAACAAAACAACACAATTTCTAATAATCTTGGAAAAACAGAAAGTCAAACTCAATTACACATCTTGGGATATAATTCCCAACTAATTTAGATCTGTTGATTATGGCTAATTATACAAAGCTCTTTAAACATCTGTCTGATATTCTAGCAGAATGGAAATTTAGATCACTTTCATGGATATGGAGGATCTCTGTGATCAAGATGTCTATACTTTCAAATATAACATATTGTTTCAGGTGTATACCTTTAGAAATTCAGAAATATATAGTATCTCATAAAAGTGAGTACACCCCTCACATTTTTGTTATATTATTTTGTTAATTATTATATCTTTCATTTGACAACACTGAAGAAATGACACTCTGCTACAATGTAAAGTAGTAAGTGTACAGCCTGTATAACAGTGTAAATTTGCTGTCCCCTCAAAATAACTCAACACACAGCCATTAATGTCTAAACCCTTGGCAACAAAAGTGAGTACACCCCTAAGTGGAAATGTCCAAATTGGGCCCAAAGTGGGAATATTTTGTGTGGCCACCATTATTTTCCAGCACTGCCTTAACCCTCATGGGCATGGAGTTCACCAGAGCTTCACAGGTTGCCAGAGTCCTCTTCCACTCCTCCATAATGACATCACAAAGCTGGTGGATGTTAGGGACTTTGCACTCCCCCACCTTCCGTTTGAGGATGCCCCACAGATGCTCAATAGGGTTTAGGTTTGGAGACATGCTTGGCCAGTCCATTACCTTTACCTTTAGCTTCTTTAGCAAGGCAGTGGTCATTTTGGAGGTTTGTTTGGGGTCGTTATCATGTTGGAAATACTGCCCTGTGGCCCAGTCTCCGAAGGGAGGGGATCATGCTGTGCTTCAGTATGTCACAGTACATGTTGGCATTCATGGTTACCTCAATGAACTGTAGCTCCCCAGTGCCGGCAGCACTCATGCAGGCCCAGACCAAACATATATACACATATGACTATATGTGTATATATGTTTTCTATAATATGTTGTGTTGATTCCCCCTATATGCATTTTTATGCTGATGTCAGATGCGGCCTCCACTCTCCCTGCATCTCTGTTTATGTTCAATCTGAGGGTTTCATCTCATTTCAGTGTTTTTGTGCTCTTTGTACCTTATCCGTTTATCTGTCAGAGGGAAACAAGTGGGGGGCATGAGGTGCTGGAGTGTGATCGGGTGGAATGGACCAGGAATGCTCCCAGGGGCCCCAAAGGGACATTTAAAAAAAAGACAAAAAAAGCAAAACGTCAGGTAAATGTCAAGTACAGAGACTGAGTAGAAACATGTTTTATTTGTATTATCTAATTTATCTTTAAATTAACTTTTTTTATGCAACATCAATAAAAAAATATTTCTTAAAAGGGCTAAGGGTGAAAGTAGAAAACTGCTAAATTTTAAGTACAGACCTAAATATTTATAATAGGTCTAAGTGATTATAATTTGTGTAAAGTATTTTTTATTTTATTTTCATAATACATATTAATAACTATCCATATTAATAACTATCCAGGAGATAGATTGCTGAGGAAGGTATTAACAGCCAAACTATAGATCTATATTTATCAGGCTATCTCAGGGAGCAAAAGCCTGACAATGAAAGCCTGACAATGAAAGCCATTTTCCATAGAAAATATTTATTACAACCTTAAGTGATCCAATTTGCATAATCTGCAATATTTTGTGAATCGAAGGGACTGTGTTGGAATCTGGGTCCTAGATAACTTAGAATTGTGAAGTTCATTTAAAATGTGCAAACAGTAGTAAGCCAATAGTAGAAGGGGATTCACATTTCCAGGGTTACAATGTGCAGATTGTGTTAAAGAGTAGGATCCCTGAACAAAAATCATGCCTGACAGAGTGAATTAAAGACTCATAGGAAGAGAAATACAATTCTCAAATACGTAGAGCAAACTTGTTACCTGATCATGCCCACTTAGGACTGTCACTGCTGCTTGAAGTAGTTGGAAAAAGCTTGCAAATATTGTGAATAAACCCTTCTGGTGAGGAGTATAAACACATAATAATCACCCATTAATATAATGTACGATACAACTTCATTATTTATTTTATTCTCATGGCTTACATAGATACTCATATTGTTAATGTGTTATATACTTCACAAATATGTGGAGTTTTTCCCCAAAGTACACTAGGCTCAGGAATTTGAGACATGATGTGAGTCTAAGGGCTCCTTAAAGAATAAAATATATCAAATTATCCAAAATATCAAGTAGCCACCTACTACACAGAGTCTGGATGCCAATATTGTTCTGTAATAGTTCTAAGTCAGATGTAATGATGTAAGTTTGTTTGGATTTTGTTAGCTGTTTCACTAAGATCACACATCAACTATAATAGTTATCAATCTTTGAGTTGTCGTCACACTTGCGGGGCCCAAGTAGCGAGCCCCGCAACTGCGGCCCTTTCGAAGGTGGAGCCCGACGAGACTTAGCTTCAATGGGTGGAGATGAGCACCGCAGTCGCTCATTGCGAGGCCTGTGGGAGTTAGCTGCAATGAGCACCAAAGACGCTCATTGCATGGGTGGAGATAAGCGCCGCAGTCGCTTATCTTAGCTGCAATGAGCGTCAAAGGCCCACAGAACATTCAAAAAATTGCGGAACTGGGAAAAATTACGAATTTAAGGACAGAACCACGGAACTAAAAACAAAACAAAAACAAATATGCCTCCAATTAACTTTCACACAGCACAGGGAGAGAGCCAGTGAGCCTGTGAGTGAGGTTGCAAGTTAATTGGAAACAGATTTGGTGTTTTTAAGATCGAAAATCGAAGAAGTGAAAAAAAAAATGGCTGACGAAAAAAGGTAAGATGACGAAAACGATGCTGAAGGACGTAAAACACTTAATCCAAGCCATTAACTTTTAACCCAAGGCAGTAACACTCATTGCGAGGCCCATAAACTACACAAGGGGGGACAGGCTCGCAATGAGCACCTCCGGCGCTCTTTGCGGGCCACATGATGAACACCTTTGGCGCTCATAGCGGGGCTCGCAATAAGCGTCGAAGGTGCTTAAGCATTATCGTGGGGCTCGCGATGAGCACCAAAGGTGATCATTGCAAAACAGGAAAGTTGTGGCTTGCTATGAGTGCTCACAGGGGCCATAGCTTCGCATTGTGTGGCAACCAGCATTGCCAGGCTTCAAATTTTATTGCCGTAATATTTTGATGGGCAAGACGCTAGTTCATTAATATCAGTTCTACTTTTTCTGAAGCAATCTCATTGTATATCTAATTAAAAGTAAATGAGGTAAATTATGGAACACCTTACACAAATTATAGAAATTTTATAGATTCTACTGTATCTAAAAACAGACTTTAAAGGGACATGGAACACAATTGTTAAGTAAAACCTGTGTATTTTTATAAGAGCTTAATATGTTTTAGGAATCACAGAGATAATGTTATACAGAGCAAAGAGATTATACTTTCTTTTCTCATATTAGAACAACCTGGCAAGACCATGCAGTGATCTCTGTGCAATTATTTAATACATCTCAACCTGAGGAAAAACTTAGGGAAGACAAATAATATCTCTTTAACACTCAATATCTTCAATATCTTTAAAGCTTTAATTATCACAATGCCTGAATCAGATAAAAATCTAACAGACTGTAAACATTACCGACCAATTTCTCTATTAAATACAGATATTAAACTATATGCCATAAGACTGAATTTACTATTACCCAATCTGGTGGGTCCAGTTCAATCTGGATTCATAAAAAATAGACAAGGTTTAGATAATTCCAGAAAGTTGATCTATTAGATTAATCTATTATAATAGGCAAAACAAAAAAAACATGACTTTTTTACCTTTATTACTAGATGTTGAAAAAGCATTCAACAATGTAAATTGGGACTTCCTGGATCTTATTCTACAGAAGTATTGTCTAGGCATGTTTGTTCCAAGGCTATTAAAGCATTATACACTGCCTTGCAAAAGTATTTACCACCCTTAGCATTTTTTGTGTTTTGTTGCCTCACAACCTGGAAATAACATGGATTGTTTGAGGATTTGCATCATTTAATTTACAAAACATGCCCACAACTTTGAAGATGTTTTTTTTTATTGTGAAGCAATGAACAAATATTACAAAATAGTAGAAAAAGTCAATGTGCATAACTATTCACCCTCCTAAAGTCAATACTTTGTAGAGCCACCTTTTGCGGCAAGTCACTTTGAATAAGTCTCTATGAGCTTGCCACATCTTACCACCGGGATTTTGCCCATTCCTCCTTGCAAAACTGCTCCAGCTCCTTCAAGTTGGATGGTTTGTGCTTGTGAGCAGCAATCGTTAAGTCTGACCACAGGTTTTCTATTGGATTGAGGTCTGGGCTTTGACTAGGCCATTCCAACACATTTACATGTTTCCCCTTAAACTACTCAAGTGCTGCTTTTGCTTGTTTGTTTGGGGTCATTGTCCTGCTTGAAAGTTAACCTCCGTCCCAGCCTCAAATCAAGCACAGAGTGGTACAGGTTTTGCTCAAGAATATCCCTGTATTTAGCAGGCCAGCCTGCTGAAAAACATGCCCACAGCAAGATGCTGCCACCACCATGTTTCACTGTGTCTATGGTGTTGTTTGGCTGATGTTATGTGTTGGGTTTGCGCCAGACATAGCTTTTTCTATGATGGTCGAAAAGTAACATTTTTGTTTCATCAGACCAGAGCGCCTTCCTCCATACATTTTGGGAGTCTCCCAAATGCCTTTTTGCAAACTCAAAATGTGCCATTTTGTTTTTTGCTGAAAGTAATGGCTTTCTTCTGGGCACTCTGCCATAAAGCCCAACTCTATGAGGTGTACGGCTTATTGTCGTCCTATGTACAGATACTCCAGTCTCTGCTGTGGAACTCTGCAGCTCCTCCAGGGTTAACTTAGGTCTGTGTGCTGCCTCTCTGATTAATGCCCTACTTGCTCGGTCCGTGACTTTTAGTGAACGGCCGTCTCTTGGCAGGTTTGCTGTTGTGCCATGTTCTTTCCATTTGGTTAAGATAGATTTGATGGTGCTCCTGGGGATCGTCAAAGATTTGGATATTTTTTTATAACCATACCCTGACTTGTACTTCTCAACAACATTGTCCCTTACTTGTTTGGAGAGTTCCTTGGTCTTCATGGCAGTGTTTGGTTAGTTGTGCCTCTTGCTTAGGTGTTGCCGCCTCTGGGGCCTTTCAAAAAAGGTGTTTATATGTAATGACAGATCATGTGAAACTTAGATTGCACACAGGTGGACATAATTTCACTAATTATGTGACTTCTAAAGGTAATTGGTTGCACCAGAGCTTTTTATGGGTTTCATAACAAAGGGGGTGAATACATACCAATTTTCTGTTTTCTATTTAAAAAAATAGTTTTATGTATTTGTTTTTCTCATTTCAAAGTCAAGGGGGTGAATACTTTTGCAAGGCACTGTATATCAAAGTAACAGCATATAAAAGTGGTATAGGCTATACATCAAGTACTTTTCGCTTTAGTAATGGTACTTGTCAAGGATGCCCCCTCTCTCCTGGTATTCACTTTAATAATAGAACCCCTGGCATAATAAATTAGAATCAACCTGAGGGCATCACAATCTGAAATATTACAAATAAAATAATGCATATGGAAGATATCCTTAGTACGGTACCAAATACTCAAACCTACTTAAAACTGCTTCATAAAATTATTGATATATTTAGTACTTTATCATACTATAAACTAAACACAATTGAAATTATAATGTTAAATCTTAAAAAAAGAAGATTTAAGTATATTAACCAACTTTCTGATAGATGCAGGCAATTATATAATATCAAAATGTTATAACATATTAAAACATTATTCTCAAAAAGCTAAAATGTTGTAGAATGAGAGAGGGAGAAAGATTTGGGTCAAGAATGGACTAAAATAGAATGGAGAAAAGCTTTTGAAACTACTGTGAAATCAGTTAAATGTACTACTTTTAGTGAAGTACACTTTAAATTAACTCAAAGATGGTATATAGTCCCCTCTACTCTTGTAAAAACAAATACTCAGGTACAGTATATGTTGGAGATGAAAAAGGATCTCATGTACTTATTTGGTGGATTTGTAAAGAAATCAGGTAATTTTGGCCACTTGCATTAAACAAATATCTAAGATAATCAAATGTAATGTGTTGATGCCACCAGAAATGATATATATATATAAGGTATGAAATGAAATGTTTAATTAAATAAATTTATCTTTTTGTTAAATGGATCATTTCTAAAACTTGGAAACAAAAAGATAACAACTACAGGGAAACCTCGCTTCATGCTACCCCAATGAGCGCTGATTGGCTATAGTGCTTTTTTGCATTCTAATTTCCAGCTCAGCTCTAAAGTTTGTGATAGAGCAGTTTTTGCAAGCCAAATCTTCCCATTTCAATTCCTGCTTAATCCTGTCAGATTCTCCATAGAGCTGTCTGAGCGATATGGCGATAGAATGTCCAGTTTAGCGCTGTTTCATATAGTGCTCCTGATGGGCCTGTACATGTGCTTTCTTGAGCAGGGGGACCTTGCGGTCACTGCAGGATTTCAGTCCTTCACAGCGTAATGTGTTACCAATTGTTTTCTAGGTGACTATGGTCCCAGCTGCCTTGAGATCATTAACAAGATCCTCCTGTGTAGTTCTGGGCTGATTCCTCACCATAATAAATGAAACTCCATGAGGTGACATGTTGCATGGAACATTAGACCGATGTAGACTGGCAGCTATTTTGTGTTTCTTCCATTTGCGAATAATTGCACCAACTGTTGTCACCTTCTCACCAAGCTGCTTGGCAGTGATCTTGTAGCCCATTCCAGCCTTGTGTAGGTCTACAATCTTGTCCCTGACATCCTTGGACAGCTCTATGGTCTTGGCCATAGTGGAGAGTTTGCAATCTGATTGATTGCTTTTGTGGACAGGTGTTTTTTATACAGGTAACAAACTGAGATTAGGAGCACCTCTTTAAGAGAGTGCTCCTAATATCAGCTCATTACCTGTATAAAAAAACACCTGGGAGCCAGAAATCTTGCTGATTGATGGAGGATCATACACTTATTTCCCTCACTGACCTGCAAATCAATTTATAACTTTCTTGACATGCGTTTTTCTTGGGGTTTTTCTTTTTTGTTATTCTGTCTCTCACTGTTACAATACACCTACCATTTAAATTATAGACTGATCATTTCTTTGTCAGTGGACACACGTTCTAAATTAGCAGGGGATCAAATAATCCCCCCCCCACTGTATATGTTTGTTTTAATTTGCCTTTGCCCCCCTACTCTGGCCTCTCCTCAGTCTCCCTTCTAATCTGTGCTCCTTCAGGCATGCTGTCCTCTGTTCCCAGTCACCCTCTCCCCAAGTTCCCTCTGTTTTTCCAGTTACCCCTCTTATTTTGTCTCCTCCCCTGTTTCCACAGTGCCCCTTCTCCTCACATTCCCTCTGTGTCC
This sequence comes from Discoglossus pictus, assembly GCA_027410445.1. Classification (NCBI taxonomy): domain Eukaryota; kingdom Metazoa; phylum Chordata; class Amphibia; order Anura; family Alytidae; genus Discoglossus; species Discoglossus pictus. The sequence goes on along the minus strand of CM050166.1, from coordinate 213,471,149 downwards.
CCAGTCTCTGATCTGATTTGTGTTCCCTGCCCTGTCTCCCCTTTGGTCCTTCTCCCCAATTTTTCTCTGTGTCCCCGGTCTCCCCTCTCATTTGTGTCCCCCCTCCCCTGTTTCCCCTGTGCCCCTTCTCCCCATCCACTCTGTTTCCTAAATCTCCCCTCTTATTTGTGTCCCCTCCCCTGTCTCACCTGTGCCCCTTCCCCCTTCACCGCTATGCTTTCAGTCTCCCCTCTCATTTGTGCCTCCTCTCACATCTACCCTGTGCCCCTTCTCCCCAATCCCCATCTGTGTCCCCAGTCTCCCCTCTCATTTGTGTCCCATATTGTGTGTCTCCCCTGTGCCCCTTCTTCCTTACTCCCCACTTTGTCCCAAGTCTCCTCTCTCACCTGTTGTGAGTCTCCTCTTGTGTGTCCCCATGTGCCCCTTCTCCCCAAGTTCCCTCTGTATCCATTATCTTCCCTTTTTTATTTGTGTGCCTTACCCTTTCTCCACTGTGCCTCTTCTCCCCATCCCCTCCATGTTCCCAGTCTCCCCACTCATTTGTGTCTCCTCTCATGTTTCTTCTGTGCCTTCTCCCCAATCCCCATATGTGTCCCCAGACTCCCCTCTCATTTGTGTCCCTTCCCCATCTTTGATGCGGTGTAGTTGTCCTGTCCCCTTAGCAGAAAAATACCCCCAAAACATAATGTTTCGAACTCCCTGTTTGACAGTGGGGATAGTGTTCTTGGGGTCATAGGCAGCATTCCTCCTCCTCCAAACATGGCGAGTTGAGTTGATGCCAAATAGCTAGATTTTGGTCTCATCTGACCACAACACTTTCACCCATTTCTCCGCTGAATCATTCAGATGTTCATTGGCAAACTTCAGATGGGCCTGTACATGTGCTTTCTTGAGCAGGGGGACCTTGCGGTCCCTGCAGGATTTCAGTCCTTCACAGCGTAATGTGTTACCAATTGTTTTCTAGGTGACTATGGTCCCAGCTGCCTTGAGATCATTAACAATATCCTCCTGTGTAGTTCTGGGCTGATTCCTCACCATAATAAATGAAACTCCATGAGGTGACATGTTGCATGGAACATTAGACCGATGTAGACTGGCAGCTATTTTGTGTTTCTTCCATTTGCGAATAATCGCACCAACTGTTGTCACCTTCTCACCAAGCTGCTTGGCAGTGATCTTGTAGCCCATTACAGCCTTGTGTAGGTCTACAATCTTGTCCCTGACATCCTTGGACAGCTCTATGGTCTTGGCCATAGTGGAGAGTTTGCAATCTGATTGATTGCTTTTGTGGACAGGTGTTTTTTATACAGGTAACAAACTGAGATTAGGAGCACCTCTTTAAGAGAGTGCTCCTAATATCAGCTCATTACCTGTATGAAAAAACACCTGGGAGCCAGAAATCTTGCTGATTGATGGAGGATCATACACTTATTTCCCTCACTGACCTGCAAATCGATTTATAACTTTCTTGACATGCGTTTTTCTTGGGGTTTTTCTTTTTTGTTATTCTGTCTCTCACTGTTACAATACACCTACCATTTAAATTATAGACTGATCATTTCTTTGTCAGTGGACACACGTTCTAAATTAGCAGGGGATCAAATAATCCCCCCCCCACTGTATATGTTTGTTTTAATTTGCCTTTGCCCCCCTACTCTGGCCTCTCCTCAGTCTCCCTTCTAATCTGTGCTCCTTGAGGCATGCTGTCCTCTGTTCCCAGTCACCCTCTCCCCAAGTTCCCTCTGTTTTTCCAGTTACCCCTCTTATTTGTGTCTCCTCCCCTGTTTCCACAGTGCCCCTTCTCCTCACATTCCCTCTGTGTCCCCAGTCTCTGATCTGATTTGTGTTCCCTGCCCTGTCTCCCCTTTGGTCCTTCTCCCCAATTTTTCTCTGTGTCCCCGGTCTCCCCTCTCATTTGTGTCCCCCCTCCCCTGTTTCCCCTGTGCCCCTTCTCCCCATCCACTCTGTTTCCTAAATCTCCCCTCTTATTTGTGTCCCCTCCCCTGCCTCACCTGTGCCCCTTCCCCCTTCACCGCTATGCTTTCAGTCTCCCCTCTCATTTGTGCCTCCTCTCACATCTACCCTGTGCCCCTTCTCCCCAATCCCCATCTGTGTCCCCAGTCTCCCCTCTCATTTGTGTCCCATATTGTGTGTCTCCCCTGTGCCCCTTCTTCCTTACTCCCCACTTTGTCCCAAGTCTCCTCTCTCACCTGTTGTGAGTCTCCTCTTGTGTGTCCCCATGTGCCCCTTCTCCCCAAGTTCCCTCTGTATCCATTATCTTCCCTTTTTTATTTGTGTGCCTTACCCTTTCTCCACTGTGCCTCTTCTCCCCATCCCCTCCATGTTCCCAGTCTCCCCACTCATTTGTGTCTCCTCTCATGTTTCTTCTGTGCCTTCTCCCCAATCCCCATATGTGTCCCCAGACTCCCCTCTCATTTGTGTCCCTTCCCCATCTCATCATTGCCCCAGTCTGCAGTCTCCCCTTTTCCTTCCCCATGTCCTCATTCTCCTTTGTGTCAACAGTCTCTCCTATCACCTGTGTGCCTCTGCCCCAGTCACCCCTCTTCCTTTGTCCCCCTCCCTGTGTCCTTCTCCCATGTGTCCCCAGTATCCCCTCTCCCCGGGCCTGTTTTTCCTGTCCCCTGGTCCTGTCAGTGCTGGGAATCCTGTATGTCAGTCATTGTGCACCTTATCCAATCTGTAAATGCAGCCTGTGAAAGCTGACCAATAGGAACATGAAGAGGGCGGGTCTAGTGACTTTAAGCTGGTGCAGGCTTCCCTTGTCAGAGCAGTGATCTAGGAAACCCAGGGACAGTGTATTGTGTGCCCCTAAGGGGCAAATTAAAAATAAAATAAAAAATAATAATTTAAAAAGAAATTGACATCAGATCCTTCTCTGCCCTCTTTTAGATACAACAATGAAAAATGATTTTAATGTCCCTTTAAATGTATTACTTATTTATGCAACTGCAAGCTGTCCTTGCAATCTAATTTGTTGTATCTTTAGGCTTTCCCTATGACTATATTCTTCTTGTCAATGAAAGGAGAACCTAAGAGGCTTGGATTAGCTCATTATGGCATAAAAGTGATATCTGCAATTTATCTACATTGTACAACCTAAATTGAATTAATAACTATCACATTATTTGTAGATGTTTATTAGTTCAATTTAGGTAATTCATAAATTGTGGTATTTGTAAAGAATGTCATTGATTTCATTAAATTCTAACACTGTTTACTATTAGTGATGTCGCGAACATAAAATTTTCGGTTCGCGAACCGCGAACGCGAACCGCCGCAAATGTTCGCGAACTGGCGAACCCGGCGAACCGCCATAGACTTCAATGGGCATGCGAATTTTAAAACACACAGGGACTCTTTCTGGCCACAATAGTGATGGGAAAGTTGTTTCAACGGGACTAACACCTGGACTGTGGCATGCCGGAGGGGGATCCATGGCAAAACTCCCACAGAAAATTACATAGTTGATGCAGAGTCTGGTTTTAAGCCATAAAGGGCATAAATCTTTACATGTCCTTTACAGGCACCTGACTATGGGCAGATGAGCAGGAACTGCTCAAGGTGAGAGACGGAGTGGCAGATGGTTGAGAGGGGGCAAGGAGGACAGCAGTGGTTGATATGGCTGATGATGCTGGACCAGGAGGAGGATGGCGGCTTTGAGTTTGTGTGCTGCTTGTACTCATGTGTTGGTCTCGAGTCACCCAAACTTTAGGTCTCAACCTGTAGAGGATAAGGGAACCTGGCTACTCTAGACCTCATTCATCATTTCAGGTTTTGACAGATTGGTACTATGCGTGCAAGCTACTGTGACAACAGATATGAGTGGCACTGTGCACTTGCAGAAGTTGGCAGAGTAGACGCTGTAGGCCTGACACAGACGCTTGCAGACAAGTAACTGCTATTCAATGTATTACAGTCACAATTGTATTCTTTGTTTAAATGTGCACTACTGACTGTTACACCAGATATGAGTGGTGGCACTGACTGGGCAAGTGGGCACCGTATACGATGTGAGCCTAAGACACACACGCTGGCAGGCAGGCAAATTAAATTAGATTACACAGAAAAAAAGTGTTGTTTTTTTTAAATGTAGAGTGCTGGTACACCACTAGATTGGATTGGTTGAACTTGGCACAGTACTTGTAAGCCTGACACACACACTGGCTAGCGGTCAGGCAAATGAACTTAGATTGGCGGTCAGGCAAATGAACTTAGATTTAAGAAAATAAAATTATTGGTTTTTTAAATGTAGACTGCAGGTACACCACTAGATTGGACTGGTTGAACTTGGCACAATACTTGTAAGCCTGACACTCACACTGGCTAGCGGTCAGGCAAATGAACTTAGATTGGCGGTCAGGCAAATGAACTTAGATTTAAGAAAATAAAATTATTGTTTTTTTAAATGTAGAAAGCTGGTACACCACTAGATTGGTTTGGTTGAACTTGACACAATACTTGTAAGCCTGACGCACACACTGGCTAGCGGTCAGGCAAAATAACTTAGATTGGCGGTTAGGCAAATTAACTTAGATTTAAGAAAATAAAAGTTTTGGTTTTTTAAAAGTAGACTGCTGGTACACCACTAGATTGGATTGGTTGAACTTGACACAATACTTGTAAGCCTGACGCACACACTGGCGAGCGGTCAGGCAAATGAACTTAGATTGGCGGTCAGGCAAATTAACTTAGATTTAAGAAAATTAAATTATTGTTTTTTTAAATGTAGACTGCTGGTACACCACTAGATTGGATTGGTTGAACTTGGCACAATACTTGTAAGCCTGACACACACACTGGCTAGCCGTCAGGCAAATGAACTTAGATTGGCAGTCAGGCAAATTAACTTAGATTTAAGAAAATAAAATTATTGTTTTTTTAAATGTAGACAACTAGTAAACAAGATTGTATTGGTTGCACTGTGAACACACAGTATAAGCTGTGAGCCTGACACACACACTTGCTAGCAGGGGCTAGCAGGGAGACAGGCAAATGAAGTTAGTTTAGACAGAAAAAAAAAAAAAAAAAAATGATGTTACAGCCCTAAAAAGGGCTTTTCGGGGTGCTGTGTTTACAGCAGAGATCTGATGAGTCCTTCAGCACTGCACTGGACACTTAATAAACTTTCCTAGCTATTGATTTCCCTATTCAATCAGCATCACCTACACTCTTCCTCCTCTCAGTAAGACTGCAAGTAAGTTATGATTCCAAAATGGCTGCTGTCCATGAGGTAGAAGGGTGTGGAAGGCAGGGTATGATGCTGATTGGCTGGAATGTGTCTGCTGACTGTGAGTTGCAGGGTCATAGTTTGCTCAATGATAAAGTATAGGGGGCGTATCGAACATCGCATATGTTTGCAGTTCGCCACGAACGCGAACATGCTATGTTCGCCGGGAACAGTCCGCCGGCGAACTATTCGTGACATCTCTATTTACTATCTTTTTTAAACACTTAAGCAATAAATTTAATTATAACATAACAATATTTGTAATTGTGAAATAAGCAACATTGCTTCGATAGCTGCCTATGAAATTATTTATTGCTGCCTTTCTGAGTTTATTTTGTCTTGGTTCAGTACAGTTATAGAACTGAAAAAATCCTCAAGTTTCCAGGAACGTAAATGTCATTATATGTCAGTAAATTAAGATATAGAATAATCCCACCCTCTGTATTTCTCAGAGGGAAATGAACACTGTCTAAAATGCATAATATTACAAGTTTTTTCAAGTTTGATATATTCAGTGTTCATGAATAATCACCTTGCAAAAGCTTAAAGAATGGCTTTTTAGAGCAATTGTAATTATGTTTTTTAAGCCTACATGGTTTTAGAGGTTTAATAGAAAATGCTCTTTGAGATTGATGATGGATGTAGTTATTGATTAGTGGCACAAAGTTAAAACAATAGCACAGTTTAAAAAAATTAAGTGATACACCAGAAATGAGGAAATCACATATCTGTAAAATACTGGCATTTACTTAGTTTAAAAGCAACTAGCATCACTATAGTATTTGGTTAATAAAATGTCATTTTGCTAAATTGACAGAATGAGGATATAACAGAGGATTATAGAGTTAGGCCCCCATTCCCATTATTTACACAGGGACTTACGGTGAAAGTTTCACTTTAAGTTAGTAACCTACCTACCTCAATCACTCTATTTTTCAAGCCTGTGCGAAGCCACCACAAAATAGGCTGAAATTATCAGTTTTATCAAGTTACTATCTGTGGTTCCATGATTTTAACTGAAATCCCATTCCACTCTAATGTTATTGTCCTCACACAAGTTACTAAAGCTGTGTAAGGCCTTACCGTAGCTGGTTTTGCTCTATAAAGTTTTGTTACTGAATATCACCCATACATATAATCTTAAATAGTCTCAAGGCACATACTGTACTGTTCATATGAACATGAAGTTGATAGAAACAAAGGCAAAATATGATTATGATGTGACATTAAATCCAACTGCATCCCTCACAAAAAAAATACGGCCGCCTCGCAAAAAAATACGGCAGCGAAACGAGCCATTCCCAACACGCAAAAACCCGGACGAAAACAGCGTGCATGAAAACATCAGAAACACAAGAAATAAACACAACAAACACATAAAAAGCTTACTTACAGCAAGGGGGGGCATCCGGCACCTTGAAAAGTTAATTTACACCTCCATTTAAGTCCAAAAAAATAGTTTAAACTGCCGAAAATCAACTAAGCAAGAGAAAAAATGTTTGCCGAACAAAACGAAAACGAGGCTTCAGACGTAACTATACTACAGTGACTCGCAAGACTGAAACACATACTATGCGGAACGTACCACACTGATATTAACCACCATTTTGAAAACTACTACGCACAAAATGGCGGATGGAACGCAAATTGTAAGCTGGAACGCAAATAGCGCATGTGTATTGCGTTCTAACGGTCTCAGGCACTTGAAAGTTTATAAATACTGCCTTCTTTCCTGAAAATTCTACATTTCTACTCAGGTGATGAACGGAGTGACTGGATAGTTAACTGCTGCTGTAACTTGAGAAGAGAATTGTTTCCTAATTTCCTACTTTACATTGTGCAAATTACAACTGAGAGGTAAGCTATAATATATTACATTTTATTATCAAGACAGGACAAAAAAAAAAAAACTTTAACTATGAAAATGTCATTCATGTATAGTGACATGTGGCACGCACATTTATGTGTATAGCCCCTAACACAAACTAATCTTAACCCAAACTAATTAAACAAGTATAATTAAATGTCATAAAAAAAAAAAATGTAACTATTAAAATGTGATTGATGTATAGTGATATGTGACACGCACATTTATGTGTGTAGGCCCGAAAACAAAAATAATGTTAATTGAAACTAATTAAAGAAGTATATTTAAATGACATTCATTTATTGTAATTCAATATATCACCTAAAGCTCAATCTTTCTCCTTTTTTTTACTATTCAAACAGACTCTGCATCAACAGCGTCACTCAAGAATTTCCACCGTGCATTGTGAACCACAATCCCATTTGAAGAACACCAAGAAAGAAGAAGAGGTAAGATAGAAAAATACATTACATGCTGAAAAAGACCATTTGCTAAATCAAAAAGAAGAAATATACAATTAACCATTTCACTTTCTTTTTCAAACAGACACTACAAGAAGACCAGCGGATTAAGATTGGCAGGATGGGACCCTCTGTCATTCGACACTTCAATCAAGGTAAAGTATAAACAAGTACAAAAAATAAAGGAACTATATATGTTTAATGGCTCCCAATATAACAAATGCAGCAACAAAAAAGTGGTGAACACAAAATAGGATAATGCTAAAAATATAGCCAGAATAACAAAAATAGAAAAAACATTCATTTGCATTAATATTCTTCTTTAATGTTTAAGAACCTATAAGAAGACTAAATAAGCATACCAAAAGTGGTAGACACAAATAGGATTGTACCAAAAATCACACAAACAAGTAGCAAAGTAAATTAATATTCTTCTTTAATGTTTAAGAATCTATAAGCCTTACAAAGAAGCCTAAATAAGCATACCAAAAGTGGTGGACACAAAATAAGATAACGCTAAAAACAGAGCCATTATATCCAAAATAGGAAAAACATTTACCCTTCATAAAAAAAATATTAGGCAAATAAAGTATGCAACATATGGTAGACACAAATAGGATTGTACCAAATATCACACAAACACATAGCAAACTACATTAATATTCTTCTTTAATGTTTAAGAACCTATAAGCCTTACAAAGAAGCCTAAATAAGCATACCAAAAGTGGTAGACACAAAACAGGATTGTACCATCATTAAAGTTTCAAGGCTGATGTTTGGTAACTTGAAACCTTCAGCTCCCTGTATATATTTTTTATGGGATTAAGGTCTGGAGACTGGCAAGACCAGTCCAGGACCTTAATGTGCTTCTTCTTGAGCCACTCCTTTGTTGCCTTGGCTGTGTGTTTTGGGTCATTGTCATGCTGGAATATCCATCCATGACCCAGTTGTAATGCCCTGAGTAAGGTAAGGAGGTTCTCACTCAAGATTTGATGGTGCATGGCCCCATCCATCGTCCCTTTGATGCGGTGTAGTTGTCCTGTCCCCTTAGCAGAAAAATACCCCCAAAACATAATGTTTCGAACTCCCTGTTTGACAGTGGGGATAGTGTTCTTGGGGTCATAGGCAGCATTCCTCCTCCTCCAAACATGGCGAGTTGAGTTGATGCCAAATAGCTAGATTTTGGTCTCATCTGACCACAACACTTTCACCCATTTCTCCGCCGAATCATTCAGATGTTCATTGGCAAACTTCAGATGGGCCTGTACATGTGCTTTCTTGAGCAGGGGGACCTTGCGGTCACTGCAGGATTTCAGTCCTTCACAGCGTAATGTGTTATCAATTGTTTTCTAGGTGACTATGGTCCCAGCTGCCTTGAGATCATTAACAAGATCCTCCTGTGTAGTTCTGGGCTGATTCCTCACCATAATAAATGAAACTCCATGAGGTGACATGTTGCATGGAACATTAGACCGATGTAGACTGACAGCTATTTTGTGTTTCTTCCATTTGCGAATAATCGCACCAACTGTTGTCACCTTCTCACCAAGCTGCTTGGCAGTGATCTTGTAGCCCATTCCAGCCTTGTGTAGGTCTACAATCTTGTCCCTGACATCCTTGGACAGCTCTATGGTCTTGGCCATAGTGGAGAGTTTGCAATCTGATTGATTGCTTTTGTGGACAGGTGTTTTTTATACAGGTAACAAACTGAGATTAGGAGCACCTCTTTAAGAGAGTGCTCCTAATATCAGCTCATTACCTGTATAAAAAAACACCTGGGAGCCAGAAATCTTGCTCATTGATGGAGGATCATAAACTTATTTCCCTCACTGACCTGCAAATCGATTTATAACTTTCTTGACATGCGTTTTTCTTGGGGTTTTTCTTTTTAGTTATTCTGTCTCTCACTGTTACAATACACCTACCATTTAAATTATAGACTGATCATTTCTTTGTCAGTGGACACACGTTCTAAATTAGCAGGGGATCAAATAATCCCCCCCCACTGTATATGTTTGTTTTAATTTGCCTTTGCCCCCCTACTCTGGCCTCTCCTCAGTCTCCCTTCTAATCTGTGCTCCTTCAGGCATGCTGTCCTCTGTTCCCAGTCACCCTCTCCCCAAGTTCCCTCTGTTTTTCCAGTTACCCCTCTTATTTGTGTCTCCTCCCCTGTTTCCACAGTGCCCCTTCTCCTCACATTCCCTCTGTGTCCCCAGTCTCTGATCTGATTTGTGTTCCCTGCCCTGTCTCCCCTTTGGTCCTTCTCCCCAATTTTTCTCTGTGTCCCCGGTCTCCCCTCTCATTTGTGTCCCCCCTCCCCTTTTTCCCCTGTGCCCATTCTCCCCATCCACTCTGTTTCCTAAATCTCCCCTCTTATTTGTGTCCCCTCCCCTGTCTCACCTGTGCCCCTTCCCCCTTCACCGCTATGTTTTCAGTCCCCCCTCTCATTTGTGCCTCCTCTCACATCTACCCTGTGCCCCTTCTCCCCAATCCCCATCTGTGTCCCCAGTCTCCCCTCTCATGAGTGTCCCATATTGTGTGTCTCCCCTGTGCCCCTTCTTCCTTACTCCCCACTTTGTCCCAAGTCTCCTCTCTCACCTGTTGTGAGTCTCCTCTTGTGTGTCCCCATGTGCCCCTTCTCCCTAAGTTCCCTCTGTATCCATTATCTTCCCTTTTTTATTTGTGTGCCTTACCCTTTCTCCACTGTGCCTCTTCTCCCCATCACCTCCATGTTCCCAGTCTCCCCACTCATTTGTGTCTCCTCTCATGTTTCTTCTGTGCCTTCTCCCCAATCCCCATATGTGTCCCCAGACTCCCCTCTCATTTGTGTCCCTTCCCCATCTTTGATGCGGTGTAGTTGTCCTGTCCCCTTAGCAGAAAAATACCCCCAAAACTTAATGTTTCGAACTCCCTGTTTGACAGTGGGGATAGTGTTCTTGGGGTCATAGGCAGCATTCCTCCTCCTCCAAACATGGCGAGTTGAGTTGATGCCAAATAGCTAGATTTTGGTCTCATCTGACCACAACACTTTCACCCATTTCTCCGCCGAATCATTCAGATGTTCATTGGCAAACTTCAGATGGGCCTGTACATGTGCTTTCTTGAGCAGGGGGACCTTGCGGTCACTGCAGGATTTCAGTCCTTCACAGCGTAATGTGTTACCAATTGTTTTCTAGGTGACTATGGTCCCAGCTGCCTTGAGATCATTAACAAGATCCTCCTGTGTAGTTCTGGGCTGATTTCTCACCATAATAAATGAAACTCCATGAGGTGACATGTTGCATGGAACATTAGACCGATGTAGACTGGCAGCTATTTTGTGTTTCTTCCATTTGCGAATAATCGCACCAACTGTTGTCACCTTCTCACCAAGCTGCTTGGCAGTGATCTTGTAGCCCATTCCAGCCTTGTGTAGGTCTACAATCTTGTCCCTGACATCCTTGGACAGCTCTATGGTCTTGGCCATAGTGGAGAGTTTGCAATCTGATTGATTGCTTTTGTGGACAGGTGTTTTTTATACAGGTAACAAACTGAGATTAGGAGCACCTCTTTAAGAGAGTGCTCCTAATATCAGCTCATTACCTGTATAAAAAAACACCTGGGAGCCAGAAATCTTGCTGATTGATGGAGGATCATACACTTATTTCCCTCACTGACCTGCAAATCAATTTATAACTTTCTTGACATGCGTTTTTCTTGGGGTTTTTCTTTTTTGTTATTCTGTCTCTCACTGTTACAATACACCTACCATTTAAATTATAGACTGATCATTTCTTTGTCAGTGGACACACGTTCTAAATTAGCAGGGGATCAAATAATCCCCCCCCCCACTGTATATGTTTGTTTTAATTTGCCTTTGCCCCCCTACTTTGGCCTCTCCTCAGTCTCCCTTCTAATCTGTGCTCCTTCAGGCATGCTGTCCTCTGTTCCCAGTCACCCTCTCCCCAAGTTCCCTCTGTTTTTCCAGTTACCCCTCTTATTTGTGTCTCATCCCCTGTTTCCACAGTGCCCCTTCTCCTCACATTCCCTCTGTGTCCCCAGTCTCTGATCTGATTTATGTTCCCTGCCCTGTCTCCCCTTTGGTCCTTCTCCCCAATTTTTCTCTGTGTCCCCGGTCTCTCCTCTCATTTGTGTCCCCCCTCCCCTGTTTCCCCTGTGCCCCTTCTCCCCATCCACTCTGTTTCCTAAATCTCCCCTCTTATTTGTGTCCCCTCCCTGTCTCACCTGTGCCCCTTCCCCCTTCACCTCTATGTTTTCAGTCTCCCCTCTCATTTGTGCCTCCTCTCACATCTACCCTGTGCCCCTTCTCCCCAATCCCCATCTGTGTCCCCAGTCTCCCCTCTCATTTGTGTCCCATATTGTGTGTCTCCCCTGTGCCCCTTCTTCCTTACTCCCCACTTTGTCCCAAGTCTCCTCTCTCACCTGTTGTGAGTCTCCTCTTGTGTGTCCCCATGTGCCCCTTCTCCCCAAGTTCCCTCTGTATCCATTATCTTCCCTTTTTTATTTGTGTCCCTTACCCTTTCTCCACTGTGCCTCTTCTCCCCATCACCTCCATGTTCCCAGTCTCCCCACTCATTTGTGTCTCCTCTCATGTTTCTTCTGTGCCTTCTCCCCAATCCCCATATGTGTCCCCAGACTCCCCTCTCATTTGTGTCCCTTCCCCATCTCATCATTGCCCCATCTCCCCATTCCCTCTGTGTTCCCTGTCTCTCCTCTCATTTGTGTCGCCTCTTGTGTCTCTGTGTCCCTTCTCCCCAATCCCCATCTGTGTCTGCAGTCTCCCCTTTTCCTTCCCCATGTCCTCATTCTCCTTTGTGTCAACAGTCTCTCCTATCACCTGTGTGCCTCTGCCCCAGTCACCCCTCTTCCTTTGTCCCCCTCCCTGTGTCCTTCTCCCATGTGTCCCCAGTATCCCCTCTCCCCGGGCCTGTTTTTCCTGTCCCCTGGTCCTGTCAGTGCTGGGAATCCTGTATGTCAGTCATTGTGCACCTTATCCAATCTGTAAATGCAGCCTGTGAAAGCTGACCAATAGGAACATGAAGAGGACGGGTCTAGTGACTTTAAGCTGGTGCAGGCTTCCCTTGTCAGAGCAGTGATTTAGGAAACCCAGGGACAGTGTATTGTGTGCCCCTAAGGGGCAAATTAAAAATAAAATAAAAAATAATAATTTAAAAAGAAATTGACATCAGATCCTTCTCTGCCCTCTTTTAGATACAACAATGAAAAATGATTTTAATGTCCCTTTAAATGTATTACTTATTTATGCAACTGCAAGCTGTCCTTGCAATCTAATTTGTTGTATCTTTAGGCTTTCCCTATGACTATATTCTTCTTGTCAATGAAAGGAGAACCTAAGAGGCTTGGATTAGCTCATTATGGCATAAAAGTGATATCTGCAATTTATCTACATTGTACAACCTAAATTGAATTAATAACTATCACATTATTTGTAGATGTTTATTAGTTCAATTTAGGTAATTCATAAATTGTGGTATTCGTAAAGAATGTCATTGATTTTATTAAATTCTAACACTGTTTACTATTAGTGATGTCGCGAACATAAAATTTTCGGTTCGCGAACCGCGAACGCGAACCGCCGCAAATGTTCGCGAACTGGCGAACCCGGCGAACCGCCATAGACTTCAATGGGCATGCGAATTTTAAAACACACAGGGACTCTTTCTGGCCACAATAGTGATGGGAAAGTTGTTTCAACGGGACTAACACCTGGACTGTGGCATGCCGGAGGGGGATCCATGGCAAAACTCCCACAGAAAATTACATAGTTGATGCAGAGTCTGGTTTTAAGCCATAAAGGGCATAAATCTTTACATGTCCTTTACAGGCACCTGACTATGGGCAGATGAGCAGGAACTGCTCAAGGTGAGAGACGGAGTGGCGGATGGTTGAGAGGGGGCAAGGAGGACAGCAGTGGTTGATATGGCTGATGATGCTGGACCAGGAGGAGGATGGCGGCTTTGAGTTTGTGTGCTGCTTGTACTCATGTGTTGGTCTCGAGTCACCAAAACTTTAGGTCTCAACCTGTAGAGGATAAGGGAACCTGGCTACTCTAGACCTCATTCATCATTTCAGGTTTTGACAGATTGGTACTATGCGTGCAAGCTACTGTGACAACAGATATGAGTGGCACTGTGCACTTGCAGAAGTTGGCAGAGTAGACGCTGTAGGCCTGACACAGACGCTTGCAGACAAGTAACTGCTATTCAATGTATTACAGTCAAAATTGTATTCTTTGTTTAAATGTGCACTACTGACTGTTACACCAGATATGAGTGGTGGCACTGACTGGGCAAGTGGGCACCGTATACGATGTGAGCCTAAGACACACACGCTGGCAGGCAGGCAAATGAAATTAGATTACACAGAAAAAAAGTGTTGTTTTTTTTAAATGTAGAGTGCTGGTACACCACTAGATTGGATTGGTTGAACTTGGCACAGTGTATTTTGACATTATGAGAAACATGATCTGTAAACTAAATAAAAATCATTTTAGGAGGTTGAGAGATAAAGAAACCGGATGGGGGGATACCGAGCAGAGCACACCATCTAAAGCCCACTGGGAGACAAACTCATCCATTCCCCCAGTGGACAAAGCCAGGTGGTACTCTGCCCGGATACGGGAGCGCACCAGCACCCGGAACATGGCCTCAGGTGACAAGGGAACCTCCCCTATCAAACACTGCTTCCTGGACTTATATATAGCCAATTTGGCTAATGCCAGGAGCAGGTTGACGAGGAGGTCCCTGGCCTTATTGCCCCGGGACACTGGGCGCCCAAAAATAAAAATGTGAGGGGAGAAATGCAGCCAGAACTGCAGGAGGAGGACCCTCAAGAGTGACAAGAGGGGCTGCAGTCTGGCGCAACTAAAATAAATATGATACACGGACTCTCCCTTGCCACAGAATGGACAAGTGGAGGGAGAGTCCGTGAATTTAGCTAAGTACTCTCCCGTGCTCAGTGCACCATGGAGCACTCTCCAACTCAATTCCATGTGGGTCGTGGAACTAAATCAGAATAAAGTTCCCTCCACCGGGGCCTCTTGCCCTCATCAGCTGGTAGGACCCGCCTCCAAATGGTATCGGGACGGGTCACGAGGGCAAGGAAGTGCACTGTATGGAGCACAAGAGAATATAAGCTCTTCCTCGGCATGCCGCGAAAGCATGCCGAGGGTATGTCCCTCAACTTCGAGAGGTTGGGGACAGGAGGAGCCTGAGGGGAAACACGGGGCTTGTGTCCAATGCAAACAGCCGGAGCAGGGGTGTTGAAAGGTGCATGTGGCACTCCGGCCTGCAAAGCCCCGCGAAGGAAGGTGCGCTAGTCGGGGGAGATGGTATCCCTAATCTCCTGGAGCAAGCGCCCTGAGACTTTGGGCGTCACATATCCCAAACGGAGCGCAAGCTCCTGGGGTGACACCCAATCAGAACGCCCGTATTCCAAGAGATCCCCGACTCGGGTCATCCGTGCATGACTAAGGCGGCGGATGATACTGGGGGACTGTAACATTGGAGCCCCCACTGCTGGATTAAATAGCAGGGGCTCCTTGAATATTTCATCCCCCAAAGGCACGCCCTGCCTGGTCACGGAGACCATGCTCCAGGCCTTGAGGGTTTCCTGGTAGTATGCCGGCAACACAGAGAGGTCTCTCCCAAACCCCTCGGACCTGATCAGAAATAATTGCCGGTCATACCCCAGGTTGCGCAACTGGCGATAAAAGCTGGATGCCAGTGCGCACCACTGCGGAGAGGGATCTGCATATAGGTATCTCTGCAGGTACTGAAGGCGGAAGGTGGACAACTGGGAGCACACACAAACTACTCCCTGTCCACCCTCCACCAAAGGCAGACTTGCCACCCCTGCAGAGACCCAATGCCTTCCCATCCAGAGGAAATCTAACAAATTCCTCTGGATATTGGTGACAAACTCGGGGGTCGGACTCAGACAAATCAGCCGGTGCCAGATCTGAGAAGCCACCAGCTGATTCACCACTAGAGTCCGCCCCCTAAGGCAAAGCATTTTTGCTAGACCCCTCCATCGTCCCAGACGAGAGAGGACACTGCCCTCTAACTCCCTCCAGTTGTCTGGGACGGAAGCGTCCGCAGCAGACAGGTAGACCCCCAGATATTTAATGACATCTGCCTCCCACGTGATGTCACAAAACGTGGGAGGCAAAGAGTCTACCTGTAAATTACCCTCTAAAAGGCCTGTGCATTTGGACCAGTTGATCTGAGCGGAGGAGGCAGCTGAATATACCTCCTGGCACTGTTTTGCCAGCTCAAGATCAACTGGATCCTGGGCCACGAGGAGCACTTCGTCAGCATAAGCTGAAAGGACAATCCGCATGTCTGGATCTTTTAGCACCAGCCCTGTGAGCCTTTTCCTCAGTAGGCAGAGGAAAGGCTCGATGGCCAGTGCATATAACTGTCCAGACAAGGGACATCCTTGACGCACCCCTCGTCCAAATACCAAAGGTGCTGTTAGGGACCAATTGATTTTAAGTAAACACTCTGCAGAGGCGTACAGCGTTCTTATAAAGCCCACAAACTGTGGGCCAAAGCCGTACGCTTGCAGAGTGGCTATGAGGTAACCATGGTCCACCCTGTCAAACGCCTTCTCTTGATCTAAAGAGAGAAAGGCGAGTGACAGACCAGTCCTGCGAGAATAATGCAATAGATCCCGGACCAGAAAGATACTGTCAAAGATAGTCCGGCCCGGGATCGCATAGGACTGGTCAGGGTGAACCAATTCTGTCAGCACAGATCCAAGTCTAAGCGAGATGGCTTTAGCTACAATCTTGTAGTCTGTGCTGAGCAGAGAGACCGGTCGCCAGTTCTTAATAAGCCGAAGATCCCCCTTTTTGGGCAGCAGGGCAAGTACTGCCCTGCGACAAGACAGGGGCATCTCCCCGGTCTCCAGGGCTTACCCAAGGACCAGATGGAAATCAGGTCCCAGAGTGTCCCAGAAAAATTGGAAAAACTCTACAGTCAGTCCGTCCAGTCCTGGAGACTTCTCACAGGACATGGCACGGAGGGCTTCAGAGAGCTCTTGAAAAGATAGTGGTATATCAAGCCGCTCTCTTACACCCTCACTGACTGTGGGGAGCCCCTCCCATAGCACCCTGCAGGCGTCTGGAGAAATGGGATCCGGAGAGTAAAGATCTTTATAAAAGTTCCGGGCTCTGTCACGGATACTATCCGGATCTGTAAGGGGGGCACTGTCTTCATCTAGAAGACAGGTGATGTGCCTACTGTTACCCCCCTTTTTCTCCAGTGAGTAGAAGAGGCGCGAGCCGCGGTCTAGATCTTTGAGAAAACCTAAGCGGCTGCGCACGTATGCCCCCTTGGCCTGGTGTCGTTCCAGGTCACAGAGGACACCCTTCCTCTCTACATACTCGCTCTGCAGGGATTGGTCCCTACAAGTGAACAGCCTCTGCTCCAGATGGAGTACCTCCCCCCGGAGTGACTCCAACTCAGCTTCGCGCTGCCCACTCGCACCCTTGGTATATTCCTGACACAGAAGTCGCAAATGAACCTTGCCCACGTCCCACCACAGTTTTAACGTGGCAAAGTCCCCCTTGCGACCCCTCCAGTCCGTCCAAAACTCCCAGATCAATGTCACGAGCCCCTGGTCCTTCAACAAAGCATTGGTGAAGTGCCAATAGGCGGCTCGTGGCGCTGTTGGCGTTAGCGCCACCGTCACAGACACACAGTTGTGGTCTGTGAAAGGAGCCAGCCTAATGGCACAAGAACCAACTCGTGACATATAGTGACTAGATATATATAGTCTGTCGATCCGGGAGTGGGACACCAGACCAGCTCTCACCCTGATGTAGGTGAAACCGTCTGATGCCCCTGGGTTCTGCTCTCGCCAGATGTCCTCCAGGGAGAAGCGGGCGATGATCTCCCGCAGGGCTGACACAGAAGGCGGGTACGGCTCTGGACTATTCCGGTCCAGAGCGTCGAGGGTGCAGTTGAAATCACCCCTGAGTACCAAACACTCATCTGCGTCAACCGTCTCCAAAAACTGGGACAGTCTGGCGAGGAACCTCACTCTCTCGGGCCCTCCAGCAGGGGCATATATATTAACTAGGTTAATGATGCTACCCTGCTCTCGGACCCGGAGGTGGATTAGACGGCCTGGGATAACAGCTCTCACAAGCAGCAGCTCTGGCTAAAAAGACTCTGAGAACAGGGTCACCACTCCACATGACGCCGATGTGAAGTGGCTGAAGAAGACCCTGCCTCTCCACTCCAGTTGCCACGAGGCCTCAGCCTCTGGAGTGGTGTGAGTTTCCTGCAGGAAGCTCACAGAGTACCCTCCCTGATATAAATAGGAGAGTACCTGGAACCTGGGGAAACTGTCTTGACAGCCATTGGTATTTAGCGTGCTGATGTGCAAAGCCATTACTGCGTGTCAGGAATTGTGCGTTCCTCAGACCCTTGAGACTGCTGATAGGACACGCACATTTTATAGAATTTCCGGACGCGGAGATGCTCCGCAGTCCCAGAATTCTTGGCCCTAGTGCTGACCACTAGATATTGCTGGAGAGAGTGGAGAATAAACGACATATTCTTCCACCTCTCCAAGGCCAGCCGCACCTTCCTTTTCTTTTGTCCATGAAGGGTGCTCTCAAGGAATAGATCTATTTCCTTGACAGGGATAACCCACCCAGAATCTGATGTTCCTTCTAGTGGGTCACCCCTGGGCTCCTCTTGGCTGAGGGCTTTTACTCCATCCTCCCCGGCTGGAGTCAGTTTCCTCAGCTTTATTCTCAGGGACCCCCTCTTAGATGATACAGAAGGAGTCCCTTTAGCACCCTTCAAGGTAAATAATGGACCCTTGGATTGCTGCTGCACCCCTGTAGCTTCAGGAGTGCATTCAGGGGTAGCTGGCTGGACAGCAGTGGCTGGCATGGCTTCCTTAATGGAAGCCTTGGAGGCTTTATATGCCTCCTCTGCCAGTTCCACCGCTGCTTGCTCAGCTTGGATGGCACCGATGTTAGGGTCAGTGGACGGCTGAGGAGGGTAGACAGGCTCTCCCATGATGTTAACAGGAAAACCTGTTTTATCACCCTCCCCCATTTCCACTTCCCCTTGTGCCACATCCCCCCTGACAGACAAATCCATGGGGTCCTGAATGGGGGTCATGCCTATATTCCCCCCCTCCAGTAGTGACTCGGCCTGGGGCTCTAACAAAGCCCGAGGTACGTCACTAGAGAGTGACACTGGAGGAGGAGACTGACTGGTGCCCTTGAAGCTCAGCACCTCAGGGACACTGACTACCCATTCAGCAGGGGCTTTGTTGGGACCCCCCTCAAAGGCCAGAGGCAGAACCTGATCTTTCTTGTCTACCCCTGCCTCACTTGGGAGACCCTCTTGCCCCTGCTTTTCCTCCAGACCCTTTTCCACATTAACCCCTATAGGGTCTGGAGAGAGAGATGTGTGGTCTGGCACCGGCTGGCTGAGCTTAATAACCGGGCCAGACAATGTCACCGGATGAGGAGGAGATGTTTTGTTCCTCTTCTTGCTTTTAAAGGGAGGTGCTCCACTATAGAGCACTTCCCACTTATCAGCAACCTCCCTGTTGGTTTTATGCTTCCTCTTCCTGGGGACGTCACTCCTGGAAGAGGAGCTGCCACTAGCTGCCTCCCCTGCAGAGGGCTTATTATCCCTCTGCTTACACTGTGCCCCCACACTAACTGATGTAATTATGGTGGGGGCAGATTGGGACTTGGGAGATGCAGCTGTGACACTGGGAGGACCGGTGACATTCTTCCCCTTTTTCCCCATGTCTGCAGTCTTGCTGGAGACCACAGACACAGATGGCTTTTTTGGGGAAGAAGGGGGTTTGGAGGCCGTGGTGGTGGCTTGAGGAACGGCCTCCTTGCCTGAGCTCTGTGGGGGGGCTATGACCCTTGAGGTCCCCGCTGTTATGGGCTCAGCGGGGATGGGTGCTGTACTGACGGAGGTGCCATTTGCTGGGGCTGGGGCATGATGCTTTACATTAGGACAATTCCTACGTGTATGCCCCAACCCCTTGCAATGATAGCACTGCACCTCCGTAGTGCTGTAAAAAATCCTGTAGAGCACCCCCTCAAATGGAACCCCAAAAGACCCCTCTATGTTTTCTGCGCCCTGAAGCAGGCACATTTGTACCTGCCTCTTGAAAGAGAGCACATGACGTAGTGCTCTCTCTCTGCACCCCAGGGGAATTTAAATAAATGGTGTTTTTACTTCCCCTAGGGTTAGCAGGTGGGGGCGCAGGAGGGAGTCTGGTAGGAAGGGGGGCACATTAGAGAGTGTTACTTTTGTGCCCAACCCTTCCAGGGGTTCTATTGGGACATATAATCCCCCCACTGTGATGCCTCTCTGTATAAGAATGTGAGAAGCAGCCAGCGTACGGGTAAAAAAACTGCTTTCCCGTACATTTTGCTGGCTGCTACTATAACAGAGGGGCTGATGACATTAGCTGCAGCACGCAGATAGATATCAATGCTGTAGACCCCAGACATCTGACATTTAACCCCATGCTTCCTGGTGATCTGCCCCTCAGCCCCAGCGGTGGTATTACTGGGGCCAGCAGAAACCACCTGTGACCAGGTATTAGCCACAGGGGTAGGTCTGCTGGCAGAACCACCAGGAGCTGGGGCTGCCTTATCTGCCTGTGCAGTGCTGCAGCTAGGATTTTCAGGGGCCATTATTCCCCCTTTTGACCCCTGAGGCTTCTTAATGGTCTTATCCCTCATGTTTAGACCCTTTTTTTTTTTAGTTTATTTGTTTTATTTATTTTTATTTTTTGTTTTATTATTTTTACTGTTTTCTTTTTTTTTTTAAATATAAAAGTGTGAAAAAGAAACAAAAAGACAAAACTAAGGGAGACAAAACTAAGGGAGAGAGAGAGATGATGTTTGGCAGTGGAAGGGTTAATGGCCTGTTGCAAGGTGTTGCTAATTGCAACAACACAGAGAACACAGAGGCTTTTTAACCCCTCTGTGTCTCTGTGTCAGATGTTAAAAAAAGCCTTTTAAATAAAACTTCAAATTGTTTTCCCCCCCACTGCCTACAAAGAATTTACTTGTCTTCTCTCCCCCCAAAAACATAAAACCCAACACCAAACAAACAAAACTTTAACAAAACCTGAAAAAAAAAAAAAAATTCAAAGTAAAAAAAGTTTCAGGAGTGAAGGTAAATTGCTAAGGGAGGGGTGTGGCAAAGTATCCAGGAGACAGCTCACTCTCCTGGGATAGAGAGTTGAGCCTGACCCTCAGAAAACTAAAACTTAAATTAAACTAAGAAAAAAACCACAAAAACTCCCAAAAATGAACAACACCGTGCACAAAGTGCTTATTAACAGAAAGGTGTTAAAATAAAACTTGTATTTGAGGGACTAAGACCCTAAAAAGCCTTTTGTTTGGAGCTCAAGCATGCACACAACATGCTCTCTTGCACAGTACTTGTAAGCCTGACACACACACTGGCTAGCGGTCAGGCAAATGAACTTAGATTTAAGAAAATAAAATTATTGGTTTTTTAAATGTAGACTGCAGGTACACCACTAGATTGGACTGGTTGAACTTGGCACAATACTTGTAAGCCTGACACTCACACTGGCTAGCGGTCAGGCAAATGAACTTAGATTGGCGGTCAGGCAAATGAACTTAGATTTAAGAAAATAAAATTATTGTTTTTTTAAATGTAGAAAGCTGGTACACCACTAGATTGGTTTGGTTGAACTTGACACAATACTTGTAAGCCTGACGCACACACTGGCTAGCGGTCAGGCAAATTAACTTAGATTGGCGGTTAGGCAAATTAACTTAGATTTAAGAAAATAAAAGTTTTGGTTTTCTAAAAGTAGACTGCTGGTACACCACTAGATTGGATTGGTTGAACTTGACACAATACTTGTAAGCCTGACGCACACACTGGCGAGCGGTCAGGCAAATGAACTTAGATTGGCGGTCAGGCAAATTAACTTAGATTTAAGAAAATTAAATTATTGTTTTTTTAAATGTAGACTGCTGGTACACCACTAGATTGGATTGGTTGAACTTGGCACAGTACTTGTAAGCCTGACACACACACTGGCTAGCGGTCAGGCAAATGAACTTAGATTGGCGGTCAGGCAAATGAACTTAGATTTAAGAAAATAAAATTATTGTTTTTTTAAATGTAGAAAGCTGGTACACCACTAGATTGGTTTGGTTGAACTTGACACAATACTTGTAAGCCTGACGCACACACTGGCTAGCGGTCAGGCAAATTAACTTAGATTGGCGGTTAGGCAAATTAACTTAGATTTAAGAAAATAAAAGTTTTGGTTTTTTAAAAGTAGACTGCTGGTACACCACTAGATTGGATTGGTTGAACTTGACACAATACTTGTAAGCCTGATGCACACACTGGCGAGCGGTCAGGCAAATGAACTTAGATTGGCGGTCAGGCAAATTAACTTAGATTTAAGAAAATTAAATTATTGTTTTTTTAAATGTAGACTGCTGGTACACCACTAGATTGGATTGGTTGAACTTGGCACAATACTTGTTAGCCTGACACACACACTGGCTAGCGGTCAGGCAAATGAACTTAGATTTAAGAAAATAAAATTATTGTATTGGTTGCACTGTGAACACACAGTATAAGCTGTGAGCCTGACACACACACTTGCTAGCAGGGGCTAGCAGGGAGACAGGCAAATGAAGTTAGTTTAGACAGAAAAAAAAAAAAAAAAAAATGATGTTACAGCCCTAAAAAGGGCTTTTTGGGGTGCTGTGTTTACAGCAGAGATCTGATGAGTCCTTCAGCACTGCACTGGACACTTAATAAACTTTCCTAGCTATTGATTTCCCTATTCAATCAGCATCACCTACACTCTTCCTCCTCTCAGTAAGACTGCAAGTAAGTTATGATTCCAAAATGGCTGCTGTCCATGAGGTAGAAGGGTGTGGAAGGCAGGGTATGATGCTGATTGGCTGGAATGTGTCTGCTGACTGTGAGTTGCAGGGTCATTGTTTGCTCAATGATAAAGTATAGGGGGCGTATCGAACATCGCATATGTTTGCAGTTCGCCACGAACGCGAACATGCTATGTTCGCCGGGAACAGTCCGCCGGCGAACTATTCGTGACATCTCTATTTACTATCTTTTTTAAACACTTAAGCAATAAATTTAATTATAACATAACAATATTTGTAATTGTGAAATAAGCAACATTGCTTCGATAGCTGCCTAAGAAATTATTTATTGCTGCCTTTCTGAGTTTATTTGGTCTTGGTTCAGTACAGTTATAGAACTGAAAAAATCCTCAAGTTTCCAGGAACGTAAATGTCATTATATGTCAGCAAATTAAGATATAGAATAATCCCACCCTCTGTATTTCTCAGAGGGAAATGAACACTGTCTAAAATGCATAATATTACAAGTTTTTTCAAGTTTGATATATTCAGTGTTCATGAATAATCACCTTGCAAAAGCTTAAAGAATGACTTTTTAGAGCATTTGTAATTATGTTTTTTAAGCCTACATGGTTTTAGAGGTTTAATAGAAAATGCTCTTTGAGATTGATGATGGATGTAGTTATTGATTAGTGGCACAAAGTTAAAACAATAGCACAGTTTAAAAAAATTAAGTGATACACCAGAAATGAGGAAATCACATATCTGTAAAATACTGGCATTTACTTAGTTTAAAAGCAACTAGCATCACTATAGTATTTGGTTAATAAAATGTCATTTTGCTAAATTGACAGAATGAGGATATAACAGAGGATTATAGAGTTAGGCCCCCTTTCCCATTATTTACACAGGGACTTACGGTGAAAGTTTCACTTTAAGTTAGTAACCTACCTACCTCAATCACTCTATTTTTCAAGCCTGTGCGAAGCCACCACAAAATAGGCTGAAATTATCAGTTTTATCAAGTTACTATCTGTGGTTCCATGATTTTAACTGAAATCCCATTCCACTCTAATGTTATTGTCCTCACACAAGTTACTAAAGCTGTGTAAGGCCTTACTGTAGCTGGTTTTGCTCTATAAAGTTTTGTTACTGAATATCACCCATACATATAATCTTAAATAGTCTCAAGGCACATACTGTACTGTTCATATGAACATGAAGTTGATAGAAATAAAGGCAAAATATGATTATGATGTGACATTAAATCCAACTGCATCCCTCACAAAAAAAATACGGCCGCCTCGCAAAAAAATACGGCAGCGAAACGAGCCATTCCCAACAGGCAAAAACCCGGACGAAAACAGCGTGCATGAAAACATCAGAAACACAAGAAATAAACACAACAAACACATAAAAAGCTTACTTACAGCAAGGGGGGGCATCCGGCACCTTGAAAAGTTAATTTACACCTCCATTTAAGTCCAAAAAAAATAGTTTAAAACTGCCGAAAATCAACTAAGCAAGAGAAAAAATGTCTGCCGAACAAAACGAAAACGAGGCTTCAGACGTAACTATACTACAGTGACTCGCAAGACTGAAACACATACTATGCGGAACGTACCACACTGATATTAACCACCATTTTGAAAACTACTACGCACAAAATGGCGGATGGAACGCAAATTGTAAGCTGGAACGCAAATAGCGCATGTGTATTGCGTTCTAACGGTCTCAGGCACTTGAAAGTTTATAAATACTGCCTTCTTTCCTGAAAATTCTACATTTCTACTCAGGTGATGAACGGAGTGACTGGATAGTTAACTGCTGCTGTAACTTGAAAAGAGAATTGTTTTCTAATTTCCTACTTTACATTGTGCAAATTACAACTGAGAGGTAAGCTATAATATATTACATTTTATTATCAAGACAGGACAAAAAAAAAAAAACTTTAACTATGAAAATGTCATTCATGTATAGTGACATGTGGCACGCACATTTATGTGTATAGCCCCTAACACAAACTAATCTTAACCCAAACTAATTAAACAAGTATAATTAAATGTCATAAAAAAAAAAAAAATGTAACTATTAAAATGTGATTGATGTATAGTGATATGTGACACGCACATTTATGTGTGTAGGCCCGAAAACAAAAATAATGTTAATTGAAACTAATTAAAGAAGTATATTTAAATGACATTCATTTATTGTAATTCAATATATCAACCAAAAGCTCAATCTTTCTCCTTTTTTTTACTATTCAAACAGACTCTGCATCAACAGCGTCACTCAAGAATTTCCACCGTGCATTGTGAACCACAATCCCATTTGAAGAACACCAAGAAAGAAGAAGAGGTAAGATAGAAAAATACATTACATGCTGAAAAAGACCATTTGCTAAATCAAAAAGAAGAAATATACAATTAACCATTTCACTTTCTTTTTCAAACAGACACTACAAGAAGACCAGCGGATTAAGATTGGCAGGATGGGACCCTCTGTCATTCGACACTTCAATCAAGGTAAAGTATAAACAAGTACAAAAAATAAAGGAACTATATATGTTTAATGGCTCCCAATATAACAAATGCAGCAACAAAAAAGTGGTGAACACAAAATAGGATAATGCTAAAAATATAGCCAGAATAACAAAAATAGAAAAAACATTCATTTGTATTAATATTCTTCTTTAATGTTTAAGAACCTATAAGAAGACTAAATAAGCATACCAAAAGTGGTAGACACAAATAGGATTGTACCAAAAATCACACAAACAAGTAGCAAAGTAAATTAATATTCTTCTTTAATGTTTAAGAATCTATAAGCCTTACAAAGAAGCCTAAATAAGCATACCAAAAGTGGTGGACACAAAATAAGATAACGCTAAAAACAGAGCCATTATATCCAAAATAGGAAAAACATTTACCCTTCATAAAAAAAATATTAGGCAAATAAAGTATGCAACATATGGTAGACACAAATAGGATTGTACCAAAAATCACACAAACACATAGCAAACTACATTAATATTCTTCTTTAATGTTTAAGAACCTATAAGCCTTACAAAGAAGCCTAAATAAGCATACCAAAAGTGGTAGACACAAAACAGGATTGTACAAAAATTCACACAAACAAATAGCAAAGTAAATTAATATTCTTCTTTAATGTTTAAGAACCTATAAGCCTTACAAAGAAGCCTAAATAAGCATACCAAAAGTGGTAGACACAAAAGAGGATTGTACCAAAAATCACACAAATAAATAGCAAAATAAATTAATATACTTCTTTAATGTTTAAGAAACTATAAGCCTTACAAAGAAGCCTAAATAAGCATACCAAAAGTGGTGGACACAAAATAGGATTTTATCAAAAATCACACTAACAAATGGCAAAGTAAATTAATATTCTTCTTTAATGTTTAAGAACCTATAAGCCTTACAAAGAAGCCTAAATAAGCATACCAAAAGTGGTGGACACAAATAGGATTGTATCAAAAGTCACCCTAACAAATAGCAAAGTAAATTAATAATCTTCTTTAATGTTTAAGAACCTATAAGCCTTACAAAGAAGCTTAAATAAGCATAGCAAAAGTGGTAGACATAAAACAGGATTGTAACAAAAATCACACAAACACATAGCAAAGTAAATTAATATTCTTATTTACTGTTTACGAACCGATAAGCCTTTCAAAGAACTCTAAATTTTTATACCAAAAGTGGTGGACACAAAACAGGATAATGCTAAAAACATTGCAATCATATCCAAAATAAGAAAAACATTAATAATTACAGTATAAAAAAAGAATAACTGGAATATACAAATACATTTAAATTATTTTTAAAAGGTTGCACAAAAAACAGCATTGCAGAAAAATTCACCATAACAGATACAATACACAAAAATAATGAAAATGTTTCTTTATTACAAATACATTTAAATCAAATAACATTTTCATTTTTCTTTTACAACAGATACTGCGTGAAGACCATCAGACCAGGACTTCCAACAGAGGACCAGACCATCGGACGAGGACATTCAACAGAGGACCAGACCATCGGACGAGGACTTTCAACAGAGGACCAGACCATCGTACCAGGACTTTCAACGGAGGACCAGACCATCGGACGAAGACTTTCAACACAGGACCAACAAAGATTCTGCTTGAAATCACACTTCAACCAAGGTACAGTATAACAAGTAAAAAAAAGAGAAAACTAAAAAAACATGTTTGCTCTGCATCCATGTCAACAGAAAAAAAAAAAAGAACAACCACCACGAACTATAACTTTTAACAAAATATAACTAACACATTTCTCTTCTATCTCTTATTTGTCTTTTACTATTTAACAGTAAATCCAAACGTCAATGTAGCCAGAACAAAAAAAAATTGCATAGTCCACAAAAGGCTCAAAACAGAGACTCAATAAAATTTGTCATTCTAAATTTCCAGTCCTAATGTAAAATATTAAGTATAAAACGTAACCACACACATAAAATACAATACTTCTACAAGTAGTACTAACACCCAAAAAACAACAATAAAAACATTTTCAGAGCCCCAACATATAAGCCTTGAAATAAAATATAAAAATACTATTATAACAATCCCATGTACAATAAATTACAAAGACTAATTTATGCCCTCTACTATCCCTATAAGCCCAAAAAAAAGCATAGTCCAGAAAAGTCTCAAAACACAGAGTCAATTAGATTTGTCATTCTAAATTACCAGTCCTAATGTACAATATTAACCATACAACATAACCATACACATAAAATAGAATAGGACTACAAAAAGTAATAACAACAAAAAACAATAGAAACATTTCCAGAGCCCCAACATATAAGCCTTGAAATAAAATATAAAAATATTATTATAACAATCGCATGTACCATAAATTACAAAGACTAATTTATGCCCTCTACTATCCCTATAAGCCAAAAGTACAACAAACAAAAAAATTAACAAACCAAAAAAATACACCTACTATATCTACAAGAAACTATAGTGTAATTACCTTGAGTATGCTATGCATGTAAGGCAAAAAATACAACCTACGACAGAAAGTAAAAGCAAAAAAATTAAAAATACTTATTTAACAGTACTAAGAAAGTACCGTTATAATCAACTAGAATCACATAGAAACAAACTGTTGATAAGATTTTTTTGTAAAAACAAACTTAACATTTTAAAATAAACTAATGATACATATTTTTTTTTTTACAGATTAACATGGCTGATAATGAGAGTAAACAATAAGACGGCAAGCTAGAGAACGACGACAGAGAGCAGGTAGCCAGCAGACACCGGAGCAGAAGGAAATTCGACGAGAAAAAGAACGCAAAAGACTTGCAAGCAAAAGACTATCAGCTGCACAAATTAAAGATGCGCCAAAAAAAGCTACCAAGCAAATAAAGCATTTAGAACCTGTTCCTCAAACATCAGATGACATTTTACCTGAAAAAATACGAGAGATACCAAAAAAAGCCACGAAAATAACAAAGCATTTAGAACCTGTTCCTGAAACATTATATGACATTTTAACTAAACCAATACAACATATACCAAGAAAAGCCACAAAAAAAACCAAAGCATTTAGAACCTGTTGTTGAAACATTACATGACATTTCCCCTGATGAATATGAAGGTCAAACTCCTATATGCTTTGCAAATTGTCCTTTACTCAAGTCTTTAGCAGTAGAGGTTCATAGTTGTGGGGACATGACTACTCAATGTCAGTTTTGTGAGGCGTATTATTTTAAACAGGAGAGACCCAGAGATGGCCAATTTATTAGTTGCTGTCAAAAAGGCAAGTTCAAACTTCCAGAAAGAAAAGAATTTCCAATCTATTTACAAAACATTGTGACTGAACCTAAAATAGTGCCATATCCTTTGCATCTATGGGGGCAACATTAGCTGCTAATGTACCAGGACATGGTCCTTACTGTTTTAAAGTGCAAGGACAAATTTATCATCAGTACGATGATAAATTTGTCCTTGCACTTTAAAACAGTAAGGACCATGTCCTGGTACATTAGCAGCTAATGTTGCCCCCATAGATGCAAAGGATATGGCACTATTTACATCCAGAGGAAGGAGAGCAAAAAAAATTCGCTCAACTATATATCCTAGATACAATGGAAGCTGTTGACCAACGTATGCAGATGGAAGAAAATAAAAAATGCTTACCCAGTGTTTTTATAGAGCTAAATAACATTATGGACAATAACCCCTACAGTAAAGCTTATAAAAATTGGCAGAAGTAGAAAATGAACAACAACTTCATGCAGAAAGACATCAATTACCAATGCCAAAGGTTAATATGGTGCTTAAAAGAGACAGACATACTGATAAACACCGTTATAACTTGCCAACATCAAATGAGGTTGCAATGGTGTTTCAAAATCATGAAGGAGAACCACCTTTTCAAAGAGACATTAGAATATATCCCAGAAATGAGGAGCAACCATTCATTAATATGAGTATCTTAAGTCCAAATTTAGATCCAATGACATCCCATTTTTTTCCCACACTGAGAAGCAGGTTGGCAATTAAAATTAACACTTCCGACAGAAGCCAATTCTACAGGGGCTCCAAAAGACCGAAGAGATCCAGGAGTCATAACCATAACAGGGGACCTCCCCCCTGGGCCCAAGAACCCTCACAGAAACCCACTGGTTCCAGGCACTTGACTGAAACAGGTCCCTGAAAACAATACAGCTCAGTCCCAGGAGCTGTTAAGTCCCTTAAGAAAAAACACTCACCCCAAAGGCAGCTACCAGGAACCCATCTAAAATTTTACTAAGGGAAGGTAATCCCATCAGAGGGAAAAGGCAACCCACAAAGAGTACAGAAAAAGCAACAAACTCACCAAAAAGATCACAACAGCACACAAGGAAATTGCAGCAGACAAAGGGTTAATCAAGCAAACGACACATGATTACAAAACTCTTTGTTTTTCAAACTTGATTACCAGCCCAAGGCTTTGCTTGTATAACAGGCTGTGCTAGTGGAACTCCGCTACCCTCTAGTGGACAAAACTCAATATTACCACGCAAGTGGGAAAAATCAACAAAAACTTACTCTCCAGCGACAAACTTTCAGGAGGTGGCTGAACCAGTTCCAGAACTTTTAATGGACCCAAAAAGATGTAACTGGGAAAGAGCCCTGGAACATAGGGACGCCAACATTTGCACTGGGACTAGACAAATGTTACCAGAAATTTGGTAACAACTCGAACTACAGCACTTTCACTGAGATGGCGGGTGTCGCCACAAGGAAGAACAATAAAGGGATCCAATCTTACTGCCTACCCAAACCTTCGGCAAGCTCTCCTACCAATAAAGCACCCATAGTCACAGTCCACGCAACAAAAAACTACGAAATGTCAGCACCTAGCACTAAAAGTGACATCCAGGACCTTAAGGACTTAATATACAACTTCAGAGAGGAGGTCAAATCAGAGATTCGGCAGGTGACGACAGAACTATCCACAGAAATTAAGAAGGTGGATGATAAAACAACAAAACTGGAAACTAAAATTTCGGAAATAATGCAACATAACAACAAACTGACTGAGGAGATCTTGGCGTTGAAGGACGAACAAGCCAGACAACAATTGCAACAGGAGGATCTGGAAAACAGATCAAGACGACAGAACATAAGACTGAGGAATGTGCCAGAAACGGTAAAAGACCTACACTCATACCTTAGCGATCTATGCGAATTTCTCCTCCCTAATATGCATCAGGAAAACTTGAGGATGGATCGGTTCCACAGAGCCCTAGGCTTCCGTTCATCTCCGCAAGAACGACCAAGAGACATCATTGCCAGATTCCACTACTACTCCACCAAAGAATTATTCATGAAGGCCGCAAGAAAAGGCATTCCTCCCATCGAGGGGCACACACCGCTGCTTTTCTCTGATTTAGCCCCGGTTACCCTTGCCAAAAGGAGACAACTGAAACCGGTTCTGGACTGTATCTTGGCTCAAGGATGGAGTTACACATGGGGTTTCCCTTTTCGCCTCAATATCTCCAAGGAAGGAAAATTCTTCACGGTTAGAACACTGGAGGAGGGCATCAACTTGCTGGCGGAATGGAACATCAAAGTCACAGTCGGTGAGAATCTGCAGTCAACAGAAAACCCAAGAGCGAGAAGTCCTCCCATGAACAAAGATACAGACTGAATACAATGAGTTGTCACCTATTTTGTTTTTTCTTATGTATTCTCTCACTTCTTCTCTCTCTCTCTTTATTTCCAAGCTAACCTGACAAACAAAGCTAACTGAATTATTTAACGTCTAGGTTCATTAAGATAGCACCCGCACCAGTGTAAGTTCTAATATACACTATAGACAGTTAACCCAGGCCGTAAAGGCATAATCTTCACACACCTAGAAGGCGTCCCTAAGGGCGCTTACAAATAGACTGCCACAAACCCCAACAGTAGGGACAGTTTAGGCGGACCAATTCATTGTCAGTTTAGAGACACTAACAGGCCCACCAGTAAAATCCGAAGAGGACAGCAAACGCTCTCCTCATAGTAGTTTAAATTACCACACCTTAGTTAAGTAAGGATCACGATAAAGTTCAAATATACTAAGAGCTTTCCTGACCAACAGCGAGATATTTAAACAGACTCACGAACTTAGCCACCTTACCCAGGGTTAACATAGGGAACTCCACTGGAGGAGAAATAGGAATTAGCTCAGTTACTGAGCCAAGATTTTATAATCCCAAGGGATTGGGTACAGTCAGGTTGTCTCACAATCTGTTGTCTCTTTTCCTTTGAGTACAGGTACTCTTCCACACAGCTAGCTGCTGAGCGGTCTTCGGGGCGGAAACCAGCAGGAGGCACAAGATAACGAAGTCACAGACATCCCGAAAGGTGAGATAGCCAATTGCACGCACCAAAAGGTCATACACCTCATTAAGAAATATGGACATTGTCATTGCGTCACATAATGCTCATGGGCTAAACGAACCAGTCAAGAGGGGGGTAGCCTTGAGAAACTACCAAAAACTAAATCTAGATATAGTAATGATTCAAGAGACTCACTTTAGAAAACAAACAGTGCCAAAATATTGGGGGGGGGGGTCTTTACCCAAGCATTCCATTCTACAGCGGATACCAAACAAAAAGGAGTCACTATTTTGTTCCACAGAAGACTCAACTTTCAGTTAAGTAAAATTCAAAAAGACAAAGATGGCAGGTTTATATCAGTACATGGGACAATACACGAACATAAGGTTTCATTCTTGAACATTTACGCCCCGAACACAGTACAAACGCCATTCTTTCAAAAGATACAGAAACTCACAGATAGCTGGGAAGACGGGCTTAAGATAATAGGAGGAGACATGAACGAGGTCCTAGACCCGCTCAAAGACAAATCAAACGACCTAGATTCACAAAAAATCCCCACGGCGACCAAAACACTCAAAAATCTCCTAAAATCAAACTGCATGATTGATACCTGGAGAAACATGAACCCCACGGAAAGAGAATACACATTTTTTTCCGCCAGACATGGTTCGCTTTCCAGAATAGACTATATCCTGAACCCACAGAACATAACCGGGAACCTAACTGAGGCCTCTATCTGCCCCATAGCATGGTCGGACCACGATCTAGTCAAAATTTCCATAAGCAACCTCTTGCCGAAAGGCAATAACCCGAGGTGGTCATTAAATCCCAGTATACTGAATGATCCAATCACACGGGATAAGGTCAGAACTGCAATCGTAGATTATCTTGACCTCAACACAGTAGGAGAGATAGACATAGATGGAATTTGGGCGGCTCACAAAGCAGTGATCAGGGGAGTCTGTATACAAATTAGCTCATCCAAAAAGAAAAAAAGGACCAAGCACAAATTTTACTCCTAAACCAGAAAATTGCAGAAGCCCAGAAACTATTCATTAGAGATAAATCACGACAGACTCACGAGAATGTAATAAGATACAAGCAAGAACTAAACACTATTTTAAGAGGGAAAATGGTCACTATCCTACAGCGAACTGAAGCTAAATTCTTCAGATACGCAAACAAACCCGATAGGATGCTGGCCACAAGACTAAGAGAAAAAAGAGCAAACTCATTCATAGCCAAAATAATCACCAAAAATAGGGAGACAGTTTTTAAACCGGATCAAATAGTAAATGAATTCAGACATTTTTACGCAGACCTTTATAGCAAATCCCCCGAATCAGGCACCCCAACCCATAAACTAGAAATTGAAAATACATTAAGCAAACTAACAATACCCCAATTAGACTCTACCAAAGCCGAATCACTCTTAGTGCCCATCTCGGTCGAGGAAATACAAGATGCGATCAAATCCACAAAAGCAC
Source organism: Discoglossus pictus (assembly GCA_027410445.1). Lineage (NCBI taxonomy): Eukaryota > Metazoa > Chordata > Amphibia > Anura > Alytidae > Discoglossus > Discoglossus pictus. The sequence continues at coordinate 213,438,303 of CM050166.1, read as the reverse complement.
ACGGGGCCCCAGGGCCAGATGGCTACTCTAACCTCTATTATAAACACATGAGCGACCTACTTAGCCCCACCTTACACAAACTATTTAACAGCTTCTTAGCAGGTGGAAGAATTAAACCGGAATTCTTAGAGGCTAAAATAATACTTATTCCTAAACCGGGCAAAGATCCAGCCCAATGTGCTAGCTATAGACCAATATCTCTGATCAACACAGATTTAAAATTATACACCAAAATCTTAGCGTCCAGACTAGCGAACTTGTTACCTGAAGTGATACATCCGGACCAGGTAGGGTTCATTAAGGGGAGAGAAGCGCCAGACAACACCAGAAAAATAATTGACCTTATTGACATAACCAAAAGTGATGGAGGGCGCGCAATGGTGTTGCACTTGATGCCGAGAAGGCATTTGATAGGTTAGATTGGACATTTATGGAAGCCACACTAAACAAATTCGGAATTCCGGAGGGTTTTCTACGAAGCATAACATCATTATATTCAGAACCGACTGCGCAGTTAACATACCAAGGACACAACTCACTAAAATTCAACATCACGAGAGGGACAAGACAGGGGTGCCCTTTATCACCACTCTTATTCGCCCTTAGTATAGAGCCCCTAGCAATTGCCATTCGTCAGCACACGGACATATCGGGTATACGAGTCGGCACGATAGATCATAAAATAAGCCTTTTTGCCGATGACATCCTGCTAACAATATCCAATCCCCTGATCAGTCTCCCCAATCTATTCAAACTTCTGTCTAGGTTTGGCCCACTGTCAGGTTTCAAAATTAACACAAGTAAAAGCATAGCCCTTAATATATCACTTCCTCCCTCCACGGAAAAACTACTGGCCAATAACTTCCCAATAAAATGGGCCCCGAATTCTATCAACTACCTAGGCATACAAATAACAAAATCAACTAAGACCCTATATGAAGCAAACTACCCAACCCTCATTAAACAACTAACTAGAGACCTACACAGGTGGTCAGAACTAAAGATTTCGTGGTTAGGAAAGCTACATGCCGTCAAAATGAACGTACTCCCCAAACTGCTCTACCTGTTTAGAACTATTCCTATCTCGATATTAGCGATAGACCTGAAAAAAATACAAAAATTATTAATGAGTTTTCTGTGGAACAACAAAAAACCTAGAATTAACAGAGAAACAACCACTGCGACCAAGAGGGATGGTGGGCTTGGATTTCCAGACATTTCCAGGTACTTTAAAGCAGCTAGATTAGCACAACTAGTAAAGTGGTATATCAAGGACTCCCCCCCGATATGGGTTCAATTAGAAAAACACATACTAGGGTCCAATGATTTAATCATGCGCCAATTACTATGGCTCTCAACTCAGCAGGGCTTCAAGTTACCCCAATCAATCCCATCCAGTGTGAGGCACTCAATTAACTTATGGAAGGATATAAATAAGAGGAACAGGCTACTTGGCCCAGAGTCAGGGCTCAGCCCCTTATGGCCACTGTCAACTAACCCCAAAATAAACTCTAATGCTCAATACAAATGGTGGATTGATAATAATTGCTCAATAGCGGCAGATTTACCGGTTGTTAACCAAAAATGGTCCACCACCGCCTTCTTAGAGGACAAACTACTACCTCCGGGGGAATGGCTTAACCTACTCGCTATAAATCAAAGATTAATTCACATCACTAAGAATAAAGGAGGGCAAAATACATCATTATTCGAAAAATGTTGCATTAAATTCCCGGGAAGGAAAGGGAACATCTCCATAATATACAACCATTTAAGCGAGTTAGTCACGCCCCCTAAATTACACTATGAGTCAGCATGGGAAACTGACCTCAACATACAATTAGACAGAGACCAATGGAACAGCATTCGGAAACAAGCAAAAATCACATCACTTAACGTAATTATGAAGGAAAACGCCTATAAAGTTATCATGAGGTGGTACTTAACTCCAGTAAGAATGCACATAGGAAACCAGACGATTAGCGACACCTGCAAAAGGGGCTGCAACCAGAAAGGGACTCTAATCCATAAACTATGGGAATGCCCTATGATTAGACATACCTGGGTGGACACTTACAAAACCCTGGAGAATTTATGGGGTCAAAACTATCCCATGAGACCAGAAGAGGCCATTCTGGGTTTACCGGTAGAAGGGATGTCCAACTCAGAACAATTCCTAACCAACCAAATTTTCTTAGCAGTTAGGATAGTAGTAGCCGCCCATTGGAAATCACCCACCCCATTGTTTGAAGTAGTCTTAAACAAAATTGAGTTCGTTCGGTCCATGAGCATTTTGTCCGCTGAGGTTGACCATAACTACAAACGCTGGGCCTCCTGCTGGGCCGCCTGGGAGACAAGACGAGGCAGATGAATAGGGTGAGTGACACTTTTTCCCTCCAAAGGAGCTATTAAGGGAACCATATCAGGAGTTGTCTTAACTTACCCAACACCATTAGCCTCATACAGTAACCTAAACACAGAGTTCGCAACATATTAGTGGAAACCAACCAAGCTCAAGACAACAGATGGTCAGGAATCCAAGTTCATAAAAAAATTTTTCCCATAGTTATGGGACTTTATTACATATAGTTTTTTTTTTTTTTTATTAGTATTAAGTTAATTGAAAGCTAATACCAGCTATTATATTTCCAGAAAAACGGAAAAAGAGAGGAGTTTTGGACAGGCAGATGACATACTAGAAATTAGATATGTGAAACACGTTTATTGTTAATTTCTACTTACCATCACAAATGTTTTTGCTGGACTATGTTGTATGTCTGACCTGTCTAATAAAAATCAATTTAAAAAAAAAAAATTAACACTTCCCAGTTACCCAAATGCTAAAGCCAGAATCCGAAATAATGTTTCTATGCTTGAATTTAAAGTGGCTCAAATTGCCATTGGAAATGCATTTAATCCAATTTTATGTGGTGGAAAACTAACACAACAATGGATTATTGATTCCTATTTGCAAGTTGAGGCCAATAATTTAAACTTTATAAAATATCAACAAGATAAACTACGTTTAGAACAATATTCGGGACTAATGGACTATGTTGCTGATGTGGCTACAAGCAGAGACATGACAAAGCCATCATTTTACCATCTTCCTTTCAAGGATCTCCTCGAAATATGAAAGAAAGATACAGTGATGGTATGGCTATTGTAACCAAATTTGGCAAACCCGATTTATTTCTGACATTTACATGTAATCCACAATGGCCAGCAATTACACAAAATTTACTTCTTGGACAAAGTGCTTCCGATAGACCAGATTTAGTAGCCAGAGTTTTTAAGATTAAATTAAATTAATTATTACGTGACATCACTATAAGTCAGTTATTTGGCAAATGTCTTGCTTATGTATATACCATTGAATTTAAAAAAAGAGGCCTTCCACATGCACATCTTCTGATAATACTTCAAGAAAAAGATAAATTAGATACTTCTGACAAAGTGGATGCAGTCATTGTTGCTGAACTACCAGATCCAGAACTATATGGTAGACTATATGAGATTGTTACTCATCGCATGATTCATGGACCCTGTGGTGATCTTAATCCACAATCACCATGTATGGAAAATAATAAATGTTCCAAAGAATTTCCAATAGATTATAGAGAGAAAACCTATGCCAATTGTGATGGCTATCCACTTTATAAAAGAAGAGAAGGAGATAGTGCCATTATTCGTGGAAAAAAAGTTGACAATAGATATGTAGTACCCTACGATCCACATTTACTCTTGAAGTATAACATCCACATCAATGTAGAAGCCTGCACTTCCATCAAATCCATTAAATATGTCTACAAATATATTTACAAAGGCTATGATGCAGCTACTGTAGTCGTCAAAAGTGCAGACAACCCTGAAAGTAGTGAGTTAGTACATGATGAACTTGCATCTTATGTAGATGCTCGCTATGTCAGTGCGCCAGAAGCTATGTGGTGGCTTTTAAAATTTGAAATGCATGATAGAACACATGCAGTATATAGATTAGAAGTACATTTGCCACAAAGACATTTAGTGTATTTCCATGCTGGAAATGAAAGTAAAGCATTGGCCCAAAGTGAAGATCGTCACACTACACTAACTGCATGGTTTGAATTAGAAGAAGCAGCACAATGTCAAATGCAACGGCAGATGAGAGAACAATTTGCATTTATTTGTATCTTCTCAAATGCTCCAAATGCATTAGCTTTGTGGGAGACATTTAAAAGTAATATGGCTGAAGACTTTATGCGAAGATACAATGAACCCATTGCACACTTAAAAGCGTTAATGGAAATCCAAGAAGTATTTTTAACTCATGGATTAAGTTGTGCAAGTTTTAATTTGCCTGATCCAGGTCTTATAGATGACATAAACTTTGAAGACTATGACATTCAATTACAAGTAGAAAGAACAGAAGAAAGACTTGCTACTTTAAATACGTTACAATTGCAAGCATTTAATGCCATTACAAATGCAATAGATGATGACATGGTGACAGAGCGTTATTTCTATCTTGATGGACCTGGCGGATCAGGAAAAACGTATCTATATAATTTATTAATGAGTTCTCTACAAGCACAAGGTCAAATAGCAATGGTGTTTGCCACTACTGGAATTGCTGCACTTTTGTTAGAAGGTGGAAGAACTGTACATAGTGGCTTTAAACTGCCAGTGCCTATTTTAGAAACTTCTGTGTCAGATATTCGCATGACATCATTACAAGCAAAGAAATTTGAAAAAATGTAAATTAATTATAATAGATGAGGCCACAATGATATCATGCTATGCCCTCCAATGTATTGACCGTTTGCTTTGTGAAGTCATGGATAATACTTTTCCATTTGGTGGAAAGGTAATGTTGTTAGGTGGCGATTTTAGACAAACATTACCTGTCGTTGTACATGGAAACCGAACTGACATTATCGAAACCTGTATAAAGTCAAACACACTATGGAAACATTTTACCCATCTTCAACTGCAACGAAATATGAGATCAGAAGGCCAAACTGATTTCAATGATTGGCTTATTAAAATTGGAGAAGGCAGAACAGAAAAAATACAACAATTACCTGACGACACAGTAGAGATCCCACCTCATATGATTTGTCACCAAGATATTATATCGGCTATATTTGAAGGTAACATAAATAACCAGGAATATTCCGAGCTTGCCAACCAAGTCATACTAACGTGTAAAAAAAGGATGCATTAATCCTCAATAATGAAATCTTTAAAAAAATGAATGCACCACAAAGAAATGATCTCAGTGTTGATTCTGTACTTGCTGATGACAATGAAAGTCAGGCTAACTTTTCGACTGAATTCATAAACTCACTAACTCCTTCTGGAATGCCACCACATATTTTGCAGCTAAAGAAAGGTGCAATTATCATGTTACTGCGAAATATGAACCCCACAAAAGGCCTATGCAATAGGACAATATAAATTGTTCAAGAATTAAAGCACCATTTTATAGATGCTGAAATGTTAACAGGTACCCATAAAGGAGAGAGAGTTTTCATACCAAGAATAGATTTAGCACCAAGTGAAAGTTATCTCCCTTTTATACTTCAAAGAAGACAATTTTCCATTATTATGGCATATGCCATGACCATTAATAAATCACATGGACAAACGTTCAAATCTGTGGGTATTTTCTTGGAAGAACCAGTATTTGCACATGGTCAATTGTACGTTGCGTTATCACGGTGCAGAGATCCACAGGCTATTAAAGTTTACATTGAAAAGAAAAGTCAAGGTGATTTATTAGAAGATGGCCGTTTTTTTACTAAAAACATAGTCTACTATGAAGTACTATAACTTTTCATTAAAGAAATAAAAACCATGCAAAACAAATTTAAAAGCATTGAAAAATACAAAACAATAAACAATTCAGTCATAATTAATGGAAGTACTGTTAATGGATGATTCGCCTCACAAAACACTTGCCTTGCATTATTTTTACAAATTATGTTAAAATGTTAATTAACTATGTTACTGTTTCTAATGTTACAAGTTTGAAAACAATATTTTCAAAGTCATTACTTAGACTGATAAGAAAGTTCAAGTTTAAAAAAATATACTTTCACGTTCTTTACTTCAACATATTACAAAGTTCATGTTAAGAGCTCAACCACGTTTTAAGTCACAATGTAAATTATTTGTTTGTTATGTTAAGATTACTCCCTGGATTAATGTTTATCGCCAGTTCATGGGGTCAGGAAGCAATTAATTTAATTGGGTACGTTTCAAGGAGGATTTTTACTGTTTGCCTTCCTCTGCATTCAATGTATATAGAAGTTAACAATTATTCAGACAGAAATTGCATGTTAAAAAACCATTGCCTCAAGTTTACAATACTGATTAGTTTAAAGTTCAACTGTTTTTACAATAAAATGTTAATACTTTTAATACAAAATTATGTTAAAATATTAATTCACTATGTTACTGTTTATAATGTTCCAAGTTGGAAAAATGTTTTTTCAAGTTACTTAGTTACACAGATTAGAAAGTTCAAGTTTCAAAAAATATTATGTCAAGTTTCTTACTTAAATATATTACAAAGTTTATGTTAAAATTGGGTACGTTTCAAGGAGGGTTTTTACTGTTTGTCTTCCTCTGGATTCAATGTATATTGAAGTTAACAATTATTCATATAGAAATTGCATGTTAAAAAAACATTGCCTCAAGCTTACAATACTGATTAGTTTAAAGTTCAACTGTTTTTACATTCAAATGTTAATACTTTTAATACAAAATTATGTTTATTGTTCACCAAGAGAACATTTTACAAAACTAAACATGTTTAAGATCACAATACTTACAAGTGTGAAATATGTATATTAATAACTAAACAACTTTCCAAATATACACATCTCATTGCCGTAATTTTTTGATGGGCAAGTCGCTAGTACTGTATAATAATAATGATGGATAGAATCTACTAGAGTCACATGTAACAATAAGTAGATGAATATTAATCTTATAATTTAACACTTCATATAATAGAAGTAACCAGTAATGCACATAGTACTTACATTGTGTCTTCACATGCTCAATGAAACAGATGCAAAACTCCTGCATTATGTAATGCAAATCAATTTATCACATATAGTGTGATTTGAAATTAAAAAGTCTGAAAGCCCTGAAATTATTAGAAACATTTAGCAATATCTGTTGGTAAAGTGCTTTTATATTGTTGCTGGAAAAATAAAGTCACTATTTAATGTTCATCCAAAAGCAGTGAAAACCATGCTGTATCTGTCATGAGACATAATTTGCCATGACCAATAGCAGATATTTAGCAATGATGTGCTATCTCACAAGAAATGTTTGGCTGTGACCACAATCAGAAGGTTAGGTGGGGAGATGCTAAGGTGGTGTTGGCGGTGGTGGGCAGTATGGTTGAACCGGCATCCACTGTACTGGAGGTGTGGTGGAGGAGCAGGATAGGGTGGTGAGGGGGTCAGACCAGTAGGAGGTCCCAGGTGGTGAGTCTATCTGGGCAAGCAGGAGGCAAATGGGGTCAGTCTCCATCCTGGTGGTGGATGGCCCTGCAGGTCCCCAAAAGACCACATGTAGATATAATCCTCCTCCTCATATCCTGGGTTCTAATTCAGTGGCTGTATGTTCTCTGAACTGAAATTATATAAATTATATTAAATTATATATTAAAATCTGACATTGATGCTATATATTACATTGTTACATAGTTACATAGTATTTAAGGTTGAAAAAAGACTTTCAGTCCATCAAGTTCAACCTTTTAAGATCTCCTCTGATCTGCAATATGCAGATTAACTATTAATTCATTAGTTGTTAATTAATTATTAATCAATTATTTAATGTTTTTTTTTTTTTACTATTAATTAGTCTAGAGGAAGGCAAATAGAAAAAAAAAACACAAGCGAGACTTAGCCAATTGTCTCAAAGGGAAATGTAAAAAATTTGGATCAATACTGTCTCTCTAATTATCCATGATAACCCTGAATTCCCTTTTTAATTAGAAATAAATCTAGTCCCCTTTTAAAGTTATCTATCGAATCCGCTGTCACCACCTCCTCTGGTAGAGAATTCCACAGATTAACCACCCTTACTGTGAAGATCCCTTTTCTTTCTTTGAGGTGGAATCTTTTTACTTCTAACCTCAAGGGATGTCCTCTTGTCAGTTGGAAACCTCTTGGCACAAAAAGTTCCCCTGACAAATCTTTATACTGACCCTGGATGTATTTATATAAGGTAATCATATCTCCTCTTAGATGCCTTTTTTCTAGAGAAAATAAGTTTAATTTGGTTGGTCTTTCTTCATAACTTAGCCCCTCCATTCCCCTTATTAGTTTTGTTGCCCTTCTCTGTACCTTTTCCAGCTCTAAAATGTCCTTATTATGAAGTGGTGCTTAAAATTGTACTCCATATTAGAAATGAGGGCGTACTAGAGATTTGTATAGTGGCAGAATTATATTTGCTTCCCTGGCTTCTATACCCTTCTTAATACATGCTAATATTTTATTTGCCTTTGCAGCTGCTGCTTGGCTTTGAGCACTGTTACCTAGGTGGTTGTCCACAAGCACTCCCAAATCCCTTTCAATATCTGATACACCTAGATTTGCTCCATTAAGATTATAAATTGCATGGCTATTTTTCCTTCCCAGATGCATAACCTTGCATTTTTTCGTATTAAATCTCATCTGCCATTTAGATGCCCATTCCTCAATTTTATGTAAATCCCCTTGGGGATTATGATATGTTGATCTTAGATAGTTCAATTATTTGCCATTGTGAGGAGTATGTATTGCCTCATATCAAATCAATATCCTCTGCTGGGGTCTGCCCTCTGTATCTCCTGAAGATACAGCCATGTTTAATACTAACAAATCAGTGACCATCTCTCAGCAAGATTTAGCAACATGCTGCTGAGAGATAGTCCCTGATAAGCATAGACTCTACTCTGCACATTCAACCCTAAAAAGTATTTATTTGCATACTCAGCAGTGGGTACACCCATACAGGAACTATTTATTTGACATTTATTCACTTAAAATGTTTTAGTTGTTTCTCATTGTAACCTGATATCTCTAAGTAATTAGACACATAGGTATTGTCATAACTAGATGGACAGCTGGACATGGTGCACATAAAGTACGTCACAGTTCTGGGTTAACATGTACAGTATATGTTGTTAATGATGTTTTGTGATCAACTATTTTGTCTAGCTGGGGCCATGTTAACTGGCTCTTGACCCCAAATTACATAAACTTACCAGATATCTTGACAACAAGAATTACTAACACTCCTGTCTCTTCTTCCCCCTCCACGACCTGAGCAGAGCAGGTCACATAGTATAAACACAGGCTTTTGCAACAGATCATAGCATAATACATTTCCAGATCCCTCTATCTGGTCTAAGAGTTCTCTTAAAAGTGAATCAGCCACCTAACAATTACCCCCCCCCCCCCCAAAAGCCTGAGACAGCTGGTGTGAGTAAAGCCAGGAAAAAACCACATAAAACAGGGGTCTATGAAAGGAGGGATGGGTCTGAGAGGAGTTAGCCGGTAAGTGGGGAAAGTGTGGAAAAAGATACTGGATCTGAAATAATAAAGAGAGTCTGCTTGAACTACACAAGGATATGCCAGTCCTTGGTACTGTTATGCTGTGTTGAATTCATTGCTGCTTAAAGGGATTTGCAAAAGAACCTTTGGTCCTACAGTGGTAGTGTAGGATCATAACAGTTGGTCGGCAGTGTTGGGATCCCTGTAAATATAACAAGCAGTATGTCCAGATATGATAGCATGTCATCTGGTGACCTCAGGGACCTGATTCAGGAGAGAGGGCTCCACGAACACATCCCCACAGTCAAACATGGCCATGTACTGTCAAATCTTGGGTGAGAACCTTCTTCCCTAGCCATGGCATTCAAAAAATGGGTCGTGGATGGGTATTCCAGCATGACAATGACCCAAAACACACAGCCAAGGCAACAAAGGAGTGGCTCAAGAAAAAGGACATTAAGGTCCTGGAGTGGCCTAGCCAGTCTCCAGACCTTAATCCTATAGAAAATCTGTGGCGGGAGCTGAAGGTTCGAATTGCCAAACATCAGCCTCGAAACCTTAATGACTTGGAGAGCATCTACAAAGAGGTTTGGGACAAAATCCCTCCTAAGATGTATGCAAACCTGGTGGCCAACTACAAGGAACGTCTGACCTCTGTGATTGCCAACAAGGGTTTTGCCACCAAGTACTAAGACAAAGGGGTCAAATACTTATTTCCCTCACTGACCTGCAAATCAATTTGTAACTTTTTTGACATGCGTTTTTCTTGTTATTTTTTCTTTGTTATTCTGTCTCTCACTGTTAAAATACACCTACCATTAAAATTATAGACTGATAATTTCTTTGTCAGTGGACAAACGTTCAAAATCAGCAGGGGATCAAATACTTTTCCCCCCCACTGTATTCTCTCTCACTATTTTATTGTTTTGTGACAGAATATGGGAATGTTCCCATACATACAACTGGGCAGGCTTATTCTAGCAAAAAAACATGGGTTAAATCAGTGTGGTTGGTAATTTACATGGGAGAGACAATATTTGCAGCCTATATAGGATTTTGTTATTACAAATTTTACAATTAAGTTACTTAATTTACTTACACATAACTTAAAATACATACACTCAGCTATATCATATTAAACCCGTTGCCCCACCCTTTACAGTCATCCTTATACTAAGCAGCATTAGATTACACACACACACACACACACACACATATTTTAGAGAACTAGGAAATAAGCTTAAGGCAAGGACCTCCAATGTAGTATTTTCTGAGATACTACCTGTGCCATGTGCCAGCCCAGGGAGACAGAAGGAGGTTATGGAGATTAATGCATGGCTAAAAATGTGGTGCACTAAGGAGGAGTTTGTGTTTTTAGTTCACTGGGCTGACTTCTCACTTGGGTAGAATCTCTATAGCAGGGATGGATTGCACCTTAACGATGAAGAAGCTTGTGTGCTAGGATGCTAGAAAGGCTAGAGGAGTTTTTAAACTAGTAGGTGGGGGCAGGGACAAGTTGAATATAATGGTGTAGAAAGTGTAGAGGGGATAAGGTACGAATTAACTACTCATGGAGGAGGAGATGGGGGAGGGTTAGTATAGTCAATAGGGAGGTATTACTAAGTAACTCAAGTACAGAGGACGACATTTCAAAACTACAAACTCATAACATAAGGGACACAAAATGTTCTACACCTTAGATGTGGTACTATTGTCGTAATGCTTATAGTGAAAAATTAATTGAAAATGGTTTAATATGCTTGTAATCACTTAATAAAAATATATAAACAACAATACCTAAAAGCAAGACACCTTATAAAAGGTGCACCTGTTTGGTGTGCCTTCAGTTCAGTGTCAAATAATAGTAACAAAGAGGTATGAAATAAAGCAAAAATGTCCGTTATATGTGGACAATGCACATGTAATGTCCTTTCGTCCGTGTGTAGAATAATATCTCCAAAATGGTGTATAGTTGCACTCTAAAGGGTGAGGTTAGCTGCTTCCTCTTTGGACACTGTTCATGCCGTATCCATTCAACTAATACATGATAAGACAAAAAAGAGGGGTGCGGGAGAAAATGCTCACCACCTCCTAGTGCAACTTAAAAATTATATATAAAAGTGAAAGTACAAAGAAAATAAATCCACTCACATGTTCAAACCTCATCAAAATGAGGTATGTTTTGCACCTCACAGAGACATCCCTTCTGTAGATCACAAGGATCCGTAATAGAAATGGTGGTGTCCTCGATGATATATCTCTCCAAAATGAGATGCCACCACTGATTACTTGGTATGTCACCAGATATATCCACTTCAGGCTACTAATGGTATGTCACCAATTATTTATTTGCATATATATGCATATAAAAAGCTCATAACATTTGTCAAAAAAGTGCATATATAAAAAACAAGATAAAAAGATAAAATCAATATAATAAATAATCTTATCAACAGTAATATTCAAGCTTATCAAACGCGTTTCACCACAGCAGTATCTTCCTCAGTGATATAATAGTTTAAGAAGTGCTTGTGTAAACTCACAGCACTGTGTCCATAAGAGAAAAAAAGGTTGTAAAGGCTATAGAACATTTTTTTCTGAGGAATTTTATGAGCTGTTTATATGCATATATATGCAAATAAATGATTGGTGACATACCATTAGTAGCCTGCATTGGATTTATCTGGTACATACCAAGTACTGTATATACTCGAGTATAAGCCGACCCGAGTATAAGCCGAGGCACCCATTTTACCACAAAATACTGGGTAAAATGAGTGACTCGAGTATAAGCCGAGGGTGGGAAATGTGCTACCCCCTGTGTCCCTCTTGTGCCCTCTGTGTCCCTCTCTCTCTCTGTGTCTCTTCTCCCCTCTCCCTTCCCTGTGTCTCTTCCAACCTCTCCCTTCCCTGTGTCTCTTCCAACATCTCCCTTCCCTGTGTCTATTCCCCCCTCCCTTATCACCCTTCTCAACCCCACTCCTCAACCTCCCTCCTCATCCTCAACCTCCCTCCTCATCCTCATCCTCCCTCCTCAACCTCTCTCCTCATCCTCGACCTCCCTCCTCATCCTCAACCCCCTCCTCAACCTCCCTCCTCAACCCGCCATCCTCAACCCCCTCCTCAACCTCCCCATCCTCATCCTCTCTCCTCAACCCCCCATCCTCAACCCCTCATCCTCAACCCCCCTCCTCAACCTCCTTCCTCATCCTCAACCTCCCTCCTCAACCCCTTCCTCAACCTCCCTCCTAAACCACACCATCCTCAACCCCCTCCTCAAGCCCCAATCCTCATCCTCCCTCCTCAACCCCCCCATCCTCATCCTCAATCCCCTCCTCAACCCCCCATCCTCATCCTTTCTCCTCAATCACCCTCCCCAACCCCTCCTCCTCATCCTCAACCTCCCTCCTCATCCTCACTCCTCATCCTCAACCCCCCCATCCTCAACCCCCTCCTCAACCTTCCTCCTCACCCCCTCATCCTCAACCCCCTCCTCAATCTTCCCATCCTCAACCCCCTATCCTCAACCTCCCTCATCAAGCTCAACCCCCCTCCTCAACCCCCCTCAACCCCAACCCACCTCCTCAATCTCAACCCCCCTCAACCTCCCCGCCGGCACCATGTATATGCTAATGACGCAGCGCGCATGTGACGTCACATGCGCGCCGGCGCCAGGTCAAGGAGCGGAGGCCGGAGCACAAGCAGGTAAGTGAGGGGAGAGGGGGGAGGTATTTAGGGGGGTTTAGGTGGAGGAGGGGGGTTGAAGGGGGTTTAGGTTGAGGAGGGGGAGGAAAAGAGACACGGGGGGTAGAGAGACACACGGGGGGTTAGAGACACATGGGGGGTTAGAGACACACAGGGGGATAGAGACAAACAGGGGGGTTAGAGAGACATGGGGGTGTTAGAGAGACACGGGGTGGGTTAGAGAGACACGGGGGGAAGAGTGACTCGGGTATAAGCCGAGGGGGCCCTTTTTTGCCTTAAAAAAAGGGCTGAAAAACTCGGCTTATACTCGAGTATATACGATAATTGGTGGTGGCATCTTGTTTTGGAGAGATATATCCTCAAAGAAAATCACTATTTCTACTACGGATCCTAGTGAGGGATATCTCTGTGAGGCGCAAAACATACCTCATTTTGATGAGGTTTGAAAATGTCAGTGGATCTACTTTTTTTGTACTTTCACTATTACATATAATTTTTTTTTTTAAGTTGCACTAGGAGGTAGTGCTCATTTTCTCCCCAATCCCCCTTTTTTGTCTTATAATAACATAAGGTGTATGCTTGCTAATGCCAGAAGCTTGGCAGGAAAAATGGGCGAGTTAAAATTATTAGCAGTTAATGAAAAATGGGATTTAATAGGCACTACTGAAACATAGTTTGATAAATCTCATGACTGGACTGTTAATCTGGATGGTTATTACCTATTTAGGAAAGATAGGGGAATGGTAAAAGAGCAGGATGTATTTGTCTGTATGTTAAGCCTGAATATAAGCCTATAATCACAGAAGATGTTGAATGTTTGTGGGTAGTATTAAATAGTGGAGCAGCAAATTCCAAAAGAATATTGGTTGTAGAATGCTATAAACCCCCAACTATAATTAAAAGTGAGGAAATGCAAATTTTGTTACAGATTGGAAAAGCATGGTCAAGTTTTATTAATGGGAGATTTTAAATACCCTGAAATAAACTTGATAAATGAGACCAGCAGTTCAGCTAAGGGGAGCAGGTTCTTGAGTACACTCAGGGATCATTATCTAGCCCAGGTTATTCAAGGACCTACTAGAATTGAGGCTACCTTGGATTTAGTTATCACAAATAATATTGATATAGTATCAAATGTTAAACTAGGGCATCCTTTGGGAAACAGTAATCACAACACTGTCTCATTTGAAATTAAATAAAAAAATCAAAACAGTAATGGGCCAACAAAAACTCTTCATTCAATAGGGCAGATTTTAACGGTCTAAGGGCAGCAATACAAAGTATAGACTGCGACAAAGAACTGATGGGTAAAAATGATGAACATAAATGGACAACAATTCAATCCTTACTAAATATACATATATAGCACCATATACCATGTCGGAATAAAAGTAAAAAGAGTAAATCACATCCAAGGTGGCTTAGCAATGATTTAAAATCAAAATACAGAGTAAAAGGCAGGCATTTAAATGATACAAACAAGAGGGGACAGAGACTGCCTTACATAAGTGCAAGGAAATCAACAAGGCTTGCAAAAGAGCTATTAGACTGGCGAAAATAGAAAATGAGAAATGAGTTGCATAAGAGAGTAAGACTAACCCTAACATATTTGTTTATATATATTAATGGGAAGAAGGCCAGCAAGGAAGTTATTGGAACATTACAATGTGAAACAGGCAGTCTGATAATTAGTGACCAGGTAAAGGCAGATGAGCTAAATAGATTATTTTCTTCAGTATATACAAAGGAGGTACCAGTAAATGTTAATAAAGCCCCTGGTCCTGATGGAGTGTGAGCCTGTGTCTGAACCTGAGCGAGGAAGGAATTTAGCCAGGAGGCATGGTAGGAGCAGAAGGAACAGTATGTGAAGGAGGAGCCGTGATACCAGGAGGAGGAAGAATTTGTTCCAGAAGAGGATCAAGTATATGAAGAGGAGGATCCCTTCATCTGGTCAGTGGGGAACTGGCTGTTTGACCCCAATGGCCCCCTCCTCCCACAGATAATTCTGCTGTCTGGGACCTCCTTTTGGCAGGTTCCAAGATTGTGGCCACCATCACGTTGCCCAATACCTCTTCTACCAACACCTGTTCCAGCAGCATGGCTTCGACGGGCATAATGCCACCACCACCACAACCATTTACCCCCAGCAAATGTCAATTTCTCACTCCCAGGAGAATCTAGTCAAGTGGAGAAATAGCTGTCCTTGCAGTGTCATAGGTTGCAGGAAAACATGGTGTCTGGCCTAACAAGCATGCAGTCCAATCAAACTAAAACAGTGAGAACAGTCAGAATAATGCACTGGGATATGAGGAGGCAAAATGTTCAGATGATGAGGAGGCAAAGTGTTCATATGGGGGCTTTCAAGGCCACACACCTTGAGGCCATGAATAATCAAACAGCTCTAATGCAGCTAATAATCATGCTGTAACAGAGAACACTCAATTCATCATCCACCACTCTAAAGCAATCCCCCAGTCACCACAACAGCCTGGACTATCACCCTTTGCCTCAATACCTCAACATCTACCACCATCTCCTATGAGACCCACACTTGGAAGAAGATGTGGTGGCACAGAAGTGTCTCCCTACATCTCATTTAGTCCTTCTCAAATGCATTTCTCAGTGAAAATCGATTGGTCAAAATGTTAACTTCGTCATGCTTGTCTACAGAGTAGATGATCATGGCCTATGTGATGGTGACATATAGTAACCATGTAGCTAGCCACCATCACATTTAACTGATGGTCAAAAAGCAATGCAGCTGAGAAGAGATAATAAAGCCCTATTTAATATTTAATTTTATTTTCTTATTAGGTAATAATTATCATACTTATAAGGTAGTCCAATTTGATGTTGATCTCAATGTGTAAAAATGCATGAATGTTATTCAGTGGCTGTGTATGAAACCAATTAGTTAACAAACACCATGAGTTCAATATCTACAATATGAAGAGATAGTTAAGGTCACACATCATCTGTCATAATTATGTGCATTTACCCATATCAATGTGATATGAATTCATAAACGTTTTATTCACATGATTGTTACCCCTGTTGACCTTACATCAGTGTGTAGTAGTTGCTTTGTTTTATTTATGTATGCTGCTGTCCCTGCTCATAATCTACAACCACACCAATGCCATCTTCCATTTCAGCATATGCCCTATATTCCCCTGTCCATGTGCTACTGACACTCTGTCCCTCACCTGTCCATCCAAAGTAATTATGTGCAAGGCCTGTGCTATATGGTAATTCTGCTGTTCTTGTTCAGATTCACTATCATCTTTTTCTCTTTCTCTCTTCGTCTCAGGCTTTCCATTATCATGGGTATCACACCCTGATGTCTAACACACAGCATTCCTGTGTATATGACATATTTTCCAATCAATGTGACATTCAGTATCGCTCTCGGTACTCTGATCAGATTTGATTCCATGCTGCCAGTGACTATTGATTGGGGTGTGACTGTCTTACATCACCTGTTGCAGTCCATGTGGTCTTCCTGATTTCTATTAAACTCTTGTGTACTGGAGTCTGTGTTATCACTGTAGATGATATTTGTAATGCTGATTTGTATTATTAACAATAGTTTATGTTCATGGATGTATGCAAACTCACACATCTTACTAGCCTATTATATGGTTAGTATACAACATGTGTGGTTATGTGAATGTTTAATATATTAGCTATTCTGCACTAAATAATTCCCATTCAATTTTTGTGACAGCATTGGCTCTTTACATAGCATTTAGCACTAACAAGTGTATATCACTCGGATCTCGGATTGGTAGAGGCTTGTGTACATTTTCAGTGGGTCAGCTACGAAACTGCAAACTTATGACTTTTTCTCTGTTTATTCGAATAGCTACATAGTGATTTATGTGTCTACTTGACACGTAAATCTGCTACGAAAAAGATTGAAATGGGGCCCTATATCAGAGGTGACTCCTTTTTTTTAAAAAAAGGTCTTTGTCTGTATCTGATTATTTCATATTGAGTAAATTGCATGTTTATTGTAAATTCCAACTATTCTTTTTCAATGATCTCTAGCAAAGAGTTTTCACACAATAATAATATAACATTTTATGTTTGGAGACAGATGTAGTAAAACAGGTGCTAGAATATACTTAAAGTTAATTTGTTCATAAATTAAAATCAAGGTATTGTTTGGTTTTAAGTGAAACAATCTCGGCCCCATTTGATAGAACTTCTGTCCCCTGTGTAAAAATATTGTACGTGGAGGACTTCTATCGCTCTTTTGCCCACCATATTTTAAATGAGTGTTGTGGTGAACTACCTACTCATAAGGTACACAACACGGGCTGAGATCCCGCTCCATGCAGATGATAGCCAGTAAGCTTGAAACAGCTGTACATGGATTGGATACTCAGCCTGTGTTTATTCCAACCTTGGCTTTGCATTAAAGCTGTGTAATACAGCATGCATAAACTTAAAGGAAGCCATTTTTGATAATGGCTAGGATGGAAGAGCGAGGCATTTGGGGGCAGCTTTGCACGTCCCAGCTTAGCTTCCCAGAATGCAGTGTAATAACTGTTTTTCTCGGAACTCTGAGCTGGAAGCAGGTTTTTTAACTTGCTTTAGACGTTCAAATGTGAACACAGATGTACTTTATATATATATATATATATATATATATATATATATATATATATATATATGTATATATAATTATTTATGTATTTAAAAAAAAAATTATATCAGATTTATTTGCGAAATTATTTAAATTAATTAAGAAATTAATAGGAGCTGTACCTATAGCAAGTTGTATATCAGGGAGTCTGGTAGGAAATAAGTAGAGAACTTCCGGCTTCCACATTCATTGCAGTACAGTTACATAATGACGAGACTTCAGCACGTGTCCAACCACCCGGAACCAGTCAGGCATAAGCTGAGTCATGGAGTAGGTTACAGTGGCAATCACTAACCACAGGGAGCTTCCGGAAGAGCTAAGTTCTTAACTTGCAATTAATACCTGTTATGTTAAAAATTTAAGGTGAATGTGTTTCTGGTTTAACACTTAAATGTATTTCTGGTACGTATTTGCTGCTACAAATGTCTGTTCCTGCTAGAAAAGATGGATTGGACCAGGACTTTGCAAGACTACAGTTTTATTTTAAACTACAGGATGCAGTGTTATTAAGGAAAATATATTTTCATTTTATGTGTGCAACGTTAAAAAATTTTTTATCTTAAGAGATTTTGTGTGCTTTATATTTAAGTGGTGTTATGTTATTAATAGATAACTTTCCCTTTATCTATTTACGTACAGCTGCACACTCTTGTATATATTGGATACAAATAAAACTGTAAATAATAAACTGTAAGTAATACAAACTGTTCGCTTTTTTACATTATTGCCAGACATATAAATTTGTTATTTGCTAAATTATTTATTCTAGGAATGTGTAATGTTGTTATTTGTAAAACATTTTGTTAAGTATTGAAAGGTTTTATATTTTCACAAAACATATGAAGAAATAAAATCAGTGTTTCAATTCGCTGAGTTTCACTTTTCCAAAACTGTTCAGATATAGGGAAAATGGAATGCTGTACCAAAACTAATTTGCAATATGGCTATAAATCAGTTTTTGTACAATTCTGCTGAGAGAAACAATCCCTAATGGATCTTTTTGCCTCAGCTTGGTTTAAAACAGAATATAAAGATAGCAGTATTTTTACTCTGTTTATTTATATGGACCTAAGAGAATATCTGAGACTCTGGAGGTACAGTTTTTATATAATATGCGGGCTGGTTTTAATTCTGTCATATGACATGTTACAAAAGGCTGAAATTTAGGAGGTAGATCACTGACAAGGTGTGTAAATGTCTTTATACTACTGAGTTTAAGTCAAGTGGGTGAAAGAAGCAGGTTCAGTAGATCTTGATGTAATCAGATGATGCCACCAACATAGGTGTGTATTTATGGAAGCAGTCCGCTGATCAGAGGCATTATGAAAACTGCTAACATCTTACAGATCTATGGCTTATAGTAAAGCAGCATGCAAATAATTGAATTATTTTGAATGAAAAATTAAGAATGTCACATCTCACTGCTTTACACCTGTATTACAGGCCCCAAAAAGCAAGAGTATGGCACATTTAGGACTCTAAGGCCCCTATTTAGTCGAGCAATTGTTGGTTACTGGAGCCCGTAATGTAGCCTGTAAACTAATTTGCTATTCAATTGGCGTCTCTCCGCTATCCACAAACGATTTGCGGGATACAGGCTGAAAATCCCTGCAGCCTTTGATATTTCAAGCCTGTAAATGTTACAATTGCAAATTACTATTCAATTGTTACAATTTCTCAAGCCCGCAAATGTTTCCACTTGAATTCCTTGTGGTTATTAAAACCGTAACATAAAGGCCATCAAAGTCTTTGATCTTTCACGTCTTCAAGAGTTACAATCGCTACAATCGCAAATCGCTATTAAATTGCTACAATCCCTCAAAACCTCAAATGCAGTCAACAATGTTGGCCAAAATCTTACGGGTTCCAAATAGGACCCGCAAAGGGTTTACAGACTAGTTTGTAACACTGCAAAATATAATAAAAACCCACCAATAGACGTTGAAATATGGGCAAAGCAATTGAAGGCATTAGAGTTACTTGCACAACAATTCCC
Organism: Discoglossus pictus; assembly: GCA_027410445.1. Classification (NCBI taxonomy): domain Eukaryota; kingdom Metazoa; phylum Chordata; class Amphibia; order Anura; family Alytidae; genus Discoglossus; species Discoglossus pictus. The sequence goes on along the minus strand of CM050166.1, from coordinate 213,418,409 downwards.
AATGATAAAATAGCTTCAAAACATTTTTTTTTCTTTTACATAGTTACATAGTAATTTAGGTTGAAAAAATAATTTAGTCCATCAAGTTCAACCTTTTTAGATCTCCTCTGATCTGCAATACGCAGATGTATTGTTAATTGATCCAGAGGAAAGCAAACAGAAAAAAACAACCCAGTGAAACTTTGACAAATGTCTCAACAGGGAAAAAAATATAAAATTCCTTCCTGAACCCAGATACTGGCGATTGGATTCATCCCTGGATCAATACTCCCGGTCTATTTATCCAGGAAAGCCCTTAATGCCCTTTTTATTTAAAAATATATCCAATCCCTTTTTAAAGTTATCTATCGAATCTGCTGTCACCACCTCTTCTGGTAGAGAATTCCACAGATTAACCACCCTTACTGTGAAGAACCCTTTTCTTTCTTTAAGGTGAAATCTAATCTCAAAGGATGTCCCCTTGTCAGTTTAAAACCTGTTGGCACAAAAAGTTCCCTTGACAAAACCTTGTATTGACCCTGGATATATTTATATAAGGTAATTATGTCCCCCTTCTAGAGTAAACAATTTCAAATTTGTTAGTCTTTCTTCATAAATTAGCCCTTCCATTCCCTTTATTAGCTTTGTTGCTCCTCTCTGTACATGTTCCAGCTCTAAAATGTCCTTCTATGTAGTGGTGCCCAAAATTGTACTCCATATTCCAAATGAGGGCCTACTAGGGATTTGTTTAGTGGGAGAATTATATTTGCTTCCCTTGCTTCTATACCCTTCTTAATACATGCTAATATTTTACTTGCCTTTGCAGATGCTGCTTGGCATTGAGAACTGTTACCTAGATGGCTGTCCACAAGTACTCCCAAATCCCTTTCAATATCTGATACCCTTAGATTTGCTCCATTAAGATTATAAATTGCATGGCTATTTTTCCTTCCCAGATGCATAACTTTACATTTATTTGTATTAAATCTCATCTGCTACCTAGATACCCATTCCTCTAATTTATGCAAATCCCTTTGGAGAGAAAGTACATAATTTTCTGATTTAATTACCTTGCACAACTTTGTGTCATCAGTAAAAATGGAGACACCACACTCCAATCCCACTTCCAAGTCATTAATAAGTATGTTATAAAGAAGGGGACCTAATACTGAGCCCCGAGGAACCCCACTTACCACATTAGTCCAATCGGAGTATGTTCCATTTACAACAACCCTTTGCTTCCTATCTTTTAGCCAGCTCTCAATCCATAGGCAAATATTTATGGCAATTCCTGTATCCCTTAGTTTGCTCAATAGTCTCCCTTGTGGCACTGTATCAAAAGCCTGTGCAAAATCCAAATAGACTACATCCACTAAGTTGCCTTGATCCAAGTTCCTACTAACCTCCTCATAGAAACAATATAGGTTTGTTTGACATGACCTATCCTTCATAAATCCATGTTGGCTCCTATTTATAATCCTGTTTGAATAGACATATTCCTGTATTCAGTATTATGCCTTATTGTCCCTTCTAAAAGCTTTCCCACTACCGAAGTGAGACTCACTGGTCTATAATTCCCCGGATTTGCTCTTGCTCCCTTCTTAAATATAGGTATCACCTCTACCTTTCTCCAGTCATCTAGTAGACACCCTGTGTTAAGTGAATCTTGAAAAATTAGATATAATGGTTTTGCTACCCTGTGTTGAGTGAATCCTGAAAAATTTGATATAATGGTTTTGCTATTACAGAGCCCAGTTCCCTCAGTACCATTGCATGTATTCCATCAGGACCTGGGTGTCATGAATCAGCCAGTGGCCATATTGGATTTGGCGTGAACTATGCTGGAGCCATTTTGTGACTGACAGCAGTGGCCATCTTGGGGCTGGGTCATCTTCCACATGCTGTTGCCATGTGGAAGAACAAAAGGTTTGGGCTCACAGAGCCACTGCTTGTGAATGGTATGGGATAGGGGAATGAGTAAGGGGTTCCACTGTCACCATTAAATAAAGTCAGCATTACTGCATAAAATGGATTGACGTGGAAAACCTGCCCAACCCTGATACCATGTGGGAATGGGAAATATGTTATGGGTTATAATATGTTAGTATTATATTGTATATTGTATTATGGAGTGATAGCTATGTTTTGATTAGTCAACCCTCCCCCATTGTATAAACTCTCAGTCAGGAGTTGCCCATATGGTCCTGAAGGTAAACACTTGAAATTATAGTAGTCAGGAACAAAGGGGTCTCCACAGACACAGAGGCACCATAACCCCAGGGTGTCTACAGGGATTCCCACTCAGAGAATCAGGGCAAAGTCCAGAGGGCAGGGAGATGTTTCTCCCTTGAGAGCCAGAGACCAACTAAATTAGGTAGCCACACCTAGTGGGCGGACCTGGGAGGAGTCTCATGTTTCCCACTTTGTAAAGCTACGGGATTGGCCAGAGGCCATTAGGGGCTGACCTCAGGTAGCCCCTCCCTCTACTATGTTGTAAAGAGTTCATATACGTGTGTTTTCCAAATAAAGGTTGTTGAGAGATAGTTTTCACATAAACAAGGTGTGAGACTATTTCTGTGTTGTATCCTGACTTGGGGAGTGGTCTTGCTATGGGCCACTAAGTAACCTGGATCCCGTATTCTCTGCCTGTAGGTTTTGGGCCTTGCCCTCTTCAGAGGCCATCTTTTGTGCCACAGAGAACAGGAACTACATAATTCTGCTGGGGTAGGTTTGAACTAGGTTCACATCAAACCCCCAAGAAGAAGCAGATCGTGACACTGGGCTTTATTAACATTTATTTTTTCCAACCTCTTTTGGATTTCTTCCTCCGTTAACCAGTTATTTGGTGAAGGTGGTGTAGCCCCATTATGTTGCAGTGACCCTAACCTATTTAGCTCATCTGCCTTTTCATGGTCATTAGTTATCAGATGGCCTGTGTCACATTGTAATGTTCCTATAGCTTCCTTCCTGGCCTTCTTCCCATTAATATATTTAAAAAATATTTTAGGGTTAGTCTTACTCTCCTTTGCAGCTAACTTTTCATTTTCGATTTTAGCCTGTCTAATAGCCCTTTTGCAAGCCTTGTTGATTTCCTTGCACTTACGTAATGCAGTCTCTGTCCCTTCTTGTTTTTATAATTTAAACGCTTGTTTTTTACTCCTCATCTTCATCTTTAATTCATTTTAAGCCACATGGGTTGTGATTTACTCATTTATTCCTTCTACTTTTATTTCCACATGGTATATGGTGAGATGTATGTTTATTTAGTAAGGATTTTAACGTTGTCCATTTATGTTCAGTATTTTTACTTGTCAGTTCTTTGTCCCAGTCAATACGTTGTATCACTGCCCTTAGACTATTCAAATCTGCCATTTTAAAGTTAAGAGTTTTCGTTAGCCCCTTAAAGTTATGTTTTTTTTTTATTCAATCTCAAATGAGACTGTGTTGTGATCACTATTTCCCAAAGGTTGCCCTATTTCCACATTAGATACTCTACCAATATTATTTTTGATAAAAATCAAAGATAGCCTCATTTCTAGTAGGTTCTTGTATAACCTGGGCCAGATAAAGATCTCTGAGTATACTCAAGAACCTGCTCCCCTTAGCTGAATTGCTGGTCTCATTTATCCAGTTTATTTCAGGGTAATTAAAATCTCCCATTATTAGAACTTGACCATGCTTAGCTGCATTTCCAATCTGTAACAATAATTGCATTTCCTCACTTTCAATTATATTTGGGGGTTTATAGCATACTCCTACTAATATTCTTTTAGAATTTGCTCCTCCGCTATTTAACTCTACCCACAAACATTCAACATTACCCCCTCTACACTTACTACCCCATTACTTCTATCTTGTCCCTCCCCCTCCACCTACTAGTTTAAAAACTCCACCAGCCATTCTACCATCCTATCCCCTAGCACAAAAGCTCCCTCATCATTAAGGTGCAATCCATCCCTACTTTAGAGATTGTACCGAAGTGAGAAGTCAGCCCAGTGCTCTTAAAACCCAAACCCCTCCTTACTGCACCACATCTTTAGCCACGCATTAACCTCCCTAAGCTCCTTCTGCCTCCCAGGTCTAGCACGTGGCACCGGTAGTATCTCAGAAAATACTACATTGGAGGTCCTTGCCTTCAGCTTATTACCTAGTTCTCTAAAATCATTCTTTAGGACACTCCATCTTCCACTAACTTTGTCATTGGTACCAATATGTACCAAGATCGCCGGTACATTTCCAGCCCCTTCCAATAATTTGTCAACCCGATCCACAACATGACGAACCCGAGCACCCGGGAGACAGCAAACTGCTTGATTGCTGGTGTCTGGGTGACAAATCACCCTGTCTACCTTCCTAATAATACCACCAGAACATGCCTGTTGCTCTGCCTATTCTCCCCTCCCACTCCTCCAGTAGAACTGTTCTCCCTGCTGTTAGAGGGAACAGCTCTATCTGGCATTGCCATTACTGAATGGACATCCCCAACAGTTTCACTCAATCTGGCAAATCTGTTGGTGCTTGCCAACTCAGAACTGGCCTCCCTCCTGCTCCGGTTCCCCCTGCTTCCCCTTGTAACTGTAACCCAGCTACCTCCCTGGACATCCTCACTAGCCCCAGCTCCACCCTCCATGCTAGGCCCAGCTAAACTGTGCTCCGTATGCATCAACCCCTTTCCAGTGGAGCAATATCACTAAGTGCTGCAATTCTTCTCTCCAGTTCTCCAATTTGAGTTTCAACATAGGCAACATGCTCATACCTGTCACAGAGGTATGGACCCTGAATCATCTGTTCCAGTAGTGCATACATATGACAGGATAACTTTTACATATGTTGTAATGGTCATGCATATGCCAATTTGAAAAGTCATGCTTCAATATGCTGAAAGAAATTAAAGAGACACTACCTGATTAAATGGCAACACAAATACATGAAAATTGCTGCTATATTAACCCTTTCTCACTCACAGTGGCTTTAATGTGGACCCTAAAAATACCAAGATCATCTCATATACATCTAACTCATCACATCTACATTGGGAAAACAAATAGTGGCCAAATGACACAGCCATATCACATTTATCAAGTACCAGGGGAACAAAAACAAATGTAGGCCAAAACATTAGTTACAAATAGACTAGCAAAAACAATATAAAAGCAGGGATGTTCATCAGATTGTCATGCTCAAGATTCTCATAGCCATAACCTAAATCAGCTGTAATGCCAGATAAGTCTCAAATACACAAGTGAGCAATTCCAAACCTGAAATCCACCTGCTGAAATCAACAAGCTATATAACCGCAGCCCCAACAAGCCTTTAGCAAGTCTGACCCATTGTGGATTCCTGCAATGTGATAGATGTGTATATGCATGTGAGGAGACGTAGCAAGAATGAATATTTGTACCAAATGTTGAGAGGCCCGGCTGGGAGTAAATGTGGGTGAGCGTGCTAATGTGATCCATGGTGGTCCAGAACCAAGCCAGGCAAGTGAATTACCAAAGGATATGTCTAGTATCATGGTGGGGGATCAGGTTAGGGACAGAGCTCTAGTGGCACAGGTACAGGGAGATATAGGGTCATCTGCAGACAGAGAGGATTACATTGAAGTGTGTGATCAGCTTTTGGGGGGCCATAACCAAATAACCCAGTTGTGGAGAAACTAGGTGTGGCTCCAAACCAACAGGGTTCTTAAGTGCTCCTGCACAGCAACATCTACAGGGGGATGAGCAGGTTGAGGAGCCTGTATGGAGGATCCGGGCACCAAAGTATACAGGGTGAGATTTACATTAGAGGGGTTAACTGATGGTAAAGTGTATAAGCATTTTATACAGTGTCAGTTTTGAAGAGCTCTATGCGGTCCTGAGGGAGGACCTTGAGCCTTCCTCATGGACCATGAAGAGCCATCTCAGGAATAACACAGATGTTAGCTGCAATACACTTCCTTGGACACACACGTATCTGGTAGTTTCCAGAACACTTATAGTATAGTAGGAGGAATGTCTAAGGCAAGTTTTTTAAGGTGTCTGAGCACATTCTTCCATGCTATTGTTCTGACAACTACCAGATGCATCAGTTTCCCCAACACTGTGGAAGAGACCTTGAAGGTGAAATCCGATTTTTATTGAGGTGTCCCTAATGTGCTAGGTGCTATTGTTGCACACATGTAGCATTGATACCTCCTAAAGATCATTCTATCAATGTACAGGTTGTTTGTGATGCAAACATGTGCATACAAAGTGTGTTTGCAGGCTTCCCTGGAAGTGCTCAACATCACATGAATCATTATAAATACGACCATACACTTTAACAAACATCACAACATCACAATAATATCTACATCTTCCATTTTGTTTACTTCAGGTGATGCAGGATATGGGTGTTTGCCATGGTTGTTGACCTCTGTGAACAATCCTTACTCACAGGCGGAAAAGAGGTACAATGAGGCCCATGCCATGTGCCGGAATGTAATACAGCGCACCTTTGGTGTGCTTAATGTGCACTTCAGATATTTACATTCAACTGGAGGGGTGCTACAGTATACCCCAAATAAGATTTGTCAGATCATTATGGCCTGCTGTTGTCTGCACAATACTGATTACTGATTATCCAATATATAATGTTCCTTGCATATCCACAGCATGTGTATCCTTACATACTCTACATAGATTTATATGTACCTATTGCTTTAGACATTCTATACTCTCCTCTACTTGGACTATTGTGAAGCCTGCATCATACTTCCTTCCATATCTCTTCTTCAGTGCTGATGTGATCCTCCCTGTACATATGGGGAAGAGTAACTCTAGGCTTGGAACTGTTAATGAGGTTACGTTAATCTTCAGTTATTCATATGCAACAACAGATAATAGAGATGCTCATTCAGAGAACATAATTCCCCTCAAATTGCCTGGTTTGTTGTGAGTGAATCTCTCAAATAAGTTAGAACAGGCTGATATGGTACTGGTCAGGTCCATCTGAGTGTCAAAAGCTATGTATGGAGAGGCTGCTCTCATAGTGGATTATCATTGCCAGAGAACTGACCTATTAGGGTTGTAACATTCAGTGATTAAGCACTTATACTTCTGAAGTTGCATAGGAGTGTCTGTTGGAAACACAAGCCTACATTTTACTTCTCTCCATAAATATATCTCCTTATTCTGTATTATTGTTTTCTTTGCTTATTGAATGTCATAGTTATCTTTATATATGTACTAATATGTTGTAAATGATATTGCCTCATGTTGGATGATACACTGCAAATCCCCCTCAACTGATCATTCATATCAATGTCATTCAGTCAGCCTGCATTCTGTTCCCATATCCCTATTTCCCTGTTTACTAGAATTCTGTATCCCACCCACCTCCACCATGATACTTTGCAAACCTGTGATAATTTGTCACTGTGTGGCTTTATTTCTATGTTTATGTTATGATTTATACTAAGATTAAATATTATTTATCAGCTATGTTGTTTGTGTTTACCTCACTAATGTTGATACCATAGCATTTCCGTAACACCAAATAATGGATCATGAAAGTCAACATCTGTGCTCTGCTCCATCAGTTAGGGGTGTAAAAATAATATTCACGATGTGTTTGCATTATTGAATTAAACCACAAGGGTAGATACATATTGTCAACCTAGTTCAGCCTTTGGAGCCATTACACAAAACCCAGCATATGGAATGAGACTAGTACCTGTAACTGGTGCACATCATAATAGTGAAGTAAAATGCATGTGTTAGGGAGTTATGGTGGCACAGTAGGTAACATCTTGTTGTAAATATATATCTTAATTGCTAAGTCATGGGTTTGAGCCTGCCACGTTTATCTTATTTGTAATTTATTTATTTATTATATATATTATATAATATATATTTATTATATATATGTAATACAGCAGGCATAAGCTTAAAGGAAGCCATGTTTGAAATTGGCTATGGATTTAAGAGTGAGGCATTTGTGGGTGCATGTCCCAGCTCAGCTTCCCAGAATGCAGTGTAATAACTGTTTTTCTCTGAATTCTGAGCTGGAAGCAGGTTTTTTTAAGTTGTTTTAGACATTCAAATGTGAACACTGATGTACTATTTATTTACGGTACTACTGTACGATGGAGGGACTCTATCGCTCTTTTGCCCACCATATTATAAATGATTGGTGTGGTGAACTACCTACTCAAAAGGTCCACAAAACAAGCTGTGATCCTGCTCCATGCTAATGATACCCAGTAAGCTTGAAACAGCTGCGCGTGGATAGGATTCTTGGCCTGTGTAAAATCCAACCTTGGCTTTGAATTAAAGCTGTTTAATACTTCAGGCATAAGCTTAAAGGAAGCCATGTTTGAAAATGGCTATGGATTGAAGAGCGAGGCATTTATGGGCACATTTGCATGTCCCAGCTCAGCTTCCCAGAATGCAGTGTAATAACAGTTTTTCTCGGTGCGTCCAACTGGGGTGGCTGTGTAGTAGCTGGCGTTGGCGGTAAGGGGTGAGATGAGGAGGCTGCCGGCTCTGGTTGCGGTGGTGGTTGTGCCTGTGGAACCGAAGGCTGGAGAGTATTGACCTGGCCTTCTGCCAACCGCACTAACTGCTCAATGAGATGTGTCTGGGTTTGTCTGTCCCTATGAGCCTTTCGCTCATACCTCTCCATCCTTCGATTATGCCTCCTCACCTCACCATATAGTGGTCTGATGCTGTCGACTTGATTGGTAGCAATATCATTTTGCCTTTCAAGCTGGTCTTTCAGCCTTTGCATTAATACAGAATTCCAATCATCATCCATGCAGATGTGCTGCAAAAAGTCGCTCCAGGATCCTTCTGAGGAGGTGTGAGGTCTGTCACTAGACATACTAGGACTGGGAATGGGCTGTGGTGAGGCCAGAGGTGTTGCCTGTGTCGATGATGTTGGAGCCACCACTTGTTTCTCTGTGGGCTAGGTTATGCCTCCTGGGTACTGAAATAAGAGGACAATAGTATCCCTGACATCATGGTAACTGTTCACTGTCAGCCACGCTCTGGTTCAATGCGAGCAAACAGCCGTAACACCCAGAATCTTAAATCCATCACTTGTCACAAACATTCTACTCTACCTTTCTCCTGCACCATCTGGATTGCACGGTCTATCTGCAATAAACTCAATTTCACTCACAACTTATTCATTACCAACTCCCTCAATCTCTCACTGAAACCTGGCTTTCTTCCTCAGACACTGCCTCCCCTGCAGCACTCTCTTATGGTGGTCTTCACTTAAGCCACACACCTAAACCTGGGAACAAACAAGGTGGTGTGGGTGTGTTGCTTTCCACTCGCTGTACATTTCACAAGTTCATACTATCCATCTCCCTATCCATCTCTTCTCACATATCTCTCTGTGTCGCTGTGATCTATCGCCCCTGAGGCACTCCCTCTCAATTTCTTGATCACTTTTCTGCCTGGCTCCCTCACTTGCTCTCCTCCAACGTTCCTTGACTCGTACTTGGAGGTTTTAATATTGCCGTTGACATTCCCACCTCCCCAGCAGCAGCCAAATTGCTTGCACTCACCTCTTCTTCTTCTCACCTTGGCCTCTCATAACGTACAGATTCTTCATCTCATCATGCTGGACATTGTCTAGACCTTATCTTCACCAATCTCAGCACAACAGAAAGCTGCGAGCACTTGACCCTACACAGCTCTCCACTGTGCTTCAACCCCTCAGCCCCATCGCTAAGCTCAACTACCTTGACACTGCCACCTCACACTTCAACTCTACTCTCTCTTCCACCTTTGACACCCTTGCCCCCATAACCACATGCAGACACCCTCACTCTCATCCACAACCATGGCACACTACACAATCACGATACATACAGGGGTGCTCCCACACTGCGGAATGACTATGTAGGAAATCACGCACTTCTGCAGATTTCCTCCACTACAAATTTATGCTATGCTCCTACTCCTCTGTCCTCAACCTCGCCACTACAACACTAATATCAACATCCGCAATGAACTCTCATCTCATAGTGGGTCACACACTCCACCCTCTCACCTAACCAACAACACACAGTCTTATTCCTTCCCCAATACCACAGCCACTTCAAACTGCTTTGATCCGGCTACAGAGGATGAAGTCTCGAGCCTGCTATCATCCACTCACCTCACTACCTGTCCTCAGGATCCTATTCCATCTCAGCTCATCCCTCCACTCTCTATCACACTAATCCCATCTCTCACACATATTTTTAACCTCTCCCTAAATACTGTCATGTTTCTATCTTCTATAAAACATGCCATAATTACACCCACCCTCAAAAACTCATCTGACTCTGACATCGCATCTAACTTCCGCCCTATCTCTCTACTTCCCCTGACTTCTAAACTGCATGAGCGTCTAGCCTAAAACATCTTACCAGCTTTATTTCTTCTAACTCCCTTCTTGACACCTTCCAATGCGGCATCCGGCCCCAAAACTCCACTGAGACAGCTCTCACTAAAGTCACCAATGACCGTACCGCTAAGTCAAAAGGTCACTTTTCAATTATTCTTCATCTAGATCTCTCTGCTGCCTTTGACACACTCGGCCATCCACTTCTACTCCATATCCTCTCCTCACTTGGTATTCGAGACACTGCTCTCGTGGTTCTCATCATACCTCCAAAATCGATCATCCAGTGTCTCCTTCTCTGACACCTCTTCTTCTCCTCACCACCTGTCTGTTGTTGTACCCCAAGGATAAGTCCTTGGCCCCCTCCTCTTCTCCATCTACACATCCTCAGTGGTAGCCTATTAAACTCTTTTGGGTTTCATTATCATCTCTATGCAGATGACACCCAAATCTACCAATCAGCACCATATATATCCCCCTCTCTCCTAACACACGTCTCCAACTGCCTCTCTAGTATATCCTCTTGGATGTCCACCCACCATCTCAAATTCCTCACATCTTTCTCACTGTCAACAACGACATCATCCCTCCCACCTCCCAAGCCCTTGGTCTTGGGGTTCTACTTGTCCCCACCCTGTGTTTCATCCCTCACATAGAGTCACTAACTAAATCTTGTCTTCTCCATCTAAAAAACATCTCTAGAATTTGCCGCTATCTTACACAAGACACAAATAAAATCCTAATACACTCTCTCATCATCTCTTGACTCGACTACTGCAACTCACTTTTATTTGCCTACCCACCACCCGACTATCTCCACTTCAATCCATTATGAATGCCTCTGCTAGACTAATATTCCGTACGCAACGTTCAGTGCCGGCATCACCTCTCTGTCAATCACTGGCTTCCCTTAGCCTCTAGAATAAAATTTAAAGTCAGGACCCTAACTTACAAAGCCCTCAACAATAGCGTTCCCTGTACATCTCTGCTATCATCTCCAAATACTGCCCTACCAGCCCTCTTCGTTTTGGTAATGACCTCCTTCTTTCTACAACTCTTGTCACCTCCTCTCACTCTCACCTTCAGGACTATGCTCATGCTGCCCCTGCCCCTTGGAACTCCTTGCCTCGCTCAACCAGAATATCCTCCTGCCTCAAAACATTCAAAAACTCACTAAAAACACATCTCTTTAAAGAAGCATATCACCTTCCACCCTAACACGCTCATCACCTCTCTCTCTCTACTTTACCACTCACAATACCATTAGGTTGTAAGTCTGCAAGTTTCAATCCTGCAATGTGCTTTGAAAGCACTGTGGACAATGGATCACAAGCTCAAAGACAGGGCCCTCCTTGCTTTGCTATGTGGTAATTTGTATTTATCTTTGTCTGGAACTTAACTCATGTACATCTGAAACGATAATAATAATAATAATAATTGGCTGGGGTAATTGTTTTATGCAGATGTACATTGACCTGTATTATGAGCATTGTGGATCATGGCTCGGATCTTTCCTGTTATGTGACTGCGAATGCTGGCAGCAGAAGTTGCAAGGGGCTGCTAGATGGCGCTGCCACTATTATATACAATATTTTCATCTTACACACTAACCCCAAAGTCCTAGCCCTCACCCTAATCCTAACCCTTACCCTAACCCCCACCCTAACCCACTAAATCTGAGGGACAATCTAATAGTCCGTAAAATGCAGCAACATCTAGAGGCTGCTCACTGCGACTGTTGCTCAGATAACATGAAAGATACCATGGCTCATATCAATTTATATAATGCTGGTGCGGTGTGTCATCTGCAGTTCATTAGGACACGTGCTCATCTGAATCTGCTGTGCAGTGTGTGAGACTGACCAATCTGTGAATTGTCAGCAATGATTATGAGATATGGTCCAGATTTGGCTAGTACATGACACGCACATTCAGTCCTTCAGTGTCTGTATCCCATATACTGCAGTGTGCACACCCATACATGTAGTCTCTTTTTGATGTAAAATCAATCTTGATCTACAGCTATACCTTGTTTAACACTGTAGATACAGTAGGTTTCAAGCAGTTGGAGTGTTAAGCGAAATAGTGCAGTTTAACATGGGGAACATAGGGATAGGGGAACTCATGAAAAAAACAAAACACAATTGCAATTGAATTTCAACATTTTCATTTTATATGAACTTAACAATAACACAAATGCTATTCAGGATCAGTTTCAACTGCAGGTATTGCACATACATTTCAATGGTAACAATTATGATAATTATGTTTCCTGGAATTACATGGTTATTGCTGCCCCATATATCTGTAGTCATAACCAGAGATCTTACAGTGCTATTGTATGTCAGTTATGTATGTGTGTGGGGTTCATGTGGGTGCATATGAGGGCGTGATAGTGTATATGATACCCACATTGCAGTGCTGCCAGCTTTCCTGGAAGGCCCACTACTGCTGCTGGCTCCATCCACTCCTTCAGGGTCCACTCCCATATGCAGAATATGATGTTAACTGGTGGTCTACCTCCAGTTGCATGGGCTGCCCTGGCCTCCGCTGCCATCATCCTCTTCACCTTCATCCGGGAGTCATCATAACAGTGTTTCACAAAATTCACATCCCTGTTTGAAACTCCTAATGACGCAACAGCTGCAGCAACCGCACTCCAGGCATGTGTCTTATCGCTAGGCCTCATATCCCTTCCACCATGTATGATGCTATAGCAGGCACAGATTTCCCTGAGGAGGATGTCTGTCTCCTCTGGGCTATAATTGAGGGTCCTGTGCTTTGGCACAACCTCTTTCCCTCCCTCCCAACTGCGCCTTGGGATCCTGGCCTCCCTGATCTCTCATGGGGTCTGCCCCTTATTCCCCCCCCCGCTCCTACAGCTTATGCGCCTACATCTGGGAGCAGATCCCTCCTCCCTCTTGTTCTTCTACACCTCTACCTTTCCTCCCTGACCTGCTTGCTCCTCTCTCTCTCCATACCTCTTCTCCTCTCCTCACTCTCCTCATTTGTTCACCTCTCTCTCCTCACTCTCCTCCTGTTCCGGTGTTTCTATCTCTCTGTCTCTATCTCTCTCTCATTCCCTCTATCTCTCTCTATCGCTCACTCGCTCTCCCTATCTCTATAGCTCTTTAGCACTCTCTATCTCTCTATCTCTATCTCTCACGCTCTCTCTATTTCTCACTTGCTATCTCTAGCACTCTCTACCTCTTTATCTCTGTCTCTCTCTGTCTCTATCTATATCTCGCTCAAAACCCCACCACCCCTAGAACTGTGTGGACTTTCTCAGTTACAGCACAGTCAGGGAGTTATGGATTTTGCGGCCTTTTAAACCCGTTTCCGCAGAGTTAATTGGCGTTCTCCAGTTCCTATTGGTTACTTGACCTGTGACAGGATCGCAAATTATGGGCTTGCTTGATTTTGGCGCGCTTCATCGGATCGGATACTCGGATAGCTTTACATGTAAAACCAGGGTTTACGGTCTTGAGGCTTCGGCCCCTAACTTGTGCCCTTGTTCAATTGAATAGCACCAGAATTGTAGCAGAGTGCGAGCCCACAGTACACCTGCAGACATATGGCCTATATACTGCGAGATGTAGCCTTCTAATTGAATGAGGCTCATAGACATTAAATCAACCTTTTCAAATAACTAAGGAATTTCCTTAGCTTATGTCTGTTACAGAACAAAACATCTTAAAACCTCTGCTCTTAACAAAAGAAGAACTGAGATTCCTCTTGTGTACTTAGATACATGTGTATGTGGTTATATAAAATATATAATAGTATGTAATATACATGGATATAAAAAAGATATAATAAGAATATAATATTAGATTATAACAACACAATAAAATGTGATTTTAATAATATAAATATCCTGACAATACTTATAGACAGAAATATCACTGCATATAGACATTTGTGAGCATATCCAAACATATCTCAATGTACTGCAGGCATCTTCAGGCCACTTGAAAATATGCTGCTCTAGGCCTGGTACTTAAGCGCTTAGGCAGAAACATACCCCTTATACTGTCAGTAAGTACACAGACCTTTTGATTATAGGTGTGCTGAATGCATTATTTGTGGTAATGATGGTCATCTTTACTCTAAACATATGTACAGAATTAACCTGATATTAACATGTAAAATTAAGCTTGTGATATATTTTGCCCTTAATTTATGGTAGAAATGCAATAGCACAATTTAAGGAATGCCAAACTTTAAATAGTTCACACATCAGAACAAGATGGAAAGATAAAGACTATTTTCATTATTCTTAAATATCATTAAGTATCCAGTGGATGACTTGGAGAAATGTTGTAAGCCTTCACAAAGCTCCTCATAGTTGTAGAATTAGTAAATAAACTTGACATATATTTGCTCACTTTAGTACACTTGTGATTTTGCATCAGATTATAGTTTCCAGAAAATCCTTTCGTTTTTACATCTTCACTTTTGATTTTATTTATATAATCAAAAAAAAAAATTAGCCCTTTCAGTGCCTGGATTTCAGGACATTTTGTTTATCATGGAGGTCAGACACATTTACAACATTTTGCTATGCACTGGTTTAGACACAGTGGCCCTTATTCAATTGCGATTTGGCCAATTGAATAGGGGTCTAAATAAGCACATAACATATATTTTTTAAAGAAGTTTTTAGTTAGTGAAATCCTTGCTTTTGGATAGATGTTTACTAAGTAAAAACTTCTTTAAAAAAATATGTTATGTGCTTATTTAGACCCCTATTCAATTGTCCAAATTGCAATTGAATGAGGGCCAGTGTGTGGTCAATTGCTGAGGTTCAGTCGTGTCTGATTCTCTGTGATCCTATGTACCAAAGCTTGCCAGGCACAAATTGTGTCTGGTACAGCTTATCCACAAGGCCGTGATGTGTCTGACCTCTCTGCTATGACCTACCCATCTTGGGTGATCCTACATGATATAGCTTACAGCTTCATTGAGGTACACAAGGCCCATCACCACGACATGGTAGCGATCCAGAAGGGGTTAGACGCTATACCTAATTTATTTGCATTTACATAAAGGAATTATATATTTTTTTCACTATAAAGCTTAACTTTCTACTTGTATGTTTGTTATTTTTTATGTATGTATGGCACAATTAATAAAGCTAGTAGTTTCTAAACCTAGAAGTTTACTAAAACTATTGTGATCGGTCCAATTTTAGCTCTGAATCTCCTGAGTGTCTCTAAAATAAATTTGGGTAGGATTAATTTTATTTCTGACGAAGACAGGTCATTAAATAATAATGGCATAGAAGGCCTTTCTTTGACTTTATAAGTAAAATATACATATCTGGTGCCTAAAAAGTTAGCCATCCATGTAAAACATAAACTTATAAATGTATATATTGTGCAGATATTTCAGAAATACTCAATATGTTTATTTCTTAAAAAAACAATCAATAAGTAGGCTTTGCTAAATGCCAACATGTTAAAACAATTACTATGTAAAAGTGTACTAAAAAAAAAAGATTTGCCCCCTCTCTCTCCTCATTTTGTCCATTTTCTATACCCCTACTTCTCCCTCATCTCCTTTGTCTGTCTCTCTCATCTCTTTAACCCACTCTCTCCTTATCTACCCTGTTTCTCCATAGTCCCCCAATGTACACTCTTTCTCATAGCCATTAGTCTACTCCCTTCTTCAACCTTGTCTCTACTCTATTTTTCTGCCCTCAACCCCCTCATGGGACATGGAAGGGTTAGAGCAAGTCATGGGGCATCAGAAGGGGACATGAATACAGACCATAAGAGGACATTGAGTGGGTGGATAGATATTAACTGCCCCTAACTAGGAAAAAAAGTATTTTTTTGAAAAATAATAACAATAATAATAATAATAAACAATAAACACACTGGATATTACCCCATGCCTTCCCCATACATGCTGACCACCCCCTAGTGCTGCATTGTGGGATGATCAGCATGCAAAAGCGAACATGTTAAATTGAAGTGCTTGTCCCGGAAAGTCCAGTTTGGACAGTTTGCCAATTGAAAAAACTTGCCACAGGAGATTAAATGGATACAAAATATGTAGATTTTTACAGTTTTGCAAGGTAAGAGGCAGTGGCAGAAATAGTCAATGAAGGGTTCCAGTGCAAAATTATTTGGAGGGCCCAATTTCTCTATACAAGCTAGAGTTTGTAGGGGTCAATAAAAATCCAAAAATATATGTAGGTGGTCAGACCACTAAAGGGTGAATAGATCCCCTTCCATAAAAGTTTTGTGTATGTCCCTCTCCTCAATAATTTAAGTGTATCCCTATTCTGCTCATAGCAGAGGACCCCTAAATAGCAGTAACGTTAAATTCCAGACCCGCAACGGCTCCGAGCTTGACGAGTTGCAGATTTACGGTGCTATTAAATAAGAACGGGCTGCGAGATACGAGCTGGAGATGCAAACCCATAACTCAATCGTTGAACGTTGGATTTGCGGCCCTGCGCAGGATCAATTAGTCAAACCCATAGTTACGGGTTAAGACGGAGCCAACGGTAAAAGAGATCATCATCATCATTACGTCACTGAAAAAGGGGAGGTTAGATTTCAAAGTTCTACGGCTACAATTACGAATTGCAATCGGACCCACATTCCACAATAACGCAATATTAATAAAGCCGTAAATATGATATTTTATTAAATGCGAGTTACAGTATATGTAACACATTGATTGCCAGGATCGATATAACGCAAAAGTTAAACATAACATAAAGTATTTTTTTTCTGGCCGATTTGCGGGCTTGAGAAGGTTATGCTATTAATTCTAAGACCTAACATCACTTTCCCTTTTAATATTAGTACAGTATTGTGTTTCTATTTGCAGTTAAAGTGCTACGTATTGGACTTTACCCCCCTTGCGGGTAAGCACTCGTTGGTCTGTGAGCTCCATTTGCATGCTACGGGCTTGCTTGAGAGTGACTTTGTTGCAATTTAATAGCATGATTGGACTTGTAGTGGTTACAGGCTTGACAGATCAAAAGGATTTAGAGCAGCGAAGTTCAGCATTGTTCATCGCGTAGGCTTTTTTCAGCCTTGCTGCGTCTTAACCCGCAAGTCGTCTGCGGGTTGCTTTAAGAAGCTAATTTAATAGCCTTAAGTATTGCGAGCTATGTTACAAGCTACATTTTAACATGTAGCCTGAATTTAATGTGGCTGTAGGTGTGGGGCCTTGTGCTTTGCACTTACCGCACCAGCAGTAGCAATGTCACAGGTAAGAGGGTAAGAAAGGGAGAAATAGGCTGGTAAAGGTGTTTTCACGATAACAACATTAGTAGCTATGCAAGATCAAGTAGACACAAAGGTATAGTGAAAAGGTAATTTTTTTCTGTGCTGGCATTTAAATCACTGTTGTACTCAGTACATCCTATTTCTTTAATGCTTTGTGTATTATCACATATAATTATATAGTTACATAGGCCCTCATTCAATTGCAATTCGGCCAATTGAATAGGGCTCTAAATAAGCACTTAACTTATTTTTTTTAAAGAAGTTTATAGTTAGTAAACTTCTATCCAAAAGCAAGGTCTTCACTAACTAAAAACTTATTTAAAAAAAATATGTTATGTGCTTATTTAGAGCCCTATTCAATTGGCCGAATTGCAATTGAATGAGGGCCTAAGTTACATAGTATTTAAGGTTGAAAAAAGACTTTCAGTCCATCAAGTTCAACCTTTTAAGATCTCCTCTGATCTGCAATATGCGGATTAACTAATAATTCATTAGTTGTTAATTAATTATTAATCAATTATTTAATGTTTTTTTTTTTTATTATTATTATTATTAATTAGTCCAGAGGAAGGCAAATAGAAAAAAAAAAAAAACAAGCGAGACTTAGCCAATTGAAATGTAAAAAATTTGGATCATTACTGTCTCTCTAATTATCCATGATAACCCTGAATACCCTTTGTAATTAGAAATAAATCTAAAATTTTAAAGTTATCTACCGAATCCGTTGTCACCACCTCCTCTGGTAGAGAATTCCACAGATTAACCACCCTTACTGTGAAGAACCCTTTTCTTTCTTTGAGGTGGAATCTTTTAACTTCTAACCTCAAGGGATGTCCTCTTGTCAGTTTAAAACCTCTTGGCACAAAAACCTCCCCCGACAAATCTTTATACTGACCCTGGATGTATTTATATAAGGTAATCATATCTCCTCTTAGACGCCTTTTTTCTAGAGAAAATAAGTTTAATTTGGTTGGTCTTTCTTCATAACTTAGCCCCTCCATTCCCCTTATTAGTTTTGTTGCCCTTCTCTGTACCTTTTCCAGCTCTAAAATGTCCTTTTTATGAAGTGGTGCCCAAAATTGTACTCCATATTCCAAATTAGGGCGTACTAGAGATTTGTATAGTGGCAGAATTATATTTGCTTCCCTGGCTTCTATACCCTTCTTAATACATGCTAATATTTTATTTGCCTTTGCAGCTGCTGCTTGGCTTTGAGCACTGTTACCTAGGTGGTTGTCCACAAGCACTCCCAAATCCCTTTCAATATCTGATACACCTAGATTTGCTCCATTAAGATTATAAATTGCATGGCTATTTTTCCTTCCCAGATGCATAACCTTACATTTATTCGTATTAAATCTCATCTGCCATTTAGATGCCCATTCCTCAATTTTATGTAAACCCCCTTGGAGGGAAAGCACATCATTTTCTGATTTAATTACCTTGCACAACTTTGTGTCATCAGCGAAAATGGAGACCCCACACTCCAATCCTACCTCTAAGTCATTAATAAATATGTTAAAAAGGAGAGGACCTAATACTGAACCCTGAGGAACCCCACTTACCACATTAGTCCAATCGGAGTATGTTCCATTTACAACAACCCTTTGCTTCCTGTCTTTTAGCCAGCTCTCAATCCATGAGCAGATATTCACTGCAATTCCTGTATCCCTTAGTTTGCCCAATAGTCCCCATGTGGCACTGTATCAAAAGCCTTTGCAAAATCCAAAAAGACTACATCCACTGAGTTGCCTTGATCCAGGTTCCTACTAACCTCCTCAAAAAAACTAATTAGATTTGTTTGACATGACCTATCCCTCATAAACCCATGTTGACTCCTACTTATAATCCTGTTCAAATAGACATATTCTTGTATATTATCCCTTATTAACCCTTCTAAAAGCTTCCCCACTACAGAAGTGAGGCTCACTGGTCTATAATTCCCGGATTTGCTCTTGCTCCCTTTTTAAATATAGGTATCACATCAGCTTTTCTCCAGTCATCTGGTAGAGACCCTGTGTTGAGTGAATCTTGAAAAATTAAAAATAATGGTTTGACTATTACAGAACCCAGTTCCCTTAGTACCTTTGGATGTATTCCATCAGGACCCGGGGCTTTATTAACATTTATTTTTTCCAACCTCTTTTGGATTACTTCCTGTGTTAACCAAGTATTTGGCAAAGGTAGTGAACCCCTATTATGTTGCAGTGTCCCAACCACTGGTACCTCCCTTGTGTATACCGAAGAAAAGAACCTATTTAGCTCATCTGCTTTTTCCTGGTCACTAATTTTCAGACAGCCTGTTTCACATTCTAATGTTCCTATAGCTTCCTTCCTCGCCTTCTTCCCATTAATATACTTAAAAAATATTTTAGGGTTAGTCTTACTCTCTTTTGCAATTAATTTTTCATTTTCTATTTTAGCCAGTCTAATCGCGCTTTTGCAAGCCTTGTTGATTTCCTTGTATTCCCGTAAAGCAGTCTCTGTCCCCTCTTGTTTGTATAATTTAAATGCCTGTTTTTTACTCCGTATCTTGATCTTTAAGTCATTGTTAAGCCACATGGGTTGTGATTTACTCCTTTTACTTTTATTCCCACACCGGTATATGCCGATGTGTATGTATATTTATTAACGATTTAAATGTTGTCCATTTATGTTCAGTGTTTTTACCTATCAGTTCTCTGTCCCAGTCTATACTTTGTATTGCTGCCCTTAGACCGTTAAAATCTGCCCTTTTAAAATTAAGAGTTTTTGTTGGTCCCTTAAAATGTTGTTTTTTTAATTCAATCTCAAATGAGACTGTGTTGTGATCACTGTTTCCCAAAGGTTGCCCTATTTCAACATTTGATACAATATCAATATTATTTGTAATGAGAATATCTAAGATAGCTTTTTCTATAGATAGATTTCTAGTAGGCTCCTGTATAACCTGGGCCAGATAATGATCCCTGAGTGTACTCAAGAACCTGCTCCCCTTAGCTGAACTGCTGGTCTCATTTATCCAGTTTACTTCAGGGTAATTAAAATCTCCCATTATTAGAACTTGCCCGTGCTTAGCTGCATTTCCAATCTGTAACAATAATTGTATTTCCTCACTTTCAGCTATATTTGGGGGTTTATAGCATACTCCTACTAATATTCTTTTGGAATTTGCTGCTCTGCTATTTCACTCTACCCACAAACATTCAACTTTATCACTAGGTCCACCATAAATATCTTCTCTGACTATAGCCTTAAATTCAGACTTAACATACAGACAAATCCCTTCTCCTCTTTTACCATTTCCCCTGTCTTTCCTAAATAGGTTATAACCATCCAGATTAACAGTCCAGTCATGAGATTCATCCCACCACGTTTCGGTAATGCCTATTAAATCCCATTTTTCATTAATTGCTAATAATTCTCCCATTTTTCTGGCAAGCTTCTGGCATTAGCAAGCATACACCTTATGTTATGAGTCTGTAGTTCTGAAGTTCCTGCCACTGAACTTGAATTACTTAGTACTACCTCCCTATTGACTATACTATCCCTCCCCCCATCTCCTCCCCTATGAGTTGTTAATTCATCCCTTATACCCTCTACACTTTCTACCCCATTACTTATATCTAGTCCCTCCCCCCCACCTACTAGTTTAAAAACTCCTCCAATAGTTGTTATAATTGCAAGTTGTCTTCACGCAATGTTAAAATGTACGGGCTTGCTCATGCGCAATGAGTGCGGAGGGCCGTACATGACTGGCTTGACGGGGGTGCAAAGAGCACCAAAGGCGCTCATCGCAAGGCCCATATGTGACTTTCTTTACGGGGCCGCAATGAGCGACAAAGGCGCTCATCGCGAGGCCGGTAACATAGAGGGGGGAAAAGCTCCAAACGGCTTACGAGTTACAGGCTTCAAAAAAATGACGACTCTAACGGCCCCCATTTTTTACAACCCCGTTACTTGGAAGCTGTCGGAAGACCACCAAAAGACTCCAATTAATTACAAAATTAACTTACAACCTCACACACAGCACAGGGGGAGAAGCAGGGAGCCAGTGATGTTGCAAGCTAATTTAATATTTAATTGGCGTTTTTGGGAGGTCTCAAAATGGCTATGTGAGGAAAAAAATGATGGCCCTAAGGCACGTAAATCGGAAACCCATTTCGGGCTTGGAGAAAGTTATCGCTTTACCAAGCCTGCAAATGGTTTCACATCCGTAAATGGAAAAAGGATGACATAGGAGGGAGAGGGGGGAGAAAGACAAAGGGGATGGAGAGGGTAGGGAGGGTGGAAAGAGACACGGGAGGAAGTGGGTGGGAAAGAGACACAGGGATGAGAGACGGGGGGAAAGAGAGACAGGGCAGGGAGATAAAGGGAAACAAATAGTGAAGGGAGAGGGGGCAAAGAGACATGGGAAGGAGAGAGAGGAAACAGACACAGGGGAGGGAGAGGGGGGAAAGAGACACAGGGGTGAGAGAGTCGGGAGAGGCTTGTAATGAGTTCTTAATGCACTCATTGCGAGGCCCGAAAGTTACAGCTTGGCTGACGCCTGCAATGAGCAATCATTTTTGATGGGCAAGTTGCTAGTTAATTACTAATAACTTGCCTGCCGTAAATTATGGTATCATACATTATGTTTGTCTGTTTTGTCTCTGTCTCTGTTGTCTCTCTCTGCACTGTCTCTCTCTCTCTGTGCACTGCTCTCTCTGTGTGCGCCCTCACTCTCTCTGTGCACCTCCTCTCTCTCTGTGCCCTCTTTCTGTCTGTGTGCCCTCTCTTTGTGCTTCCGTTCTCTGTGTGTTTGAGCTCTCTCTCCCTCACTTCTTCTCTATCCTCCCTCTCTCACTGCCTCCCTCCATCTCTCCCTCCTTCTCTCCCTCCCTCATTGCGTCGCCCTCCCTTTCTATCTCTCCCTGCTCTTTCTGCCTCCCTCCCTCTCTTTCTCTCTCTCTTCCTCCCTCTCTCTCTCCTTCCCTCTGACTTCGCCTCCCTCTCTATCTCTCCCTCCCTCTCTCTATGCCTCCCTCCCTTTCTATGTCTCATTTCCTCCTCTCTCTCCCTCTCTTTGCCTCACTCCTCTCACTCTCTCCCTCCACCCCCCAAATCTGACACAACAGGTAATGCGCAACATATCGTTATTTGCTGCTGTTTAGGACCACTGTACCCAAAATGTAAGAAAAAAACACCTGTAAAGAAGCAGAGATATGGTGTTAGATCTGCCTTAGTTCTATCAGTTAATGGAAAGTAAGCTGAGGAAGTATAAACAAGGACTTATGAAGAGTTTGATGTCTGTTTTTCTTATCTAGTTTTACATAAAAAATAGGGGGAAACACAAGGTTGCATTTCAAAGCTTGCTGCCAATGTGTGTAATATATCAGGACACAGGAGAAACATAATCCTGTTTTAGTGTTATTCTGTAGTATGGCCTGGGCTACTGATTTTCCACATACAAACTTTTAGAACGTTTAAAACATGATCTGTTAAATGCATAACAGAAAAGTCTGCAGTACTCTGACTTATTAATACTGCTTGGATGTATTATATCTAATAGAATAGAGAATGAAAAAAAAATTCAAGTGTCAGCCTGTAGTTAAAGCAAGTAGGAATCTAGCAGCATGTGAAAGATGGAGTGAGGTACCAGAATGGGCCAGAAACAAGCTCATGGTCAAAAAGTCCACAGATCAGGAGCAGGCAGATAAGATTCATAAATAAAACAAAGCAGGAAGCAGGGCAGGAAGCAGGCAAACACAGTATCAGTAAAAAGAACAAGGGTCAGATTTCAGAGATCAAGATAGTTAGACAAAGCTAACGGTCAGTTACCAAGAGGACAAGCAGCAGTTAGTTGTCACTAGAGCAGAAAAACCCATCAATACTTCTAAGCAGTCAGTGCCTAAATAGTCCCAGTGTAGAATTTTCTAGTTCCAGCAATTTCCTGGACTGGATCACTGCAACAACTAAAACTGAGTCAGTGGAAAGAGAAATCTGGGCTGAATCTGACATTCCTGGATCATGTTCCATGTAGACAATATCTCCAGCATTGCAATGTGTAGTGCACTAAAAGCAACCACAATTGCATGTGCACTACCTGTAGCCACCAGGAAGGCAATCATGGAAATCAAAAATAAGAGCAAAAATTGTGGCAGGAACATTGGAGTTCTGTCATGAACAGAGAAATCCATTTTAATTGAATAAGGGTAATGTTTTGAATAATGAGTGGTTCCATAAACATCAGGATGAATACAAATACACCTTTCATGGATTGCCTGATAACCAGATCTACCAGTGATGTGGAGCTCAAACAGTTTTCTATGTTCATTTCAGGCTTGTATGACAGCATTTAAAGAAATACTTAAGCTGTTCTGAAATCAAAGGGTGGCCCTGCTACTTATTAGGACAACACATTATTAGGTATGTAACATATTATTAGGTATTTCTTTTACTTTGATAAGAACTGTATACAGTATAAACATTGTTATGTATATATAGAGTATAGGCAAATTGAGGTATCCTGCTGACCCATGAAAACGGGCTGCCCTAGGCCTTCATAATGTTGGCCTAGTAAGAAATACACCACTGTTTTATACTAGTGACAAAATTGTAATGCTGGCAAAGCTGTTTGCCACCTAATGTGAGCAACTTCGGCGCTCTCCACGAGCCTCTCCCACTGTCTACTTCCTCCCTTTTGTCTTCTTTTCCCCTCCTCTCCCTCCCTTGTGTCTCCTTCCCCCCTTCTTTCCCTACCCTGTGTCTCCTCCCCTCTTTCCCCTCCATCCCCTGTGTCTGTTCCCCCCTGTCTTCCTCCCCTGTGTTTCTTCCCCACGTCTCCCTCCCCTGTGTCTGTCCCCCCCCGCCCTCCCCTGTGTCTGCCCCATCAACCCTCCCTTGTGTCTGTTCCCCCCTCTACTACCTCTGTGTCTGTTTGCCATGCTCTCCTCTCTGGTGTCTCTCCCCCCTCTTCCCTGTGTCTCTTTCTCCCTCCCCTGTGTATCTTCCCCCTCCCCCATGTCTCTTTCCATCCATCTCCTGTGTCTCTTACCCCCCTCCCCTGTGTCTCTTTCCCTCCGCTCCCCTGTGTCTTCTTGCCCTCCCCTGTGTCTCCCCCCCTCCCCTGTGTCTCTTTCCCCCTCCCCTGTGCCTCTTCCCCTGTGTCTCATCCCCCCTTCTCTGTGTCTCTTCCCCCTTCCCCTGTGTCTCTTTATCTCCCCCTTGTGTCTCTTTCCCCTCCCCTGTGTGTCTTTACACCCCATCCCCTGTGTCTCTTTCCCCCCTCCCCTGTGTCTCTCCCCCTCCCCTGTGTCTCTTTACACCCTCCTCTGTGTCTCTTTCCCCCTCCAATGTGTCTCTTTCCCCCCTCCCCTGTGTCTCTTTCCATCCCCTCCCTGTGTCTCTTCCCCCCTCCCCTGTGTATCTTTCCCCCTCCCCTGTGTCTCTTTCCCTCCCCCTATGTCTCTTTCTCCCCCCTCCCCTGTGCCTTTTCCCCCCTCCCCTGTGCCTCTTTCCCCCCTCCCCTGTGTCTCCTCCCCGCCTCCCCTGTGTCTCTTTCCCCCCATCCCCTGTGTCTCCTCCTCCTCCCCTGTGTCTCTTTCCCTCCCCTCCCCTGTGTCTCTTCCCCCCCTGTGTCTCTTCCTCCTCCCCTGTGTCTCTCCCCCCCCTCCCATGAGTTTCTGTTTCCTCCCTGTGTCTGTTTCCCTTCCCCTTTTCACCCTCCCCTCATCCTCCTCCCTCCCCTCATCCTCCTCCTTCCCCTCATCCTCTCTCTCCCCTCCTCCTCCCTCCCCTCATCCTAATCCTCCCTCCTTCTCCTCTTCCTCTCTCCTCTCTTTCCCCCTCTCTAATTAACCCCCCTCCTCTCCCCTCACTTACCTGCATTGCTCTGCTCCTGCTGCTGTCCAGCGCGTCTTCTGTGTCAGGACCCGGCATATGCTAATCAGGTAATGCACGCTCACGTCATTAGGATATACCAGGTCTCGACAGCAGCAGGAGCAGCACAATGCAGGTAAGTGGGTGGGGGAGGGGGGTTAATTGTAGAGTGGGAAAGGGAGAAGGGAGGATGAGGGGAGGGAGGGAGGAGGGAGGATGAGGGCAGGGAGAGAGGAGGAGGATGATGGGAGGGAGGAGGAGGGTGAGGGTAGGGAGAGGATGAGTGGAGGGAGAGGATGAGGGGAGGGAGAGGAGATGAGAGGGAGAGGATGAGGAGTGGGAGGGGGAGAATGAGGGGAGGGAGAGGGGATGGGGAGGAAGAGGGGAGGGAGAGGGACGGGAGAGGATGAGGGGAGGAAGAGGATGAGTGGAGGGAGAGGATGAGGGGAGGGAAAGGGGAGGGAGAGGATAAGGGGAGGGAGAGGATGAGGGGAGGGAAAGGATGATCCATGTGATGTCACGTCATTAGCATATATCGGGTCCCGACACAGAAGACGTACTGGACAGCAGCAGGAGCAGCGCAATGAAGGTAAGTGAGGGAAGAGGGGGAGGGGGATAATTGGAGAGGATAAGGGGAGGGAGAGGATGAGGGGAGGGAGAGGATGAGGAGAGGGAGAGGATGAGGGGAGGGAGAGGATGAGGGGAGGGAGGAGGGGTGATGCGAGTCCTGGGACTCCTGCAGCTGTCCATCGGGTCTTTGGGAGCCGGTATATGCAAATGACGTGACACGCATGTGACATCATATGCTAATGACGTGACGAACATGTGACGCATATGCCGGTTCCCGACACAGAAGACGCGATGGACAGCAGCAGGAGCAGCGCAATGAAGGTAAGTGAGGGAAGAGGGGGAGGGGGATAATTGGAGAGGATGAGGGGAGGGAGAGCATGAGGGGAGGGAGAGGATGAGGAGAGGGAGAGGATGACCCATGTGATGTCACGTCATTAGCATATATCGGGTCCCGACACAGAAGACGCACTGGACAGCAGCAGGAGCAGCGCAATGAAGGTAAGTGAGGGAAGAGGGGGAGGGGGATAATTACATATACATATGCTAATGACGTGACGCGCATGTGACGCATATGCCGGTTCCCGACACAGAAGACGCGATGGACAGCAGCAGGAGCAGCGCAATGAAGGTAAGTGAGGGGAGAGGGGGGTTGAGGGGAAGGAGGGGGGAGGCACTGGGGGTGCTGGGAGGCTGGGGGGCCTTGCGATGACCGCTGCAGGAACCAGGTATCGCCGCGGCCCTCCTGGTTACAGGCCGCAAACAGCTGACATCGCAGTTGCGGCCCATACTGCCAGTCCCGCAGGTCGTAGGGATGAGCACCTATGGCGCTCATCTCTACCAGCGCAGTGAGCACCTTTGGCGCTCACTACCTGTCATATGGGCAGCTTCCTGAGGGCCGCAGTTGCTGCGGGCTCGTTGCGCGAGCCTGCATCGTTAGCAACAACCCGTAGTGCTGACAACTATACAGTACATGTGATTGCACTTTGAATTTCACCAATGTAAATGATGTATCACTTTTGCCTAAATAACCCTTAACCCAAGAGGTAAATCAACATGTAATGTTGCTAAACAGAGTTTTTACTTGATAAGAGAAATATAAGAATAAATTCAACAGCTGAAAAAACACTACTCAGGATGCCATAAATTAATCAATTAATTAATATATTAATTGCCATTAATGGTCCGGTATTAAAAAATGTTGTACCTTTTAAGAGGAGTTCTGTCTTGATAAGTAATTGAAATGTATTTGTACTTACTTTTTAGTTTGAAGACCAATCAGGTTCATGAATAGTGCTTTATACATTATTAAACATATTATTTCTGACATGGTAATCTGCATTTGTTAATTTTCGAAACAATTTGTTGGAGAGTAAGTGAAAGCTATTTTACAAATTCTCAGAATTTCAATGTCTTTATTCTCCATCTGTTTTAAAAGCTGTTGCTGACTGTATTATGATAAAATGCCATACTACACTTTAATCTTTGTGCATAATTCTATACATTGAAATATAGGATACATAATTGGGTTCAATTTATAATGGAAAGTGGCAAGAAACATAAGCTTGAAGTGCAATATGTGCTATATTGTGCAAATATTTTCGAATATATTGGATAAATATTCGAAACATAAATTTGAACATGGTGTGGTAAAATACAAATATTCATACATTTTTAGTGTATATATATATATATATATATGTATATATATATATATATATATATATATATATATATATATATATATATATAATTTATCACGGTTGCAGCAAGTGTGATATAATCTGTGTACCAGTCATTTTCCATTGTAAGATATAAGGTATTAAACAGTTAAATCTGCATGACCCATGATTTAGCAGTTTCAGTAAAAGCCATAAGCAATTATTTTATTCTAAACAAATACAGCATCTATTTCAGTAAGTGTACAAGGGCAATAACTGACCTATGCGCAGAATTGCAACTTGAATGTGACGTACCAGGCATGCTTTCAGTGTGTGACCTGCAAATGTTTTTATATTTTATTGGAACACCTTATATTAATAATATCTTATTGGCTGTTGCTGGTGCATGTCATTTTTATAGAAGGGGTAATGGATTGTTCCATGTTCATTATTTAATTCACTATAAAATGCTATGTTTTGTTTATATTTGTGTCCAGTGGTCCAGTGAGCCAGTAGCAGGAGACAATTGTAACTGGTCTTCTGTTGCTAATTTATTGTTTTCCAAATATACCAAACAAAATCAGAGGCCTCTGTGTTTTGAGTATCATGACTGGGTTTCTGAGTAGATTGTGGCTTGTGATTTTTGTCAAACAAACATACCAAATTTTGCAATAATAATACCTCAAGTGCTTTATGCATCTTTTATTTGTATACTGCTGTCCTTCTACACTTTGTTTTACAGTTGTTAAAAGTAGAAGACCATAGAGCTTTCAAGCTATTTTACAGTAGGAAGGATTTACAGAGACAGGATGGTTATGGCATATATACATACTGTATATTGGAGTATTTCAAATGTGTATGATAATTCTAGGCGTATTAATTCATTTTTTTCAGTAGTGTTTTTAGATGCTTTTTAAAGGTGATGAATGTTTGGGATTAGTTATACGTGGAATCTGTGCATTCTAAATGTGTGATTTAGTGATTGCTAAATACTGTTACTCTCAGGGCTATGAATGTATGGGATGGAGAAGAAGACATCTTGGATTTTAACTCAAGAATTGCACAGTATCATATTATAAAGTAATCCATAAATTAATTTAAGAGATTTCAGCAGAGATGGGAAAGGAAAGAATCCTAAGAAAGGGAATAGACAGAAGTTATGTTTAGTCAAACCAAGCTTTTTGTGCTTTCTGAGTATGCTGTGGAGGTAAAGACTAGCATGGAAAACAGAATGTTGGACCTAAGTTTGCAACATTATCCAGGAAACAGCGACAAAAAATATCCCTGAAAGAAAAGAAATTAAGAAGGCAAACTGGCTGTCTGATGAGGCTTTCAAAGTAGCCAAGGAAAGAAGGAAAGCGAAAGGTAGCGGAGATAGGAAGCTATTTGTCCAACTGAATGCAGAATTCCAGAGGATAGCAAGAAGAGAGAAGGAGTCATTCTATAATGAGGGATGTAAAGATAGAAATAGAAGACGGTAACAGAATGGGAAAGTCAACAGATCTCTTCAAGCAAATTGGGGATCTCAAAGGAACCTTTCATGCCAAAGTGGGTGTGATAAAAGACACAAATGGTAGGGACTTTACAGAAGCAGATCAGAGGTAAACAGGAAAGATTTTAACAGCTGTGATGACCTCAACAGTTTGTTCAATGTGCTGGAGTCAGACATCTTAAAGAGTGAAGTGAGATGGGCCCTAGGATGCCTTGCCTATAATAAGGCTCCAAGAGTTGATGGAATCCCAGCTGATCTATTCAAAATCCTATAAGATGATGCTGTAAAAGTGTTGCTTGCCTTATGCCAACAAGTTTGGAAACCTGAACAGTGGCCAATAGACTGGAAAAGTTCAGCCTACATCCCAATTCCAATGCTTAGGATCCTACAAGCTTTGATCAAACAACATATGGACCAGGTGCAAGCTGGGTTCGACAAAGGAAGAGGCACAAGAAATCATTTTGCCAATGTACTCTGCATAATAGAGAAAGCAAGAGAGTTCCTGAAAACATATTTACTTCTGTTTTATAGACTACTAGCGATTTGCCCGTCAAAAAATGACGGCAATGAGATGTGTATGTTTGGAAAGTTGTTTAGTTCTTAATATACATATTTGACACTTGTAAGTATTGTGATATTAAACATGTTTAGTTTTGTAAAATGTTCTCTTGGTGAACAATAAGTCTTAAAGCATTTTGTATTCAAAGTATTAACATTTCAATGTAAGAAGAGTTGAGCTTTAAATTAATCAGTATTGTAAACTTTTGGTAATGGTTTCTTAACATGCAATTTGTATCTGAAGAATTGTTAACTTCAATATACATTGAATCCAGAGGAAAGCAAACAGTAAAAACCCTTGTTCAAATGTACACAATATTCACATGAACTTTGTAATATATGTAAGTAAGAAACTTGAAAGTATATTTTTTTAAACTTGAACTTTATTATCTGTGTAACTTTGTAACTTAATTTTTTTTTTAACTTGGAACATTATAAACAGTAACATAGTGAATACATTTTTTAACATAATTGTGTATTAAAAGTATTAACAGTTGAATGTAAAAACAGTTGAAATTTAAACTAATCAGTATTGTAAACTTGAGGTAATGTTTTTTTAACATGCAATTTCTATCTGAAGAATTGTTAACTTCAATATACATTTAATCCAGAGTAAGACAAACAGTAAAAACCCTCCTTGAAACGTACCCAATTTTAACATGAACTCTGTAATATCTTTAAATAAAAAACTTGACATAATATTTTTTTAAACTTGAACTTTCTTATCTGTGTAACTAAGGAACTTGACAAAACATTTTTCCAACTTGGAACATTATAAACAGTTACATAGTGAATTAATATATTAACATAATTGTGTATTAAAAGTATTAACATTTGAATGTAAAAGCAGTTGAACTTTAAAGTAATCAGTATTGTAAACTTGAGGCAATGGTTTTTTAACATGCAATTTTT
This sequence comes from Discoglossus pictus, assembly GCA_027410445.1. Classification (NCBI taxonomy): domain Eukaryota; kingdom Metazoa; phylum Chordata; class Amphibia; order Anura; family Alytidae; genus Discoglossus; species Discoglossus pictus. The sequence continues at coordinate 213,387,789 of CM050166.1, read as the reverse complement.
ATCTGAATAATTGTTAACTTCAATATACATTGAATGCACAAGGCAAACAGTAAAAACTCTCCTTTAAACGTACCCAATCAAATTAATTCCTTCCTGACCGCATGAACTGGCGATAAACATTAATCCAGGGAGTAATCTTAACATAACAGACAATATTTACATTGTGACTAAAAACGTGGTTGAGCTCTTAACATGAACTTTGTAATATGTTGAAGTAAATAACTTGAAATTATATTTTTTTAAACTTGAACTTTCTTATCATTCTAATTAATGACCTTGAAAATATTGTTTTCAAACTTGTAACATTAGAAACAGTAACATAGTTAATGAACATTTTAACATAATTTGTAAAAATAATGCAAGGCAAGTGTTTTGTGAGGCGAGTCATCCATAAACAGTACTTCCATTAATTATGACTGAATTGTTTATTGTTTTGTATTTTTCAATGCTTTTAAATTTGTTTTGCATGGTTTTTATTTCTTTAATGAAAAATTATAGTACTTCATAGTAGACAATGTTTTTAGTAAAAATACGTCCATCTTCTAATAAATCATCTTGACTTTCATTGTTTTCAATGTAAACTTTAATAGCCTGTGGATTTTTGCACCGTGATAACGCAACATACAATTGACCATGTGCAAATAGTGGTTCTTCCAAGAAAATACGCACAGATTTGAACGTTTGTCCATGTGATTTATTAATGGTCATGGCAAATGCCATAATAATGGGAAATTGTCTTCTTTGAAGTTTAAAAGGGAGACTACTTTCACTTGGTGCTAAATCTATTCTTGGTATGAAAACTCTCTCTCATTATGGGTACCAGTTAAAATTTCAGCATCTATAAAATGGTCCTTTAATTGTTAAACAATTCATCTTGTCCCATTGCATAGGCCTTTTTTGGGGTTCATATTTCGCAGTAACTTGATAATTGCACCTTTCTTTAGCTGCAAAATATGTGGTGGCACTCCAGAAGGAGTTAGTGAGTTTATTAATTCAGTAGAAAAGTTAGCCTGACTTTCATTGTCATCAGCAAGTACAGAATCAGCACTGTGATAATTTCTTTGTGGTGCATTCATTTTTTTAAAGATTTCATTATTGAGGATTAATGCATCCTTATTTTTACACGTTAGTATTCCTGGTTATTTATGCTACCTTCAAATATAGCCGATATAATATCTTGGTGACAAATCATGAGGTGGGATCTCTACAGTGTCGTCAGGTAAATGTGGTATTTTTTCTGTTCTGCCTTTTCCAATTTTAATAAGCCAATCATTGAAATCAGTTTGGCCTTCTGATCTCATATTTTGTTGCAGTTTAAAGATGGGTAAAATGTTTCCATAGTGTGCTTGACTTTATACAGATTTCGATAATGTCAGTTCGATTTCTTTTTTTTTTTTTTTATTTCTTTTTTTTATAAATTTATTTTTTTATTGTCAGATATACATAATATACATAGATTTACGAATTGAAAAGAAAAAAACAAAAACACAACATTTCCCGCACAGAATATTGGGTCTCTTCTATACTGAGATATCTTTGTGTCGTAATTAACACTAGAGTTACAGAATTTAGTCACAATTGAGCGAAGTCTCTCTAATATAAGCCCGTCTCTTTTCCTTCCCTTCTTCCTTTCTCCTTCCCCTCCTTCCATCTCCCTTTTTCTTCCTTCTTCCCAAGTTTCTCAAATGTTTGGTCAATTTGAGTTTTAATTATTAAGTTTAGATTTTTCTCTCCTTTTTGGGACATAATTTGGGAGTTTCATTATCATGGAGACTTCATCTCATTATAATTCCTCTCTAATCTTCGTTCTAACACCCAACTTCTTACTGTCACACTTCATTCATTCTAGCCGGAAATGGAGGAGGAGATAAGGTAAAGTTAAGGAGGAGTTGTGCCCGAGGGAGGAGATTGGGGTGGCAAGTGAGGTAACAATGCTGGGGTTTTAGTTGAGAGTAGTATCCCAAATGGTCCATTTTAAAGGGTCTTGTTTTAACTGCATTTCATTGTTAAAATCTCTCTCTAGCTCCCGATTTTTCCCTACCATGATCAAGATTTCAGATAATTTGGGGAGAAATGTTTTCTTCCAGTTTCTTGCAATTACCGTTTTAACAACTATAAAAATTTGGGTCATGAACCCTATATTTTTGGTTAACGTTTTAGCAGGGAACAAGTTAAACAAAGCTATCTGCTGATCAGCTTTGATATTTGTCTTTAGTATATTGGATACTTATTCAAAGCAGTCTTCCCAAAGTGAGAGAGATGTAGGGCAGTTCCACCAAATATGAAGCATATCTGCTGGATTTCCACAGTTCCTCCAGTATAGTTTGGATTCTGGGTTAAAAGATATGGAGTATATTTTGACGGGGACCCAGTACCCTCTATTTAAGATTTTAAATTGGATTTCTCTTTGGTTTACATTTTTCACAAACCTGTTTAAAGATTTTAAGGCTTGTTGCCATAAGTCTTTAGATACCCGTATATGCATGTCCTTTGCCCAAGTTTCCATCGGTTTACAGGGAGTGCAGAATTATTAGGCAAATTAGTATTTTGACCACATCATCATCTTTATGCATGTTGTCTTACTCCAAGCTGTATAGGCTCGAAAGCCTACTACCAATTAAGCATATTAGGTGATGTGCATCTCTGTAATGAGAAGGGGTGTGGTCTAATGACATCAACACCCTATATCAGGTGTGCATAATTATTAGGCAACTTCCTTTCCTTTGGCAAAATGGATCAAAAGAAGGACTTGACAGGCTCAGAAAAGTCAAAAATAGTGAGATATCTTGCAGAGGGATGCAGCACTCTTAAAATTGCAAAGCTTCTGAAGCGTGATCATCGAACAATCAAGCGTTTCATTCAAAATAGTCAACAGGGTCGCAAGAAGCGTGTGGAAAAACCAAGGCGTAAAATAACTGCCCATGAACTGAGAAAAGTCAAGCGTGCAGCTGCCACGATGCCACTTGCCACCAGTTTGGCCATATTTCAGAGCTGCAACATCACTGGAGTGCCCAAAAGCACAAGGTGTGCAATACTCAGAGACATGGCCAAGGTAAGAAAGGCTGAAAGACGACCACCACTGAACAAGACACACAAGCTGAAACGTCAAGACTGGGCCAAGAAATATCCCAAGACTGATTTTTCTAAGGTTTTATGGACTGATGAAATGAGAGTGAGTCTTGATGGGCCAGATGGATGGCTGGATTGGTAAAGGGCAGAGAGCTCCAGTCCGACTCAGATGCCAGCAAGGTGGAGGTGGAGTACTGGTTTGGGCTGGTATCATCAAAGATGAGCTTGTGGGGCCTTTTCGGGTTGAGGATGGAGTCAAGCTCAACTCCCAGTCCTACTGCCAGTTCCTGGAAGACACCTTCTTCAAGCAGTGGTACAGGAAGAAGTCTGCATCCTTCAAGAAAAACATGATTTTCATGCAGGACAATGCTCCATCACACGCGTCCAAGTACTCCACAGCGTAGCTGGCAAGAAAGGGTATAAAAAAAGAAAATCTAATGACATGGCCTCCTTGTTCACCTGATCTGAACCCCATTGAGAACCTGTGGTCCATCATCAAATGTGAGATTTACAAGGAGGGAAAACAGTACACCTCTCTGAACAGTGTCTGGGAGGCTGTGGTTGCTGCTGCACGCAATGTTGATGGTGAACAGATCAAAACACTGACAGAATCCATGGATGGCAGGCTTTTGAGTGTCCTTGCAAAGAAAGGTGGCTATATTGGTCACTGATTTGTTTTTGTTTTGTTTTTGAATGTCAGAAATGTATATTTGTGAATGTTGAGATGTTATATTGGTTTCACTGGTAAAAATAAATAATTGAAATGGGTATATATTTGTTTTTTGTTAAGTTGCCTAATAATTATGCACAGTAATAGTCACCTGCACACACAGATCCCCCTAAAATAGCTAAAACTAAAAACAAACTAAAAACTACTTCCAAATATATTCAGCTTTGATATTAATGAGTTTTTTGGGTTCATTGAGAACATGGTTGTTGTTCAATAATAAATTTAATCCTCAAAAATACAACTTGCCTAAAAATTCTGCACTCCCTGTAGTTATATCCCGCTGAGTTTGAGTGTGGATAATCTCATTACACTTTGATATCAGATGGTTACAATTTTGAGACGCTATCAAAGTTATCAAATAGTTTGAACTAAGTGAATTATTGACTTTAATTCTTTGTTTAACGACTTGTGTTAATTTATATAGAGTGAACCATATTTTATTTGAGATGTTATATTTCTTTTTTAGCTTGTCATAATCTAATATTTTGCCATTATGTTTGTCTACAATATGGCCCAATAAATGTATTCCTTTCTCTTTCCATTCTGGTTCCAGAAGGATATGATTTAAACATGTTATTGTTGTCAAAGGAGTAAGGTCATTGTAACTCTCTAAGAGTTTAAGTTTCTTGTTCATTTTTGTCCACTCCTTTACCATGTCGATCAAGACAGTTGCCTTAGGGTTGATATAAGGTATAGCTAATTTTGGAAAATATAACAGAGCATTAAGATCAATGGAGGTAAGCATATCACTCAGTACCTGGTTTTCAATATGACCCGCAAGAGGTTGGGTCCACTTTATATATTGCGCTAGTTTGATTGCTTCCTGGTAGTGGGAAATCATTGAATACGCTATACCTCCCTTTATAAATTTTCTGCACATTATTTCCCGTTTCACTCTAATCTGACCCTTTTTGGTAATATAACTATCTATCAGCTTCTGGAGTTTAGTCAGCCATTGGCTTGTAGTTGGGAAAGGGAATGATCTTAACACATAGTTAATTTTAGGTAAAAGGGACATTTTTACAGAGGCAATTCTGCCGGAAAGTGAGATATGATTTCCCGCCAGTTCTTAATAAGGTCCTTTGATGTTTTATATAAATTATTCAAGTTTAAGTCTAGCATACTTCTCAAGTCCAAGCTAAACTTAATGCCTAAGTGTGTGAATCCTTTTGTATGGGCTAACTGATATTTGTCCAAGAGGAGTTCGTCGTCTTTTTCAGCCATATTAATGCTCAAGGCTTCCGATTTCTCTATATTTAATTTATAATTCGACACTTTGCTATAATTAGCGATGATTTCCATTAGAGCCCTCATAGATTTATGTGGTTGCTCCATATAGACCACTACGTCGTCAGCAAAGAGGGAGATCTTATATTCATTTTTGCCTATTTTAATCCCTTTAAAGTTTACAGAAGTCCGTATTGCTATAGCTAAAGGTTCTAAAATCAGGGCAAATAGAATGGGAGACAGTGGACACCCTTGACGGGTGCCGTTTGTTATCCCAAAGTAGTCTGACTGTACCCCCTTGCCCAATACAGATGCCGAAGGGGCATTGTATAAGGGCGCTATTGCCTTCGACGCGAAGGCATCAAACCCATATCTAAGGAGGGTCTGCATCATAAAATCCCACCCTACCCCATCAAATGCTTTTTCCGCATCCATTGATAAGAATAGAGTGGGAGTGCCTTTGTTCTTCGCTAAGCTGATTAGATGAATCATTTTATGAGAGTTGTCGGAACCCTGCCTCCCTGAGACAAAACCTGTTTGGTCGGACGCTATTCGTTTTTTGGAAATTTCTGTGAGTCTTAAGGCCAGAATTTTTGCATATATTTTGGTGTCTATGTTCATAAGCGAGATTGGTCTAAAATCTTTACAGGTATGTGCTTCCTTATTTTGTTTTGGGATGGTTATTATATTTGCTCTAAGCATCGCTGGGGGAAATTTTCCTGTGTTTTTGATTTCGTTAAATGATGATGCTATAATTGGCATTAAACCTTCCATTAATTTTTTATAGTAGGCTGTAGAGAAGCCGTCTGGGCCTGGTGCTGTATAATTTTTTATGTTCTTGATAGCCCAGCTGATTTCTACCTCTGTTATTGGGCTATTTAGTGCCTCCTTGTCTACCTTTGATATGACTGGAAAATGGATTAGATCTAAGAATGACGTTATATCTTTTGAATTTGGAGTTATAAAATTATCTTCCGAGCTTAAATTATACAGAGATTGATAAAATTTGGCAAATGAGTCTGTGATTTCTTTGGGCTTAAAGATTTTTTTACCCCGATTTTCCAAATAGAGGATTTTTTGCTTTTGATGATATTGTTTTTTGATCTTATTAGCAAGGTCCCTCCCTATTCGATTATCGAAGTGAAAGGATCTTTGTTGTAAACGCCACAAGCAGTTGTCTGAACGTTTTTGGTTTATTTTATTTTATTAATTTCATTTCTTATTAATTTTATCTCTTGAGTTAGAGTGTCATTTATTTATTTTTTATTGACTTGTTCTAATCCGTACAATTTTACATGTAATGATCTTAATGATAATCCTCTCTGTTTTACCCAGATACTTTTAAGCTTGATAAGGATGCCTCTTATATATGCTTTCAATGCATTCCAAATTGTTATATTCGAGGATACTGAGCCCATATTCATTTCTAGAAATGATTTAATTTCAGCTTTAAGAGTTTTAAGTCTATCCTTATCTTCCATAATTTTATCATCCATTCTCCATGTACTACCAAAATAAGCAGTTCTTGTTTCTTGTATTCGGAGGGTAATTGGAGCGTGGTCCGAGATGGTTATTAGGCCAATTTTTGCTGATTTAATTATGTTTAACAGAGACTCGCTCACTAGAATATTATCAATTCTTGAGTACATCTTATGCGAACCCGAATAGTATGTATAATCTCTCTCAGTTGTATTTAAAATGTATCGTACAAGTGGTATCTCGCCAACAGTTTAGAAAAGTCTTGAGATGTTTTTTCTATGTGCTTGTAGTTTTTAGGTAGTTTTTTATAATTTCTATCTATCTGGGGGTCCGGAGTCATATTAAAGTCTCCACCCACAATTAGACCTCCTAAAGCAATTTTATCCAATTTTTTTAGTACACCCTTGAGAAAGGAATTTTGTTTATAATTGGGGGCATATAAATTTACTATTGATAGTTGTTGGCTATTTATCTTCCCTACCCAGATGATATACCGCCCATTGTCGTCCACGACCACTACTTCTTCTTTTAGTCATACATTTTTGTTGAACATCATTACCACTCCTCCTGAGTTTTTTTTATGGCATGCGTTTAATACATGTGGAAATTTATGTTTGGCCAAATGTGGAATATAACTCTTGTCCCAATGGGATTCTTGAATTAACACAATGTCTGGGTTGGTTTTATTCAACATTCTAGTAATGGAGGCTCTTTTAGATGGAGAATTTAAGCCCCTAACATTGTAGCTCACTATTTTCAACCCCATCGAGCCCTCCCCTTCTCGGAAACCTCCCTTTTTCCCCTCTCCCCACACCTTCCGGCTACAGTCATCCTTCCATACTTACTGCATTCTCTTCAAAAACCTAGTAGGTCTATTGCATTCATTCAGACGTCACCCCTTAAAAAAAAAGGGATGAGCTTCAGTCAAAACTACCTTGGGCGTACACAGTGTTGAGATGTGTACAGTCCTCCATAGAGATTGTTCCCACGCTTTTAAATCATCTTATGTCTAAATACCCCTCTTTATTTCTTTCTTCCCCTTTCCCTTCCTGTTGTTGCTCCCCTTCTTTTCTCCTTTCTCTTTTTTTTCTTTTTTTTCCCTTCTTTTTCCTTTCCCTTCTCTCTCCTCTCCCTTCTCTTCCTCTTTCCTTCTCTTTTTCTTCTCCTTTCTTCTCCCCTTCTTTTCCCATTTCCCCTCCTTTTCCCTTCTTTCTTCCCCTTCTTTCCTCTTCCCTTTCCCTTACTCCTTCCTTTCTTTCCTCTCCCTTTTTTTCTCCCCTCCTTCTCCCCCTTCTCCCTTCCTCTTTCTTCCCTTCTCCTCCTTTTCCCCTTTCTTTCTTCCTTTTCTCCGTTTGGGCCTACCATAAAATTTGCCAATTTTCTCAGCTCATCCCTTAAAAACCTTGATGAACTAGCTCCCCAACAGTTCAATTGTGACTCTTTCCAGTGCAGAGAACATTTTATAAGTGATTTATGTAAAGTTAGAGAGAAAAAATAGTAATAGTAAAAAAAAAAAAAAAATTAGTAATAGTAAAAAAAAAAAAAAAAAAGGAGAAAAGAAGGGCATCTATTGTTTCTCAACCCCTAATTGTTTAAGTAGTGAGATAGCTATTTGTTAATCCAATTTCCTAATTATCTCTTTCTCTTACATAACAAACTTAATGTGCATTCTTTTTATAAAGTGCCGTGCATATCTTATACTCAATTATAAAGTGTTTTAATTCATTATATACACTATTTTTCCTTCTCGAGAGGAAAAGTAAAGTAATAAACCCAGTTAAAATCTAACCAAGTTTTAAAGTGCCATATTTCCAAAGTGCTGTGTTTATGTTTAAAGGGAGGAGCTGTGTAAATCTCTGATGTATTAAATACACCGGAGACTAAGACTTATCCCTCCTAAGACCCTGTGTTTCTAACTTCATTATAAATTGCATTAGTTGCTCAAATATTCTAAGATTTATTTTCCAAGGAGAGGTAATAAGTTTTTTAAAAGGCATCTAGTGTTACTCAACCCCTTGTTGTTTAAATGAAATAACTGTATATTAATCAACCTTTCTTGTTATCTCTTTCTTTTACATAACAATCTTAGAGTGCGTTCTTTTTATAAAGTGCTGTGCGTGTCTTATACTAAATTATTAAGTGTTTTAATTCCATATATACGCTACTATCCTTTCAAGAAAGACAAAGTAAAATGATAAACAAAATTTTTAAAGTGCAGTCCTTGCAAAGTGCTGTGGTATGTTTAAGGTGGAGAGCTTTTCTTTCTTGAAAGACAAAGTAAAAAAATAATAAACAACTTTTAAAAGTGGAATCCTTTCAAGGTGCTGTGCTTATGCTTAAAAGGAAGAACAGTATAAATCTCTGATTTCTTAAATACATCTGAGACTAAGACTTATTCTTCCTTAGTCCCCGTGATTCAAACTGCATTATAAAGTGCATTAGTTTCTCATATAGTCTAAGATTCCTTTTCCAAAGAAAGACATTAAATTATTAAACACTTTTAAAATTTAACAATTTATAAAGTTTAAAGCTACGATGTCCCCTATGGCATCTAAACAACAGAAGCCACCACAGAGGGATAAGAAAGAAAGAAGAAGAGAAAACAAAAATAAAAAAGGAAATAGAGAAGCCCTTCCCTGTTAAGGGAATCCACCAGCCGTCCATTAAGAATAGGGATATCACTTCACCAGCCCCATTTGCTAAGTATATCTTCACCATCTTTGAGTGATGTAATTTTGTGCCATCTATTGTCACTAAATATTGAGAGACCTATAGGGAAAACCCATTTATATGGAATTTCTTTATCCCTCAATTTCTGTGTAATCGGGAGAAATAGTTTTCTTTTATTTCTCGTAGAGGAGGAGATATCTGAGAATATTTTAATATGCGAGTATGGGGGGTCGAAACCTGTTTTGCAATAACTAGCTCTAATTATTTGATTCTTTAGTGGCAGATGGTGGATTTTTACCAATGTGTCTCTAGGGGAATCTGCATCGATATTTTTGGGCTTAGGAAGCCTGTGAACCGCATCAAACTTAAGTTTAATATCTACAGAGTCCGGTACTAAATAAGCAAAAAATTTAGTAAGGTATTGATCCAGTTCATCATTGGAGACTTTTTCGTCAATGCCTCGTATTTTCAGATTGTTCATTCTAGATCGATCTTCAAGTGAGTCCACCTTATTTTCCAAAATTTTTATTTTAGCGTCCATTGTTTTGATGGTTTCTTTGGAGATGAGTTGTTCTTTTTTAATTAATTCGCAGGTGCTTTCTAATTCTACTATTTTTGCAGTGTTTTCTTGTGTTATCTTGAAATTTAATAATATTTGGTTTTTAAATTCGTCAAGAAGTTTATTTTGGAATTTCTCTAGAATTTTTTCCAGTTTACCCACAGTAAGAATTTCATCTTGCAAATTTACCGTGTTTATATCCGGCAAATTGTCACCCATGTTTTCACCAATAGCCTCTATTGATTTGTCACTTATTGGAGATGCTAGTAGGGACACCTCCGTAGTCTTAGACGCCATTTTGGGTGAAAAGAATAATTTGGATTTCGGCGGTGATCTTGCTTTGTACTTATTTTTATTTTTGGGAGGCATATTATTCGTTTTTTCAAGATTATGGTAGCTTATGTAGCTCAGAGTAGATGGGGTAATGTAGGCTAGGGGAATTACCAAACCAATATTTAAGTAGATAGGCTTAGCCAGAGTCTTTTAAGTTGGTTGTTTTATTCCCCTTTTTTGTTTGGGCCTTTTCTTGTATTCCAGTTTGTGAATATTTGAAACATAAGTCAACTTGAATTGTTTTGATTACTGAGATTTGCCTTTAGTGTGTTAAGGGACCCTTATCTTCTCTGTTTTCCTTTATTACTTATGTCCTTGCGGATATTTTTACTTGTGTAGAGCAAAAACACATCAGAGAAGAAAGAGAAAAAGAAAATAGTAATAATTCCACCCTATATAGTCCAGCCTTTGTATAGCTGAAAACTCCAAGGATGCTTAGTTGTATCTGAATCACTTCCCACTTTCTTCCTTTCCCTTTTCCACCTTTTTCTTCCTTTTTATCTTTACCCTTCCCCCTTAGGTTGAGACCCCCGTTATGTTTTATAGGGTCATTTATGTCCATAGGATTATTAGTCCAAGGCTTACTCAATTGTTTTCCCGAATAGGCATGCGTAGAGTCTCTGCGGGACCTATACTCCGCTATATCTGATTTATTCCCAGGCAGCACAACAGTATCTCAATTTAAATACATAAAGGGGTGCTCTACTAGAGCCTTACCCGACCTCAGGTGGTAGTGTCTGCTCCAGCTAGAGCGACGGCAGAGGGTGGTCTGGGGTGTCCGGTCCCTGGGTTTTTCTCTTTTGTTTTTGTTTTACTTTCTTTCCCTTCTTTTCCTTCAGGCCTTCAGACTGGCATCCTTCCACCCTACGTTACATACTCTGAGTCCCCACGGATTCCTCCGCTGCAGCCGCCTCTTGTATATCCACTTCTTTTGAGGTTATGGTCTGTTCAGGATTGGAACGCGGGGAAATGGGCCCTGGACGTCCTTTTCTTCCCAGAATCTCTCTTTGGCCCCTCTCTTGCTCCGTTTCCAGCAACCGGCACTTATCCTTCATCTAAGCCCATAATCTCGAGTTTCAATAGGAGGGGGTATATGCAGGACTGGAGTGCGGGTTTTTAAGACCTTTCCGAAACTTTGAACGCTTTCGCCCCCTGCAGCTTTCGCCCACCTGACCCAAAGATTTAGGGAGGTATGGGAAGGGGTTTTAGGAGTATTGAAGAGATTACAGCGTTGTGGACGCTTAAGCGTAAGCGTCCTGTGATGCTTCAACTCACCCCTGCCTGAGCCACCCCGAAAGTCTCCGCTATCGCCGCCTTGCACTCAATCACGAGTCTGGTGGGAGATAGACGCCATGGAGTAAATTTAGGTGCAGGGTCCAGGGGAAGGAAGTCGCCATAAGTGAGGTGGGAGGTTCGATTCCGGCGGATCACCGTAGGGAAGAAAGAGGGGTTAGATGCAGAGATTATCCAGTTTTCAGCGTGGGTTTCTCCATCGGACTAGATGAGCCTCAGCTCACGTATACACATCCGGTACCGCCCACCGTCAGTTCGATTTCCATGTACAACGACAGGTAATGTTTGTCTAAAATCGCCACCTAACAACATTACCTTTCCACCAAATGGAAAAGCATTATCCATGACTTCACGAAGAAAATAGTCAATAAATTGGAGGGCATAGCATGACATCATTGTGGCCTCATCTATTATAATTAATTTCGATTTTTTCAATTTCTTTGCTTGTAATGATGTCATGCGAATATCTGACACAGAAGTTTCTAAAATAGGCACTGGCAGTTTAAACCCACTATGTACAGTTCTTCCACCTTCTAACAAAAGTGCAGCAATTCCAGTAGTGGCAAACGCCATTGCTATTTGACCTTGTGCTCGTACCGAACTCATTAATAAATGATATAGATAGGTTTTTCCTGATCCGTCAGGTCCATCAAGATAGAAATAACGCTCTGTCACCATGTCATCATCGATTGCATTTTGAATGGCATTAAATGCTTGCAATTGTAGCGTATTTAAAGTTGCAAGTCTTTCTTCTGTTCTTTCTACTTGTAGTTGAATGTCAAAGTCTTCAAAGTTTATGTCATCTATAAGACCTGAATCAGGCAAATTAAAACTTGCACAACTTAATCCATGAGTTAAAAATACTTCTTGGATTTCCATTAACGCTTTTAAATGTGCAATGGGTTCATTGTATCGTTGCACAAAGTCTTCAGCCATATTACTTTTAAAAGTCTCCCACAAAGCTAATGCATTTGGAGCATTTGAGAATATACAAATAAATGCAAATTGTTCTCTCATCTGCCATGGAATTTGACATTGTGCTGCTTCTTCTAAACATCTTTCCCATTCTGTATCATCAGCTAGTAAGTTTCTATGTCTTGCAGCTAAATGGAAGGATTCATATACAATGTCATTAACAGTTCTTAAGTGTTCAAAACTTTGTGCTCCAGGAACATTTAAAAGTAAGCAAAAACGTTCAACATCTCTTGGACTGACTGTGTAAATTCTTGGGATTATTTTATTGCCTCTGCTTTTTCTCTGTCTCCATAATCCATTCACAAAAACATAGTGATATGGAATTTCAATATATAAGAATTATAAATTGTGAATCTGTGGAATTTAATTCAAACCATGCAGTTAATGTAGTGTGAAGATCTTCACTTTGGGCCAATGCATTAATCTCATTTCCAGCATGAAAATACACTAAATGTCTTTGTGGCAAATGTACTGCTAGTCTATATACTGCATGTGATCTATCATGCATTTCAAATTTTAAAAGCCGCCACAAAGCTTCTGGAGCACTGACATAGCGAGCATCTACATGGGATGCAAGTTCATCATATACAAACTCACTACTTTCAGGGTTGTCTTCACTTTTGACGACTACAGTAGCTGCATCATAGCCTTTGTAAATATATTTGTAGACATTTTTAATGGATTTGATGGAAGTGCATGCTTCTACATTGATGTGGGCGTTGTACTACATGAGTAAATGTGGATTGTAGGGTACTACATATCTATTGTCAACTTTTTTTCCACGAATAATGGCACTATCTCCTTCTCTTCTTTTATAAAGTGGATAGCCATCACAATTGGCATAGGTTTTGTCTCTATAATCTTTTGGAAATTCTTTGAAAAATTTATTATTTTCCATACATGGTGATTCTGAATTAAGCTCACCACAGGGTCCATGAATCATGCGATGAGTAACAATCACGTATAGTCTACCATATAGTTCTGGATCTGGTAGTTCAGCAACAATGACTGCATCCACTTTGTCAGAAGTATCTAATTTATCTTTTTCTTGAAGTATTATCAGAAGATGTGCATGTGGAAGGCCTCTTTTTTTAAATTCAATGGTATATACATAAGCAAGACATTTGCCAAATAACTGACTTATAGTGATGTCACATATTAATTCATTTAATTTAATCTTAAAAACTCTGGCTACTAAATCTGGTCTATCAGAAGCACTTTGTCCAAGAAGTAAATTTTGTGTAATTTCTGGCCTTTGTGGATTACATGTAAATGTAAGAAATAAATCAGGTTTGCCAAATTTGGTGACAATAGCCATAGCATCATTGTATCTTTCTCTCATATTTCGAGTAGATCCTTGAAAGGAAGATGGTAAAATGATGGCCTTGCCAGCTGTCATGTCTCTGCTTATAGCCACGTCAGCAACATAGTCCATTAGTCCCGAATATTGTTCTACACGTAGGTTATCTTGTTGATATTTTATAAAGTTTAAATTATTGGCCTCAACTTGCAAATAGGAATCAATAATCCATTGTTGTGTTAGTTTTCCACCACATAAAATTGGATTAAATTCATTTCCAATGGCAATTTGAGTTACTTTAAATTCAAGCATAGAAACATTATTTCGGATTCTGGCTTTAGCATTTGGGTAACTGGGAAGTGTTAATTTTGGTTGCCAACCTGCTTCTCCGTGTGGGAAAAAATGGGATATGTCATTGGATCTAAATTTGTACTTAAGATACTCATATTAATGAATGGTTGCTCCTCATTTCTGGGATATATTCTAATCTCTCTTTGAAATGGGGGTTCTCCTTCATCATTTTGAAACACCATTGCAACCTCATTTGATGTTGGCAAGTTATAACGACGTTTATCAGTATGTCTGTCTCTTTTAAGCACCATATTAACCTTTGGCATTGGTAATTGATGTCTTTCTGCATGAAGTTGTTGTTCATTTTCTACCTCTGCCAATTTTTTATTAAATTTACTGTAGGGGTTATTGTCCATAATGTTATTTAGCACTATAAAAACACTGGGTAAGCATTTTTTATTTTCTTACATCTACATACGTTGGTCAACAGCTTCCATTGTATATAGGACATATAGTTATAGGAATAGTAGAGGGCATAAATTAGTATTTGTAATTTATTGTACATGGGATTGTTATAATAGTATTTTTATATTTTATTTCAAGGCTCATATGTTGTGGCTCTGAAAATGTTTCTATTGTTGTCTTTTGTTGTTAGTATTATTTGTAGTCCTATTCTATTTTCTGTGTGTGGTTACGTTTTATACTTAATATTGTACATTAGGACTGGAAATTTAGAATGACAAATTCTCTGTCTCTGTTTTGAGCCTTTTTTTGGACTATGCAATTTTTTTTTTGTTCTGGCTACAATGAAGTTTGGATTTAGTGTTAAACATTATTGGCCATAAAAGACAAATAAGAGATAGATGAGAAATGTGTTAGTTATATTTTGTTAAAAGTTATAGTTAGTGGTGGTTGTTTATTTTTTTATTTTCTGTTGACATCGATGTAGAGCAAACATGTTTATTTAGTTTTCTCTTTTTTTACTTATACTGTACCTTGGTTGAAGTGTGATTTGAAGCAGAATCTTTGTTGGTCCTGTGTTGAAAGTCTTCGTCCGATGGTCTGGTCCTCTGTTGAAAGTCCTTGTCCGATGGTCTGGTCCTGTGTTGAAAGTCTTCATCCGATGGTCTTGTCCTCTGTTGAAAGTCCTCGTCCGATGGTCTGGTCCTCTGTTGAAAGTCCTCGTCCGATGGTCTGGTCCTCTGTTGAAAGTCCTCGTCCGATGATGTAGTCCTCTGTTGAAAGTCCTCGACCGATGGTCTGGTCCTCTGTTGAAAGTCCTCGTCTGATGGTCTTCACGCAGTATCTGGTGTAAAAGAAATATGAAAATGTTATTTTATTTGAATGTATTTGTAATAAAGAAAAAATGTCATTATTTTTGTGTATTGTATCTGTTATGGTGAATTTTTCTGCTATGCTCTTTTTTGTGCAACCTTTTCAAAATAATTTAAATGTATTTGTATATTCCAGTTATTCTTTTTTTATACTGTAATTATTAATGTTTTTCTTATTTTGGATATGATTGCAATGTTTTTGGCACTATCCTATTTTGTGTCCACCACTTTTGGTATAGAAATTTAGAGTTCTTTCTAAGGCTTATCGGTTGGTAAACAGTAAATAAGAATATAAATTTACTTTGCTATGTGTTTGTGTGATTTTTGGTACAATCCTGTTTTGTGTCTACCACTTTTGGTATGCTTATTTAGGCTTCTGTGTAAGGCTTATAGGTTCTTAAAGATTAAAGAAGAATATTAATTGACTTTGCTATTTGTTTGTGTGATTTTTGGTGCAATCCTGTTTTGTGTCCACCACTTTTGGTATACTTATTTAGGCTTCTTTGTAACGCTTATAGATTTTTAAACATTAAAGAAGAATATTAATTTAGTTTGCTATGTGTTTGTGGGATTTTTGGTACAATCCTGTTTTGTGTCTACCACTTTTGGTATGCTTATTTAGGCTTCTTTGTAAGGTTTATAGGTTGTTAAACATTAAAGAAGAATATTAATTTAGTTTGCTATGTGTTTGTAGGATTTTTGGTACAATCCTATTTGTGTCCACCACTTTCGGTATGCTTATTTAGGCTTCTTTGTAAGGCTTATAGGTTCTTAAACATTAAAGAAGAATATTAATTTACTTTGCTATGTGTTTGTGGTATTTTTGGTACAATCCTGTTTTGTGTCTACCACTTTTGGTATGCTTATTTAGGCTTCTTTGTAAGGCTTATAGGTTCTTAAACATTAAAGAAGAATATTAATTTACTTTGCTATGTGTTTGTGTGATTTTTGGTACAATCCTGTTTTGTGTCTACCACTTTTGGTATGCTTATTTAGGCTTCTTTGTAAGGCTTATATGTTCTTAAACATTAAAGAAGAATATTAATTTACTTTGCTATGTGTTTGTGTGATTTTTGGTACAATCCTGTTTTGTGTCTACCACTTTTGGTATGCTTATTTAGGCTTCTTTGTAAGGCTTATATGTTCTTAAACATTAAAGAAGAATATTAATTTACTTTGCTATTTGTTTGTGGGATTTTTGGAACAATCCTGTTTTGTGTCTACCACTTTTGGAATGCTTATTTAGGCTTCTTTGTAAGGCTTATAGGTTGTTAAACGTTAAAGAAGAATATTAATTAACTTTGCTATTTGTTAGTGTGTATTTTTGTACAATCCTATTTTGTGTCTACCATATGTTGCCTTCTTGATTTGCTTAATTAGTGTTTTTTATGAAGCTTTAATATTTTTCTACAATGCAAATGAATGTTTATTTTTTTGGTTCAGGCTATTGTTTTAGCATTATCCTATTTTGTGTTCACCACTTTTTGGTTGCTGCATTTGTTATATTGGCGGCCATTAAACATATATAGTTCCTTTCTTTTTTGTACTTGTTATACTTTAACTTGATTGAAGTGTCGAATGACAGAGGGTCCCCTCCTGCCAATCTTAATCCGCCGGTCTTTTTGTAGTGTCTGTTTGAAAAAGAAAGTGAAATGGTTAATTGTATATTTCTTCTTTTTTATTTAGCAAAGCATGGTCTTTTTCAGCATGTAATGTATTTTTCTGTCTTACCTCTTCTTTCTTGGTGTTCTTTAAAAGGGATTGTGGTTGACAATACACAGTGCAAATTCTTGAGTGACGCTGTTGATGCAGAGTCTGTTTGAATAGTAAAAAAAAGGGAGAAAGATTGAGCTTTAGGTGATATATTGAATTAAAATAAATTAATGTCATTTAAATATACTTCTGTAATTAGTTTCAATTAACATTAGTTTGTTTTCGGGCCTACACACATAAATGTGCGTGTGACATGTCACTATATACATGATACACATATATGTGCGTGTCACATATCACTATACATGAATCACATTTTAATAGTTATTTTTTTTTTTTTTTTTTTACTGTCATTTAAATATACTTGTTTAATTAGTTTGGGTTAAGATTAGTTTCTTGTAGGGGCTATACACATAAATGTGCGTGTCACATGTCACTATACATGAACCACATTTTCCTAATTAAAGTTTTTTTTTTTTTAAGCGTGTCACATATCACTATACATGAATCATATTTTAATAGTTAAATGAAGCTTTTTTTTTTTCGGGCCTACACACATAAATGTGTGTTTCGGGCCTACGCACATAAATGTGTGTGTCTCCTAGTATACATGAGTATACATGATACACATATATGTGCGTGTCACATGAATGATATTTTAATAGTAAAATAATATTTTTTTGTAATGTCATTTAAATATAGTTGTTTAATTAGTTTGGGTTAAGATCAGTTTCTGTTAGGGGCTATACACATAAATGTGCATGCCACATGTCACTATACATGAATGACATTTTCATACTTAAAGTTTTTTTTTTTTTGTCCTGTCTTGATAATAAAATGTAATATGTTATAGCTTACCTCTTAGTTGTAATTTGTACAATGTAAAGTAGGAAATTAGGAAACAATTCTCTTCTCAAGTAACAGCAGCAGTTAACTATCAAGTCACTCCATTCATCACCTGAATAGAAATGTAGAATTTTCTGGAAAGTAGGCAGTATTTATAAACTTTCAAGTGCCTGAGACCGCTAGAACGCAATACGCATGCGCTATTTGCATTCCAGCTTACAATTTGCGTTCCATCCTCTATTTTGT
The DNA here is from genome assembly GCA_027410445.1 of Discoglossus pictus. Classification (NCBI taxonomy): domain Eukaryota; kingdom Metazoa; phylum Chordata; class Amphibia; order Anura; family Alytidae; genus Discoglossus; species Discoglossus pictus. Next base: position 213,369,724 of record CM050166.1, on the reverse strand, counting down.
GCGTAGTAGTTTTCAAAATTGTGGTTAATATCAGTGTGGTACGTTCCACATAGTATGTGTTTCAGTCTGCAAGTCACTGTAGTATAGTTATGTCTGAAGCCTCATTTTTGTTTTGTTCGGTGGCCATTTTTTCTCTCGCTTAGGTGATTTTCGGGAGTTTAAACTCGTTTTTTTGGACTTAAATGGACGTGTAAATTAACTTTTGGAGGTACCGGATGCCCCCCCTTGCTGTAAGTAAGCTTTTTATGTGTTCGTTATGTTTATTTATTGTGTTTGTAATGTTTTCATGCGCACCATTTTCGGCCAATTTTGCGTTTTGGGAATGGCTCGTTTCGCGGCCGTATTTTTTTCGAGGTGGCCGTATTTTTTTTGCGAGGGACGCAGTTGTATTTTATGTGTACAATGCATTTTTTTTTTCTAAGTCATGGGATGCTCCACCACCGCAAATGCGGCCCCTCGCTTTGCGAGGATCCGTATTTGCGTGGACGTTGGGATGCTCCACCACCGTAAATGCGGCCCCTCGCTTCGTGAGGACCCACATTTGCGGAGAAACTGCGTCCCTCGCTTCGCAAGGGACGCAGTTCTTGCGGGCTCGCTGCCCGAGCCCGCAAGCATGAGCTACGGCTCATATGCTCACAACTATATATGTGATTCTAAAGCCTTTGACTGTGTGGTTCACAACAAAATGTGGGGAATATACATTCCAAAGGTAAAGCCTTTTCCTTATTATAGTAGATCCCTAGTACAAAAGAACAACAAATTGATATGATAACAGCAATAGTTGCTGTTTACAAATAATGTTTCTGCTAAAAATATACTGAGTAGGCTGAAGTCCCAATTATAGCATATTCATGTGAGGCAGGCTTAAACCTATGAGTAAGTGAAAATTGCATACTAATGGACAAAAGAGAAAGAATACCTTTAGACTAATATGATATGGCCAGTGGCAGTAATGTGTATTAGACTGGCACTGGATGGACATAGAGAAGGACATAAACATAAAATAAACTGTAACTTTTATTGTTAAGAAGAAAAAAAAGAGTAAAAAAAATATTTTTCTATTAAACAATAAGAAAAAAAAAAGAATTGACGGTATATAATCCAATTTATATGCATTAATATAAGAATTTTAGCAAAATTAACTAAGAATTGAGGATACTAAACTCCAAAGAAATATATATATATATAGTAAATAAATAGTACATCTGTGTTCACATTTGAATGTCTAAAACAAGTTAAAAAAACTGTTTCCAGCTCAGAATTCAGAGAAAAACAGTTATTGCACTGCATTCTGGGAAGCTAAGCAGGGACATGCAGATGTGCCAACAAATGCCTCGCTCTTCAATCCATAAATCATTTTCAAACATGGCTTCCTTTAAGCTTATGCCTGCTGCATTACACAGCTTTTAGGCAAGGCCAAGGTTGGATTATACACAAGCTGAGAATCCTATCAATCTACAGCTGTTTCAAGCTTACTGGCTAACATCAGCGTGGAGAGGGATCTCAGCTTATGTTGTGGACCTTATGAGTAGGTAGTTCACCACAACAATCATTTAATATAATAGTGGTAAAAAAAATATATATATACAGTATCTCACAAAAGTGAGTACACTTCTCACATTTTTGTAAATATTTTATGATGGCAATCAAATTTGAAGTCTAGCAATGCTGTTTGCCATCAAATGCAAGGATATGGCCTCTCTGAGCACCTTCGACACTCATCGCGAGCCATGCGCTAAGCGGCTTCTACCGGCTACTTTACAGGCCCTGCGATGAGCGCCTTCGGAGCTCATGGCGAGCCCTGTCGTTTTTGCCCAGCCACAACTTGACTGCTTTGTAATGATCCCCTTCAGCTCTCATTGCGACCACCACGATTAGCGCCCTTGGCGCTTATCATGTGGCTCACAATGAGCGCCTTCGGCTTTATAGGCCTGTGTGGTTTAGGGGCCTACTGCCTTGGGTTAAATGTCACTGCCTTGTATTAAGTGTTAATGTTTTGCGTTAAGTCTTAGTACTTAAGGATTGTATTTACGTCCATCGGCCTCGTTTTACGTCCTTCAACCTCATTTTCTTCTTGTTTCCATTTTTTTGGCAGACATTTTTTTCTTGCTTTGTTGATATTCAATCGTGAAAAAAAGGCAAAATATTCCTCAAATTATCTTGCAACCTCACTCACAGGCTCCCTGGCTTTCCCCCTGTGCTGTGTGTGAGTGTAAAAGTTAATTTGAGGCATATTTGTGTTTTTTTTTTCAGGTCTTTCCAGTTCTGTGGTTCGGCCGTTAAAGTCGTATATTTACGTACATCATACGGGCCTTAATTTTGTGTCCGTCACAAAGTCCAGGGGCCCAGCGATGAAGCCTCATTGCAACTATGTCCAGCTTAGCGCTAGCTAAGTCCTGCTTGTCCACCCCTGCAAGGAGCGCCTTTGGCGCTCATTGCAGCCTAAGTGCCGCATGCCTCAACTGCTCGATTCGCTTCGCATGACGACAACTCGAAGTATGACGACTATTTATGTGATATCTATTCATGTGACAATACTGAAAAAGTGACACTCTGCTACAATATAAAGTAGTAAGTGTACAGCCTTATAACAGTGTAAATTTGCTGTCCCCTCAAAATAACTAAACACACAGCCATTAATGTCTAAACCGTTGGCAACAAAAGTGAGTACACCCCTAAGTAGAAATGTCCAAATTGGGCCCAAAGTGTCAATATTTTGTGTGGCCACCATTATTTCCCAGCATTGCCTGAACCCTCATGGGCATGGAGTTCACCAGAGCTTCACAGGTTGCCACTGGAGTCTGGAGGATGTTAGAGAACTTGCGCTTCCCCACCGTCCGCTTGAGGATGCCCCACAGATGCTCAATAGGGTTTAGGTCTGGAGACATTCTTGGCCAGTCCATCACCTTTACCTTCAGCTTCTTTAGCAAGGAGTGGTCGTTTGGAGGTGTGTTGGGGTCGTTATCATGCTGGAATACTACCTTGCTGCCCAGTCTCTGAAGGGAGGGGATCATGCTTAAGCATGTCACAGTACATGACGGCATTCATGGTTCCCTTGAACTGTAGCTCCCCAGTCCTGGCAGCACTCATGCAGGCCCAGACCATGACACTCCCACCACCATGCTTGACTGTAGGCAAGACACACTTTGTACTCCTTAACTGGTTGCCACCACACACACACATCTGAACCAAATAAGTTTATCTTGGTCTCATCGGACCACAGGATATGGTTACAGTAACTCAGGTCCTTAGTCTGCTTGTCTTCCGCAAACTGTTTGCAGGCTTTCCGGTGCATCATCTTAGATGAGGCTTCCTTCTGGGACGACAGCCATGCAGACCAATTTGATGCAGTGTGCAGCGTATGGTCTGAGCACTGACAGACTGCAGCAATGCTGGCAGCACTCATACGTCTATTTCCCAAAGACAACTTCTGGATATGACGCTGAGCACGTGCACTCAGCTTCTTTGGTCGACCATGGCGAGGCATGTTCTAAATAGAACCTGTCATGTGAAACAACTGTATGGAATTGTCCACCGTGCTGCTGCTCAGTCTCAGGCTCTTGGCAATCTTCTTATAGCCTAGGCAATCTTTATGTAGATCAACAATTCTTTTTTTCAGATCCTCAGAGAGTTCTTTGCCATGAGGTGCCATGTTGAGCTTCCAGTGACCAGTTTGAGAAAGTGTGAGAGCGATAACACCAAATTTACCACACCTGGTCCCCATTCACACCTGAGACCTTGTAACACTAATGAGTCACATGACACAAGGAAGGGAAAACTGCTAATTGGGCCCAATTTGGACATTTCCACTTAGGGGTGTACTCACTTTTGTTGCCAATGGTTTAGATATTAATGGCTGTGTGTTTAGTTATTTTGAGGAGACAGCAAATTTACACTGTTCTACAGGCTGTACACTTACTACTTTACATTGTAGCAGAGAGTCATTTCTTCAACTTTGTCACATGAAAAGATATAATAAAATATTTACAAAAATGTATATATTTATAGAAACTAATTAAACTGAGTGGCTACTCCATTCTATTTTGATACAATGTATCCATTACATTAACATAGATTTCTACATAAGTGGTCTTGTTTAGACACAAAATATCAATTCATCAGTATGTGGTAATAAGGCTTTAAATAACTAAGACTGACTCTGCCACTCTGCCACTTTAAAGTCCTGCAAATTGAATTAAACAACATAATCCATTTTATTTGGTTTTTAATATTCGGTTCTTATAAAAAATATTTTTGACTCTTTACTATTTGCATCCAATGCCAGCCCAATGCACATTACTGCCCCTTGGAGGTTTATTTTTGTTTTTTAACACTAAAGTTGTAAAAGAGATGGGAGTACCAGATTATCTTATCCGCCTCCTAAGGAATCTATATGTGGCCCAAGAAGCCATTGTCTGAACTGATCATGGTACAACAGAATGCTCGGAGAAATATCAACAACTTCAGATAATCGGATGATACTACTTTGATGGTTGAAAGTGAGGAATAATTAAAGGACCTATTGGTGAGGGTAAAAGAAAAGAGTGCAAAACTTGGCCTGCTGCTCACTGTTAAAAATACGAATATCATGGCAAGTAGCAAACTCAGTTGCTTCTGGGTAGGATAATTATAGCAAGATTGGACAACCTAGTAAAAATTAAATCTATTACACTATCAACAAAGATCTGCATAGTTAGATGTAGATATTTCTAGTACTAACATACTGATGTGAGAGTAGGACCATAAAGAAGGCTGAGCGCTGTAGAATTAATGCTTTTGAATTGTGGCATTGGAGAAAAGTGCCTAGAGTCCCTTGGACTGCAAGACGTTTTCAATAAATGAGTACTACATTTTTTTGCAGAGGTGGAGGCTCCCACATCGGCTGCAGCGGAGGTGGAGGCTCCCATGTCGGCTGCAATGAGCCGAAGGCAGGAGCCGCATTTGCGGAGGTGGAGGCACTGTGGCGCCTCACAAGTGGTTACAAACACCCACAGAAGCGGGACTTTGAAAAAATAGATCTAACATGCAATGACTATATATGGACTTACACAAAAAAATACACGAGACGCGGGACTTAAAAAGAAAAAATTACGGACTTACACTAAAAAATTAGGAGCCGCGGGACTTAGGAAAAAAACATTATGAACTCGCAAAAATTCGACCTTAACGGACGAAACGCATGCAGCGGAAAACATTAAAAAAACTATAAATACACACAAAAATGACAAAAAAAAACTTAAGCACAGCAAGCACCCAGGACCCCTGTAAGTGAAGTTACACCTAAATTTAAGTCCAAATTACTGAGTTTAGACACACAAAAATCCCCTAAGCGAGAGAAAAAATGGCCGCCGGAAAAAATGAAAACGTGGCTACACGACCCTAAAGCCGCAAAACACCACCAAGCACATACAGCTTTTCAAAAAAGCCATACGAGGTACAAGATACACTTCTAGCAAGGACTCTAAATCATCCACACCCGCGTACCACTGAAGGCGCTCAGAGCAAGGCTCGCAATGAGCGCCGAAGGATCTCAGACCACCAACACATTTACTGTCTGCGGCAAACAGCATTATCTGCCTTACAATTTTATTGCCCTATAATTTTTGACGGGCAAGTCGCTAGTATGTTAATATTAGATAACCATTTGGATGTTTGTTTGTATTAAAAACAATTATTTGAATATCTATGTGAACTATTTATTTAAAATCGTATATACTATATATATATATATATATATATATATATATATATATATATATATATATATATATATATATATATTTGCATACGGTATATATATGTATATATATATATATATATATATATATATATATATATACCGTATGTATATATATATTTTTTTTTTTTTGAATAACTAGTTGATAATGATTCAATTATTATCTAGTTAAAATAATGAAATCAGTCTAACTTTTATACTCACAAAAAATGGTTTCATTAGTAAGTCATTGGTCCCAAATACATATATATATATATGAGAGAGTGGAGTCAGCATCTGACATCATCAGGTAAATACATATAGGGGAAATAAACACAACATAGTAAAGGAAACATATATACACATACTAAATACACATATACATCAATATATACATGAAAAAACAGACCACTGTAGTCCACATATGAAATTGTGATAATGTGTTAGAAAACCCAAGTCCATATTTAGTACTGCATTTTTAGTGTCGAAGAATGTGATCATCTTTCTTAATTTTATAATATCTCTTGGATGTTTTTACATTTTCCTCTGGGTATTTTCACTTTTAAGTTTTGGATGGAGTGATCATTCTGGTTAAAATGGTGCCCCATTGGATTACAATAGCTGTGTTCATTTTGCCTTTTTATTGAATGTATGAGTAAATTCATTCTTAAATGCATTTTTTGGCTGATTTCTCCAATGTAACAGCCTGTGTCACATAATGTACATTGTATTATATAAACCACATTGGACGATGTGCATGTATACAATCCTTTGATGTTATAGGTCTTGTTGTTATGTGTGGCAGTGTCCTCATTACAAATGTGTTGACATAATTTACAGGCACGTTTGTTACAAAGTTTAGTTCCATTTTTTATATTCAGTTGTTCATTGGCCAATTTCCTGCTGACAAGTTTTGATTCCGGTTAGGTGGTTGTTTAAATGCAAGGATGGGAGGTTTTGGGAATATATCTTTTAATTCAGTATCTTTGGTTAGTAATGGTTGTAAATCTTTGATTATTTTCCATATTTTCTCTAAAATTGGATGGTATGTGGTCACTAGAGGTGCACGTGAAGCAGTTTCTTTTGGTTTCTACTTTAACAGGTGTTAATGGTGTATTTTGATGGCAGTGGATATTTTTTGGGTAATAATACGAGATTTGTAACCCTTTTGTGTGAAAGATTCAAACAGTGTTTTTAAATGTTTATCACGGTCTCCCGTGTTTGAGCAAATGCAATTGTATCTAATAGCTTGACTATGGATGATGGCTTGTTTGGTTTGAGAGGGATGGAAACTGGAGCTGTGTAGGTAACTACATCTATCTGTTGTTTTCTTATATACAGATGAGTGGAGAGTGCCATTGGTGATAGATATAGCAGTGTCTAGAAAGTTGACCTGTTCTTTAGAGAAATCCATTTTAAGTTTAATAGATGAATGGAAGGTGTTGAATAACCTGTGAAAGTCTCTGAGTTTGCTTTCTCCTTCTGTCCATATGATGAACAGATCATGTAATGGTAGTATCTGTATGCTTTGTACATGGATACAGATAAGAATGTTTCTTCTAGATTGGCCATAAATAGATTTGCATATTGTCGAACCATTTTGATATCCATGGCAGTCCTGTCATCTGTAGGGAGGTACTGATTTTGAATGTTTTTCTACAGGCAAAGAAACGACCAGTCTATAATTTTAATGGTAGGTGTATTTAAACAGTGAAAGACAGAATAACACAAAAAAAAAGAAGAAAAACGCATGTCAAAAAGTTATAAATTGATTTGCAGGTCAGTGAGGGAAATAAGTATTTGATCCCCTATTATTGGAAAGTTAAATAGCGGAGCAGCAAATATTACACTGCTACAAGCCTCCAGGATCCATCTTTAAACTCTCATCTGGCTTCTTACAAACACTGCTACAAGCCTCCAGGATCCATCTTTAAACTCTCGCCTGGCTTCTTACAAGCACTGCTACAAGCCTCCAGGATCCATCTTTAAACTCTCACCTGGCTTCTTACAAACACTGCTACAAGCCTCCAGGATCCATCTTTAAACTATCACCTGGCTTCTTACAAACACTGCTACAAGCCTCCAGGATCCATCTTTAAACTCTCACCTGGCTTCTTACAAACACTGCTACAAGCCTCCAGGATCCATCTTTAAACTCTCACCTGGCTTCTTACAAACACTGCTACAAGCCTCCAGGATCCATCTTTAAACTCTCACCTGGCTTCTTACAAACACTGCTACAAGCCTCCAGGATCCATCTTTAAACTATCACCTGGCTTCTTACAAACACTGCTACAAGCCTCCAGGATCCATCTTTAAACTCTCACCTGGCTTCTTAGAAACACTGCTACAAGCCTCCAGGATCCACCTTTAAACTCTCACCTGGCTTCTTACAAACACTGCTACAAGCCTCCAGGATCCATCTTTAAACTCTCACCTGGCTTCTTACAAACACTGCTACAAGCCTCCAGGATCCATCTTTAAACTCTCACCTGGCTTCTTACAAACACTGCTACAAGGTATCTACAGCCATCTAATTGATTCACCTTTGACTCTACTGTATCCTCCTGTAACATTAATTATGAATATCCATATCTGATATGATTTTTGTTCACATAGTAACTTTATTACTACTTTGTTAAATTGTAAGCTTTCACACTGTATCTTTCCACCACAATCTCCCTGCCCCCTTCACACCTTCATATCTGTCTGCAACAAATGCTCCTTTTAAATGCATAAATACTGGGCTAGCCCCAAACTATATCTCACAATCTCTTCTCTGTTCCAGCCTCCAGGATCCATCTTTAAACTCTCACCTGGCTTCTTACAAACACTGCTACAAGGTATCTACAGCCATCTAATTGATTCACCTTTGACTCTACTGTATCCTCCTGTAACATTAATTATGAATATCCATATCTGATATGATTTTTGTTCACATAGTAACTTTATTACTACTTTGTTAAATTGTAAGCTTTCACACTGTATCTTTCCACCACAATCTCCCCGCCCCCTTCACACCTTCATATCTGTCTGCAACAAATGCTCCTTTTAAATGCATAAATACTGGGCTAGCCCCAAACTAAATCTCACAATCTCTTCTCTGTTCCAGCCTCCAGGATCCATCTTTAAACTCTCACCTGGCTTCTTACAAACACTGCTACAAGGTATCTACAGCCATCTAATTGATTCACCTTTGACTCTACTGTATCCTCCTGTAACATTAATTATGAATATCCATATCTGATATGATTTTTGTTCACATAGTAACTTTATTACTACTTTGTTAAATTGTAAGCTTTCACAATGTATATTTCCACCACAATCTCCCCGCCCCCTTCACACCTTCATATCTGTCTGCAACAAATGCTCCTTTTAAATGCATAAATACTGGGCTAGCCCCAAACTAAATCTCACAATCTCTTCTCTGTTCCAGCCTCCAGGATCCATCTTTAAACTCTCACCTGGCTTCTTACAAACACTGCTACAAGGTATCTACAGCCATCTAATTGATTCACCTTTGACTCTACTGTATCCTCCTGTAACATTAATTATGAATATCCATATCTGATATGATTTTTGTTCACATAGTAACTTTATTACTACTTTGTTAAATTGTAAGCTTTCACAATGTATATTTCCACCACAATCTCCCCGCCCCCTTCACACCTTCATATCTGTCTGCAACAAATGCTCCTTTTAAATGCATAAATAATGGGCTAGCCCCAAACTAAATCTCACAATCTCTTCTCTGTTCCAGCCTCCAGGATCCATCTTTAAACTCTCACCTGGCTTCTTACAAACACTGCTACAAGGTATCTACAGCCATCTAATTGATTCACCTTTGACTCTACTGTATCCTCCTGTAACATTAATTATGAATATCCATATCTGATATGATTTTTGTTCACATAGTAACTTTATTACTACTTTGTTAAATTGTAAGCTTTCACACTGTATCTTTCCACCACAATCTCCCCACCCCCTTCACACCTTCATATCTGTCTGCAACAAATGCTCCTTTTAAATGCATAAATACTGGGCTAGCCCCAAAATATATCTCACAATCTCTTCTCTGTTCCAGCCTCCAGGATCCATCTTTAAACTCTCACCTGGCTTCTTACAAACACTGCTACAAGCCTCCAGGATCCATCTTTAAACTCTCACCTGGCTTCTTACAAACACTGCTACAAGGTATCTACAGCCATCTAATTGATTCACCTTTGACTCTACTGTATCCCCCTGTAACATTAATTATGAATATCCATATCTGATATGATTTTTGTTCACATAGTAACTTTATTACTACTTTGTTAAATTATAAGCTTTCACACTGTATCTTTCCACCACAATCTCCCTGCCCCCTTCACACCTTCATATCTGTCTGCAACAAATGCTCCTTTTAAATGCATAAATACTGGGCTAGCCCCAAACTATATCTCACAATCTCTTCTCTGTTCCAGCCTCCAGGATCCATCTTTAAACTCTCACCTGGCTTCTTACAAACACTGCTACAAGGTATCTACAGCCATCTAATTGATTCACCTTTGACTCTACTGTATCCTCCTGTAACATTAATTATGAATATCCATATCTGATATGATTTTTGTTCACATAGTAACTTTATTACTACTTTGTTAAATTGTAAGCTTTCACACTGTATCTTTCCACCACAATCTCCCCGCCCCCTTCACACCTTCATATCTGTCTGCAACAAATGCTCCTTTTAAATGCATAAATACTGGGCTAGCCCCAAACTAAATCTCACAATCTCTTCTCTGTTCCAGCCTCCAGGATCCATCTTTAAACTCTCACCTGGCTTCTTACAAACACTGCTACAAGGTATCTACAGCCATCTAATTGATTCACCTTTGACTCTACTGTATCCTCCTGTAACATTAATTATGAATATCCATATCTGATATGATTTTTGTTCACATAGTAACTTTATTACTACTTTGTTAAATTGTAAGCTTTCACAATGTATATTTCCACCACAATCTCCCCGCCCCCTTCACACCTTCATATCTGTCTGCAACAAATGCTCCTTTTAAATGCATAAATACTGGGCTAGCCCCAAACTATATCTCACAATCTCTTCTCTGTTCCAGCCTCCAGGATCCATCTTTAAACTCTCACCTGGCTTCTTACAAACACTGCTACAAGGTATCTACAGCCATCTAATTGATTCACCTTTGACTCTACTGTATCCTCCTGTAACATTAATTATGAATATCCATATCTGATATGATTTTTGTTCACATAGTAACTTTATTACTACTTTGTTAAATTATAAGCTTTCACACTGTATCTTTCCACCACAATCTCCCTGCCCCCTTCACACCTTCATATCTGTCTGCAACAAATGCTCCTTTTAAATGCATAAATACTGGGCTAGCCCCAAACTATATCTCACAATCTCTTCTCTGTTCCAGCCTCCAGGATCCATCTTTAAACTCTCACCTGGCTTCTTACAAACACTGCTACAAGGTATCTACAGCCATCTAATTGATTCACCTTTGACTCTACTGTATCCTCCTGTAACATTAATTATGAATATCCATATCTGATATGATTTTTGTTCACATAGTAACTTTATTACTACTTTGTTAAATTGTAAGCTTTCACACTGTATCTTTCCACCACAATCTCCCCGCCCCCTTCACACCTTCATATCTGTCTGCAACAAATGCTCCTTTTAAATGCATAAATGATGGGCTAGCCCCAAACTAAATCTCACAATCTCTTCTCTGTTCCAGCCTCCAGGATCCATCTTTAAACTCTCACCTGGCTTCTTACAAACACTGCTACAAGGTATCTACAGCCATCTAATTGATTCACCTTTGACTCTACTGTATCCTCCTGTAACATTAATTATGAATATCCATATCTGATATGATTTTTGTTCACATAGTAACTTTATTACTACTTTGTTAAATTGTAAGCTTTCACAATGTATATTTCCACCACAATCTCCCCGCCCCCTTCACACCTTCATATCTGTCTGCAACAAATGCTCCTTTTAAATGCATAAATACTGGGCTAGCCCCAAACTATATCTCACAATCTCTTCTCTGTTCCAGCCTCCAGGATCCATCTTTAAACTCTCACCTGGCTTCTTACAAACACTGCTACAAGGTATCTACAGCCATCTAATTGATTCACCTTTGACTCTACTGTATCCTCCTGTAACATTAATTATGAATATCCATATCTGATATGATTTTTGTTCACATAGTAACTTTATTACTACTTTGTTAAATTGTAAGCTTTCACAATGTATATTTCCACCACAATCTCCCCGCCCTCTTCACACCTTCATATCTGTCTGCAACAAATGCTCCTTTTAAATGCATAAATACTGGGCTAGCCCCAAACTATATCTCACAATCTCTTCTCTGTTCCAGCCTCCAGGATCCATCTTTAAACTCTCACCTGGCTTCTTACAAACACTGCTACAAGGTATCTACAGCCATCTAATTGATTCACCTTTGACTCTACTGTATCCTCCTGTAACATTAATTATGAATATCCATATCTGATATGATTTTTGTTCACATAGTAACTTTATTACTACTTTGTTAAATTGTAAGCTTTCACACTGTATCTTTCCACCACAATCTCCCCGCCCCCTTCACACCTTCATATCTGTCTGCAACAAATGCTCCTTTTAAATGCATAAATACTGGGCTAGCCCCAAACTATATCTCACAATCTCTTCTCTGTTCCAGCCTCCAGGATCCATCTTTAAACTCTCACCTGGCTTCTTACAAACACTGCTACAAGGTATCTACAGCCATCTAATTGATTCACCTTTGACTCTACTGTATCCTCCTGTAACATTAATTATGAATATCCATATCTGATATGATTTTTGTTCACATAGTAACTTTATTACTACTTTGTTAAATTGTAAGCTTTCACACTGTATCTTTCCACCACAATCTCCCCGCCCCCTTCACACCTTCATATCTGTCTGCAACAAATGCTCCTTTTAAATGCATAAATACTGGGCTAGCCCCAAACTATATCTCACAATCTCTTCTCTGTTCCAGCCTCCAGGATCCATCTTTAAACTCTCACCTGGCTTCTTACAAACACTGCTACAAGGTATCTACAGCCATCTAATTGATTCACCTTTGACTCTACTGTATCCTCCTGTAACATTAATTATGAATATCCATATCTGATATGATTTTTGTTCACATAGTAACTTTATTACTACTTTGTTAAATTGTAAGCTTTCACACTGTATCTTTCCACCACAATCTCCCCACCCCCTTCACACCTTCATATCTGTCTGCAACAAATGCTCCTTTTAAATGCATAAATACTGGGCTAGCCCCAAAATATATCTAACAATCTCTTCTCTGTTCCAGCCTCCAGGATCCATCTTTAAACTCTCACCTGGCTTCTTACAAACACTGCTACAAGCCTCCAGGATCCATCTTTAAACTCTCACCTGGCTTCTTACAAACACTGCTACAAGGTATCTACAGCCATCTAATTGATTCACCTTTGACTCTACTGTATCCTCCTGTAACATTAATTATGAATATCCATATCTGATATGATTTTTGTTCACATAGTAACTTTATTACTACTTTGTTAAATTATAAGCTTTCACACTGTATCTTTCCACCACAATCTCCCTGCCCCCTTCACACCTTCATATCTGTCTGCAACAAATGCTCCTTTTAAATGCATAAATACTGGGCTAGCCCCAAAATATATCTAACAATCTCTTCTCTGTTCCAGCCTCCAGGATCCATCTTTAAACTCTCACCTGGCTTCTTACAAACACTGCTACAAGCCTCCAGGATCCATCTTTAAACTCTCACCTGGCTTCTTACAAACACTGCTACAAGGTATCTACAGCCATCTAATTGATTCACCTTTGACTCTACTGTATCCTCCTGTAACATTAATTATGAATATCCATATCTGATATGATTTTTGTTCACATAGTAACTTTATTACTACTTTGTTAAATTATAAGCTTTCACACTGTATCTTTCCACCACAATCTCCCTGCCCCCTTCACACCTTCATATCTGTCTGCAACAAATGCTCCTTTTAAATGCATAAATACTGGGCTAGCCCCAAACTATATCTCACAATCTCTTCTCTGTTCCAGCCTCCAGGATCCATCTTTAAACTCTCACCTGGCTTCTTACAAACACTGCTACAAGGTATCTACAGCCATCTAATTGATTCACCTTTGACTCTACTGTATCCTCCTGTAACATTAATTATGAATATCCATATCTGATATGATTTTTGTTCACATAGTAACTTTATTACTACTTTGTTAAATTGTAAGCTTTCACACTGTATCTTTCCACCACAATCTCCCCGCCCCCTTCACACCTTCATATCTGTCTGCAACAAATGCTCCTTTTAAATGCATAAATACTGGGCTAGCCCCAAACTAAATCTCACAATCTCTTCTCTGTTCCAGCCTCCAGGATCCATCTTTAAACTCTCACCTGGCTTCTTACAAACACTGCTACAAGGTATCTACAGCCATCTAATTGATTCACCTTTGACTCTACTGTATCCTCCTGTAACATTAATTATGAATATCCATATCTGATATGATTTTTGTTCACATAGTAACTTTATTACTACTTTGTTAAATTGTAAGCTTTCACAATGTATATTTCCACCACAATCTCCCCGCCCCCTTCACACCTTCATATCTGTCTGCAACAAATGCTCCTTTTAAATGCATAAATACTGGGCTAGCCCCAAACTATATCTCACAATCTCTTCTCTGTTCCAGCCTCCAGGATCCATCTTTAAACTCTCACCTGGCTTCTTACAAACACTGCTACAAGGTATCTACAGCCATCTAATTGATTCACCTTTGACTCTACTGTATCCTCCTGTAACATTAATTATGAATATCCATATCTGATATGATTTTTGTTCACATAGTAACTTTATTACTACTTTGTTAAATTGTAAGCTTTCACAATGTATATTTCCACCACAATCTCCCCGCCCCCTTCACACCTTCATATCTGTCTGCAACAAATGCTCCTTTTAAATGCATAAATAATGGGCTAGCCCCAAACTAAATCTCACAATCTCTTCTCTGTTCCAGCCTCCAGGATCCATCTTTAAACTCTCACCTGGCTTCTTACAAACACTGCTACAAGGTATCTACAGCCATCTAATTGATTCACCTTTGACTCTACTGTATCCTCCTGTAACATTAATTATGAATATCCATATCTGATATGATTTTTGTTCACATAGTAACTTTATTACTACTTTGTTAAATTGTAAGCTTTCACAATGTATATTTCCACCACAATCTCCCCGCCCCCTTCACACCTTCATATCTGTCTGCAACAAATGCTCCTTTTAAATGCATAAATACTGGGCTAGCCCCAAACTATATCTCACAATCTCTTCTCTGTTCCAGCCTCCAGGATCCATCTTTAAACTCTCACCTGGCTTCTTACAAACACTGCTACAAGGTATCTACAGCCATCTAATTGATTCACCTTTGACTCTACTGTATCCTCCTGTAACATTAATTATGAATATCCATATCTGATATGATTTTTGTTCACATAGTAACTTTATTACTACTTTGTTAAATTGTAAGCTTTCACAATGTATATTTCCACCACAATCTCCCCGCCCCCTTCACACCTTCATATCTGTCTGCAACAAATGCTCCTTTTAAATGCATAAATACTGGGCTAGCCCCAAACTATATCTCACAATCTCTTCTCTGTTCCAGCCTCCAGGATCCATCTTTAAACTCTCACCTGGCTTCTTACAAACACTGCTACAAGGTATCTACAGCCATCTAATTGATTCACCTTTGACTCTACTGTATCCTCCTGTAACATTAATTATGAATATCCATATCTGATATGATTTTTGTTCACATAGTAACTTTATTACTACTTTGTTAAATTGTAAGCTTTCACACTGTATCTTTCCACCACAATCTCCCCGCCCCCTTCACACCTTCATATCTGTCTGCAACAAATGCTCCTTTTAAATGCATAAATACTGGGCTAGCCCCAAACTATATCTCACAATCTCTTCTCTGTTCCAGCCTCCAGGATCCATCTTTAAACTCTCACCTGGCTTCTTACAAACACTGCTACAAGGTATCTACAGCCATCTAATTGATTCACCTTTGACTCTACTGTATCCTCCTGTAACATTAATTATGAATATCCATATCTGATATGATTTTTGTTCACATAGTAACTTTATTACTACTTTGTTAAATTGTAAGCTTTCACACTGTATCTTTCCACCACAATCTCCCCACCCCCTTCACACCTTCATATCTGTCTGCAACAAATGCTCCTTTTAAATGCATAAATACTGGGCTAGCCCCAAAATATATCTCACAATCTCTTCTCTGTTCCAGCCTCCAGGATCCATCTTTAAACTCTCACCTGGCTTCTTACAAACACTGCTTTCTCTGCCCTCCCTCCCTGCCCCACTCCCACCCACCCTTGCGTTGTCTCAATTTAAAGATACTCATTTGACCTACACCTGCTCACTCAGTATCATCTGCTTCAAATTATTCAACTAATTTAATACAAAAAAACACACACACACACACACATATATATATATATATATATATATATATATATATAATTCCACACAACCCAGCTACTCTCCCATCTCAGTCACTAACAATTTTTCTTTTACTCTCACACCTTTATCTCATCTACTCCCTACACCTACACACTGTGTCGAAATGCTCTCTCACTTTTTTCTCCTTCTCATTTTCTACTGCCTCTCTCTCAGACTGTCATTTGCAGCCTATCCATATCACACCCCCAATACTATAACCATCTCACCCTCCTTGCTTTCCTCTCCTTTTCTCTGCTCCCACAAGCTATTCTCTCTCCTCCAATCACAATCTCATCCCCTCCCCAACACTCATAAGCAGAAATATCACTGTAAGTCCCACTCCCATATTCTCTCACTCTCACTCCTCCTTCTGCTAGCTGCTGGAGACATATCCCCTAACCCAGGTCCCTCCCTCATTTCTACCTGCTTTCAGCCAAGCTCTACTCCAAGGGCAGAAAACGATAAAAGCACAGAATTTGATACCCATCACATGTCACAAACCCTCCAATCTTCCTTTCTCCTATGCTCTCTGGAACGCACAATCTATCTGTAATAAACTCACTTTCACTCACGACCTTTTTACTACCAACTCCCTCAATCTACTGGCTCTTACTGAAACCTGGCTCTCCTCTTCTGATACTGCCTCCCCTGCAGCACTCTCGCATGGGGGTTTTCACCTCAGTCACACACCTATTACTTTCTTCTCGCTGTACGTTCCACCTCATACCCCCTGTCCCATCCCTCCAATTTTCGTATTTTGAAGCTCATACTATCCGCCTGTTTTCTCCTATCTCTCTACGTGTTGCTGTAATCTATCGCCCACCAGGTACTCCCTCTCAATTTCTCAATCACTTTTCCGCCTGGCTCCCACACTTTCTTTCCTCCAACATTCCCACACTGATACTTGGCGACTTCAACATTGCCATTGACACCCCCACCTCCTCAGCAGCCGCCAAACTACTTGCACTCACCTCTTCCCTTGGCCTTTCACAACTTACAGATTCTTCAACTCACCATGCTGGACACTCTCTTGACCTTATTTTTACCAATATTACCCATACCTCCAACCTAGTCATCCACCCTCTCCCTCTATCTGACCATCACCTCCTTACCTTCAACCTCAACACATCTTCCTCCCATCACTCTTCTATAACCCCAGCCACAATAACCCACAGAAACCTGCTAGAACTTAGAGGGGGAGTGTGGGCAGCCCATAAAGCAGTCATTAGATTAGTTTGCATTCAAATAGGAGCAACGGCGAAAAAACTAGATCAAGCACAAATGAACACTATTAAATCTAGAATAGCAGACCTACAGGCGCAATTCACAAGGAAACATGACCCAAAAATCTATAACGAAATTTTGACCCAAAAACAACAACTAAACTCACTCCTTAGGAAAAAAATGGTGACCATTCTCCAACGTTCGCAGGCAACAATGTTCAGAAGCGCCAACAAACCTGACACTATGTTAGCTAAAAAACTAAAAACACAAAGGGCTAATTCCTTCATCCCCAAGATAAGTAACAAAAATAAGAATCTTGTCTTCAAACCAAATGAGATAGCGGAAACATTCCGACATTTCTACGAGGAACTGTACTCAGCCCCTCCTCATTCAGGCTCCACAACCCACATCTCACAAATAAATAACTTCCTTAATTCAACAAAACTCCCACAAATTGAAAATACACAAGCCGAAGAATTGGCTAGACCCATATCGCTAGAAGAAATTAAAGAGGCGATTAAGACAACTAAATCACATGGGGCACCCGGCCCAGACGGGTTTACAAACTACTACTACAAACAATGCTCACAACACCTGCTCCCATATTTACACAAATTATTTAATGAATTTTTAAAAGGCCCTCCCATAAAACTGGAGTTTTTGGAGGCAAAAATCATTGTAATCCCTAAAGAAGGTAAAGACCCAGCCCAATGTCGTAGCTACAGGCCAATCTCATTGATTAACACAGACATGAAACTTTACACTAAGATTTTGGCGAACAGACTAGCCCCGTTACTACCAAAGGTCGTCCACCCAGATCAAGTAGGATTCATTACAGGCAGAGAAGCCCCAGATAACACCAGGAGAGTGCTGAATCTCATAGAAATAACTAAAAAGGACAACATACACTCAATGCTACTTTCGCTGGACGCAGAAAAAGCGTTCGATAGAATAGATTGGACCTTTATGTGGGAGGTGCTGATCAGAATAGGACTAGGAGAAACCTTCATAAGAGGTATACAGGCCCTATACGCGAAAGTCTAAAAAACTCAAAATTACCAGAGGAACTAGAAAGGGCTGCCCGCTCTCCCCCCTATTATTTGCTCTATGCCTGGAACCCCTGGCGACCGGAATCAGAACCTGCCCAGACATAAAAGGTATAAAAGTAGGACCTAAAGAATACAAAATCAATCTATTCGCAGATGATATTCTACTATCACTAACCAAACCAATAACTAGCCTACCCAACTTACTTCAAATACTCACAAAATTCGGCACCATCTCAGGCTTTAAAATCAATACGGCTAAAAGTCAGGCACTCAACATTTCTCTTCCCAGAAAAGTAGTAGAAAATATAGACAAAAATTTTCCCATGAAATGGGCCCAAAAATACCTGACTTACCTGGGTATTAACATCCCAGGCTCGACGGAGCAAGTATATGAAGCAAATTTTCCCCAAATTATTAGTAAAATCAAACAAGACATAGAGAAATGGTCCTCTTTCAATATTTCTTGGACGGGTAAAATAAACGCGATTAGAATGAATATTATCCCGAAAATGTTATACTTATTTAGGGCGATCCCAACGCCAATTAACTTAGCAGCCATAAAATCACTACAAAAAACTCTCTTCAAATTCACCTGGAACCACAAGAAACCAAGAATTAACAGAAACACGATGTATGCACCCACACAAAAAGGAGGTTTAGCCTTTCCAAACCTGGTTAATTATTACAAAGCCACAAGACTGGCACAATTGACCAGCTGGTACAAAAAAGAAGCCATCCCTACATGGGTCGAGATAGAAAAACAAATTTTAGAAAATAATAATATAACATTATCACACGCGTTGTGGCTAAGCATACACTCAGATTTAAAAATTCACAATCTTACAAGCTGCATCCGTAACTCACTGAAAACTTGGAAGGAAATACATAAAAAATCCCCCATGCTACATATAGGCTCGGGCCTAACCCCTCTGTGGCAATCACATAAGGTTGACCACACAAACAAAAGATCCCAAATGAAATGGTGGATACAAAAAAATCTGACTATTGTTGCAGACACATGGACTCGGGCTCAGGGAAACACACTGAATCAGATCCCCAACAACGAATGGATTAATCTTATGATTATTAAACAAACGCTGTCTCAGACTACAAAACTAAATAGCCAGAACAGAAAATCAATATATGAACACTGTTGCATTAACAACCCCGGAGGCAAGGGCAACATTTCAGTGATATATAAAAACCTTGCTGAACTGTCTAGTGCAGATAAACCACACTATCAGGAAACTTGGGAATCAGATTTGCACATCACAGTAGATGACAAACAATGGAATCAAGTTATCAAACAGGCCAACATGTCTTCCTTAAACACCACCCTGAAGGAGAATGCACTAAAAACAGTTATGAGATGGTACCTCACACCAACGAGACTACACAATTCAAATAAAACACATCCCGACAAGTGCTTTCGAGGCTGTGGACACATCGGTTCATTAACACACATGCTTTGGGAATGTCCCAAAATTAGGCACATATGGCAGGCAACATATAGCACGCTAGAGAAGCTATGGGGGAAAACTATACAACAAAAACCAGAAGAAGCACTATTAGGACTTCCGAACAAGGAACTATCAAAAAGCGAGCAATTCCTAACCAATCTAATATTCCTAGCATCCAGATGCATCATAGCGAAGCACTGGAAACACACTATCCCTACATTTAGAGAAGTATTACAGAAAATTGACCACATTCAAACCATGAGTCGCTTCTCAGCGGAACTTGAAGCGAGATACAAACGGTGGGCCTCCTGTTGGGACATCTGGAAAATTAGAGGCCCAAGTTGAGGTGAGCCTAAAAGAGTCGGAAGGTATATGTAAGTTCTTTGTTGAATAACAGGAGGGGAAGAGAACTCCCCACACTCTTTTAATACAGAACTAGACAACTGGAGATAGTATTGGTTTTTATTTGTTTTTATAAAAAATTATCTCTCCAGGTATTGACCCTGGGACTCTACTGGTAATCTTTATAGAGGTAAAAGAAAGGATAATAGCTTAGTTAAAATAGCGGTTCTATATCCTATATCACTCCCAGAGCCCAAACACGAGGAGAGATTCAATTGTTATTCTCACTTCTTATGAGATGTTTATTTGATCTGTTTTGTGATAAAAAGAAAAGTTATTTATTATTGTATGGACATGTTTATATATGTTACATTCTTGACGCAATCTGTACATTTCTGATATTCTTTGAAAAATAAAAAATAAGAATTAAAAAAAAAGAAACCTGCCAGAACTCGACCCTACCCAACTCTCCACTGTGCTCCAACCTCTTCTCAGCACTATCACCAACCTCAACTGCCCTGATACTGCCACCTCACACTACAACTCTACTCTCTCTTCCACTCTTGACACCCTTGCCCCCATAACTACACGCAGACGCCCTCAATCTCATCCACAACCATGGCACACCACACACACACGTTACATTCAGAAGTGCTCCCGCACTGCTGAACGACTATGGAGGAAATCACGCTCCGCAGCAGATTTCCTTCACTACAAGTTTATGCTATGTTCCTACTCCTCTGCCCTCAACCTGGCCAAACAGCAGTACTTTACATACCTAATATCAACTCTGTCCTCTAACCCAAAACGTCTTTTTGCCACTTTCAATACTCTCCTCCGCCCACCATCTCCCCCCATCCCTTCCTGTCTCACGGCTGAAGACTTTGCCAACCATTTTACTCATAAAACTCAATCTATCTACAATGAACTCTCCTCTCACCGTGGCTCACACACTTCACTCTCTCAACTAACTCAACTAACCAACAACACCCAATCTACCCCCCCCCTCCATTCCCACAGCCACTCTGGACTTCTTTACCCCTGCAACAGAAGATGAAGTCTCCATCCTAATATCATCCTCTCACCTCACCACCTGTCTTTCAGATCCTATTCCATCTCAGCTCATCCCTCCCCTCTCTACTACACTAATCCCAGCTCTCACACATATATTCAACCTTTCCCTTAACACTGGCACATTTCCATCATCTCTAAAACATGCCATAATTACACCCACTCTCAAGAAACCCTCATCCGTTGCATCTAACTATCGCCCTATCTCTCTACTTCCCCTGGCTTCCAAACTGCTGGAGCGGCTCGTCTATAACTCTCTTCTGGACACTTTCCAATCCGGCTTTCGGCCCCAACACTCCACTGAGACAGCCCTCATAAAAGTCACCAATGACCTGCTCACCGCCAAGTCTAAAGGCCACTTTTCTATTTCGCTTCTCCTGGATCTCTCTGCCGCCTTTGACACAGTTGACCATTCAATTCCACTCCACATTCTCTCCTCCCTCGGCATTCAAGACACTGCTCTCTTGTGGTTCTCATCATACCTCCAAGAACGATCATTTAGCGTCTCCTTCTCCGGCACATCTTTTTCTCCTCACCCCCTGTCTATTGGCGTTCCCTAAGGATCATTCCTAGGCCCCCTCCTCTTCTCCATCTACACATCCTCACTCGGCACCCTAATAAACTCTTTTGGGTTCTAGTACCATCTCTATGCAGATGACACCCAAATCTATCTCTCAGCACCAGATCTACCCTCTCTTCTAGCACACGTCTCCGACTGCCTCTCTAGTATATCCTCTTGGATGTCCGCCCACCATCTGAAACTCAACATGTCTAAGACTGAACTCTTAATCTTCCCACTCTCTACTACAGCTTCAATTCCTCACATCTCTCTCTCTGTCAACAACGCCATCATCACTCCCACCTCCCAAGCCCGTTGTCTCGGGGTTCTACTGGACCCTGCCCTCTCTTTCATCCCACACATACAGTCTCTAACCAAATCCTGTCTTTTCCATCTAAAAAACATATCCAAAATACGCCATTACCTTACACCATTACTCGCTCCTTGTTGGCCTGCCCATCACTCTCCTCTCCCCACTTCAATCCATAATAAATGCCTGCGCCAGACTCATCTTCAGTACACATCGTTCAGTGTTGGCAGCTCCTCTTTGTCAATCACTTCATTGGCTTCCCTTAGCCTCCAGAATAAAGTTTAAAATCTTGACCCTAACTTATAAAGCCCTCAACAACAGCACACCCCCATACATCTCTGCTCTCATCTCCAAATACTCCCCCACATGCCCTCTTCATTCTGATAATGACCTTCTTTCTACCACTCTTGTCACCTACTCTCACTTCCGCCTCCATGACTTTTCTCGCGCTGCCCCTATTCTCTGGAACTCCCTGCCTCGCTTCACCAGACTATCCTCCTGCCTTAACTCCTTCAAAACATCAATAAAAACGCACCTCTTTAAAGAAGCCTATAACCTTCCTCCCTAACATGCTCAGCACTACTCTCTCCCTACTGTACCACATACAAACTTTAACCTTTAGATTGTAAGTCTGCGAGTTTCAATCCTGCGCAGTGCTTTAGGGAAAGCGCTATGGACACTGGATTCCAAGCTCAAAGACAGGGCCATCCACTCTTTGCAATGTATGAATCTTTAACTTGTCATTGCCTGTAACTTAACTTATGTATAGCGCTACGGAATATGTTGGCGCGTTACAAATAAACGATAATAATAATAATAATAATAATAATAATAATATAAACCCCCAAATATAGCTGAAAGTGAGGAAATACTATTATTGTTACAGATTGAAAATGCAGCTAAGCATGGGCAAGTTCTAATAATGAGAGAGTTTAATTACCCTGAAATAAACTGGATAAATGAGACCAGCAGTTCAGCTAAGGGGAGCAGGTTCTTGAGTACACTCAGGGATCATTATCTGGCCCAGGTTATACAAGAGCCTACTAGAAATGAAGCTATCTTGATTTACTCATCACAAATAATATTGATATAGTATCAAATGTTGGAATAGGGCAACCTTTGGAAAACAGTGATCACAACACAGTCTCATTTGAGGTTGAATTAAAAAAACTACATACACATCAGCATATACCGTGTGGGAATAAAAGTAAAAGGAGTAAATCCCATCCAATGTGGCTTAACAATGATTTAAAGATCATGAAGCAGAGTAAAAAACAGGCATTTAAACTGGACAAACAAGAGGGGACAGAAACTGCTTTACGGGAATACAAGTAAATCAACAATGCTTGCAAAAGCACAATTAGACTGGCTAAAATAGAAAATGAAAAATTAATTGCAAAAGAGAGTAAGACTAACCCTAAAATATTTTTTAAGTATATTAATGGGAAGAAGGCGAGGACGGAAGCTATAGGAACATTACAATGTAACACAGGCCGTCTGAAAATAAGTGACCAGGAAAAGGCAGATGAGCTAAATAGGTTATTTTCTTCGGTATACACAAGGGAGGTGCCAGTGGTTGGTACACGGCAACATATTAGGGCTACACTACCTTTGCCAAATAATTGGTTAACACAGGAAGTAATCCAAAAGAGGTTGGAAAAAATAAATGTTAATAAAACCCTGGGTCCTGATGGAATACATCCAAGGGTACTAAGGGAACTGGGTTCTGTAATAGCCAAACAATTATATTTAATTTTTCAAGATTCACTCAACACAGGGTCTCTACCAGATGACTGGAGAAAAGCTGATGTGATACCTATATTTAAAAAGGGAGCAAGAGCAAATGGATTTATGAAGGATAGGTCATGTCAAACAAACCTATATCGTTTCTATGAGGAGGTTAATAGGAACTTGGATCAAGGCAACTTAGTGGATCCGAGGGAATTATAGACCAGTGAGCCTCACTTCTGTAGTGGGGAAGCTTTTAGAAGGGTTAATAAGGGATAATATAAAAGAATATGTCTATTTGAACAGGATTATAAGTAGGAGTCAACATGGATTTATGAGGGATAGGTCATGTCAAACAAATCTAATTAGTTTCTATGAGGAGGTTAGTAGGGACCTGGATCAAGGCAACTCAGTGGATGTAGTATTTTTGGATTTTGCAAAGGCTTTTGATACAGTGCCACATGGGAGACTATTGTGCAAACTAAGTGTAATGATATAGGTATCACAGGGTTTTGGAGACCAGCAGCCTAGGTCAGCAATAATCCAATTCAGCAACTTTGTAGGTTAAACAGGAACAAGCTTTATTGAAGGGATCAGGAACCACAATAATCTGGCAAGGTACATTGACAGGAAGTGCCTTATATAGGCCAAGGACCAGACACCTGACCAGACACAGCTGAAGAGACTTAGTCACTGATGCTATTGCTAGCAGAGTCAAGGTTATTAGATCTCCAGGAATTTCACAAAGGCAGGCTGGTGCAGTGGTAGGGAAGAGGATCAGCAGCCTGGGGACCAGGGTACAAAACCCAGCACAGTCAATTCCTCACACTAAGAGATACAGGAGTTGCAGTAAATATCTGCTCATGGATTGAGAGCTGGCTAAAAGACAGGAAGCAAAGGGTTGTTGTAAATGGAACATACTCCGATTGGACTAATGTGGTAAGTGGGATTCCTCAGGGTTCAGTATTAGGTCCTTTCCTTTTTAACATATGTATTAATTACTTAGAGGTAGGATTGGAGTGTGGTGTCTCCATTTTCACTGATGACACGAAGTTATGCAAGGTAATTAAATCAGATAGTGATGTGCTGTCTCTCCAAATGGATTTACATAAAATTGAGGAATGGGCATCTAAATGGCAGATGAGATTTAATACGAATAAATGTAAAGTTATGCATCTGGGAAGGAAAAATAGCCATGAAATTTATAATCTTAATGGAACAAATCTAGATGTATCAGATATTGATATGGATTTGTGAGTGCTTGTGGACAACCACCTAGGTAACAGTGCTCAAAGCCAAGCAGCAGCTGCAAAGGCAAATAAAATATTAGCATGTATTAAGAAGGGTATAGAAGCCAGGGAAGCAAATATAATTCTCCCACTATAGAAATCTCTAGTACACCCTTATTTAGAATATGGAGTACAATTTCATAAAACAACTTCATAAAAAGGATATTTTAGTGCTGGAAAAGGTACAAAGGGGGGTAACAAAGCTAATAAGCGGAATGGAGGGGCTAAGTTATGAAGAAAGACTAACCAAATTAAACTTATTTTCTCTAGAAAAAAGGCATCTAAGAGGAGATATGATTACCTTATATAAATACATCCAGGGTCAGTATAAAGATTTGTCAAGGGAGCTTTTTGTACCTAGAGGTTTTCAACTGACAAGAGGACATCCCTTGAGGTTAGAAGTAAAAAGATTCCACCTTAAAGAAAGAAAAGGGTTTTTCACAGTAAGGGTGGTTAATATGTGGAATTATCTACCAGAGGAGGTGGTGACAATGGATTCGATAGAAAACTTTAAAAGGGGACTGGATTTATTTCTAATTAAAAAGGGAATTCAGGGTTATCATGGAAAATCCGAGAGACAGTATGGATCCAGGGAGAAGTCCGGTCGCCTTTTATTTTTATTTTTTTTATTTCCCTTTGGGGGGAGATTGGCTAAGTCTCGCTTGGATCTTAAAAGGTTGAACCTGATGGAATGAAAGTATTTTTTCAACCTTAAATACTATGGGCCTCATTCTATTAGCGGCCGCAGCTGTTGCGGGGCCGCAAGGACCGTCCGCAAGCTATTCGGCTATTTTATTCCCTTACGGCCGGAGGCTCTGGCAGGCTTGCGGCCGGTGCCTTGCTATCTCTTGCGGCCGCTCGTGCCAGAGGAAAGCCTTTGATCTAAAACGGCCGCAAGAGTTTCTGCCGTAAGAAATTCCTATTTGCAATTCAATTGCTCCGGTAAACCTCTCTGCAAGGCTAAAAACGAGCCGCTGCTTACTTGCAGGAAAGAGGTCCCGCTAGCACCAATTAAGCACATAAAATAGCTCAAATAAAGCCATCCTGCACTTTGAGAAGACTATAAAGGGATTTTAGGTGTTAGAAAAAAAAGCACATAATTATCCTATACTCAAATCCGTAAAATATTTTATTTTTAATGTCCGTAAAATATCCATGTAAAAAGTCCAGAGTGCTTGGAGCACTTCAGACCCGCCCCACGCCGTAGCCGGAAAATAAACAGTTAATTTGAACTCGGGTTTGGGCTGATGTGCAAGCTTGAGAGTGGGTTCCTTTTAATCCTCATGTCCCCCAATATGATCCCTAGCATTTACAGAGCTGTACAGTGCAGGCTTGAATTTATTTTTGCGTTTTTAGATTTCACAGCTTACGGACGGTTTCAAGATATGCGGCCGGCCGTAAGAGGAGATCCTTGCGGGGCCGTATAATAGAATCGCGAGTTAACAGAACCCCCGCAAGGAATCGCAGCCTTACGGCCGATTTACGGCCACTAATAGAATGAGGCCCTATGTAACTATGTAACTATATAAATATCTTACATTGTACATAAATAAAAAAACAAAAATCAAGCAATCAGCTCGCAATGATCACAGTGAAATATTATAAAGAGCTAGTTCCGACATTAAAAAGATTATAAATATATAAATAAATATATATAAAGCCAAAATAATAAATATCTTAAAGCAGTGGGAAAATCCAGAACTTAGCTCGAGCTGCCGTTCAATTTCCCTGATAAATGTAGATGTAAAAATATACGACAAAATATTGGCGAACAGATTAAACCTCATTATACCAAAATAAATACATTTGAAACAATCAGGATTCATCAAAGGACGACAAGCCTCAGATAATATAAGACGTTTAGTTGACATTATGTCGTTCGCCAAGAGCAAAGATTTACCCTTACTGACCCTGTTGCTTTATGCTAAAAAAGCATTTGACATGGTCAGCTGGGACTTTCTAGATGCAGTTTTTGAGAAATACAGTATGGGCAAATTTGGCTCTAAAGCTATTAAAGCCCTTTATACTAATCCATCAGCATATATATCAGGACCCAGATTTGAATCAGAGAGTTTTATTATCAGTAACGGTACACGTCAAGGATGCCCCCTATCCCCCCTCCTGATTATTTTATTTATGGAGCCCTTTGCGGCATCCATAAGAAATAATGTTTTGATTTAGGGAGTGGTGATATGAGAAGAGGCGCATAAGATCACGCTCTTCGTGGATGATATCCTGCTAACACTTACTAACCCTTTGAGTTCATGTGTCAATCTGCATCAAACTCTTTATGAATTTGGCAGTCTGTCATATTTTAAAATAAACTCCAATTTATGTACAGTATAATTGGAATTCAAGGCCAATAACACATTTAGGTTAGAATTTCTCTTTCTCTATGAAAACCTATATGAAAGAAAACTTGAGCACCCCTTTAAAAGATATAAAGCTGCTAACCAATGAATGGAAAACATTAAACCTCTCTTGGTTGGCCAGAATCACTGCAATAAATATGTGTATTATTCCAAAATTAAGTTATGTGTTCAGATGCATACCTGAGAAAGTTTCTAACATTTCCTTAAATTTGATTCAATCTAGTATAGATAAGTTTATTTACTTGGGTAAAAAAGCAAAAATTAAAAAATTGATAGCATGCAAAACTTTTGGGTATAACGTCAATAAAGGACATTCATGATAAATTTTTGATTATAAAAATAAATGGTTTTGAATATCCAGAGTAACAGAGCAATTTGGAAAAAATATTAAGGATAATCTTTTGGGTGATATACCAATTTATACAATTTTGTGGCATTCAGAGATTGAATCTATCCCCCTTGGTAAGTTACCAGGAGGGCTTAGAGCCATGTTGAAATCCTTGTTCAAAATCATCTAATTCATATTCCTTCCTTGGCTTTGCCTATAGAAGTTTTAAGAACTAAAGAGTATCACCAGACCCCCATTTATTAGAAAAATAAAGGTATTAATTATATAGGCAATATGTTCTCAGGGGGTAAATTAATGGATCTAACCACATTACGAATTAAACTTAACACTAGTAAGATCTTGTGGCTTGAATATGAATCAATTAAAAAGCTTATGATGCTTTGGAAATTTAAACCAGTGAATGAAGATAACTTATTTAAAATAGAGATCCTGTCGACTAAGGAAGATGATTCTAAAATTATATCAAAATGTAGTAAGGCGATGTCGGACGAGTCCATTTTTATAAAATCTAGTGCTATTTTTGCATGGGAGGCGGACTTAAACTTGTTGTTTGAGCCCTCCTCCTGGTCTAATTCTTTCAACTAGTAAAAAAATCAGTGATTAATGCCTCCTATCTGAAGCTATATTTCACAATTACACAGAGGTAGTATTCACCATGAGCTTATGGAAAAATTAAATTTTCAAGCAGATGATTTATGCTGGAAAGAATGTGGTATGCAAGGCTCTACACTACATGTATGGTGGGAATGTGAAAGTATCAATACACTATTGGTAAAATGTTTTCTAGAACTATCAAAGATCTGTGGTAAACATCTTATAGGCACCCCTCAGATACCCTTATTACATTTAGATATAAATACGGTAGAACCAAAAGCAACATTTTTAATCTCTCATATTCTTTTGATTGTAAAACATCTCTTAACAAAATACTGGAAACAACCGATAACTCCCTCATGGAATGAAGTAGTAAACACAATAACAATTAATCGGGAAATTATGAGGAAGAATTTTGAATTTAATCCTATAAACAAGGGCCTTTGTGCAAACTGGGCATTATGGGATCAATATGTATTGTCCACACAAAGGGCACAGGAATAATTACCTGCCTAAAAGCTTGATATGGTCAATGTATACTGTTACATTATAATACACTTGTGCAATATGAAATGTAATGGCAGCTACATGAATGTTTATGTCTGTATATATGTGTTTTTTCATATAATGCATATTTTATATGTAAAAAAACAATAAAATATTAAGAAAAAAAAGATTAGA
The DNA here is from genome assembly GCA_027410445.1 of Discoglossus pictus. Lineage (NCBI taxonomy): Eukaryota > Metazoa > Chordata > Amphibia > Anura > Alytidae > Discoglossus > Discoglossus pictus. The sequence continues at coordinate 213,340,360 of CM050166.1, read as the reverse complement.
AATATATTAATAAAAAGAAAAAAAATGAATCACAAGTCCCTACAAATCCTTTTGAAGCTCCCTATAAGTGCTGGCTACACTAATCTCCTAAACTATAACCATAAAATAGACATACCTATACTAATAAACCCTGTGCTCATATGGCAAATGTGGGATATGTCACTTATCCCCTAAGAAAACACACATACTCCTACTCTCACCTCCTATTGCTACAATCTATATCAATTCATCATAATATAAGTGTGTTGTAAGGGTGGCAAGGCATCACCCTGTCGATCTCTGCATAATGCACTTCCCAAATAGTACTTAACTTAGATACACTACCGGGCATTGGGACAATATAGAGATCATGACCTGACGCACGCTTTTCTCGTCACTTGCTTCTTCCAAGGCCAGATTGAGGAAGTGGGACAATCAGCTTTTTTTTAAATTTAATCATTAATCTTTATATTTGACAGTCATATGTCATAGCATTTTTCATATTTGTAAATTTAAACACACATCATAAACTGCATTTAACAGAAACTGAAAGTCTTTGTATAAAAAAAGTTGTTGCTGTTATTTTGTTTAACTGTGACCTTACTCCAGTTTTTTCCTTTTTTTCTTTTCTCCGTTTTACTGTAGCTGTAGATTCAGTAAAACATATTACCTAAATGAACCTAAAACATAATAAATTAAACTGAGCTCATCCTACTCACCCTAACATTCAGGTGTGGGGGGGGGGGGCGGTACACTTGAGTGAGTCATGGTTGATTTTGCTTTTTTCTTTTATCCCTAATGGGTTTGAACTCCAGATTACAATTTTGTCAATAAAATTGTCATTGAATCCGTACCTGTTCAGCGTCCGCTTTCTACTCTGAGAGGTTATCAATTTAGCCAGTTTTAATTTTTTGTGTTTGTTTTGTGATATTTGTAATTTTTATATAATTGTGATTGAGTATGGATTGAGTATACATCCCATATTTCTGTACATATCGGATATGTATTGGATATGACATGAGTCATTTTTTCATTACTCATTTTGAAATGTAGTTTATGTATTATTTCTTGGATGTGAAGTTGTGGCGTCTTCCATTTTTTTGGAAAGTGGCTTTTCGTGGCCATAAGCAGGAATTGTAGCCATTTATTATGTTGCTTTTGTAGTAGTGGAGAATAGTCTCCCAAAAGGCAAATGTCTATTGATGGGTGTATTGTTGTCTTAAATATGGGAGATGCCAATTCTATGACTTTGATCCAAATGTTCTGAACTATCGGGCATTCCCACCAAGTGTGGAGAAATGTACCTGTAGTTTGACATAGTCTATAGCAACTTGAAGATTTTGTGTGTTAATTTTATGTAATCTATCAGGTGTGAGATAAGCTCTGTGCAGCACCTTTATAGAAGAGTCAAGTAGACTGTAATTTTGTGAGCCTTTGCTTATATTTATGCAGATTTTCCCCATGTATGTGGATCCCATTGAGTTCCCATGTGTAATACCCATTGTTTAATAAAGTTAGTTTTGAAATTTGTTGTCGGGCATTTAGTTTAGAGTAAATAGATCCAAAGGCACCTCTGGTTAGTGGGGCTTTGCTGAATATAAGGGATAATTAGTTTGTTTATTAGTGTGCTCACTAAGGGCCTCATTCTATTACCGGTCGCAGCCGCTGCTGGGCCGCAAGGACTGGCCACAAGCTTTCCGGCTATTCTATTCCCCTCCGGCCAGGGACTCCGGCAGGCTTGCGGCCGGCGCCTTGCTATCTCTTGCGGCCGATCGCGCTGGAGGAAAGCCTTTGATCTAAAACGGCTGCAAGGAAATCGGCCGTAAGAAAAGCCTGGTTGCGATTCTATTGCTCCGGGAACCCTGTCTGCAAGGCTAAAAACGAGCCGCAGCTTACTTGCAGCAAACAGATCCCGCTAGCACCGCTAAGCACATAAAATAGCTCAAATAAAGCCATCCAGCACTTTGAGAAGACTATAAAGGGATTTTAGGTGTTAGAAAAAATAGCACATAATTATCCTATACTCAAATCCGTAAACTATTTTATTTTTAATATACGTAAAATATCCATGTAAAAAGTCCGCTTGGAGCACTTCAGACACGCCCACGCCGCAGCCAGAAAATAAACAGTTAATTTGAACTCGGGTTTGGGCTGATGTGCAAGCTTGAGAGGGGGTTACTTTTAATCCTCATGTCCCCCAATATGATCCCTAGCATTTACAGAGCTGTACAGTGCAGGCTTGAATTTATTTTTGCGTTTTTAGATTTCACAGCTTACGGCCGGTTTCAAGATATGCGGCCGGCCGTAAGGGGAGATCCTTGCGGGCCGTATAATTGAATCGCGAGTTAACTGAACCCCCGCAAGGAATCGCAGCCTTACGGCCGATTTACGGCCGGTAATTGAATGAGGGGCTAAATAATTTATTTTATAATAATTGTAATGCTCCTTGAGTGGGATGTTATAGTTAATCCTCAATTGGTCAAAGGTAAGGAATTGTTAGTTTGATAACCAGTTACCTAATTTGTCAAGTTTAGCTGTTGTCCACCAATCCTATCTCAAGCTGTCCCAAAAAGGTTGAAATGTAATTGTAAGGGTTAGTTCTGTTAATCTAGCTGCTAGTTGATTTTTTGAGTTAGCCCTTTTCCAGTTAGTTTCCGAAAGCTTTATCATAGGGTTCGTATGTTTCAGTATATGTGGAGGGATTTATGGATTCCATATAACGGCTTCCCATATTTGGGGTTTCATTTGGTAATTTTCCAGAAATACCCAGGCTGTTCACTGGAGTGTGCTTGGGGTGTGAATGTGATCTGGGCTGCGTTATGGTTTAATTTTATGTTAGAGCATAACAGCCCTCCTGTTATTTTTTTCTGAATATGTGTGTATGGGCTATCTTTGCTCTTGTATTATTCCATATAAATCTAGTTATATCTTTTTGAAAATTTTCTAACTCTTTGGGAATAATTAATATAGGTATGGATCTGAATAAATATATTATTCTTGGTAATATATTCATCTTAATGGCGTTTATATGCCCTGTCCATGGTAATTTATATTTGCTTCATTTGTTAATATCAGTTCTAAGGGACTTAAATAATGGGATATAGTTTGCATTGTACAGTCCAGACAGGTTAGGGGTTTTGTTAAATTCCAGGTATTTTATGTGGTGTTTAGGCCAAGAGAACAGATATTGTCTTTTAAGATGGTCTAGGTCTTGTTGGGGGAGCAATTATCCTATTGCTTCCGTTTTATCTACATTTACCCTGAGTCCTGAGATTGCTCCAAAGGAATCTAAGATGCCCATCAGGACTGGTATGGAGTATGCCAGATATACCACTATGCACAAGATATCATCAGCAAACATGCAGCCATTGAAATGTTGCAGTCCAACCGTGACTCCCTTTACTCGTGGTGTGGACCTAATAGCTTGAGCCAGGGGCTCAATCGCTAAAGCGAATAAAAGTGGGGAGAGAGGGCACCCCTGTCTAGTTCCTCTTGTATGGAGATATGGTCTCTATTTGAACATTGTAGCTTTAGGTGTGCTATTGGATTTCTATAAAAAGTTTTAAGTAGATTAATAAAATTACCCTTAATGCCGATCTTGGCCAAGACCTTGTGCAAATATGACCATTCCAACAAATCAAATGCCTTCTCACAACGGTATCTCATATTAATAATTAAATCGCTTATTCGTAATTAAAGGTAACTTACTTCAAGCAATTAATATGAAGTAAGAGAAGCAGAAGATATTCCCACCTTAAATTCATGTATATTATGGAATTGAGACTGCACAGTATCATTTGATAAAATATGCCTATTTAATCATGCTTCCACATAAAACTTATATTAATCTTCTCAAAAAAGTAATCCATTACAATATCTTTAATTAATTAATTATTATTTTTGATGTTAAACTATCATGTTATATTTATTCTCACGTATTATAGTGTGCCATATTAGCATCTGTTTATTAGTTATTCAGAATATGATACTACAACATATTATAAATGTTACACATCAATACGACTGCCTAAAAATTCACATATTGAATTGTTTAATGCAATAGTACTTAACCTAGCATTTATAATATAATGCCTAGTATTGTTTGTATCAAAAGCATACAAAAATATCTCAGGTATATCCACTTCTGTCAACCCCCGATCTCTCTTATATAATATATATATGTTAACTAGCATAAATAATACCTGTTCCTCATCTTTAATATGGGTAATGATTTATTAATTCTGTCTTCACAGAAAAATACCAGGTACTTCTGTATCATCAAATGAATGTTATCAGAAATGATATTGATGTAAATAAGAGCACATATATAAAATTCAAGGGTTAATATCAACAGATATTCTTCTATATTTAGGGAATTACCATAAATAATAAAGATCTTAATACAAAATTAATCTCAATTGTAGAGGATCTATTATTCACCTCCAATAATACTAGGTTATACCCTCAAGTGAATGTTATCAAAAAGGATCTTGATAAAAAAATAGTAGCACATATACTGAACTTAAGGGTTAATACCCATAAATATTCTTCTATTTTTAGGGAGTGACCATGAATAATGAAGATCTTATTGCAGGATAAACCCCAATTGTAGAAAACATATTTACAAAAAAAACATGAAATTCAGACTTTCATTCGGACCATAGGGCATAATTGTATTAAGACGAGTCATCTATTTAGTTTCTATTTTTAAAAGTTCCAATTCTAAAGTTTCTTGTCTTTTATTTATTATTCTTCTTTTAAGTTGTGGTATACTAGAATTTTTTGATAAGAAAATAATTGGCATCTGAGAATAGTGTCCTGCCCTTATTATGATCAGACAATCTCCTACGGATATTAGACAGATATTCCCCTAACTGTTGTCTAATGTCTCTGGTCGTCATACCAACATAAAATAATCTACACGGGCATTCTAGGCAATATGTAACCCCTGAGCTGCTGCAATTGTAGAACCCCTTCAATTTGATAGGGTTGTCAGATAAATTGTTGGTTGATGTCATACACCGGCACCGTGTGCGTGCCAACACGGTAATGTACCATCAGGTAAGTATCCAAATGTTTTAATTCTGTTCGAAAAATGGCTTTTCACCAGGTGATCTTGTAAATTACGGGATCAATGCCAGCTCATGCCAATATTATTAGCAATCAATGTCCCTACCACTGTGTCTCATTTGACAACTTTAGTGTGTTTATTTAGGATCTTACTCATTTCAATCAGGCTGTTCTCTTGTTTCCTTCTTTTCAATTTGAAAGGGTTGCCGATCCTATCAGTTACATTTTTGGTTAAAGTCATATATCGGCAGGAACGGCAGTGTCCACACGGAAATGTACCATCAGGTAAGGATCCAAATGTTTAAATTCTGTTTAAAAAATGAATGATCCTACCTATCAATACACATTATTATATGTCTATTTTTAGATTTTTTATCTTAGCTGAGGAAGCTACAGAATGGGTAGAGAAACACGTCTTATCCTTTTTTCATTTTCTATTATGTATGTTGTATGAATTTGGAATAAAACCATCTCTACATATAGTGTAGAGTGTTTATGACAGAACAGAACATTTGTACATACATAACCAGTAGTGGTATATTTATATATGACACTATTTGAAAAGTACACATCATCTCCGGGAGAGAAGTACAACAAGTGGTCCAAAACTACGATCAGAGATTCACAATTATCCGCGTTTAAAATACCTCATAAATGTTGAGGTATATGAAGGTGAGAGTTCAGAACAACTGACTTTCTCGATGTATCCATAATTTATTAAGGGACCTGCGCAAGATTTTCTGTGCACTATCTCTCCCCCATCCTTCTTTTTTTACAGTGACATTAAGGTGAGGTTGTAACTGATATGTACAAAAAAAAACCTGCACCAACAGTATGCTCTATTTTCAAAGTGCTTACTTTCCTACAACCAAGAGAGCTATTCCAATAGGGGAATTCTTTAAAGTGCAAAGAAATTGCTCTCATACTCACAGACCCCTATTGGACTGAGGGGGGTAATCATAGTCTCATGGGGCTCTGTATAGAGCCCCATGAGTTATAGGGTTAATTAAGGGCTCATGGGGCTCTGTATTGACCCCCATGAATGACAGCATTAATTAAGGGCTTATGGGGGTCTGTATTGACCCCCATGAATGACAATGTTAATTAGGGGCTCATGGGGGTCTGTATTGATTCCCATGAGTGACAGAGTTAGTTAAGGGCTTATGGCGCTCTGTATTGACCCCTGTGAGTGACAGGGTTAATTAAGGCTTATGGGGGTCTGTTTAGAGCTCCATAAGTGATGGGGTTAATTTTAGTTGCCTGAGGGGGTACTTATAGTACCCCCAGCAACAGGGGTTAATATTTTTTTAGCGCGGGACCCGCGAGGTGGGAAATTTAAATTGTAAATGCAGCGGGGTCACGATTGTTGTTGATCGGGGACCCCCGCTGCAATGGGTTAATTTGGGGGGCTGTGGGAATCCTTATGGACCCATGCAGCAATGGCTTAATGTGGGGACACATTGGGGGTCCCAATGGGGACCCCCCGCATAGAGGGGGGTTAATTTTAGGTTTTGCGGCCGGGATTGTTTTTTTAGTGTGCCGAGGGCCCTTTAAGGACCTGCAGAGGGTAATCTTAAATGTTTATATGCAGCGGGGGCCTGATTGATGCGGATCGGCGCCCCCCCCAATGGACCCCTGCAGCAAAGGGTTAATATTGGGGAGGCTTTAGGGGTACCGATGGGGACCACCAGCAGTGAAGGGGTTAATGTTAGGTCCCGCAGGGGTACTTGCAGTACCCCCCTGGCCGGAATATGTTAATAGAGTGCTGTGGGCCCTTTAAGAACCCACGGCGGGGGATTTTACATTTTTAAATGCAGCACGGGCCTGATCAATGCCGATCGGGGATCCCCTCTGCAAAGAGTTAATGTGGGGAGGCTGCAGGGGTCTCTATAGGGACCACTACAGCATGTGGATGTGTTTAGGGAGCAGGGGGAGCATCACATGGCGGTGTCGGGCTGCTCCGAGTCAGCACGTAGAGGCTTTAGGAACCCTTGCTTGCACTTTTTTGTGCCCGTAGGGATTCTTCGGTGGTACGAGGTTCACCTCATAGATTTATGGGTGCGTGTTACTCTGTAGCTCTCTCGGGCGCTATTCTCTGCCATATTTTGGTGTCATCTCGCAAAGCAGGCTGCGAGGGATGTATTGGGGAATAGGTCCTCGCAAACAGGAAAAAAATGCCTTTTGCATGGACCGAGCGAACTACCGTACGAGGGCTAATTTAATAAGGCTAAATACTATGAAATCTGATTACTACCAAATATATCTCTCTGCTACAAAAATTTCTATGATAAGCCATATACATATAGCTGTGTTTTAAAGGAAGATGTTGTATGAATGTGCAATAAACAGAGAGTTCGTTATATACTGTTCCTCTACATAAAACCACCAAACAGGCATTCTGTATTTTATAGATATACACGTGTGATTTTAGCTACATATTGGTATGCGAGCAATGGAGACTATTCTTCTTAGCCTTTTCTAAAATATTTAAATTAAATAAGTCATTAGATGCCCATACTATAAATAATTACCTATGGTTATACTATTGAATATATAATATGTAATATACATCATGTTTTATTCATAGCCACTGATATGGATTATAGTGAATTTTATATATTTTTAATAAACAATGTTACCTTATGATATTTATGGACTCTATTTCTTTACAAAAAAAGCATTGCCAGCAACAAAATGTATTATGTCATAAATCTTTCTGTTGACATAATTGCATTGTTTTTTTATTTTATTTTATCAGAGTTTATTATAAAGTTTATAATTATATGACATAAGAAATTCAAATCATGATCAGCCCTATATTATTTGACTCTCCCTGTCTCTGTTATTTTCATTAAACAGTTTGCAAACAATTAAGTGTTTTTTTTCTCTTCTTTTATATGTAGCAGGCAAACACTGAACTGAAAACTCCAGTTATGGCTTATTATTTACTACTCTTTAAAATGTCTTTTTTGTGTCAGTTTTAGCTATTGATTTTCATTTTGCTTGTGTTTTGTGATCTATGTCCACTTGCAATCCCTATTTCATGTATGAGCTGTCTTCAAAGGGGATTAAGAGTATTTTTTAAACCATAATTTCTGGACATCTAGCTGTTTGTGTGCTTGAATGATCATAGAACGATAATTAAGCTGATTTTAAGTTTACAAAGGAAGCTTCCAGTTTTTAAATGGTTTATTTTGTAATTTTCAAAAAAAACATTAGAACATTTGTCACATTATAGTTTACAATGCTTTGTTTAGTCTAATAGATTGGTACACACGAAAAATCTTTTTTGTGCATATTTTGTAAGGACACAGTTCATTATTTTGTTCATTTTAGGGATCAGAGAAGATCAGATCTACATTCATATTGAAGTGACTTTTCAACCCTTCACTGCACCCATTCTTTTTAATAGTACTGTATATTTTAAATCGACAATAATGCTAAAACTAATCACCTAACCTAATTTTATCTCTCATTTTTGTACTTAAACCTGCTATAAATGCAACCTGTCTATGTTCAGTTTCTAAAAAATGTCTACACAATTAAAGCCTTTAGCTAATTAGACCTACGCATTTTGAGTAGATTGGATTTGTATATACTTTTATGTTCATTATTTTTTCATTTTTCTGCCACATGTTTAGCTTTACTACTTATTGTTAAGTTTTTCATTGCTGTGACATGGATGAGTTCACTTGTGAGCTATTTAGAATTTATGCTGCTGTGGTTTTGCAGAATTATCTACAACTGCATATTCAAACTGATGTGCAAAAAATTGCTAAATTGTGCTTTACAAACACAGCAACATTTCCAGTTAATTGACCCAGTCTACTTTTGCTTTGCACACTATTTTCCCTAATTTGAGAACCTTCATAACTGTCACTAGTGTATTTCCCCTGTGTTTCAACGGACAGCAAATGCCTTTAACTATTACATTTTGTTAGACAATTCATTGTAGTGTATGTACAAAAATGCAAAAGACATGATTAATATAAAAAAGCAGCCTGTTGTGATCGCAAATATTAAATATATCACTTATAAAACATTATAAATAATTTTCCACGTTCAATAATGCTACAATATAGAAGGCAAGAGGGCCACAAAGCAGGCAACAGGGACTTGCAGTAAAAAGAAAATGGAAAGAGATAGGTTGTGTGGCAACATGTGGTGGGTTAGACTGCTTGAGAGAGATGCATCAGTGGCATGGTGGGATTCATACGCTTTCTGTGCAATATTATAGCAAGCAGCACTATTTAAATCATATCAACTGCTTTTCATTTTCTTTCTCTGACAATTTTATTTATCCTGTAAGCGAAAAAAAATACACAATAATAATGAAAGTACCCAGTACTCACTGTTTGGTACTACAGGATAATGAGGGACCAGTAACAATATGTTAATAGTATATTATGGGAAAGTTTGACATGAGTGGTCAGGTGGTGGGTTATCTCACTTCATTATGATTCAAATGTTGCTGGTTTAGTAGTCTTAGTATGAATTATGGGAGAAAGGAATGATTAGAGATCTTGGAGGAGAAGCCATAATAGCACAAGTATACTGTAGGACAAAGGTGGCTTGAGAACTTGTAACACAGAAAACATCTATGACTATGTGATAAGTGTACCTCATTCAAAATATTTTAAAATGTTTTAATACATTTTTATGCAAATTCTGGGAGAAACGTTTGTCCATATTATTAGTAAAATCATGGGGGAAGTAGTCTAAATTAATACTAATGTGGGAATATATGAAGAGAAACACAGAAAACATCTATGACTATGATAAGTGCACTGAATTCAAAATATTTGAACATGTTTTAATAAATCATTATGCACATTCTGTGAGAAACTTGTCCATATAATTAGTATAATCATGGGGGATGGAGTCTAAATGAATACTAATTTTGGAGTAGATAGAGGGATATCTAAGGTATTATTACAATCCAGATTAATTACAAAGTAATATTCAATGTGGTTCATTTGTATATACCTAATTCGGTTATATTTTATAGTTTTATTTTTGAAACTGCCTGAGATGAACTGAATTATTTATTTACAAAAAGCCAGGTGTACTGTTATGTGAGCACACATACAGATGTGCTGAGGGTCATTACGTGCTTCCTAACACCTGGGACAGCTGAACTTCCCCTGCAGCATCTTGTGCTTATAACAAAATGTTCTCAAACCAAAAATATAAATTACATAGCTGTTTGCTTTTTTGATATATGGTATTATATTTTAGATATTATTCTACTTGCATGCGATTTGTATGAATTTGATTAGTTTATCTTGCCTCTTTTCATATCCAAAGTTGTTTTTGAGCTATCACAATGCAAAGCATGCAATTAAGTTACCCAAATATAATTATCTCTATTATGTCTCTATGGCAATGTCAAATATTGAAATATTTTAAAACAATAAATACTTCAAAGACACAGCAAAGAAGCAAAGAGTTTATCTTTGCAAATTAAATTACCGTAAATTACTGCGTGTAACTTCAATATAAGTAAGAAAATAGATTAAGCAATCCCTTCAATAGTACAGAAATTATCAATAAATAAATAAATATTTTTTATATATTTGTTTATATTTTGTTAAATATTGTTTGCACCTGATATATATTTGTACTTAAAAAAAAACACTTACTTACAAGGTTGTTATCTCAGAAACGAAAAACAGTTTAATTCATAATCTCAGACCGGCCAAAGAGGCAGAAATACTAGGAGAAAAAAAATGTAAGGTTGATGATTAAGAACCTTTATACTGCCTTTGGAAGTATACTTTAAAAAAAAAAAAAATAGTTGTAATTATATCATTATGGATTGTTTTGAAACTTGTATTTAACTAATAACTTTATTGTGTTGTGTATTTCCATAAGAGGTCGCTTGGCATCTTCCTTATGGACAAATGCATAGACTGGTAGGTCCATTGTTTATGGCTACTGGACACTGACAACACATTACATGGTGGAATATGTTTTAAATTATAGCATCTGAATAGCAGCATTATGCAATTATCTGAATTGGTGGTAATCAGTTTGCACCATAGAGACACTCTGTACTTTCTGGCCAAGCACAATATATCACTGTCATGACCTGCTTCTTCATTGGGGCTTGATAAGAACCTAGTTCAAACCTACCTCAGCAGGACTGTGCAGTTCCTCTGGCACAAAAGATGGCTTCAGAATAGGCACCATCCAAGAATATGTGCAGATGATAAGGCAGGCAGGATACCAGTGGTCTTATCTTAGGTGTATGTGCAAGACAACATCTGCTCTGAAATAGCCAGAATCACAATCTCAAGAGTATTGACTTAGCACTTGACTGAAGGATAAGCCAGCTGGGCTTGGCAGGTGTGAGCTATGGGCCCTATTAAATTCTCCCTCGTAGTTCTCTCGGTACTCGCAAAAGGCAGTTTTCCTGCTGTTTGCGAGAACCGAATCTCTCGCAGCCTGCTTTACGATATGACTGCGAGAAAATGGCCGAGAATAGGCTCCGAAAGAGCTACGTAGCCTTAAATCTATGAACGAGTCTCGCATATCGTAAGAATCCCTACGTGGACAAAAAGTCCACGCAAGGGATCCGAAAGCCTCTACGTGCTGCCTCGAAACAGCCAGAGACAGCAGTGTGAGGCTCCCCCCTGCACCCTATACACATCCCCATGCTGCAGGGGTCTCTATCAGCACCCCTGCAGCACCCCCACATTAACCCCTTGCAGCGGGGGTCCCCGATCTGCATAGATCAGGCCCCCCGCTGCATTTAAAACTTTTAAATTCCCCGCCGCGGCTCCTTAAAGGGAACGCGGCACACTATTACCCAATCCCGGCCGCGGCACTTAAAATTAACCCCCCTCTATGCTGGGGGTCCCCATCGGGACCCCCGAAGTGTCCCCACATAAACCCATTGCAGGGGGGGTCCCCGATCTGCATAGATCAGGCCCCCCGCTGCATTTAAAACTTTTAAATTCCCCGCCGCGGCTCCTTAAAGGGACCGCGGCACACTATTACCCAATCCCGGCCGCGGCACTTAAAATTAACCCCCCTCTATGCTGGGGGTCCCCATCGGGACCCCCGAAGTGTCCCCACATAAACCCCCTGCAGCGGGGGGCCCCGATCGGCACCGATCGTGACCCTGCTGCAATTCAATTTTAAATTTCCCGCCTCGCGGGTCCTCAAAGGACCGTAAAGGTCCTGAAAGGACTCGCACTAAAAATATTAACCCCAGGCAACTATAATTACCCCATTAACTCATGATGGTCAATACAGACCACCATAAGGCTCTATTTAACCCATTAACTCATGGTGGTCAATACAGACCACCATAAGGCCTAAATTAACCCATTAACTCATGGTGGTCAATACAGACCACCATAAGGCTCTATTTAACCCATTAACTCATGGTGGTCAATACAGACCACCATAAGGCCTAAATTAACCCATTAACTCATGGTGGTCAATACAGACCACCATAAGGCTCTATTTAACCCATTAACTCATGGTGGTCAATACAGACCACCATAAGGCCTAAATTAACCCATTAACTCATGGTGGTCAATACAGACCACCATAAGGCCTAAATTAACCCATTAACTCATGATGGTCAATACAGACCACCATAAGGCCTAAATTAACCCATTAACTCATGGTGGTCAATACAGACCACCATAAGGCTCTATTTAACCCATTAACTCATGGTGGTCAATACAGACCACCATAAGGCCTAAATTAACCCATTAACTCATGGTGGTCAATACAGACCACCATAAGGCCTAAATTAACCCATTAACTCATGGTGGTCAATACAGACCACCATAAGGCTCTATTTAACCCATTAACTCATGGTGGTCAATACAGACCACCACAAGGCCTAAATTAACCCATTAACTCATGGTGGTCAATACAGACCACCATAAGGCCTAAATTAACCCATTAACTCATGATGGTCAATACAGACCACCATAAGGCTCTATTTAACCCATTAACTCATGGTGGTCAATACAGACCACCATAAGGCCTAAATTAACCCATTAACTCATGATGGTCAATACAGACCACCATAAGGCTCTATTTAACCCATTAACTCCTTGGTGGTCAATACAGACCACCATAAGGCCTAAATTAACCCATTAACTCATGATGGTCAATACAGACCACCATAAGGCTCTATTTAACCCATTAACTCATGGTGGTCAATACAGACCACCATAAGGCCTAAATTAACCCATTAACTCATGATGGTCAATACAGACCACCATAAGGCTCTATTTAACCCATTAACTCATGGTGGTCAATACAGACCACCATAAGGCCTAAATTAACCCATTAACTCATGATGGTCAATGCAGACCACCATAAGGCTCTATTTAACCCATTAACTCATGGTGGTCAATACAGACCACCATAAGGCCTAAATTAACCCATTAACTCATGATGGTCAATACAGACCACCATAAGGCTCTAATTAACCCATTAACTCATGGTGGTCAATACAGACCACCATAAGGCCTAAATTAACCCATTAACTCATGATGGTCAATACAGACCACCATAAGGCTCTCTTTAACCCATTTACTCATGGTGGTCAATACAGACCACCATAAGGCCTAAATTAACCCATTAACTCATGATGGTCAATACAGACCACCATAAGGCTCTATTTAACCCATTAACTCATGGTGGTCAATACAGACCACCATAAGGCTCTATTTAACCCATTAACTCATGGTGGTCAATACAGACCACCATAAGGCCTAAATTAACCCATTAACTCATGGTGGTCAATACAGACCACCATAAGGCTCTATTAAACCCATTAACTCATGGTAGTCAATACAGACCACCATAAGGCCTAAATTAACCCATTAACTCATGGTGGTCAATACAGACCACCATAAGGCTCTATTTAACCCCATCAGTCCCATAAGGGTATATTATTACCATTATGGGCCTGTTACAACCCAACATTAACCACATAAGTGCCATGATGGTCCTCAAGGACCATCATGACACTAACTACAAACACTACACTATAACCCCCAATAAACCATTTAATCTAAACTAACCCCCTCTACACTAATCTATTAACACTTACACTACCTACCTACACTACCTACCCCCTAATAAACCTCCCCAACACTCTAATTACAAAAAAACCAAAAACCTACAGCACAGAAAACAAAAAACCTACAGTACAAAAAACAAAAAAACCTACAGTACAAAAAAAAAAACAATTACAACCCCACCCCCCACTACAGAAAATAAAAAAATTACACACCTGAAAAGGAAAGACAGATAAACACAATACAATACATACATATAATACATTACATACATTACATACAATACATGACATTACATATAATATATTACATATAATATATTACATATAATACATTACATACATTACATACAATACATGACATTACATATAATATATTAAATATAATATATTACATATAATATATTACATATAATATATTACATATAATACATTACATACATTACATACAATACATGACATTACATACATTACATATAATATATTACATATAATATATTACATATAATATATTACATATAGTCCTAATCAAATACCCCCTATCTATCTAACATACAATCTATTTAATTTAAAATAAATCCTAACTATATCAAATACATCCCCCTATATATTTAATATACAAAAAAACCTAACTACATACACAGACCCTTATTCTAAAATAAAATAAAATAATTACAGTCCTAACTACATACACAGACCCTAATTCTAAGCTAAAATCAATAAATTAAGACCACTTACCTTTAAGATGTTGCTTCAGATCACTAACCTATGGGTCAAACAAAAAATAAAAATTAGTACAAAACATTAACATTAAAAAAATAAACATTCTATACATTCTAAATATTCAACTCACCTTTACAGCATGTCCAGTCACTGTTTAGCTCTTCTGGCGCGGCCCTGTTAAAAAAAAAACACAATACATGAATACATGAATACAATATATAAACAATAAATGAAATACACAAATAAACATCTAAATATACATTTAACTTACCTCCCCGCGATGTCCCCGGCCTTCTCTCCTTCAGCCCCGGCTGGGCCGCGGAACCATCCGCGCTCTAAAAAAAAAAAAGAAAAAAAACTAACGGAGGTCTGCACTGGCAGACCTCCCCGACGCTAATGAACCTCCCGGAGTCGTTTCCGGGAGGAAATTGGCATTGTCGGCTTGTGATTGGCTGAAAAAGCTGTCAGCCAATCAAAAGTCGTCAATGTAGGAGCCAATCAGGATGCGCAGATGTCTTCTACCAATCACTCCGTGGGGGTGTATCCCATAGTGATTGGCTGAAGGCATCTGAGCGTTGTGATTGGTTCCCAGAAAGATAGACAAGTGTTTTAGCCAATCAGGGTGGGATATTGGGGTGTATCCCATCCTGATTGGCTCACACATTGACGACTTTTGATTGGCTGAAATTGATAGACAGCTTTTTCAGCCAATCACAAGCCGCCAATGCCAATTTCCTCCCGGAAACGACTCCGGGAGGTTCATTAGCGTCGGGGAGGTCTGCCAGTGCAGACCTCCGTTAGTTTTTTTTCTTTTTTTTTTTTAGAGTGCGGATGGTTCCGCGGCCCAGCCGGGGCTGAAGGAGAGAAGGCCGGGGACATCGCGGGGAGGTAAGTTAAATGTATATTTAGATGTTTATTTGTGTATTTTATTTATTGTTTATATATTGTATTCATGTATTCATGTATTCATGTATTGTGTTTTTTTTTTAACAGGGCCGCGCCGGAAGAGCTAAACAGTGACTGGACATGCTGTAAAGGTGAGTTGAATATTTAGAATGTATAGAATGTTTATTTATTTGATGTTAATGTTTTGTACTAATTTTTATTTTTTGTTTGACCCATAGGTTAGTGATCTGAAGCAACATCTTAAAGGTAAGTGGTCTTAATTTATTGATTTTAGCTTAGAATTAGGGTCTGTGTATGTAGTTAGGACTGTAATTATTTTATTTTATTTTAGAATAAGGGTCTGTGTATGTAGTTAGGATTTTTTGTATATTAGATAGATAGGGGGATGTATTTGATATAGTTAGGATTTATTTTAAATTAAATAGATTGTATGTTAGATAGATAGGGGGTATTTGATTTGGACTATATGTAATATATTATATGTAATATATTATATGTAATATATTATATTTAATATATTATATGTAATGTATGTAATGTCATGTATTGTATGTAATATATTATATGTAATATATTATATTTAATATATTATATGTAATATATTATATTTAATATATTATATGTAATGTATGTAATGTCATGTATTGTATGTAATATATTATATGTAATATATTATATTTAATATATTAGATGTAATATATTATATTTAATATATTATATGTAATATATTATATTAAATATATTATATGTAATATATTATATGTAATATTTTATATGTAATATATTATATTTAATATATTATATGTAATGTATGTAATGTCATGTATTGTATGGAATGTATTATATTTAATATATTTTATGTAATATATTATATGTAATATATTATATGTAATGTATGTAATGTCATGTATTGTATGTAATGTATGTAATGTATTATATGTATGTATTGTATTGTGTTTATCTGTCTTTCCTTTTCAGGTGTGTAATTTTTTTATTTTCTGTAGTGGGGGGTGGGGTTGTAATGTATTTTTTTGTTTTCAGTAGTGGGGGGTGAGGTTGTAATATGTTTTTTTTTTCTGTACTGTAAGTTTTTTTGTTTTTTGTACTGTAGGTTTTTTGTTTTCTGTACTGTAGGTTTTTTGTTTTTTGTAATTAGAGTGTTGGGGAGGTTTATTAGGGGGTAGGTAGTGTAGGTAGGTAGTGTAAGTGTTAATAGATTAGTGTAGAGGGGGGTTAGTTTAGATTAAATGGTTTATTGGGGGTTATAGTGTAGTGTTTGTAGTTAGTGTCATGATGGTCCTTGAGGACCATCATGGCACTTATGTGGTTAATGTTGGGTTGTAACAGGCCCATAATGGTAATAATATACCCTTATGGGACTGATGGGGTTAAATAGAGCCTTATGGTGGTCTGTATTGACCATCATGAGTTAATGGGTTAATTTAGGCCTTATGGTGGTCTGGATTGACCATCATGAGTTAATGGGTTAATTTAGGCCTTATGGTGGTCTGGATTGACCATCATGAGTTAATGGGTTAATTTAGGCCTTATGGTGGTCTGGATTGACCATCATGAGTTAATTGGTTAATTTAGGCCTTATGGTGGTCTGGATTGACCATCATGAGTTAATGGGGTAATTATAGTTGCCTGGGGTTAATATTTTTAGTGCGAGTCCTTTCAGGACCTTTACGGTCCTTTGAGGACCCGCGAGGCGGGAAATTTAAAATTGAATTGCAGCAGGGTCACGATCGGTGCCGATCGGGGCCCTCCGCTGCAGGGGGTTTATGTGGGGACACTTCGGGGGTCCCGATGGGGACCCCCAGCATAGAGGGGGGTTAATTTTAAGTGCCTCGGCCGGGATTGGGTAATAGTGTGCCGCGGTCCCTTTAAGGAGCCGCGGCGGGGAATTTAAAAGTTTTAAATGCAGCGGGGGGCCTGATCTATGCAGATCGGGGCCCCCCCCCTGCAATGGGTTTATGTTGGGACACTTCGGGGGTCCCGATGGGAACCCCCAGCATAGAGGGGGGTTAATTTTAAGTCCCGCGGCCGGGATTGGGTAATAGTGTGCCGCGGCCCCTTTAAGGAGCCGCGGCGGGGAATTTAAAAGTTTTAAATGCAGCGGGGGGCCTGATCTATGCAGATCGGGGCCCCCCCCCTGCAATGGGTTTATGTGGGGACACTTCGGGGGTCCCGAGGGGGACCCCCAGCATAGAGGGGGGGTAATTTTAAGTCCCGCGGCCGGGATTGGGTAATAGTGTGCCGCGGCGGGGAATTTAAAAGTTTTAAATGCAGCAGGGGGCCTGATCTATGCAGATCGGGGACCCCCGCTGCAAGGGGTTAATGTGTGGGGGCTGCGGGGGTTCCTATGGACCCCTGCAGCAAGGTGTTCATGTGAGGACACTTCGGGGGTCCCGACGGGGACCCCCGCATTGAGGGGGAGTTAATTTTAGGTGCCGGGGGGGGGTATTCGGAGTACCCCCACGGCAGGGCTTATGTGGGGGACTGCCGCGGAGGTCCCTTTTAGGACCCCCGCAGCAATTGATGAGGAGTGGGAGCCTGCGATATCATCTCGCATGCTGTCACTCCTCATGTACATTTACGCAGTGTAGATACGTACGGCCCTGCTGCGTAGCTCATACGTTGCTCGCAGCAGGGCTAATTTAATAGCATTGTAAGTTAGAGAAACTTTGCAGTACGTAGGGCTTAAGTAGAAGCCTCTTATTTACGAGGCTGGAATTTAATAGGGCCCTTAGTGTTTAACTGCAATATTCTGCAGAGCTGTCCATTTGCAGAGCATCTTATATAGTTTTTACTATAACCCCTATTGGTTTGCATCCCAGTGCCCCTGTTTGGGGATGTGTAAAAGCGCAATGAGCAAAATCCTCTTGTATGAGTTTATTAGCACAGAATTTAGTCTGCACTGGGACCTTTTCTGTACATTTCCCCAGAACTTAGGGTTTACTTCTAACATGTCCACACCTCAATCACTTACAGGATAAACAATATGTTATTTACCGCAATACCTGCAAATAAATGTGTACGAATTCTCTTCCTCAATGCAATGGATTTAATTAGTTACCAATTACCAAAGGTACACTATAAAACAGAGCCAATATCTAAATTGTTAGTAATCATCAGAGAATTAAGTAAATGCTGTGTCTGCCTATCTTTCTTTCATTTTAAAAAACTTGGACCCTCATTCAATTGAACTTTCGCATGTTACTGCACCCGTATGTAAGGCCACAAGTTCATTTGCTATTCAATTGGCGTCCCTTTGCGGGCTCCAAATGGGTTACGGGTTACGGCCTTGACAACTTTGTGATGGTTAAACCCAGAACCTACAGCCTCTCAAAGCCTTTCATCTTTTAATTCATCAAGAGTTAAGATGCCTATAATCGCAAACTGGGGGTTAAGCACCTGTTTGTAGCACTGTAAATGCAAATAAAAAAATAATACTGCACTGTTAACGGGGAAAGCGATGTAAGACATTCGAATTAATTGCACAACAATCCTAAGCTCGCAAATCTGCAGTGAATACAATTTATTTTTACGTTTCATTTTGTTTTTTTATCGATCTCAGGAATCAATGAATTAATATTAGGCCACCCATATGGACTAGAAAAGTATTGGCATTCATTTCCATAATTCTGTATTTTGCGGTTTTGCGAGTCCCATCGCATATCGGACCCACAAATCTAATTGATTGACATGTAACCTCCATGTTTTACTGCCGTAATAATGACAGTTTAATTTTCTATTGGCTGAGTCTAAATGGGACGTTACAGGGTTGGTTAATTGATCATGTGCCCGCCCTGAACTGCTACGATCCAGTGCATGGTTTACTGTTTCGGCTTTGGAACAGTAACTTGTGAGCTTGAGCAAATGAATAGCATTGTAATCGGAGACAAACGGGAGTCCCCAACACACCCACAGACATAAGACCTATGACCGAGTTGCGAGCTTGCAATTGAATCAGGCTCATAGAATGTAGATTTTAAAGGTATATGCAAGTGAACTGGGTTATTAATGCATTTGATAGAGGAGAATTAGTAGTGTATGAAAAAAATTGTTTGCATGAAAAAATAGCAAAATAAACTTTTAAACTGTTACCCTAAAGTTTGCTGAATTTCTTGCATTTGCAAACTGTTTTCTATCAATATATAAAAAGAGAGAGGAAAGTACAGACATTTTTAAATTCTGATCAATAGTATATTTCCCTAAGCAACCAAAGTGTATTACATCTGTAATGTTGAAATAATATATATAAAGACCTGCTCTTTATGTATAAAATATATCTTTTATTAAATATAATATAAAAATTATTCACAAGAATTAATATACATGAATCATTAAAATAATTTGTTAAAATACAATATTTGTCTCCCAGTCTCACAGATAATGAAAAGAAATAAAGTAAATATCCCAATGATAATGGGTACATAATTCTAATAATTAAAAATGTATATGAGACTCAATAGAAATATATACAATAGTGCATACTTTATCTTATATACAAATTGGCTATCATAATTGCACTGAGATGACCACAGGTATATAAATATCACAAAAGTATCTAAAGTTGTATAGCACTTTGAAATTATATAGTTAGTGCTGTTTTTATATGTATATTATGGCCATCATCTGGGCACAGTGAGACAGATAATATATATGCATTGATGAGTGTAATGGAGGTGGGGGAGATAGAAGGGAACAATAGATTTTACCACTGTGGCCCTCACTAAATATGTTATAGCGGAATGGCCCTAAAAGTGCAGTTTACTAGGGGGACCCGCTATTTATCCCCTGTCCCTGCACTACATTAACTGGGACTAGTCCCTTCCACTCCACTTACCTTGCCTTCACAACCTCACACTTCCATTATTTCACTGATCCCAGTTGAAGCACAACATGCGAAACGTGCGCATCGGATCTGCTGGTACCTTTTTTCTCCTGTTGATTACGTCATTGTGCGGCCGGACGCTGCCGGTAGTTAGTGGCGTCTAAACAATGACACTCACACACTCACACACACTCTCAGACACACTCACACTATCAGCCACTCACACACTCAGACACTTACACACACACTCACAAACACATGCTCTCACACTTTCACACTCACACACTCAGACACTCATCCTCTCAGACACACACACTCTCAGACACACACACTCTCAGACACACACTCACACACTCTCTCACACACTAACACTCAAACACTCACACAGTCACAGACACACTGACAGACACATGCTCTCACACTCTCAGACACACATAATCTCAGATACACACACTCTCAGACATTTACACTGTCAGACACTCACACAGTTAGACACACAATCATACTCTCAGACATTCACACTGTCAGCCACTCAGACACTTACACACACACTCACAAACACATGCTCTCACACTTTCACACTCTTAGGCACTTACACACTCAGACACTCACGCTCTCAGACACACACACTCTCAGACACACACACTCTCAGACACACACTCACACACTCTCTCAGATACTCACTCACACACTAACACTCAAACACTCACACAGTCACAGACACACTGACAGACACATGCTCTCACACTCTCAGACACACATAATCTTAGATACACACACTCTCAGGCATTCACACTGTCAGACACTCACACAGTTAGACACACAATCACTTTCTCAGACACTCACACACTCAGACACACTCTCAGACACAATTTCAGACACACACACACTCACACACACTCAGACACTCACTCTCACACACACACACTATCACACATACACTCTCAGAAACTCGAACTTTCAGACACACACACTCTCAGACACACTCACACTGTCAGACACTCACTCACACAGACACACACACTCACTGACACATGCTCTCAAACTTTCATACTGTCAGACACACACACATTCTCAGTCACTCACACTGTCAAACACTCACACACTCAGACACACAAACACAGTCACACACTCACACACTCACACACACAGTCACAGACACAGTGACAGACAAATGGTCTCACACTCTCAGACACACACACTCTCAGACACTCACATTGTCAGACACTCAAACACTCAGACACTTACTCACACTCACAGACACTCACACCATCAGACACACACACTCTCAGACACTCACACTCTAAGACACACACATTTTCAGATACTCACACTCTCAGACACACACACATACTCTCAAACACTCACACACTCAGACACTCACATACTCAGACACAAACACTCACAGACACATGCTCTCACACTTTCACACTCTCAGACACACACTCTCAGACACTCACTCACACTCTCAGGCACTCGCACTCTCAGACACACACACTTTTAAACACACACTCTCAGACACTCATGCTCTCAGACACTCACACTCACACACTCAGACACACAAACACACTCACAAAGACTTAGTCACACACCCACAAAGTCACAGACACACTGACAGACACATGGTCTCACACTCTCACACACACACAATTTCAGATACACACTCTCAGACACTCACACTGTCAGACACTCACATTGTCAGGCACTCACACACTCAGACACTAAAACACACTCAAACACTCAAACACACTCGCTCTCAGACACACTATGAGACACTCATCCATTCATGCATACAGACACTCACACACTCTCAGAAACTCACACACACACTCTCAGACACACACTCATTCCCACACACAAACACACTCACTGTCAGACACTCACACTGTCAGACACTCACTCACACATGCACACACGCTCACAGACACATACTCTCACACTTTCACACTCTCAGACACACACTCACACACACACACTCTCAGACACTCACACTGTCAGAGACACACTCAGACACTCACTAACACTCTCACACTCCCAGACACTCACACTCTCAGACACACTCACACAGTCAAACACTAACACAGTCACACACTCACACAGTCACAGACTGACAGACACATACTCTCACACTCTCACTCTTGTCACCCTGACACTCACTCTTACTCACACACTCAAACACTCACACACTCATGCACTTACACACACTCAGACACACTCTCAGGCACACTCTCAGACACACACACACTCTCAGACACTCACACACTCATACACACACTCTCAGACACTCACAGATTCATGCATACACACTCTCAGACACACACACACTCTGACACACACTCACTGTCAGACACTCACACTGTCAGACAATCACACACTCAAACACTCAGACACACTCACACAGACACACACACACTTACAGACACATGTTCTCAAACTTTCACACTCTCAGACATACACTGTCAGACACTCAGGCAATCACAAACTCCGACACTCACTCTTACTCACACTCTCAGACAAACACACACTCTCAGACACTCACACACTCATACACACGCTCTCAGACACACACTCAGACACACACTCACACACACCTTAATGATGAGGGAGCTGCTGAGCTAGGGGAAATGATGGTAGAATGGCTGGGGGAGTTTTTAAACTAATAGGTGGGGGAGGGACTAGATAGAAGTAATGGGGTAGTAAGTGTAGAGAGGTTAAGGAATTAATTAACTAGTCATGTGGGAGGAGATAGGGAGAGGGTTAGTATAGTCAATAGGGAAGTACTGCTAAGTCTATACTTAGGCACTCCAGAAGTACATACTCATAACATAAGGTGTATCCTTGCTAATGCCAGAAGTTTGCCAGGAAAAATGGGAGCATTAGAATTGTTAGTAGTAAATGAGAAATGGGATTTTATAGGCATTACTGAAACATGGTGGGATGACTCTCATGACTGGACTGTTTCTTGATGGTTATAACATATTTAGGAAACATAGGGGCAATGGTAAAAGGGGAGGAGGGATGTGTCTGTATGTTAAACCTGAATTTAAGCCTGTAGTCAGAGAAGATATTTATACTGGAACTAGTGATCATATTGAAAATTTGTGGGTAGAGTTAAATAGTGGAGCAGCAAATTCCAAAAGAATATTGGAAGGATTATGCAATAAACCCCCAAATATAATTGAAAGTGAGGAAATGCAATTATTATTACAGATTGGAAATGCCACTAAGCATAGGCAAGTTCTAATAATGGGAGATTTTAACTGTCCTGAAATATACTGGATGAGCAAAACCAACAGTACGGGTAAAGGGAGCAGGTTCTTAAAAGCCTACTAGAAATTAAGCTATCTTGGATTTAGTAATCACAAATATTTTTGATATGGTATCAAATGTTGAAATATGGCAACCTTTGGGAAACAGTGATCACAACACAGTCTCATTTCAGATTGAATAATAAAAAAAAAAACTGTAAGGGGCCAACGAAAACTCTAAATTTTAAGGGTCTAAGGGCAGCAATAAAAAGTATAGACTGGGACAAAGAACTGACATGTAAAAATACTAAACATAAATGGACAACATTTAAATCCATACTAAATATACATGCACATGGGCATATGCCATATGGGAATAAAAGTAAAAGGAGTAAATTACATCCAATGTGGCTTAACAATGATTTAAAGATCAAGATATGGAGTAAAAAACAGGCATTTAAGTAATACAAACAAGAGGGGACAGAGACTGCTTTGCATGAGTACAAGGAGATCAATAAGGCTTGCAAAAGGGCTATTAGACTGGCTAAAATAGAATATGATACATTTGTATTTTAATGGGAAGATGGCTAGGAAGGAAGCCAATTGGAACATTACAATGTGAAAACAGGTCGTCTGACAATTAGTGACCAGTGAAAAGGCAGATGAGCTACATAGGTTCTTTTCTTCGATATATACAAGGAAGGTACCAGTGGTTAAGACACTGCAATATAATGGAGCTACACTGCCTTCATCAAATAATTGGTTAACGTAGGAAGAAATCCAAAAGAGGTTGGAAAAAATAAGTGTTACTAAAGCCCCAGGTCCTGGTGGTATACATCCACAGGGACTGAGGGAACTGGGTTCTGTAATAGCCAAACCATTATATCTAATTTTTCAAGATTCACTCAACACTGGGTCGCTACCGGATGACTGGAGAAAAGCAGGAGGTGATACCTATATTTAAAAAGGGAGCAAGAGCAAATCCGGAGAATTATAGACCTGTAAGCCTCACTTCTGTAGTGGAAAAGCTTTTAGAAGGGTTAATAATGGGATAATATACCAGAATATGTCTATTCAAATAGAATTATAAGTAGGAGCCAACATAGATTTATGAGGGATAGGTCATGTCAAACAAATCTAATTCGTTTCTATGAGGAACTTGGATCAAGGCAACTCAGTGGATGTAATATAGTCTTTTTAGATGTTGCAAAGGCTTTTGATACAGTGCCACATGGGAGACTATTGTGCAAACTAAGGGATACAAGAATTGTGGTAAATATATGCACATGGATTGAGAGCTGGCTAAAACACAGGAAGCAAAGGGTTGTTGTATATGGAACGTACTCAGATTAGACTAATGTGGTAAGTGGGGTTCCTCAGGGCTCAGTATTAGGTCCTCTCCTTTTTAACATAATTATTAACAACTTAGAAGTAGGACTGGAAAGTATTGTGTCCATTTTTGCTGATGACATGACGTTATGCAAGGTAATTAAATGGGAACATGATGCACTTTCCCTCCAAAGGGTTTGCATAAATTAGAAAAAAGGGCTTTAAATGGCAGATGAGATTTAATATGAATAAATGTAAGGTTATGCATCTGGGAAGGAAAAATAACCATGCAATTTAACTTAATGAAGCAAATCTAGGGGTATCAGTTATTAAAAGGGATTTGGGAGTGCTTGTGGAAAACCACCTACGTAACAGTGCAAGCAGCAGCTGCAAAGGCAAATACAATATTAGCATGTATTAAGAAGGGTATAGAAGCAAGGGAAGCATATCTACCACTATACAGATCCCTAGTACACCCTAATTTGGAATATAGAGTACAGTTTTGGGCACCACTTCATAAAAAGGACATTTTAGAACTGGAAAAAGTACAGAGAAGGACAAGTTATGAAGAAAGACTAACCAAATTAAACTTATTTTCTCTAGAAAAAAAAGGCATCTAAGAGGGGATATAAATACATCCAGGGTCAGTATAAAGATTTGTCAAGGGAGCTTTTTGTGCCAAGAGGTTTTCAACTGACAAGAGGACATCCTTTTAGGTTAGAAAAAGATACCACCTTAAAGAAAGAAAAGGGTTCTTCTCAGCAAGGGTAGTTAATCTGTGGAATTCTCTAACAAGGGAGGTGGTGACAGTGAATTTAATAGTTAACATTAAAAAGGGATTGGATATATTTTTAAATAAAAAGGGCATTCAGGGTTATCCTGGTTAATTAGAGAAGGAGTATTGATCCAGGAAGAAATCCGATCGCCAGAATCTGGGGTCAGGAAGGATTTTTTTCTCCCTTTTGAGACAATTGGCAATGTTTCCCGTGTTTTTTTCTGTTTGCTTTCCTCTGGATTAATTAACATTAATTTTCATATTGCAGATCATCTTAAAAGGTTGAACTTGATGGGCTAAAAGTCTTTTTTCAACCTCAATTACTATGTAACTATGTAACTCACACACACTCACACTCTCAGACACACTCACACACTCTCAGGCACACACTCACTCACTGTCAGACATTCACACTGTCAGACACCCAGACACTCAGACACTCCCTAACACAGACACACACACTCACAGACACATGATCTTATACTTTCACACTCTCAGACACACACACTCAGACACACAATCACTCAGACTCTCACACTTTCAGACACTTACAGACACACACACTCAGACGCACACACACTCTCAGACACTCACACACTCTCAGACACTCAGACACACTCTCAGACACACACTCAGACACACACTCATTCAGACACACACACACACTCACTGACAGACACACACACACTCACACAAACATACACACACTAACTCACACAGACATACACTCACAAACATACACACACACATGTACTCACATGAACTCACACAGACACACACGCGAGCATTCCTACCCCCTACCCTACCCTAATGCCTTCCAAAACCTCTGAGTTTCAATCGGAGGTACTTGGAGGCAGCAGTGACATCATTGCTGATGTCACAGTTTATTGCTGATTGGCTGCAAAGCCAATCGGCTCGCGCATGCGCACTAAATTTTGGGTTTGTTTTTCCAAAAACAAATCCTCTAGGGCAGCAATAATTTCTGAGAGTGTCAACATCACCCCCAACATATGTTCTTTTTTTTAAACCTTTAACCTTTAACTTTACCTTTAACTAAACAATAATACATGTAAATTAATTAGTGCAATAGTATGTATATGACAAACACATTATGTTTTTTAAATGATGATAGTGAAGATTATCATATGGTGCTAATATGTTTATTAGTAATGGGAAGCTGTGTTTGTGTTGCTTTCTTGCATCAAATAGAAATCTGCTGCTTTTATACTCAGATCTACATTACTAGCTCACAAAAAAGCTCTTACAATTAAAATTACTTTAACTTTTTTTTTTTAAACCGAATTTATGTGCTGGGTCATGATATCCTTCTTAGATGTAGCCCCTTTATCATTATTTATTAAGATAATTAGGCTAATAATGAATGCACTAACACTCCACCAAATATATTTTTTATTGTGCAAGTACAGTTATAATCCAATTAATTAATATAGTAGAACTGTAAATTTGATGGCATGTTGTGATAAGAATGCTATGAGTATGTGTATTACTGTATAATATTGTGCAATCTTTGATTGATCTCTCTCACAATAAAAACTGCCAATAAAAAATAATTTTAAGTCCTATTTTCAATTAAATTAATAATGGAAAATATCAAGTAATAAACATATACATATCTTTTTAATAATGGAAACAAGAATGTCGTCATGTTTCATATTGCAGTGTTAGATAGTTGCTCTTCCATACATTTAGTATATATATTTATTTAATTATTTAACTTTCATTTAAAAAAAAAAATACAACAGGAGATTAAAACAATTGTATAGATATGATGTTGGAGAACAAAATCTTACAGATAGGGTGTCGTAGAAAATGTAATAGTAGATATATAATGGAATACACACAGCATATGATAAAATGTCAGTTGGAGTTTATTTATTTTAACTCTTGAGCTTTCAATTTTTTTAATTACATAGAGGAAAAGGGAAAAAAAGAAAAATAGAAGAAAAGTCATCATATAGGCAACTCCAGATTGATTTCTAATTAGATTACTATGTTACAAAACATAGTGATGATAACATATTAAAAGATACACTCTGTCACAACCGTGTGAGCACTTATTCTGTAAAGGCATACAGTGGCTATCAAAGCAAATAACTCTTTATGATGCTTGCCAATCCTTATGAAATTAAATATTGAGCATATAATACCTTGCAGGTAGCAGCAACACCTCTATATAAACTAAACTTTAAAAACTAGAATCCACTATTTAAGGTCCCCAAAGTCCTCAGGTAGAGAACCATCTTGGGACCAAAGACAAATCACACTGCAGGAAAGTTAGGGGTTAAAGAAGCATGGAGGTGGTTACATAAGCACAAAGTCAGCATTGCTAAAAATCAGTCAGTAAGAAAGTAAATGGTGTAGCAGAATCCCTGACCATATATGCACAGGGTTGTTAAACATTACTTTCCTACTGTTAGGAAAAACAAACCCTTTTCCATACTTTCCTCTCCTAGTGAGAGATGATCCTAGTAAAGGCAGCAAAGAGGAAAGGAGTAAAGAAACCATACAATGCTGTAGATATAATTAACCTCAAAGTAGTGATATCCATTTTAAATGATGGAGCAGCCATGTAACTGATTCTAATCAAGTTGGTAGGTGAGGCTGGATCTTGTGTAAAATCTGCTGCATCATCATTCAGTTGATCCATTTTAACGTTTGCTATTAATATTGGGTCAGATACACTGTTGATATCATGCTTCTTCCTGTGTGTCTCACTGTCTGGAGGACAGCTTTGGTTGATAGTAGAATGTTGCTTCTGTTCATCAAAACCAGATGAAAGGGCTTCTCTTATGATTAGTGATGTCGCGAACATAACATTTTCGGTTGGCGAACCGCGAACACGAACCGCCGCAAATGTTCGTGAACCGGCGAACCCGGCGAACCGCCATAGACTTCAATGGGCAGGCAAATTTTAAAACCCACAGGGACTCTTTCTGGCCACAATAGTGATGGGAAAGTTGTTTCAACGGGACTAACACCTGGACTGTGGCATGCCGGAGGGGGATCCATGGCAAAACTCCCACGGAAAATTACATAGTTGATGCAGAGTCTGGTTTTAAGCCATAAAGGGCATAAATTACCTAACATTCCTAAATTGTTTGGAATAACGTGCTTTAAAACATCAGGTATGACGTTGTATCGATCAGGTAGTGTAAGGGTTAGGCACGCTTCACAGTGACAGACCAAACTCCCCGTTTAACGCACCGCAAACAACCGCAAACAGTCCATTTGCACAACCGCAAACTCCCCATTTGCACAAGGTTGCATACCAAGCTAGCCATGTCCCGTTCCTTGTCCTTAATGATGTCATTGAAGGTCTCTTCCTCCACCCAGCCACCAAGGGTCCCCGAAAGGTGACAACAAGCTACCTGGGACGCCTGCTGTGTTTGGTCTTCCACCTCCTCAAAGCAACCTTCCTCCTCTGACTCCTCTTCTTCAGACTCGTCTCACTGCGTTGCCTATCTCTGCATTATTATAAGGTGTGTTAAGTAGTACTACTCTTATGAGTTTAATACCGGTTACAGCACCTATCAGGGGGCGTGTATAAGGCCTGGATTTTTGGAACGGGGAGATGGAAAAAGATACTTGGTTGGTCGTATCACTTCAAATTTAGGGCACGTCGCGTGCAATCAAAGGTGCCACCATATAGGAGTGGCATGTTAGTAGGTACTACTCTTATCAGTTTAATACCTGTTACAGCACCTATCAGGGGGCGTGTATAAGGCCTGGATTTTTAGAACCGGGAGATGGAAAAAGATGCTTGGTTGGTCGTATCACTTCAATTTTGGGGCACGGCACGTGCAATCAAAGGTGCCACCATATAGGAGTGGCGTGTTTGTAAGTACTACTCTTATCAGTTTAATACCTGTTACAGCACCTATCAGGGGGCGTGTGTAAGGCCTGGATTTTTAGAACCGGGAGATGGAAAAAGATGCTTTGTTGGTCATATCACTTCAATTTTGGGGCACGGCGCGTGCAATCAAAGGTGCCACCAGATAGTAGTGGCGTGTTTGTAAGTACTACTCTTATCAGTTTAAAACTTGTTACGTCACCTATCAGGGGGCGTGTATAAGGCCTGGATTTTTAGAACCGGGAGATGGAAAAAGATGCTTGTTTGATCATATCGCTTCAATTTTGGGGCACGGTGCGTGCAATCAAAGGTGCCACCAGATAGGAGTGGCATGTTTGTAAGTACTACTCTTATCAGTTTAATACCTGTTACAGCACCTATCAGGGGGCGTGTATAAGGCCTGGATTTTTAGAACCGGGAGATGGAAAAAGATGCTTGTTTGGTCGTATCACTTCAATTTTGGGGCACGGCACGTGCAATCAAAGGTGCCACCATATAGGAGTGGCGTGTTTGTAAGTACTACTCTTATCAGTTTAATACTTGTTACGTCACCTATCAGTGCACGTGTATAAGGCCTGGATTTTTGGGACCCGGAAATGGAAAAAGATGCTTGGTTGGTCGTATCACTACAAATTTGCGGCACTTTGTGACATTAGCTTCTTACGCTCAAACATGTTTTTTACAGGCACCTGACTATGGGCAGATGAGCAGGAACTGCTCAAGGCGAGAGACGGAGTGGCGGATGGTTGAGAGGGGGCAAGGAGGACAGCAGTGGTTGATGTGGCTGATGATGCTGGACCAGGAGGAGGATGGCGGCTTTGAGTTTGTGTGCTGCTTGTACTCATGTGTTGGTCTGGAGTCAGAGGATAAGGGAACCAGGCTACTCTTGACCTCATTCATCATTACAGGTTTTGACAGATTGGTACTATGCGTGCAAGCTACTGTGACAACAGATATGAGTGGCACTGTGCACTTGCAGAAGTTGGCAGAGTAGACGCTGTAGGCCTGACACAGACGCTTGCAGACAAGTAACTGCTATTCAATGTATTACAGTCAAAATTATATTCTTTGTTTAAATGTGCACTACTGACTGTTACACCAGATATGAGTGGTGGCACTGACTGGGCAAGTGGGCACAGTATACGATGTGAGCCTAAGACACACACGCTGGCAGGCAGGCAAATGAAATTAGATTACACAGAAAAAAAGTGTTGTTTTTTTTTTTTAGACTGCTGGTACACCACTAGATTGGATTGGTTGAACTTGGCACAATACTTGTAAGCCTGACACACACACTGGCTAGCGGTCAGGCAAATGAACTTAGATTGGCGGTCAGGCAAATGAACTTAGATTTAAGAAAATAAAATTATTGTTTTTTTAACTGTAGACTGCTGGTACCCCAACGAGATTGGATTGGTTGAACTTGGCACAGTACTTGTAAGCCTGACACACACACTGGCTAGCGGTAAGGCAAATGAACTTAGATTGGCGGTCAGGCAAATGAACTTAGATTTAAGAAAATAAAA
The DNA here is from genome assembly GCA_027410445.1 of Discoglossus pictus. Classification (NCBI taxonomy): domain Eukaryota; kingdom Metazoa; phylum Chordata; class Amphibia; order Anura; family Alytidae; genus Discoglossus; species Discoglossus pictus. Next base: position 213,309,041 of record CM050166.1, on the reverse strand, counting down.
TTATTGTTTTTTTAAATGTAGACTGCAGGTACACCACTAGATTGGATTGGTTGAACTTGGCACAATACTTGTAAGCCTGACACACACACTGGCTAGTGGTCAGGCAAATGAACTTAGATTGGCGGTCAGGCAAATGAACTTAGATTTAAGAAAATAAAAATATTTTTTTTTTAAATGTACACTGCTGGTACCCCAACTAGATTGGATTGGTTGAGCTTGGCACAGTACTTGTAAGCCTGACACACACACTGGCTAGCGGTCAGGCAAATTAACTTAGATTGGCGGTCAGGCAAATGAACTTAGATTTAAGAAAATAAAATTATTGTTTTTTTAAATGTAGACTGCTGGTACCCCAAATAGATTGGATTGGTTGAACTTGGCACAGTACTTGTAAGCCTGACACACACACTGGCTAGCGGTCAGGCAAATGAACTTAGATTGGCGGTCAGGCAAATGAACTTAGATTTAAGAAAATAAAATTATTGTTTTTTTAAATGTAGACTGCAGGTACACTACTAGATTGGATTGGTTGAACTTGGCACAATACTCGAAAGCCTGACACACACACTGGCTAGCGGTCAGGCAAATGAACTTAGATTGGCGGTCAGGCAAATGAACTTAGATTTAAGAAAATAAAATTATTGGTTTTTTTAAATGTAGACTGCTGGTACCCCAACTAGATTGGATTGGTTGAACTTGGCACAATACTTGTAAGCCTGACACACACACTGGCTAGTGGTCAGGCAAATGAACTTAGATTGGCGGTCAGGCAAATGAACTTAGATTTAAGAAAATAAAAATATAGTTTTTTTAAATGTAGACTGCAGGTACACCATCAGATTGGATTGGTTGAACTTGGCACAATACTTGTAAGCCTGACACACACACTGGCTAGTGGTCAGGCAAATGAACTTAGATTGGCGGTCAGGCAAATTAACTTAGATTTAAGAAAATAAAAATATAGTTTTTTTAAATGTAGACTGCAGGTACACCATCAAATTGGATTGGTTGAACTTGGCACAATACTTGTAAGCCTGACACACACACTGGCTAGCGGTCAGGCAAATGAACTTAGATTGGTGGTCAGTCAAATGAACTAAGATTTAACAAAATAAAAGTTTTGGTTTTTTAAAAGTAGACAACTAGTAAACAAGATTGTATTGGTTGCACTGTGCACACACAGTATAAGCTGTGAGCCTGACACACACACTTGCTAGCAGGGGCTAGCAGGGAGACAGGCAAATGAAGTTAGATTAGACTGAAAAAAAAAAAAAAAAAAATGATGTTATAGCCCTAAAAAGGGCTTTTTGGGGTGCTGTGTTTACAGCAGAGATCTGACGAGTCCTTTTGCACTGCACTGGACACTGAATAAACTTGCCTAGCTATTGATTTCCCTATTCAATCAGCATCACCTACACTCTCCCTCCTCTCAGTAAGACTGCAAGTTAGTTGTGATTCCAAAATGGCTGCTGTCCATGAGGTAGAAGGGTCTGGAAGGCAGGGTATGATGCTGATTGGCTGGAATGTGTCTGCTGACTGTGAGGTGCAGGGTCAAAGTTTGCTCAACTCATCCAGGAAATGAGGCACTGTAAAAAATATTTTTGTCATGCTCGAAGAGGTTAGCTAGGCCTCAACTTTGAAACAGGTTTATAGACCTGAACTGCCTCTATTTTTAAGAAATACTGGTATGGATCCAATCCTAGGCAGTTTCGGGAAACCTCCTGTCCCAATATTATTGCTGGATGTCTGAAATACAAGCTGATTTTAAGCAGAGTGTGAGTGACCTTTTTGGAGCTCAGTGGAAAGACAGCCTTCCATCATGGCAGTTGGCTCCACTCCTATTTATAAATATATTTTAATGATTGAATGAAAATAATTTTAGGAATAACATTCCTTATAAAAGACCACTGTCTGAAAGTTTTTTTTTCCCTAAGGCATACTGCTCATGTAGGCAGTATGCAATAGTATGCCCTTGACCCTGACCTCCAAGCCTAGACAATTGAACTTTGACAGCAGTATTATTTTTTCGTGCCATGTTTAGTGGGTACACCATGTCTATCACGGAGGGGGGCGCAATATGGGATTCATCAGAATTACTGTATGGTTATGTGATTAATCAGAATTATTTTATGGTTGTGTGAATTTATTGATTTAACTAACGGTGGCAACCGGTCATGTTTAGTATTGAATTGTTGAAGGCTTCCTGACAGAGGAAGACTAGCTAATGACATTAATGTGTGAATTTCCCTCTTCCTGGGCAAACAGGGATCAAAAGACCTGCCAATTTGGTGACAATAACAAAGCAATGGGGCAAAAGGGCCAGTTCAATCCTATTACTTATATTTTAATAAAACTTGAGTAGTGGCATAATGTATAACTCCCCCTTTAATCTCTATACCAGTATTAGAATGGGTGCAATTCTTTTACCTAATAGGTAATATTTCCCCAGGAGTATATTTGGTTTAAGTGCTCATACTTCTTAATTAAGTTTCCATAGGATATGGTCATGTGTAGGCTTGATGCAGGATTTCCCCTGGGGGTTCTAAAAAAAATTGTTATGTGTGACAGGGAAAAGGGCCTAAAAATTAGCCGGGTACTTGATTACCAAGAAAGGATTAGGACTAATAGTCAGCATGGCCCCTGGCCAGCTGTGGGTAATCAGCGGGGATGACATCATTTGATAGACAGCTTTCCCCCTGTGTCCAAAGTCAAATGGATGAGAAGGATTGGCTAATTCTGTAGTTGTCTAGGATTGTGACTTACTGTATTTGGTTGCTGTTCTGTTTAAATGTGCTGTGTTATCATCAATAAAAAATGGAATATAATAATTCTTACAAATGGAATTATTACTACGACTCTACCTGACACTCTGCTCCTAACCACTGCGGGTAGTATTGCTGAACCTGCTTTCTGAGCTTCCTGTGGTTTCTGGTATTCTGTGCATGTATCCTGATTCCTGGAAAATGCAGCTGGGCTCTGAGATAGATAAAACCCTGTGGTGTTCCTGTGGCTGAAAGCAGGAGGGTTTGGGAGACATATGGTCTGCTCACAATATTATAAAAAAAAGCTTTTCTAAGAATTTTCAAGTTCATGTTGCTTCCGTAATACTATTTATCTTATCATCTACTGTCCCCTTTTCCATTTACCTTCTATCCTTCGTGGCATCATAGTCTTCGGTAGTGAATCCTGTCATCTCATTATGTGGTCAAAGTGTTTGAGTTTTCACTATCAATCCTTCCAGTGAGCAGTCTGGTTTTATCTCTTTGAGAATGTATAGGCTTGACTTTTTTGCAGCCCAGGGAATTTGCAAGGATGGATAGATAACCCAATCAGATGAGAGTGCCTTCCAGAGTTATAAGTGGACCTAGACAATGGAAATAATACATTCCCCAGACCATATTGATGCTGCCACTATCTTGTTTTCTCCCAACAATGGTTGCAGAGTGTTTGTTCTCTTAGGTTTTGCGCCTAACATACCAAAGTATGTCCAGTCTATCGAGCAGAAAATGTGATTCATCAGAGAAGGCAATCCTTTGCCAATTTAGAAGAGGTCCAAATTTAAGCTGTTTCTGACAATGAAGCCTCGTCACCATGGGTGCAGTACGCAGCCGTTTACTTAGGAGCCCCATACGAAACATGGTTCACTGTAGTCATGAACCCTGTTCTCATGTCTTGTAGCCATCTGGCTTGTTTGGATGGTGAGTTGCTCAATCGTAGTGTGTCGTTGTCCCTCACACACCGTTGCAGCCGACGTGCAACTCTGACATTGTTGACACATGGTGCTCTGCAGTTTCAGCACCATTTATTCCCGGTGGTGCCATGTATTCAGTCACTGTACACTTTAACCACGCGAACAGTTCACAAACTACACCGTTTCAGAAATAATGGCCACCCTTGGCCCGAAAACCAATTATTATCCTCTTTTCAAAGTCAGTTAAATTGCATGTTTTACCCATGACAGTGATGGTTGATATTTTTGCAGAATACCTACACATCACCTTATATACCCATCATGCCAGCTCACTAAACGTGCCGTATTTTATTGTCTATGCGCTGCTGACGTCAAAAGTCACAAAAGTCATAATAATGTGACTGGACCCTGTATAAACAACTTCAGGTTTGTGAATGATACTACTCTAATGGCTGAAAGTGAGAAGGAACTAAAGGGTATATTGGTGAGTGTGAAAGGATAGAGTGCAAAAGCTGGCTTGCGGCTGAACATTAAAAAGGTGAAGATCATGGCAAACAGCAATTTCAGTTCCTGGAAAATAAATTGGGAAGAAGTGGAGACAGTGACATATTTCCTTTTAATGGGCCCCAAGATCTCTGCAATGCTTGTTTATGGGGAGGTGGAAATGTATAGAAATAATGAACATGAGCTTGAGGGAGTTCAAAGGGGCGGTGGCTGACAAATGTGTCTGGCGTACTGCTGTCCATAGGGTCACAAAGATTCAGACTGAATTGCTAAAGAAGAAAAAACAATTGCAACGCACTTCAAAGCTGAATCATTTGTTCTTAATATGCTTCCATTCCTTCTTCATTCTCTTTTTTTCTTAAGATCGCCCTTTTCTAATTTTTATTAGATTTTTTTAAGATTATAGGATAAAGCAAAAGGAGACAGATGGTATTGCATGATATTTTCCCACTTCAATTCCGCAAATTTATTATGATATTAATTTTGGTGTAGTACTACTGTATATAAGATTTAATTACTCACAGACTTATTAAATTGCAATTTGGCCAATAGAATAGGGCTCTATTTAAGCACATAGCATATTTTTTTTTACAGCAGTTTTTAGTTAGTGAACTTCTTTCCAAAAGCAGGGTCTTCACTAACTAAAAACTTTTGTAAAAAATATATGCTATGTGCTTAAATAGAGCCCTATTCAATTGGCCAAATTGCAATTTAATAAGGCTGTGTATGTTTAACATTATGTACCTCACTATTAATTTTCCAAGATAATTATCATTAATTGATTAAATAACTCATCTATAGTGCAGTATAGTTCATGTAATTACATGAATACATGATATGTTTATATTGGATTATCCTAAAAATACACACACACATATTTTAAACATTACCACATCCATCTACATATAAATAAATATGAAACTAATATTATGGATTTTTATTTATTTCTAACATACAGTATTTGTAACATATTAAAAGCAATTAAAGTCCTAAAATACTCTTCTCTTTATGACTTATTGATTAAGACATGGGTTAATTGCCTTTCTCCTAATAATGAATTAAATCTAATTAATAAATAATTATCTGTATTATATATATAGGTTTGTAAAAAATTCAATTAATTATTAAGATATATAAAATATTAATATTTCTATTAAATATTACAATTATTAAAGTGACCCAGAAGACATTCCAATTATGGTAGGATAGTAAAACAGCAATAAAAATATGAGTTTCTTTTAGTTAAAAGTTATTTTAAAAAATCCACTAGTAACAGAAAACTGCTTTGAAATTATGAAATGTTGGCTGCCAATCACCTCCCACAAGACGGAACTTCTCATCATTTCTAATTATCTTCATTGTTGGTGAATGTCCACTAGCAAAAGAAAAATTACTTTGAATTTACTAAAGTTTGGCTTTCACTCAGCTCATGACATCTTCTCACCAAATTGTTTTTTTTTTCATTATCTAATTGCCCTCATTAATGCATTAACTGCTTCCCGTTGCATCCAGGTAAGACAAATTCTAACTGTTCACTGACTGACACCTGAGAAATTGACTGCAACAGTAAATTATTAATCAGTCAGCCATTCATCAGTAATAAAGGTAATTAGGATTGAAAAGAAGGCCAATCATATTGCAGATGTTTTAATTGTTAATAGTCCCACACACTCATGTCTTAGGAATTTTCTTTATAACGAATTGATCTGAAATTCAGCAATCTTATTTTTATATTGCAACATTATTGTGAACAGTAACAATATTCTCATTCTGTACACAAGATGGCTGACTGACCAAACTACACAAAAAGTTATTGAGGATGTGATAAGCTAAACAAAACTAAACAAATCTTCCACACATTAAAATTGTAAGAGCAATGCTGCAGAACAGAAAGTAACATTATAGGACCTCAAGCACTTTTTCGTTATAGAAAAATGTTTTTCCTAATGTTTAAATGCACAACATAAAATAGGGGACCTTCATTTCCCTTTAACGTACCTAATCATGGTAACTGTTTTACTGATTTTCTTACAAATATAAATGCACTTTCAATGAAGCCTGATATGCTTACTAAAAAAAAAATTCAGTAAAAGACACAACAATTACTTGAACAGTAGAAAAAAAAACATTATATTACTGTTTTCATTCAGAGGGAAAGTTGCTAAGAATAAACATGAAATGAGACGATCTATTGCTGCACATCAATAAACATAAAGTGGATTCTTGTCATAAACAGAGTCTTCAAAAATTTAGATTTTCTCCAAAAATGTTTTATGCAGCAGTAATGTCATATTTATAGTATGCAATTTTTAAGATTTGGTAGTGGGAAATATAAATAACGACAGCCTTTTTTTTCTTATCTATTGTATTAAAAGAATTAGAAACTGGTAAAGAAATGATAAAGTAATGCTCCATACAATAACATTCTCCATCAAACTAGACAAAGACTAGGATTCCAAGATGGAATCCTACATGATATAATCAGGTAATTTAAATATAGGATTTTGGCTCCAATTATTGTATTATGTTTTGCAAAGCTGCTAATGTTATGTTGTTACATTTATCACAAGCATGTGAAGCTTTTACTAAATTACAGTGGACATTTAAGTATATAAACAAATAAAGAGTCTCCTTAGACTCTCACTGGTACTCTCTTTGTTCATGGCAGTTTTGCCATGTTTACCATGGGTGGGCAAAAAAATAAAATGAGCAGGGATTCCCAAGACCCCCATTGTACCCAGAGAGGCCCATGAGGCACCAATTGACAACCCTTTGGTGAATTGGGATGAGGATAATAAAAAAAGTGGAGACCTAGTAGACCCCCTTTATAACCTGTGCATTGGAGAGGGGACAATCTGAATAATATTAAGCAATCTTAATTTTAAACCTGCAGCCATATTTACGAGTTTGAGGCATTTGCGAGCTTCTAATAAAATAGGACCCTAGGTCACTGGCAATGAAAATGGTTCCACAGCAGCATAACTGTATATAAAATAATAATTTAAAGGATGTTTTATTTTTTTTATTCAAATACATTATTCTTATTTTCAATTATAGTTCTTCAAAAGTTACTTTTTAAATGTTTTGGCCATAGATCCTTGAAATACCCTTCATACATGGTTTTCATTTCTATTGGTCTATATTGATACATTGGTCTATATTGATACATTTAAATCAGTGATGGGTTAGAAAACAGAGCTTAATAAATTGCATGATGGTCTGTGACTCAGGGTAAAAGCCCACTGTAGCCCATCATGGCTATCAAGATAACTTTGTAAATCTCCCCATAACATAATGTTGAGCACTAATGCAGCTTTTGTTGTTTGTTTGAAAGGGAGGAACAAAGATTTTCTACTATTGATCTTTGTACAAAAATACCCCAATACACCACCTTTCACAAGCTGCCTACCGTCAAAAGTCCACCCATTAAATAATGAGTCATACACAGTATTTGGCGTAAATCAGGACACAACATCATTTAATATGTATCTCAAACAGCAGGTATTTGATCTAACCCACCAAACCAACCAGAATAGAAAGGTAAGAGAGGGGGGGGGGGGGGTATACAGATAAACAAACCCTTTCACCATGGCACTGGGTTCCAGGTACCTCCAATCTCCAGAAACAAGCACCCCTGATTCTCATTTGTAAGAGTTTCCATGAAGATTTGTAACTTGGAAGGTAAGAATTGAGCCCCTTTCCTCTTTCTTATGTAAATAAGGATCAAACAGAAGTTGTGGATAAAATAATACAGGCACAGACGGCTATAATTGTAAAGTCAGTTATAGACCACATTTTATTGTCATCAGTGACGTTCTTAAAAAAGTAAATGTGCTTTGTAATTAAAGCCATATATTTCCAAAAACCAAATGAATAGATTCTCTTTAAAGGACAAGATTAATCCGCTTGCTTATCAAACTTTTGTTTTGCTCTGGGAGGTGCTACTTGTAATAGGTTTAAGAAAGGGAAGAAAGAGAACAAGGAAAGAAGATAAGGTGAGGCTGGAGTGAGTTATAGGAGGATAAGATAGACAAGAAAGAGAAATAATAAGATAACAATTAAAGGACTCTTTCTCTGCTTGGTGTTTGTTGAGAAAGATGTATTGGATTCACTTACAAGTTACTGGGACATATAAGATTGAGATCTGCTATCAGTGTGTTAATTATTATTGGACATTTTCCTAAAGACTATAAGCCCAATTCAGTTGGGCAATTGTAACTTACAGTAGCCAGTAATGGAGGCCATACGTTATTTTGCATTTCAATTGGCGTCTTTTTGCGGGTTACAAACTGATTATGGGTTATGGCTTTGAAATCCTTGAGGTTGTTAAATTCGGACCTTACAGCCCATCAAAGCCTTTGATTTTTCATGTCCGCAAGAGTTCCAAGCACTAAAATCGCAAATCGCTATTAAATTGCTACAATTCACCAAGGCCCCAAATGTTTTCACACCAACGGCAAATGTAGGAGAAAATCCTATAAGTACCAGATAGGGCTTGCAAGAGTGTTTAACCCCTGTTCGTAGCACTGTAAATGCAAATCAAAAAATCAATACTTCACTGTAAATGACGGGAAAGTGATGAAAGACATTATAATTAATTGCACAATAGTCTCAAACTTGCAAATCGGCAATACAAAATAAAAACATAAATGTTTCATTTTGGGGTTATATCAATCTCGAGAATCAATGAGTTAATACATATCAGGCCATCCACATGGACTAGAACAGTACTGGCATTCATTTTTTTTATTTTGTATTTTGCGAGTCCAATCGCATATCGGACTCCCAAACTCTAATCGATTGACACGTAACCTCCAAGTTTTACTGACCTAATGATGATGGTCTCATTTTCTATTGGCTGTTTCTAAATGGGAAGTTACAGCCCTGCTTAGTGGATTATGTTCCTGCCCTGAAATGCTACATACAAGTGCATGGTTACGGTTTCGGCTTTCAGCCCTTTACTTGTGGGCTTGTTCAAGTGAATAGCACCAGAATTGTAACAGAGTTCAAGCCCACAGCAAGCCAGCAGACATACGGCCTGTATACTGCGAGATGCAGTGTAATGATATAGGAATCACAAGGTTGTGGAGACCAGTAGCCAAGGTCAGCAATAATCCAGTTCAGCAACTTGTAGGTGAAACAGGAACAAGCTTTATTGAAGGGATCAGGAACCAACAATAATCTGGCAAGGATACAAAGACAGGAAGTGCCTTATATAGTTCAAGAACCAGACAGCTGACCAGACACAGCTAAAGAGAGTTGTCACTGATTTCATTGCTTTTAGAGTCAAGGTATCAGATCTCAGGCAAATCTGCAAGAGGCAGGCTGGCGTACCGGTAGGGAAGAGGTCCAGCAACATGCAAACCAGGGTTCGAATCCCAGCAGAGTCAATTCCTCACAATACCCCCACCTCTATAGGCGCAGCCTCTGGATGCACTATTACCCGGTTTAGCAGGGTACTGTGCATGGAAAGACCGAAGAAGATCAGGAGCGTGAATATTGTCCACTGGTTTCCACGATCTATCCTCCTCACCATAGCCTTTCCACCGAACCAAATATTGAAGCTTGTTACGGAAGATCCTGGAGTCAAGAATTTTTTCCACTTCGTATTCATCTTCGCTATCCACGAGGACTGGAGGTGGAGCAGGTAGGGCTCGGCCAGTGAAAGTATTTTCATGAAAAGGTTGAAGCAGTGCAACGTGAAACACTGGATGTATTTTCATGGAATTGGGAAGTTGCAAATGGAAAGTGACAGCATTGATCTGAGCAATGATCTCAAAAGGTCCAATGAACCTTTGACCCAATTTATGAGAAGGAATCCGAAGCTTAAGATTCTTTGTTGACAGCCACACCTTGTCACCAACATGATAGACTGGGGCCTCCTTTCTATGCCTATCAGAAGCTCTTTTGTAACATTCCTGAGCCTCCAAAAGAGTCTCTTTCAACAGTGCTTGGGAATCACGTAAGGCGGTTAGCCGGTCCGTGACTGCAGGAACGGGAGTAGTAATCGGGAGACTCACCAGAAAGGTTGGATGGTAACCATATCTGGCAAAAAATGGGCTCAGAGAAGTGGAGCAGTGTTGGGCATTGTTATAGGCAAACTCCGCAGTGAGTAAAAAATCCAGCCAGTCATCCTGCTGGTAACTAATATAGCACCGCAAATATTGCTCCAAAGTCTGGTTGGTTCGCTCAGTCTGTCCATTACTTTGTGGATGAAAAGCTGACGACAGATTTACATTAATACCTAGGTTAGAACAAAAATGTTTCCAAAAACGAGATGTAAACTGCACTCCCCTGTCAGAAACTACTTCATCGGGCACTCCATGCAAGCGAAATATTTCCCGAATAACCAGGTCAGCCGTCTGTTTAGCTAAAGGGAGACCACGAGCTGGTTTGAAATGACCCATCTTAGTTAACCTGTCCACAACAACAAGAATGGTAGTGTGTTCCTTAGAAGGAGGTAGTTCCACAATAAAGTCCATGGATATAGATCCCCAGGGACGATGAGGAATCGGAAGAGGCTGAAGCAAGCCAACAGGGGATGAGCGAGGAGTCTTATGTCTGGCACATACATCACAAGAGGACACATACTTCTTAACATCCTCATGATACTTCGGCCACCAAAAGGATCGGGCAAGTAGCTCTTGTGTCTTTCGGATTCCTGGATGACCTACTGGTTTGAGTCATGGTAGAGGCGTAAAAGGTCCAGTCGCACTGACTCCGGAGCAAACAGACGTTGTTGAAAAATCCAAAACCCATTAAGCATCGTCATATGGAGATCACAAGGAGGATCACGAAGAACTGGGTCTTCAGCGTAGCCCTTTTTAATGCGAGACATCAGATCAGAAGGAAAAGTAACTCCTATAAATATATCCTCCGGCAAGATGGTGGTCTTGGTTACGGTAGCATGGAGGGGGTCAGCTATTCTAGACAAGGCATCCGCCTTACCATTCTTGGAGCCAGGATGGTATGTAACCAAAAAATTAAACCTCGAGAAGAATAGGGACCAGCGTGCTTGTCTGGCTGACAGTCTCTTAGCTGATCGAATACATTCCAAATTTTTGTGATCTGTGAGGACAGTAATTGGATGGGTAGCTCCCTCCAAGAGATGTCTCCATTCGGTGAAGGCAGCTTTTATAGCCAATAGTTCTTTATTCCCTATGTCATAGTTTCTTTCTGCTGACACCATCTGGCGTAAATAGAAGGCACACGGATGTAACAGCATCTTAGGCCCAGTCCTTTGAGACAGTATAGCACCAACAGCTGAATCAGAAGCATGAACTTCCACAATAAATGGTAATTCCGGCTGAGGATGTACCAGGACGGGGGCAGATGTAAACAGAGTCTTTAATCGGGAAAATGCGGTATCAGCCTTATCGGACCACTGAAAAGGAGTCCCCTTACGTGTGAGTTCAGTGATCGGTGTAATAACGGCATAGAAATTCTTAATGAAACACCTGTAAAAATTGGCAAACCCCACAAATCTCTGGACATCTTTTTCATTCTTGGGGATGGGCCAGTCCAGCACAGCTTTAATTTTACTTGCGTCCATAGTTAAACCTTTAGGAGTTATTACATACCCCAGGAATTGAATTTCTGTTTGTTCAAACTCACATTTTTCTAGTTTAATGTATAGGTGGTGGGTACGAAGGCGCTCCAGAACTATACGGACCTGTTTTCTGTGGTTTTCAAGATTATCAGAGAATATTAGGATATCATCCAAATATGCCACAACAAACTGATCCAGGAGATCTCGTAGTACATTATTGATAAGATGCTGGAAAGTTGCAGGGGCACTACAAAGCCCAAATGGCATTACTAGATATTCATAATGCCCGTACCTGGTTCTGAAAGCTGTTTTCCATTCATCATTTGGTCTTATGCGAACCAGATTATATGCCCCCCGAAGATCAAGCTTTGTAAATATTTTAGCTGAGCGAAGTCTCTCCAAAAGTTCAGGAATGAGAGGCAAGGGGTAGCGTTTTTTAACAGTGATGTTATTAATGTCCCTGTAATCAACGCATGGCCGTAGGCTGCCATCTTTCTTCTCTACAAAGAATATAGGAGCTCCTGCTGGGGAAGTAGATGGTCGAATAAAACCTTTGACAAAATGTTCTTGTATGTATTCACGAAGAGCTTTCAATTCAGGCTCAGAAAGGGAATATATACGGCCAAATGGGATAGCAGCCCCAGGCAACAGCTCTATTGGGCAATCATAAGGCCTGTGGGGTGGAAGCTGATCAGCATTCTTCTTATCACAGACATCTGCAAAATCCTGATATTGTAGAGGAAGCTTAGTCAAGTTTGTAGCAACCATTTCATTAATTGTTGTGGCAACAGGTGTTACCTTAGTGGGTTGACAATTCATTAAGCAGTGTTCTGAAGGAAAGGACAAAGTTCTGATCTTCCAATCAATTTGTGGGTTATGCAGAGCAAGCCAAGGTACCCCCAAAATCACTGGAAACTGTGTTGAGGAAATTAGGTGGAAAGATATAGTCTCATGGTGATTCACTTCCAGAGTCAACTTTAAAGGCACAGTCTCATGTGTAACCGGGCCCGACGTAAGTGGAGAACCGTCCACTGTCTCCATTAACACAGGTGAAGAATTAGGGATAGACTGAATTCTATTTCCTGCTGCAAATTTAATGTCCATAAAGTTTCCGCCTGCTCCAGAATCTATCATAGCTGAAGTTGAAATTTTATAATCACCACACTGCAACGTGATAGGCACCACAAAATGAGGATGTTGAGTCAACATACCCTCTTCACCATGAGCCAGAGAAAACAAGGGTTGTGTGACAGAATCCAGTTTATCTGCAATCTGGGATTGGTGTCGAATCTGTGCGCCCTCAGCAGCCATAGCTATTGTTCTTTTGGATTTGCTAGGGCAATTGATGGCTTAGTGCCCTGCACTACCACAATACAGGCATAAATTGTGAGTGCGTCGCCACTGTTTTTCTTCATTGGATAATGGCCCTCTTATTAGATTTACCTGCATAGCCTCAGGCTCAGAGTCTGTAGGTGTTTGTGGGGTTGGAGTAGAAATTCTTGAATAGGATAGAGGAGTAGTAATTGGTCTAAAAGAGCCCTGTCTTTCCAATCTTCTTTCAGAAAGTCTCCGATCGATACGGATAGCCAAACGCACAAATGCAGCAAGAAGATCAACACGAGCTAGCTCATCTTTTATAGCTTCTGAGAGACATTTTCTGAAGTGGAACCTCTGAGCTGATTGGTTCCAGGTAGTATCAGCTACCCACTGCCTGAATTCAGCAGCATATTCAGCCACAGAGCGCCTCCCTTGATGCAAATGAAGGAGAGTGGCTTCTGCTGTAGCACATCGATTGGGGTCATCAAAAACTAGGCACATGGCCTCAAAAAAGTAATTTAGATTACCCAAGACTGGACTGTCCTGTTCCAGAAGAGGGGAGCCCCAAGCCAGGGCTTCATCTTTGAATAGTGAAAAAATAAATCCCACCTTCTCTCTTTCAGATGAAAATTGGTGAGGTAACATCATGAAGTGCAAACGGCATTGATTTAGGAAACCCCTAAATTTTTTGCGATCTCCTCCAAACTTTTCTGGCAGGGGCAAGCGGGCATCTTGTGCAGGTGTAACAGTAGCAGCCGCAACATCACGTGCCCTGTAGCTGGTATACTCACTGTGCATTGACTGAAATTTATTTTGCAGTTCAGCTACCTGGTCCTGCAGCACTTGAATGGTCTGTGCCTGGGTCTGCACAGTTCTTGCAGTAAAAGCAACCTGCTGGGCCAATGCAGAATCTGAACCGGCGGTCTCCATGAAAGGGCCAGATTATTCTGTAATGATATAGGAATCACAAGGTTGTGGAGACCAGTAGCCAAGGTCAGCAATAATCCAGTTCAGCAACTTGTAGGTGAAACAGGAACAAGCTTTATTGAAGGGATCAGGAACCAACAATAATCCGACAAGGATACAGAGACAGGAAGTGCCTTATATAGGCCAAGAACCAGACAGCTGACCAGACACAGCTAAAGAGAGTTGTCACTGATTTCATTGCTTTTAGAGTCAAGGTATCAGATCTCAGGCAAATCTGCAAGATGCAGGCTGGCGTACCGGTAGGGAAGAGGTCCAGCAACATGCAAACCAGGGTTCGAATCCCAGCAGAGTCAATTCCTCACATGTGGCCTTCAAATTGAATCGAGCTCTATAACTTATGGATCTCTCAATAAGAAAAATTTGACATTACACACAGTATTAATATATCCTTAAAAGATTAACTTGGCAAAGGGGAAAAAAGGGAATAGAGAGAAAAAAAAGGAAAAGAAACCATTTGAATGAGTTACATCTCTTTCCTGCCTTTAAAAGAGAATCAACAATGACAGCATTGGGAAGACCCCTTTTTTGATGTATAAGAAATGGAATTTGAATTGGTTAATATGATTAATTATTAATATAGTGGGAATTGTTTTGCTTTTGGTTTTTAGCTTGTAAAGAGTTTATAGCATTGAGCTAAAAGTCAAATAATACTTATAACATTTCAATAATTAAAAATATTAATCAACACACTTTTTTTTTTAAAAGATACAATCTTAATTTCCCACTAGAAGAGGTTGTGATGAGCTTAATTGTATACATTTTTGGAATCTTTTTTTTTTTTCATTAGCTACTTTTATTTTAATTACATATATAAAAAGACAAACATAAATGTAAACATAAATATAGGCAATCTTTCACGTCTTATACATTCAAATTTGCGGGATACAGTACAGTTAGAGAAGAGGAAAGATAATTGCAGAGATAATATAAACTTTTTTATCCATCCCGAAGGCTTCCATCCTTTACTGAAGGTTAATGTGTAACTCCTGATTTATGATTAATATGTGAATCCCAAATATACCAATTAGATATCAGACCCTTTTCTTACCCTATCTACTGTATTTGTTTATGTTGAACAAGATCTCTATTTCTATTAATCTATCTTCCAATTGATGAAATCAATCTCCTATTTTTAAATGGAGAGTTATCAGTTGAGGATTACAAGGAATCTCAACCTCAACAATTTCTGTAATCCATAATACACAACTTTTCCAAAAAGATTTCATTCTTTCACACTCCCACCAAACATGATAAGTACTTCCCGGATAGCCGCATTCTTTCTTACACATAATCTTATTAGTTTGTGAAAATCTATTTATGACCTCTGGAGTCAGATAATGTCGTTGGACTATTTTGAAGTATAGTGCTAAGTAAGAGTTGGATTGTGCCGATTGTTTTACTACTTTAAATGCCTCTGACCATATATCTTCATCATAGATTATATTTAAGTCTTTTTCCCACGCTGTGATGCCTTTGTTTTTTTCTAAAGGGTCATTTAAGAACATAGTTTTATGGCATTTTGAAAAAATACGTATGAGAGAGATCTTTGCTATATATCAATTGTTCAAAGGATGTAAAAGGTTGCATACCTTTAAACCAGAAGCCACATAACTTTCTCTAATCCATATTTATGATGTAATTAAGGCCCATCCAGCATCGTTCCATCCGATATAAATCATCTAAACAATTGATATCCATATTTTTCCACTCCTCCAAATTTACTTTTTTATGAAAAATTAGATTGATTCAATAGGAGTTCCCAACGAGGGATATAAAGATAATTTAATTTTTACTAAAGTCCTGAATCTAGGCTCGGGGGCCACAAGATAAGATTAATGGAAATATTTACTAAAATGTCATTTTGGATCTGCTTCCAAATGCGATTTAGGGTGGGAGAACTCCAGATTAGTATCTGAGATAAAGCAATATATTCCTGAATATCTTTTATACAAGGCAAAGAAAGCCCTTCTACTTTGAATTTTCTTTTAGTTATGTTTAAAGAAATTCTGGATTTTTTACCATTATGTATATTTTTAATTAATACTTCTCTGTAGTTTTTCCAACATATATCTCGGGACCATTTCCGATATACACCTGAATATATAGGTTATCTTGGGGATTATTATCATTTAAATTACTGCAATCCTAGCAGTCCATGACAAATTTAGTTTTTTCAAATAATACATAATAATTTTATAAGTTTAGCTATCCTGTTCAAATTAGCCTTTAACATGTATTTTTATTTGAAAGGAAAAAAATATTCCCAAGTAAACAATATATTTTGTATCCCAATTATAAGTGTACTGATTTTTTTGTGTACATTTTATCTCTAAATTTATATCTTTAGATTTTGAAGAAGTTAATTTTAAAATATGAAATCCTTCCATAATCAGCTAAGATTTTATCCAAGCTGGCTAAAGAGATTACCGGTTCTTTCAGCTTTAGCACTAAATCGTCTGTGAAGAGAAGGGCTTATACTTATTACTTCCTATTTGCACTCCATGTATATCCTTTGTCATTCTGATAATTTCCACTAAAGACTCTATAAATAAAATAAACAGAAGAGGAGACAGGAGGCAGCCCTGTCAACTCTCATTTTGAATAAGGAAGTTCTCTGTTTCAAAGTTAGGGCTTATTATCCTAGCTTTTGGATTTGTATAAAGTGCATTTATAGCTTTTGAAGCAAACTGTGCAAAGCCGTATTTTTGAAGGACGGCTTTTAGAAAGTCCTAGCTGACCCTGTCAAATGCTTTTTCGGCATCTTATAGCCTCATATGACATAATATCTATGAGATGCCTGGTATTATCAGATCCCTGCCTATTTTTCACAAAACCTGATTGATCGGGATGAACTAATTTGGAAATAATATGTTCAATCTATTAGCTTATATTTTTGAGTATATTGTTAAATTGCAGTTTATTAAAGAAATTGGGTGATAACTTCTGCAATCTTCCGGGTTTTTACCTTGCTTTAATATGTTCAATATTTTGGCTTCTGTTAGTTCTGGTAATATTTTGCCACTATTTTTAATTTCCATAAACATATTAGCAATATGTTCTTTCAAGATACTTGCAAATGTTTGATAATATAATTTATCCAGGCCATCTACTCCAGGCGCTTTATTATTTTTACTTTTATTAATCACCTCTTGTATCTCACTAGTCATTATTTTTTCATTTAACTTATTTAACTCCACTTCTGAGATTCTAGGAATATTAATTGCTTTCAAGAAATTTTCTTTTTCTGATACTTCAGGTTTATGAAAATGATGTCCCTTTTCTAGGTTACAGAGATTAGAGTAAAAATGTAAAAAAATATTTCCTATCTCCTTAGGGTGAGTGTGCATATTATTATCTGGACCTCCCAATACTAAAATCCTATTCTGGAGTCTTTGTTTTCTTCAATTTGTTCACTAAAAATGTACCTGTTTTATCTCTAATTAGGAATTGCGATTGTTAAATTTTCCATATTAATCTATCTAGTTGTGCTTGATGTATTTTTTTATTTTTTTATTATATTCCATTATCTGTCTATTATGCATTTGTAATTTTTCTAACTCAATATATAATGTTCTTAGAGGTTTTCCCCTCTGTCTTTAAAGCTCTATTGCTTTAGCCATCAAAATAACCCTAACATAGGCCTTGTGACACCTCACATTCCCCTCAAAGAAACCCTGAATCTCTTCTCTCAATAAATGTACCTGCTCTTTATTCTTTAATATAAGCGGCTCCATTCTCCATTTTTTATTCTACATCATTTTGGTTGAATCTTTAACAGTTAAACAGCGTGGACTGAAATGGTACTTGAATGTATTTTAGCCTCTATCACTTCATACAAAGTTGAAATATCCCCCACAAGTAATCAATTCTAGTATATGAGAAGTATCTTCTAAAAGATTGTATAGTCCATCTGTTAGGGGTACATAGTTCTCCATATATTATATACGTTAAGTTAATTTCAGACATTACTCTTTTTACACTTAAAGCAATATTGACCATACAGTTATCCATTTTCTGTTTAGGAATTGAGGATCTATCTTCCAGTGGGTCCAAAGTCATATAGAAATCTCTGCAAAGGATCAAAGCTCCTTTCCTAAATTTACTCACTAATCTGAAGATTTTATTTTTATAAATGTTACCTGTTTATTATTAGGAGTATATATATTTACTAAAGTAATAATTTTATCAATTAAAGATCCAGTCCAAATAATAAATCTTCGTTGCTTATCTATTTTCCTAAATTCTTCTTTTCTTTGCCACGGCCCACGCTTTGCGAGCCTGCAGTTTAAACGTTGCGTTACCAATGCTTTTTGGTTATCCCGTGCTGCTGAGAACTATATATGTGATATACACCCTCTATGACGCCACACAAAAATGCAGTCATACTAAGCAGGGCTATTAAGCCAATGGATAGAACTAACTATTGATTATTATTGACTAATTATTGATTGTCAAAAGACACTATGTTATTTTCTTGATGTTAAAAGTTTAATATTTTTTTATATAAATCTATTATTTTTCCTTTTATTTCCTATAGTATTGCTCATCTTTAACACCTAGAGCTATTTTGATTTATATAATGGCTAACAAAGGTAGTTAGGTTTAATCTGAAAGAGATGGCCTTGTATGTTAAATAACTTTAGTCTTTGTGTTCATTGGATTAAAGCTAAAAAAGGAAGATTACAGGGAACATTCAATATAATATAAATTCACTTTTCTTATCTCTTCATTTTCATCCTTCACATAATATTCATTTTGTGTCTTTCCTTACAAAACAAAATTTTGACTAATACCATGGTTAGCAATCTTTGAATACAGTAGTTGAGTTTAAACCAGAAAAATCTACCAACCTATTCATTATAATATTACAAAGGTACTCTTGTGTCTTAGTGTTAAGCTGGTGTACATTACAAATCTTATAAATCCTATCAGCTAAGTTTCTCTCAGTGATTCATTTATCCCTCTCATTATTACAGTGCCTTCACCATATTCATTGTAATATATCTAGTATATTATAATATCTTAGTGCGTGTCAAAAACTTTATCAAAATTATGTAACTTTCTACTAATATTTTCTGTATATCTCACTATTATTCTCTCAGTGATTCAATGAACCCTCTCAATATTGCAGTGTCTTTCACCTTATTCATTATGTTATTTCAAAATCTTAGTGCATGTCAACTATTTACCTCAGAATTATGTAACTTACAACAAATTTCCTCTCTATAATTCACTAATATTCACTCTGTGATTTATTTAAAAGTCTCAATAATACTAAGGAGATCTAACATGCATAATAACATCAATCTCTCTATAATACCTATACGTGACTTGTGTGTCTGAATAAATACATTCCCCTTTCTCTCCTTAATTCCTCTTCTCTCCTCTCTCCTACCAATCTCCCTTCAGCAATTTCCCATATCTTAAAAAGAAAATCTACAAATATCTGCCCATGGTCCTTATTCAATTTAAATATCTCATAATTTCTTTAACTTCCAATCTGGTTTCTTCACAAGTAGTTCCATTCTTTGATCCGTTTGTAGATTGCTTTCTATGTTAAGATCCTATTTTTGTAGAAGTTCCATTCCTTCTTGAACAGTTTGAATTCTATACCATCGAGAGTCTTTTAAGGTTATTTATAAGGAAGTCCCTCCTTTCTCAATACTTGAGTAATATTCATATACTCCTTATGTTTAATCAGCGTAAATGCAGATATATCAGAAACATTTTTTTTCTTTCATAAGGCATTTCCAAGTTTTGCTTTTCTAAGTTGCTCTTATAATAGTTTCTTTATAAGGGAGGTATCAAAGCTTTAGTATAACATCTCTTGGATTTACTTCGTCCATATTAGCTGGCAGCGGAATGCTATGGGAGATTTCTATTTTACTATACTCTTTAGGGAACTCCGGTGCTAATGAGGAAAACAGTTCCTTTAAATATTTGTTTTTATTTCCAAGTCTGAAATAGCTTCTGCTATTCCTGATCGGATACTTCGTTGTTTAACAGTCTGATTTTAACCTCTAAAGAGGATGGGTAGGACAGTAGAGAATTGTTGTCTATTATTCATTTATCCAGTTTCTTTGCTATGTCTTACAATTTAATATTGATCTCCTTTAAAGCATTGGAGTTTTCCACATTTTGTTTTTTTATTTCCATTGTTAGATTAGTCTGGAAGTCAAACAATATATCTTTCATTTTAGAAACTGTTAATTGATCTTCCCCTAATACGGTACTTTAATTTGTCTTTAAGCTTTGAGCTAAATTTGTAGTGCTCTGAATATTCATTTGATCATTGTTTGAGGTCTCAGAATAGGAGGAATTCTCTATATCTCCTTTATTTTTTGGAGAGAAAAAAGTTGATCTTTGAAATAAGTTTTTCTTATCTTTATTTTTTGTTTTTGTAGACATATTTACTTTGTTTTTTTGCATTTATACTTTTTAATCCAGTATATATACCTCTATTTCTAAAGTTATCTTTATTCGTTCTACTGTCTTCTTATCACTTAAATTGGGTCTCCAAAAATATGGGACAACTAATTTGTCTAGGTGGTAGTTTTATTTAAGGAGTTTTGAGCGTTAAACTTTAACTTAAGTTATCCAGTGTTCTCCCGTAATCTTCTTAATCTTTCTTTTTCCCTTATCAGTTCAAAAAGAGGATTACGTTTTATAAGATTTTAGGTATACTGCCCCTTTAAGGATCCTGAATAGGTGAGCTATGATTTATTTTTTCTACCCTTATATTTAATAACTGGGTTGTATCAAAGATTTCTTGTTTCTCTTTAGTGTAAACTTCCATTCTTTCTGTTCATTTTATTTCTTCTTACTTTTTCTCCCTACAGTTCTTTCTTTTTTTTTTTTTATATTATGCCATATATTTATAAACCTCACTTAAGAAAAAAATAAGGACAAATCTCTAAGTGGAATAGAGTAAATAATGATATCAAATGTGTGTTGCCAGTAACTCTGGATCCTATGAGTCTATGTCCAGTGTACTAAAAAACAACTAAGACTCTATTTAGAAATATGTAGCAACTAGTTACTAGAAAAAAACAAAATAAACTTTATTAGAGAAAAAATGTGAATAAGATATATATACAATGTGTTAAATAAAAGATATACTAAAGTATATCAAACAGCAGGCTTATGAAAAGGGGGGACGGGGGGTACAGTCTAATGAGTAAACCCCAAAGTAATAATATGAGTACTCACATATGGTAATATAGATATAAGGTCAGCACCTGTCTATTTGAGAGGACAGATGGCGGCCAACAGTTGCTCCAGTTACTAAAACATGTGGATCTCTATGTTTCCCATGGGAGAAAAGAGCGACAAAGCACTCACCATCCCATAAGCGGAAGTAAGTTCAAAAATTTAAGACAACATAGATAATATCCACTGTCAAAAAATAGTATAATGATCCTGATAACACAGCACAATGCTGTAATCAAGAGAGACCCTCCCTTCCAGTTATGGGTTAGGTGGGTTTCACAATTAATTTACTGCACCAAAAATTACTACAAAACAGAAAACGAGAATTTTATCTCATTGCCTTGTAATGGTGCAGACATCAGCATTTGTACATACCAATGGGGATAGACTGTCCCCATTTTTGGTGCAGTAAATTAATTGTGAAACCCACCTAACCCATAACTGGAAGGGAGGGTCTCTCTTGATTACAGCATTGTGCTGTGTTATCAGGATCATTATACTATTTTTTGACAGTGGATATTATCAATGTTGTCTTAAATTTTTGAACTTACTTCAGATTATGGGATGGTGAGTGCTTTGTCGCTCTTTTCTCCCATGGGAAACATAGAGATCCACATGTTTTAGTAACTGGAGCAACTGTTGGCCGCCATCTGTCCTCTCAAATAGACAGGTGCTGACCTTATAACTATATTACCATATGTGAGTATTCATATTATTACTTTGGAGTTTACTCATTAGACTGTAGACCGTCCCCCCTTTTCATAAGCCTGCTGTTTGATATACTTTAGTATATCTTTTATTTAACACATTGTATATATATCTTATTCACATTTTTTCTCTAATAAAGTTTATTTTGTTTTTTTCTAGTAACTAGTTGCTACATATTTATAAATAGAGTCTTAGTTGTTTTTTAGTACACTGGACATAGACTCATAGGATCCAGAGTTACTGGGAACACACATTTGATATATTTATAAACCTCTCCCATGCTGTCTTTTGCTCTCAGACTGTAATAAACTGGACCGTGCTTCCAGTTTTCCTCTCGCTGTCAGCAGCTCCTCAATTGGCATCCGCCGTTAGCTTCCACTCTTGCCAGACTTAGACGGCGCTAACGGAGCTGTAGTTAATTGAGGGCTTTCGCCCCACATTCGGCGCACTGCTCTCTGGGTGGATAGAAAACACTCCAATGTTTAAACCTTTACTCCTTGAGTATGGAGTAGAAATAGGAGAGGCATTTTGGGAGTGTTAGCACTCAGAAGCTGTCTTCCCCCTCAATTCTGCAACAGCCTCACGCCATTAAATTACTTAGTTCTGGTCACGCCCTCCCAGAATTTATTTTTAAGTTACTTTCATGATTTCCTGTACACCTTAGGGGTATAAAAGAAAAGGAGAAGGAGTAAAAAAAATAAGTAAGAAATAAATACTTTAAGATTCTAAAGATAATCTACTACGGCTTGCCAATAAAATGAAAAAAGAAAACCAGACAATGCATGGCAAAGATAGTAAAATAAATAATAATAATCCAAAACCCACAAGTAATTTTTTTTCCCCTTTAAAAAAATCATGTAGTAAAGAGAAAATGCATGTGAATTCATCGTCACAATCCCTTCTAGAGTCCTCAATTGGTTTAACTGAAACCAATGAGAGTTTGCGCTCAGAGGAAGGTTCTGGGGGAACAGAGAGCAAAGAGCCACTGACTTTGGCTTACATGAAAACTTTGTTGAAGGAGTTTAACATTTTTATTACGTTTGAATTGACTAGTTTGGACATTGTTAGTAACTCTAAAGCAATCGGATTTTTAGCAAACAGTACTGAAGTACTAGAACATAGTAAGGATAAATTATTCAAATCCAATGAAGAATTAAAAGTGGAGATTGGTTAATTGAAGGAAGAAATTTAGAAACTAAAAGCCTCATTTAATTGAGCAATTGTAAGTTACCGTTAGGCCGTAATGGAAGCCGTAAGTTATTTTGCTATTCAATTGGCATTTTTTTGCTAGCAGCAAATGGGCGACATGTTAAGGGCTTGAAATCCTTGCAGTTGTTAAAAGCGGAACTTACAGCCCTTCAAAGGCTTTGATCTTTCATGTCCGCAAGAGGTACCATTACTCAAATCGCTATTCAATTGCTACAATTCCTCAAAACCGCACATGCAGTAAACTGGAGATTTGAGCTGTTCTCATTGCTGTTACTGCAGCCGCTACCTCCTTCCATGCCTGGGCACCAAGAAGGACCACATTCTCCTGGTACGTGTAGTTATTGTCCCTGGGCTTGCCTTTAGCCTCTTGCCCTCCTGACTGTGGACGGGGATTCTTTGCTCTCTCAACTGTCCCTGAGTCCTGTCCCTCCCCCGAACTCCCAACCTTCCCCAGATCAGCTCCCTCTCCCTCTGTCCCTGGACTAGATGTCCCTATTTCTATGGGTACCTGCCACGACTCACCTCCTCTACTCCACTATCCTCCTTTCCTCCACTCTCCACCTCCTCCGCCACCTCCTCCTCCACATCTTCCACCTCCTCCTCTCCTCTGCCACTCCTCACCTCCTCCTCCTCTCCTCCACCACTTCCCAGGATCACCTCTCTCTCCTCTTCTCCTCCTCCCTGCCTCTCTCCACTCCTCTTTCCTCCTTCCATTACAATCCCCAAAATAATATTATGATAAATAAAAATAAGTGTTACTATATATATATATATATATATATATATATATATATATATATAATGGAAAAGAAAATGTGTTTTTTATATGTATTTATTAACTTTTGGGGGATGGAGTTTGGGGATGGGATGGGTGTATGGGAGAGAAGTTGTTATAAATCTGGAATTTAAATTAGGAGAACCAATTAGAATAATCTGCCTAGTTAAAACTAGATTGAGGTATGAAGTGGATTATAGGATTTAAAAAAACAATCAGGAACATAGGTAGTGATCTGGGAGAGGGGGGTAGAGGAGAGGCATGTGGGGAGTCACATTATTAATTTAATAATTTAAGGTAATGTAATGGTTGATATTTTTTAATTAGAATTATTCACAACTTTTCAAAAAATATTATTATGCACATCTAAAATTAACATATTAATTAAATCACATTGTTTAATACATATTATAACTATAATGATTATAGGTTTAATTATACGGGTGTAGTGTGTGAAACTATACCTAGGACATTTACACAAACACTTAAAGTACTGGGAAAAAGTTTAGATAGTTTTCACTAATTTTTAACAAGATTATAATAAATTAAATCACATTAATTTGATGAACATAGGGGTTTAAAACAATTTGAAATTACTGACTAAACCAGTGTAGACTGGTTTAATTCACTTTTTATATTTGAATTTCTTTTCCTCTTTCTCCTTCCCTCCAGCCTAATGTATACGTTACAGGGTTGAGGAGTTGGACTTTCCCTTTCGTTCTTGGCTAATTGGAGACTCATTTAGGATCTCATTTTACTGAAGTAATTTAACATTGTTCATAATTAACAGGTTTGCAGTCTTATTACAAATTATTTTTTTTCTCTTTTTTTTTCTTTTTTTTTAAGCAGAAATGGGGAGTGATAGGCAAGAAAATCTTTTATTAGATGAGAGCAGTGGTTAAGGCATTCAAATGTATACATCCGACAATATCGTCTCCTATGAAAGGACTCCTCCTTGAGGGAGGCTGTACTTCATGGGGGATATGTTATTGAACTCCTTTAAATGTAAAGATAGAATGTATGCAATGTGTCTCTGGAAAGATACAGAGATTGTTGGTTCGGAATAAAAGAATTATATGACATTAAAAATAATGGTAAAACAAGAGGAGTTTTGTATTCAAAACATTTCAGAGAGAAAACGCAAGCATAGTCTGCCTACAAGAAACTCATTGGCAGGAGGGGATTATACCTAAAATTGTAGATAAGAACTTTACAATTAGATGTAATTCAGCAAATAAAAAATCAAGAGGAACATCAATTTTCTTTAACAATAATCTGAAATATTTAGAAGATATGGTAGAATTAGACTAGGAAGGAAGGTATGTTATTTGGAATGGTATAATTAACAATCAAAAATACTATATTATGAATGTATATGTTCCCAACAGAAGGCAGATTACATTTTTTAAAAAAGGTTATGAGGAAATTTAGAATGTTTGTTCAAGGCTCTATAATTTTATGTGGGGATTTAACTCTGAGATAGGTAGAAAATCTAGCAAATGTCCTATACCCGATGTCTTGATAAAGGGAACAGCTAATCAATTTAATAGTATTTTAACAAACTTTAGTTTGTATGATGTCTGGAGAATTCTGCATACCAATGAAAAAGATTTTACCCATTTTACTCATAGATTTCAAATTTATTCTAGACTCGACAATTTTTTGGTCGATTTATGAACTCTCAAAAGGACCTTGGATGTAGAAATAGGATTGAGAGTGTGGGCAGACCATGCAATGATCAAATTAACACTAAATTTGAACCAATTGTTTGCCCCTTTAAGATGGAAATTTGATAGTACATTCATTGAAGAAGAAAAGAACTCAATTAAAATAGGAAATTTTTTAGAATACGTTTTAACTGTTGAATCGAAAACACTTTTGTGGAATACGCGTAAGGCTTTCATCAGGGGAATTTTTATTAAATGGCAGAAAGAAAGGAAAAAAGAAAGAGGTTTCCCTCTTAGAGAATTATACATTCAATTATCTAAATTAGAAAAAGAAAATAAGATTAAGCCAAGTAATACTGGGACAGATCCGATTAAAAAAATACAACTTCAAATAATATCTATTTTACAATATAAAATGGATATATCAATTTGGGTACTTCAGCAAAAATATATTAATATGCAATAGAGCTAGCAGAATGCTGGCGAATAAATTAAAAGTTAGTTCTGCCGGGAATAGAATAGATAAAATATATATTAAAAGTTCATATTGTACTAATACGGATGATACTGCCAGAGCCTTTCGGGACTATTACTATAAGCTCTATAATTTAAAAGAAGAACCACATTTTTACAAACCTGCTTTAAAAAATATTCAGAATTTTTTAGATAAAGTAAACTTACCTCAGATTCTGGAATCAGATTGGCTTTTTTTAAATGAGGAGATATCTGAGGAAGAGATCCTGAAGAGTATCCTAATTTGAAAATAGGCTCTGCCCAGGGCGCAATGGATTTGTAAACCAATACTACAGGAATTGTGCGTTATCTTTGGTGCCTCATTTAAAAAATATATTTAATGAACGAGAGGGGAGAGCCCCCCCCCTGAAATGACAGAAGCCTTGCTTATTACAATACCGAAAGAAAATCAAGAGAAAAAGATCCGCCCTATCTCTTAAACGTTGATTTGAAAATATATGCAAACATTCTTGCCGAGAGGTTAAATAATGTCATTACTAATTTGATCTCTAAAGAGCCAACTGGATTTATCTATGGCAGACAGGGTTCTGATAATACACGCAGACTGATAAGTTAGATTTCATATATTACATCGAAAATAATCCCCTCTGTTTTTCTTTTATTGGATGCAGAGAAAGCCTGTAACTGAGTCGGATGGGACTTCATGGAACAAGTTTTCCTAAAATTAGGTTTTGGTGATTTTGGCTCCAGAGCTATTAAAGCCCTATATTCCAAACCATCCGCCTTGGTCATCAGCACTGAATTTAAGTCAGATAAAATAGCTATTACGAACGGGACCAGACAGGGATGCCCCTTATTCCTACCTATTTTCGCCCTTATTATAGAACCATTTGCTGAGTCTATTAAAAGTATTTCAGAAATAGAGGGCATTAACATAGGGGATTTGAATCACAAAGTGATGCTTTATGTGGATGATGTGGTGATCTTTGTAACTAGTTCAGTGAGTTCTTTAAATTTTCTCAAAAAAATAATTGACAGCTATAGTAGAGTTTCCAAATCTGAAGTTTTCATCTCCCTAGAAATGAAAAGCAAGCTCTGGAAAAAAAATATCTGTATAACTGGCAAGCTGAACGTTTCTCCCATTTGGGCATTATGTTCTTTAATAACATCCGGCAAATTATAAAAAATCTGAAATTGTTGCCTCCTGGAAACTTGCGAACCTATCTTTGACGGGTAAATCGGCAGCATCCAAAAAGTCTTTGCTAATTAATTATTTAATCAGATGTATCCCTATTCAGTTACCTAATTTTTGGATCAAGCGATTCCAGTCTGTCATTGATAAATGTATTCATCAAGGGAAACATATGAGGATTAAAAAATCCATTATGGTCAGGAGATTTAATAGAGGTAGCTTAGCCTATAGTGTATTAAAAACTTATCACAATGCTACAATGATATTGCATTTAAGATAAATTTAAGAAACAATTTAGTTCAAAAAGGATCACTTAGATCTTTGATTTTTAGTGACCATTTAAGGAAAGAGTTATTTTTGGAAGCGTCGGTGATAATTGAAGAAGGTTTGACATTTTGGTGTAAACATAATTTAAGATAGATTTTACCTTTTCCGAGCCCTATTTTTCCTCTAAACTTATTAGAAAGAAAGACTGGAGAAATTATGGTATTCAAACACTGAAGTATTTTTTTAATTAAAGAATCCTTTGCTTTATTCATAGATTTAAATAAGAAATACAAAATTTAAATTAGCTTTGAGAAAATCTAAGTATTGCATAGTAGAGATTGAGGGAAGTGTAGGTAAGATCTCCTTTATACTTGCAATATTGAAGTATTTTTTTATTTCACCATTGAGGAAGCCTGGGGGCGGACAGGTGAAACGCGTATGGTTTGATTTTATTAGCAATTTCGTATTTAATATTTTTCAGCTAACTACTGTGTATATTTTTGTATATTTCTTTTATATTTGTTATGAACTGAACCAGTGTATTTTGACCATATCCATGCACAAGGAGTGCCGGATGATGAGTGATAATAAACTGAAATACCTCTTAGTATTGCGGTTACTAAATGTGAGTGTTCATTTGTGATTTTTATACACTGTGAATTTGTTTTAAAATAAATTACCAGACCAGAGATTAACAGCCCCATTAATAGTCTCATTCAATTGCACACTTGCAACTCACTCGCCGATGGCCACATATCAGCGAGTGAGTTGTGAGCTGTGGCTCCCTTCTGTTTCCGAGGCTATTCAAATAGCCAAGGCCGAGACTCACTGCCCGAGATCCAAAATCGGAAACTCAGGTTTCTGCCATAAGCAGAGCTGGGTTTGCGAGTACAAGCCCATAGCTACTGCTTACTGTCAGCCAATAGGAGTGGAGGCCGTCATCATGATGACAGGAAAACTGCGAGTGCTCCTGCAGGCTCCCCACATGACCTCCATGATGCAGGAGTACTGATCGGGACCCCCGCAGGGTCCCCGCATTAACCCCCAATGATGCAGGGGTCCCGTTCAAAACCCCTGCTGCATTTAAAAATTGAAAGTCCCCACTGCGAGTCCTTAAAGGGCCAGCAGCACACAAATAGTTAAGGCTGTAAGTACCCCCCGGCACCTAAAATTAAACCCCCAAATGCTGGGGATCCCATCGGGTCCCTACATTAACCCTTGCAGCGGGGGTATCGATTGAGAACCCTGCTGTATTTCAAAAATTCTAATTTCCCACCACAGAGCCCCATGAGCCCCTAATTAACCCCATCACTCATGGGGCTTTATACAGAGCCCCAACGAGCCTCTAATTAACCTCATTACTCGTGGGGCTCTATACAGACCCCCATGAGCCCCTATTTAAACCCCTCAGTCCCATAAGGGTCTATACAGACCCTTATGTGACATTACTTAACCCCATAAGTCCCATAAGGGTCTATCATCAGTCCAATAGGGTTCTATATAGACCCCTATAGGACACTATTACCCCTAGAATAACAGGACCCTCATGACACAAAGTCTAAAGACAACACTATTAACCCCCTCTACCCTATCAACCTCCCTCTCCACTATAAACCTCCCTCTACATTAGAATACCCATTCTACACTATTAACCAACAGAATTACACTATAAGTGCCATAAGGGTCCTCCAGGACCCTCATGACACAAAGTCTAAACACCACACTAATAACCCCCCTCTGCCCCATCAGCCCCACACCCTCTACCCTGGTAATCCCCCTCTACCCTGTTAACTACACTACCCACCTAGCATCCTAATAAAATTCCTATTACCCCACTAATTAACCAAAATAAAAAAAACTAGAATTACAGAAAATAAAAACCTTACCTAATTACAGAAAATAAAAATAAAAGCTAATTGCACAAAATAAAAAAGTACATTACTGAAAAAAATAAAATACATTACCAAAAATAAAAAAAACTATATTACTGAAAAATTTAAAAACTATGTTACAGAAAAAAAACAACATTACTGAAAAATAAAAAACCTACAGTACAAAAATAAAAATCCTACAGTACAGAAAATAAACCATACATAACATGCAATAAAACACATAAATAGATACAGTAACACCCCTACCTACCTACAATTAAACCCCTAACTACATACAATAATACCCCTAACTACCTACAGTAAAACCCCTAACTACGTACACTAATGCCCTATCTACATACATGAATCTTCTATCTACCTATATTAATACTCCTATCTAGACACATTAATACCCCTAACTACACACATTAATAACCCTAACTACATACAATTAAACCCAACAAATACATACAATAAAAATCCCTCAATCTGACCTAAAACAACCCCCTCACTAAACCTACAGTAGGGTAAATAAGCCCACTAGCCTTGCTAAAATGCCCGTCCAGCGACATCTGTTTTCTGGCCTTTGACCCTAGCAAAAGGGCCCTTCCTTCATTACCGCAGGTCCAGAACCCCTACAGAAAAAGAAACATTACAATTAATAAAACAAATAAACACAACATATAAAACAAGCCATTCTAAATATTACACTTACCTTTCCGAGATGCCCCCATCCTCCTTCTAGTTTTCGCCAGCGGGGCCCATGGAAAAAAACCTGTTGCACTAAGAAAATCTAAAAATCTAATGGAGCTCCTCCCTGGAGGAGCTCCCACTACAAATGAGGCATATAGAGCTTGTTCCCGGCAAACATTTGGAAATGGCAACTTCAGATTGGCTGAAAACATTGTAAATCATATTTCATCCAATCAGAAGGCGCAAAGGTGTGAGCCAATCAGAATGGGATAAACCTCTATATCCCATTCTGATTGGCTGATGGACCTGTCATTTGTAATCCAATCAGAAGGCGATAATGCCTTCAGCCAATCAGAATGGGATACACCCTTGATTCTAATTGGCTCCAAGCATCTGTGTCTTTTGATTGGCTGCAATCTGATTAACAGTTACATCAGCCAATCAGAAGACACAGATCCCGATCAGGCCTTCGCTCCAAGGGTTCATTAGGAACACTGCGGGGGTCCCGATGGGGACCTCCAGCAATGAAGGGGGTTCATTTTAGGTCTCGGGGGGTACTTACTGTACCCCCACAGCCGGCCTTAACTATTTTTGATCTGCGAGCCCTTTAAGGACCCGCGGCAGGGAGTTTTGCATTTTTTTATGCAGCATGGGTCCAAATCAGGCCCCCCGCTGCAAGGGTTAATGTGGGGACCCTCCGGGGTCCCAATGGGAAACCCCAGCATTTGGGGGGTTAATGGAGCCCAAAGCCCAACGTGTGTTTGAGAGCACCTGCAGGGGGTTAATGTCCAATATGTAGCACTTGTAATACAGATAAAAACACACTACTGTACATTTATTAAAAGGGAAAGTAATGTTAGGTCTTAGAATTAATAGCACAACATTCTCAAGCTCGCAAATCGGCCCCAAAAAATACTTTATTTCATGTTATATTGATCCCTGCAATCAATGTTTTAATACATATATTGTAACTCGCATAGACTATCATATTTACGGCTTTATTAATATTGCATTATTCTGGAATCTGATCACAAACTGTAAGCCCGTAGGACTTCGAAAAAGCTACCTACCACTTTTTCAGTGAAGTAACGCTAACAATGTCTTTTTCCATTGGCTCCTTCTGAACCCGTAACTACGGTCTACACTAATTGATCGGCCGCACGGCCACAAATCCATCATTCTACGAACGAGCTACGATTCTCAACTCAAACATGTAGCTAGCTCACAGCTCCATCCAATTTAATAACAACGTAACTCAGCCAAATTTCAAGCCCACAGCCGTTACGTGCGTCACATTGGACGTACGGGGTTCTAATTTAATGTGGCTATAAATCATTAATAACATTAGAAAAAAAAAGATCTTAAAGGAGGATAAATCACAATCCCAATTTCATTTTGCTTTGACATATTGAGAATGGAAATGGACTGGCTTCAAACATGTAAAAAAAATGTTTTACATATAAATACTTTTATTTCATACCCAAGTGGGTAAAATTTTAGACATAAAATCACAACATACAATACATACAATATATATGTGGTAATACATTATCCAATTTATACAAAAACAGTCATTCAACCACTCCAACCAATTAATATTTGCTCTATTTTAACTATCTCCTAAAGATCTTAATATGAGGAATCCTTATATCTAATACAGCATAGGAGAGATGAGCTATAGTTATAACGATATTCAAGTAACGAGAGCAGATATGTAACCTTAGATTTTTTTATTATCCCATTTTAACCATTTTTTCTTTAATTTTTCTTATTATATTGTATCATTCCTTTTTCCATCTCCCTATCCCTATGTACTGTCCTCTCAATATCAGACCATTTGGGGGTTTCCTTAGAGTTCCACCTTTTAACTATATACCATTTACTAACTAATAAAATATGGGAAATGAGCCATCTCTGCTGTTGCAAATTTTGGTTCTCAAACATGTGAAATAGCAGTATTGCTGGACTCATAGGTATCCTTATACTTGTTATTACTTCGATCTGTTCTATGCATCTATTCCAATATTGTTGTATCTGTGGGCATTCCCACCAAATATGTAAATGGGAACCCCTATCATCACATCCTCCCCAGCACTTTTCTGAATTTATATTGCTAATGCTATTCATATTCGTGGGTACCATATGCCACCTCTGTATTAGTTTAAAATATACTTCTCTATATGAAATACATAAAGTGGTCTTTTTTACTAAAGAGCATGCTCTAAAGCAGATTTCTTTTGTCCATACACAATCTAACAGCCTTATTAAATTGTGATTCTGTAAATTTAAAAGGGCTCTATTTAGTCACATAGCATATTTATTTTACAGAAGTTTTTAGTTAGTAAACTTCTATCCAAAAGCAAGGTCTTCACTAACTAAAAACTTCTGTAAAAAAAATATGCTGTGTGCTTAAATAGAGCCCTATTAAATTTACCGAATCGCAATTTAATAAGGCTGTAAATCTTGTTCCCATTTAGTCATTCTATTTGTTTTCATACTTTCTTCTCTGGTTTTTAATATAATATTACATTTAGAAATAGTGTGGGTTCTTGGACCTCTTACTATAATAAGTTCCAGTATTGAATAATCTCTGAATTTATTCAGACAGATACCCTGAGATCTCAATTCCTTTATAATTGACATGTACTCAAGCCAATTAATATCTATATTCTGATATTTTTGTAATAACCTCTAGTGGGATAAACATATACTATTTTCAAATATTTCACCTATTTTTGTTATTCCCACTTTTTTTAAATTTTGGAGAACTATACTTTTATTATTATAATGGAGGAGACTAATTGTAGCAGCTGGTAAAGGATATTTAGATAGTTCGCATACATTCCTGTTATTGTACCAAAATTGTAATATAGAGCGAATCCCCCCAAAGAGAAGATTTAATTTTCTAATATCTAATTTAGGGAGCCATAAAAGTATTTCCGGGGGAAGGTCCCCCATAAGATCCTCTTCTAATTTAAGCCATTTTGACTTTTTAGATGCTATATTCCATCCAAGTAAATGATTTATCATAATGGCCTTATGTATATCTGGTAGAGAGGCAGTAGCTATTCCTCCCTTATCAACCGATCTCTTTGTAATATTGAACCGTGGTTTCTTGTTGTTATTAATATATTTATTCAAAAAACTTTGCATATTATCAATCAAATACATTGGTGCCATTTGTGGAATACATCACCATATATATATTATTTTGGGAACAATCACCATTTTTATCAATGCAATTCTGCCAGACCAGGACAATTGTTCAGGTTTCCACACTCAAATATCCTGTCTGATATGCCTAAAAACTATCTCCATATTATTTTTCAAAATAGACCTGATTGATGCTGTAAAATGTATCCCCAAATGGCAGATGCCCTTACTATTCCAATTCAGTTTTTTTTTTTTTTTAGGTAGTCATTGTCTTTCTTTCCAAGTCCAAAAATCAATGTATCCGATTTCATCTCGTTGATTTTGAAATAGGAAATCTTACTAAATTCCCCAATCTTGTCCCAAATTACAGGCAGGGACCTGACAGGGTCTGTCAGAGTGAGTATCATATCATCAGCGAACATAAATACCTTATGTTGATTTCCTCCGATTGTTAAACCAGCACTGGCTTCTGATGTTTGTATTAATTCTGCCAGCGGTTCTAGGGTCAAAACAAATATTAACGGGGACAGGGGACATCCCTGTCTCATCCCAATATAAATATTAAATTTCTCAGTTTCATAATCAATACCCGTCACCTTCGCTCTAGAATTTCTATAAAGTGACATAATTGCTTTATTGCCAAATTCCTCTAAACCAATTTTTTCTAAGACTGCCTCAATATATAGACAATTTACCCTATTGAACGCTTTTTCGGCATCCAATGAGATCGTTAACAAGGGTATATCCTTAGCTTTAGCATGCCATAATAGATTAATTAATCTTCTTGTATTCTCTGAGCCTTGTCTTTTTGGAATAAAACCAACTTGATCATAATTGACTAGGTTAGAGACATACTTTTTAAGCCTATTAGCTAAAATCTTGGCATACATTTTCGTATCTATATTTAATAGGGAAATTGGCCTATAGTTTAAAAAAAATTCTGGGTCTTTCCCTGGTTTGGGAATATTAACAATATTAGCTTCTGTCATGGAAACTTGCCAGTTTTTTTAATTTCATTAAACATATTACAGAGATTAGGACTTAGTTCCTTAAGAAATGTCTTATAATAGTTCCCGGGAAATACGTCTAAACCAGGAGCTTTATTAACTTTAAATCTATAATAACTTGTTCTACTTCCTTCAATGTAATCTCTTTGTTTAATTCTATTAATTGCTCCTTAGTTATTCTAGGTAGTTTAATTTGCTCTAAAAATTTCTCGATCCTTTCTTTAGAGGGTCTTGGAAAGTTCTCGCTTGATTCAAGGTTATATAAAGATTGATAGTATGTCTGGAAAACCTTACCAATTTCCCTCGGATGATTTTGTTTCCTATTATTTATATCTCTAATACTTACTATTCTTTGTTTAACCCGCTGTTTTCTTTTATTGAGGAAACATTTTCCTGCCTTATTTTACTAACATATGTTTTATGTTCCAAATCAATAACTTTTTTCTCTAGTGCTGTTGTGTATTCTATAACTGAGATATGATCTTTAATTTGTTTTTCCAATTTAATTTCCATATCCTCGATTCTTGAGTGTGTCTCCTTGATGGCTTTATAGTTCTCCCCTATTTGTTCCTTTAAATCAGTTGACAATTTATATCGAAATTCTGTCATAATCTCTCTCATTTTCGTTGATGATAATACATCATCTCCCATTACATTTGAATCATTAAAGTCTGAGGATTCAGTATTACTTCCTCTACTTTGATTATTATCTTTCATATTTATTTGAGATTAATTTTGCGATTTATTTACAGAACTAATTTTTGGGGAGAAAATAGGTGGAATTTTCTGTATTGACTGTTTTTTCTCCCTAGTTTTGGTTTTATTTGACATCTTAATGTATTATTACTAGGGGAATGCACTATCTATGTTGTATTGAGGGCTGATCTTCCACTACCTCAGCAAGTTATGGGTTATATGGCGTCCTTCAAGGTAGTTCACCGCCATGTACAGTATTCAGTCCCGCATCCCAATTTTAGAGCTCTCACCTCTATTATATGGGTCTGTTCTTGACTAATATGTCCATTCAGATTTTCCACCTTTAGGATATCAGTGTCTTGAATTCCATCCGGCTATTTACTTCCTTGTTGTTTTTTTTTTTTTTTTTCAAACAGTGTTTTCACACATTTCTTCGACACCTCAAGGCCTCTGTTGAATTTTACAAAGAGTGTCTCTCCTGCTATTAGCTTGTATTTGCTGCCATGCATATTATCCAAAATATCATACTGTTTATATGCTGTCTCTCCCATACACTGCTTCTGTATAGCTCTCACTTCTATATAGTGGGTGGATTCCTGTCCAGGGTCTCTCCGGCTATGTCTTGTGTATTTATCCAAGATATCGTACTGTTTATATGTTGGATCACCTACGCGCTGCTTCTGTGCCTCTTTCCCACATCTCTCCTCTGGAGCTCTTGCCTCTTATACAGTGGGTCAATTCCTGGCCGGGGTCTGTCTTGCTCTCAGTTTATCTTTGCTGCCTTGTGTATTTATCCAAAATAGCGTGTTGTTTATATGCTGATTCTCCCCCAGGTTACTTCTTAGACTTTTTCACGTGTCTCTCCTCTGGAGCTCTCACCTCTCACTGTGGGTCAGTTCCTGGCCGGGGTCTCTCTAGCTATTAGCTTGTCTTTGCTGTCTTGTATATTTATCCAAGATAGCGTGCTGTTTATACACTGACTCTCCCACAGGCTGCCTCTGAGCCTCTTTCCCGTCTCTCCTCTGGAGCTCTCATCTCTATACAGCAGGTCGATTACCGGCCGGGCCTTCAGGTCAAATTTTCAATACCGCTCCTAGCTGCTACATCTGCAGCTCCTGTACTCCAGGACCACTCCTGACTACTGTATCAGATCGGGTTATTCACGTGGGTGAAATGCAACAGTAGCTATCCTGCTATTAGCTTATGTTTATTGCCATGTGTATTATCCACAATATCGTGTTATTTATATGCTGGCTCTCTCACCCACTGCTTCTGTAAAGCTCTCACCTCTATGCATAGGGTTGATTCCTGGCCCGGGTCTCTGTGGCTATTAGCTTGTCTTTATTGCCTTATATCTTTATCCAAGATAGCGTGCTGTTTATATGGTGGCTCTCCAGCATGCTAGTTTTATGCCTCTTTCCCACGTCTCTCCTCTGGAGCTCTCGCCTCTATGCAGCGGGTCAATTCCTGGCCGGGTCTCTATAGCTTTTAGGTTATCTTTTGCTGCCTTGTATAATTAACCTTCAGGTCGGGTTTCCAATACCCCTCCTAGCTGCTACAACTGCAGCTCCTGTACTTCAGGGCCACTCCCGACTACTGCATCAGATCGGGTTATTCATGTAGGTGATTTTAATGCCTCAGTGTCTCTCCTGCTATTAGCTTGTATTTATTGCTTTGTATATTATTCAAGATGTTGTGCTGTTTATATGCTGGCACTCCCACACGCTGCTTCTAGAGAGCTCTCACCTCTATGCATTAGGTTGATTCCTAGCCGGAGTCTCACTGGCTATTAGCTTGTCTTTATTGCCTTGTATATTTATCCAAGATGCCGAGCTGTTTATATACTTGCTCTCCCACACACATCTTTTATGCCACTTTCCCGCGTCTCTCCTCTGAAACTCTCAACTCTATGCAGCAGATCAATTCTTGGCCGGGATCTCTCTAGCTCTTAGCTTATCTTTGCAGCCTTGTATAATTGTCCAAAATATCATGCTGTTTGTATGCTGACTCTCCCACAAGCTGTTTCTGTGACTTTCCCGTGTCTCTCCTCTGGAGCTCTCACCTCTATATAGCGGGCCTGTTCCTGGCCGTGCTTTCAGTCAAATTTCCAATGGATATAAAGTCAGTGACTCATTAGCTTGTATTTACTGCCTTGTATAATATCTCCGATAGCATACTATTTATATACTGAATTGCCCACACGCTACTTCAGCAATTCTTTCCCGCGTCTCTCATTAGAGCTCTCACCTCCATATTGTGGGTCCACTCTCAACTGTAGTATCAAATCAGTTTCCAGTCGGTGTAAAGTCTCAGGCACAATCCATCCAATTCCACCCGGCCATTCATTTCTGTATGCTATCTCACCATTTTAGGCAGTGATTTCACTGAGACACCATTCAGCTGCCGGCTCTCCCTCTCTCCCCTGCAGATGTCTCACTCGTCTTCACTACTCATTTCTGCTCACGCCCCCCAAACATGTAAAATTAAAGCTAGGTATATAATTTAAAAAAAGATCCTGTCCGGAAAGTACCTGGTTTCAAAATGTGTCATTCAGACAGGTTTATTTCAAAGTGGTTAATCAATAGTACCCTCTAAGATTGTTAAAGAGGAAAAAACTAAATATTGTTGGAGAAATTGTGGGCATATAGGTTGGGAATGTCCTCTTATACAATTTTTTTGGAAAGAATGCCTAGTTTATATAGCTGTAATCTTTAAAAAATAGATATTTCTACCACCAATACTATACTGTTTCATATTTTACCCATAAAATTCACATTGGAAGCTAAAGCTTTTTTTGTTACAATTTGTCTGCTAAATTGCTAATAGCTACTAAATGGAATCAGCCCTTTGTTCCTAGTTGGAATGAGATAATCATTGTGGCTGGTAGAAACAGAGCCTAAGAGAGATTTCTTTACGAGAAAGGGTTGATACAAAATTATTTACTTAAATGGAAAATTTAGATGAATGTATGATAGAAAATTCCACATAGATCTACCTTAAACCCTCCACAGAGCTAATAACGCTAACCGCCAAATCAAAGGGTCACTACTCTATTCTAATTCTCCTGGATCTCTCTGCTGCCTTCAATACAGTTGACCACCCTCTTCTAATCCAAACTCTCTGCTCTTTTGGCATCCAGGACACAGCTCTTTCATGGTTCACAACCTATCTTAAAGATCGTACATTTAGCGTCTCCTTCTCTGGCACCTCTTCTTCACCTCTCCCTCTGTCTATTGGCGTTCCCCAAGGTTCTGTCCTAGCCCCCCTCCTCTTCTCCATCTAAACCTCCTCCTTTGGCACACTTATAAAATTCATTGGATTTCAGTATTATCTCTATGCAGATGATACTCAAATCTACCTCTCTGCACATGATCTATCCCCCTCTCTTTTAGCTCACGTTTCCAACTGCCTCTCTAGCATATCCTTCTGGATGTCCGCTGGTCAACTTAAACTCATCATGTCTTTCCACCCTCTACTACAGCTTTCACTCCTCAAATATCTCTCACTGTTGACAACTCCATCATCACTCCTACCTCCCAGGCCCGTTGTCTTGGGGTTCTACTGGATCCCGCCCTCTCTTTTATTCCTCACATCCAATCAATAACAAAATCTTGTCAGTTTCACCTAAAAAACATCTCCAAAATTCATCATTATCTTACACAAGACACAGCAAAAATTCTAAAACACTCTCTCATCATATCTCGTCTCGACTACTGCCATTCCCTCCTTGCTGGCCTACCCATCTCTCTTCTGTCCAATCCATAACAAACGCCTCTGCCAGACTCATCTTCAATACTGGATGATCAGTGACTGCAGGTCCTCTCTTTCAATCACTCCACTGGCTTCCCATAGCTTCCCGAATCAAATTTACAATCATGACCCTAACATATAAAGCCCTCAACAACAATGCACCCCCTTATATCTCTGCACTTGTTTCAAAATACTCTCCCAACAGCCCCCTTCATTCTGCTAACAACCTTCTTCTTTCCTCCTCTCTCATCGCCTCCTCTCACTCTTGTCTTCAAGACTTTTCTCGTGCTGACCCTACTATTTGGAACTCCTTGCCCCGCTCCATTAGACTATCTTCCTGCCCCAAAACCTTACTAAAAACACACCCGTTTAAAAAATCTTATCACCTTCAGCCTTAACATGTACAACTGAACATTCCATAGCTTAATAACACCCACAATCTATAGTACAACACACAGACACCTCTTGACTGAACAAATTGCTTTCACACTGCCATCTTGCATTTGTCACCCTCTTGTATTACACCTAAACCCTTAGATTGTAAGTTTGCAAGTTTTCAATCTTGTGTCAGTGCAAGATTGCAAGCTCTATGTACATTTGATTTTATGCTCAAAACAGGACCCTCCATTCTTTAATGGTTTAAGTTTGGTTTTTGCCATGTACTCAATCCCTGTACAGCGCTACGGAATATGTTGGCACAATATAAATAAAGATAATAATAATAATAATAATAATAATAAGTCACCCACGATTTAGCAGCCTCTGAAGCAGTCACTACTATTTTGTGATTTAATCTTATGAAGTCTTGATGGAGTGAAGTATTCTCTATGTAGGATTTTTATAGAGGTTTCCAATAAATTATAGCTTATAGAGCCCTTTCGAAAGTTTGGTACAAGGGAATAATTTGCTTATAGAGCGCAGATGTTTTACTAGTAATGTTGACCTCCAGATATTTAATATATGCCTTAGGCCATACAAACTTAAAAGTGGTTTTCAACTTTTCCAGAGTTGCTTGAGATAACCCACCAATAAAGGCTTCTGTTTTTTCAATGTTAAGTTTGAGGCCTGAGATGTTACTAAATTCTCTGATAATGGACATCAGAGAGGCTATGGAGGACTCTGGGTCTGTGAGAGAGCATAAGAGATCATCAGCAAATAATGAAAATTTAAAATGCTGAATTCCTACTTTAAGACCTGCTATTTCTATGTTGGAACAGATGGCCTGAGCCAGGGTTCATGGCCTGAGCCAGATCAAATAAGAGTGGAGATAGGGGGCAGCCTTGCCTGGATCCCCTCTGGATATTAATGTTAGCTATGTTAGCTTCTATTGGGTCCCTGACTTCTTTGGGGAACAGAACTAGGTCGGCCTGATTAAGTTCTGGGGGCATTGAAACACTTCTTAGGATTGAATTAAACAATGTTCAGAGATGTGGGATTAGAAGGAACTTCTTATAATATGAGATTGTATATCCATCAAGTCCTGGGGATTTGTCTGGTTTAAGGTTTTTAATGGTGTCCTGAGTCAAAACTAAGGGTGTTTTGGGGAAATCCTTGCTTGTGAATATTTAGATTTGAGTCTATTAGCTAACAGTGTATCTGGCTTATTTGTCTTGAAGTAAAACAAATGTCTAGTTTGCCTGAGTGCCTTTTTCCGTCTTATCTGAAAGAATGCCACCTAGCTCAAGTCTTACTTTTTCTATTCAATGGCGAACAGGAGATTGAGAGCTTCTGCTGGTTCTGTTTCTCTAGTATATCCAGTTGTTTAGTTAGGTCTAGTTCTTTTTGTTGAGTATTTTTTTTTTTTGGGTAGCCGCCAATCTGATGCAAGTGCCTCTAATGAAAGCCTTATGAGCTATCCAAATCCACCCTGGCTTTGCATCTTGTGTAGAATTAGATTCAAGATTCCAAGTTTTTAGTTCATTGACTAGTTAAGATTGGGACCTAGATTCAGGTCTATAGAGACTGCTGCATGATCAGACCATGGACAAGGAAGGATGTTTGCCCTGTCCAAGCTATCAAAAAGGGATGAGCTTCTGAGAACAGTGTCAATATGAGAGTATGTGCCATGGGACGGGGAAAAATATGTGAATTCTTTCTTATTAGGATGATGGCCACACCAGACATCAACT
Organism: Discoglossus pictus; assembly: GCA_027410445.1. NCBI lineage: Eukaryota > Metazoa > Chordata > Amphibia > Anura > Alytidae > Discoglossus > Discoglossus pictus. The sequence continues at coordinate 213,268,193 of CM050166.1, read as the reverse complement.
AGGTTTAAATTTCAAAGTAATCAGTTTATTTGCCATAATTTATTGGAAAAGCGACCATTTGTTAAGTTTCTGGATCTATCCAGGTCTTGATTAAAGGCTAAATTGAAATCTCCTCCAATTATTAGTTTCCCCAAATCTTGGCCCTCAAGGTATCTCAGTATTTTAATTAGAGATTTATGGGGAGAGGAGGTAGGGGAGTAAATCGAGACTAAGGACATTTTCATTCCAAGAATTGTTTCCGTCAGTAGGATATACCTACCCTCTTTGTAATTTTTTTTGGAGACAAGTTTGAAGGGGAAATTCTTACGTAAGAGAATAGCCGCTCCTGCTTTTTAGGAGGGTTGACTTGTGGAGAAACATTTGTTGGATAATCTTTATGTAGGTATGAAGGGCTCTTATTGTGTGAGAAGTGGGTTTCCTGGAGGAATATTATGTAAGGCTTTATGCTTTTATCGAAAATAAATGTTTTCCTCCTGTTGAAGGGAGTATTAAAGCCCTTCACGTTATGGGTCAAAAATATAAAGCCTGTTGTCACCGTTTTATAAATTGGGTTAGTGTGATGGAGAGACCTTAATTTTTACCTTCAAAGAGGCTTGATGGGAGGATACAGAGTGGGGCCAGGTTCCCAACATTTGCCAGTCAGGATTAAGTGGAGTCCAGTTCAGAGGAGCCAATTCGCCAAGGGAAAAAAAGGGAGAGAAAAAGAAAAAACGAGGGGTTAGAAGTATAAACATAACAGTGAACAAAGCCTTTTGAAAAACAAAAACTCCTATACCATGCCTTGGCACTGTCGGGGGGGGGGGGGGGTGAACTGGCTTATCATTCCCTGCAAGATCCCCTGATAGGAGTTATTTAACATTGTTAATTTTATGGGGTTTATCCCTAGTCAATACAATGTAATTTGGCTGAGTGGGAATTCCAACCGGCAAAAGTATTAACCAATAGTAGTATAAAAATCCTCTCTCTTATTGGAGTGTTTACTCCTTGTGTGTGTGTGTGGGTAGGGCGGGGGGGGGGGGGGGGGGTAGTGTAAGATTTTAGGATAAATTTAGCTGTTCCAATGTCTATTTTTATTGGGATGTAATTTAACATAGACTGTGCCCCTAATAATCTAAGTACTATAATCATGTGATTTCGTAGTGTGCTTAATAGGGGGCTTATGCTTGAAAACTGATTTAATGGGTATCATATTCTGGTAATATAAATGCAGAGCACGGTTAATCTATGTTAAAATTTTGTGAATTATACTTGAGGAAGGCTGATTAGGATAGCAATGAAATTGTCAAAGGTAGGCTAAACATTCAAAGAAATATTGTGTTTACGAGTAACTGCCAAAGAGAAATCTAAGCCGATTAATTATATGCAAAGTCTCAATTTAGTTAATGAAAATATGAAGTAAATTGTGCATCTAATAAGTTGAATATTTTAAAAGTATATTCTACTATTATTTATGGTATGAAACAGCATATACATTCACAGGCTTAACTGCAAAATTAACAGGAACAACTGTTTTATGTGTAGAGTCTCAGGCAGGGTCCATGATGCGGGTGAGTTCCTGAGAGGGCAGGGATACAGATCCAGGGCTACATGGTAGTTTAACTTTGGAGAAGGAGAGTTTCCTCAATCCCTTCTGACTAGGAGCCTCTGTCCATTGTTTGCTAAGAAAAGGAGCACTGGGTAGTTCTTGTCTACCCACAGATTCTCCCTCAGGTAAAAAGACTGCCTAAGCGCCACAACAGACGACGGCAGTCTTCCAGAGAAGTAAATGAGAAGTTAAATATTTTATAAGTATGTTCTACTATTGTATATGGCATGAATATCATAAACATTTACAAGAGGAATTTCAAAATTAGCAGCAACTCATGTTATATGTGTAGATTCTCAGGCAAAATCTGTGATGCAGGAGAGTTCCTGAGAAGACAGAGGTGCAGGTGTCAGTGATTCTTTGGAGAAGGAGGATTTCCTCAATCACTTGTTTACGAGCCTCCTCCATTGTTTGCTTAGGTGAGGAGTACTGGATAGTTTTTGGCTACCAGCGGATTCTTCCGCCGGTAAGAGGTTTAGGCGCCCTAGTTGGTTAAAGCGGTTTTTCAGAATAAGATAAAGCTTGATTTTGAATATTTAAAATGTTCCTGTATGTTTTTTGTTGCTAAGCTCCATTTAGATTTCCCCATTTCGGATAATTCCAACCTGGAACTCAGTCCGGAAGTTTTGCTTTGTTTAGATCTGAGAGGAAGGCTTTGGGCCGGGACCTGTCCTGCTTTGGATGTCGGAAAGATAGAGTATAGATCTTATTAAGATGGGTTAGAGAGCTTAGTCATCTTATCTTTTCCAGCTTACAATATCCTTTGGGAAGGTTTTAGACCATAGCTGTCATTTTCTTTATTCCCTTTTGGAAAGAGGTTTAGTAATGTTTTTTTTACAGTTACATTTTACTGTATGTTTGAGGAAGTGACAACTTAATTATAAAGTAGTAAATCATCTATATCTCTTCAGCTGTTTCAGTTAAGTTTTCCGACATAGCCCATACAATAAGTGTTCGAGGAGGGACTGTTAAGACAAGAGAAGCTGTTTTGTAACAAAAAATGTCTTGTTCAGTAGGCCTTGAAAGGTAAATGGTTGTCTTCATAATTGTATATGTTTTATTGGTTGGCTGGGATATAAGTCGAGTAAAGAATCAAAGTTGTATGATATTTTTTTACAGGTTTTTTTAAGGATGTATTTCCTTGACTATTATACACTCATATTGCACTAGGAGGTGGCGCGCTGTCTTTCCCCCTACCCTTCTTATCATCTCTACTAGTTACTTGGACACAGTGGGAATAGTGTCCTTAGAAGAAGCTGCACACCTCTGGCATTTACATTGTGGTTCTGGACTTATATGGACGGACATTTACTCTGATTTCCATCTGTGTATTTCTCCGTAGGAACTGTATGTAGACACATCTATATAGTTCATACATATGGAACACTCTCTTGTTTGATTTATCCATTGTTTCTGACTATTTTGTGTAAACACAGTAGGTATAATATAGAGTGCTTCTATTTGTAGCAATATACTTTATGTATATTGCTTCTGTGTTTTATGTATTTCCTAGAGCTGGGTGCAGGATGGCAGTAATATTCTGTTGTATTAAGCAGTCTCTTGTTGTTTGCCAGAAGCTTAATGTGTGACACAGGCTCATCAGGTATCATTAATGCTCTAGTTGTTGTATACAAAAGGACACTGCCCCAGCAAGGCTCATTCAATAATTGTTGCAGGTGGTAGAGTTATTAAATATGGTAAGCTTAGCCTCTGTTGAGGATACTGTTGGGATTTTTTGGTTAAGGTGAAACAGCTTGGGTCTGTGTAAAAATCTGGATAGGAAGGAGGGTGTTCCCTTAATCTGGAAAGAACTCACCCACCACCTCCATTATAGTTGTGGAGGTCCCCTCTTTGGTCCCTCAGCAGGTTTCCTCTATCTGTTTTAGGGATTTTCTAGCAGGTTTTGAAGTTGCTGTGGTGCTCTCTTTTGTATTTCACTTGCTTATCTAAAATAGCTGCTGCATCAACTACATTATCGGTCTGTTTACCATGTAGGTCTTTCCCGGTGTTTGCACTGTGCTAGGGCTGTCTCTGGGTGAATCTCTGTCCTTTTCCTCCTCTTCAGAGTGCATTCCAGAATCTTTGGTGGCCTCCTGTGTATAGCTGTTGCTGCTTCCCTGTTTGGGGTAGTGAAGTGATGAGCCGAGTTGGAAGTCCAGGCAGTGTAGGCCTAAACTGTGGGCAGACAGTTTAATTATTTAATTTATTTAATGTATTTTTCTGGACCAAAATTAGTTGTTATAGATATGTGAAAAGTATTATTATTTTTTTTTTTTGCCTTTTCTGCTGGAACTACAGTAAAGCACAACTGTTATCAAGAAAATATTCTAACATATATGTGTTGTATTCAAATTGCATGGTAATTTCAAAACCAGCTGCCTAAGAAGTCTAATAAACGGAGGGGAAAAAGCTGTAATGATGTTAACAGCCTGAACCACCCCCAAATTATGCAAACAAACAATGCAATAACTATATGGAAGAGCTCCATAAATTCCATATTCCTTATCAAATCTTTTTGTACTCATCTATGATGCAATGGTTAAATGCACAACAGCCCATTAAAATATGCAGTGCGACCTGTTGATCCCGTTGCATGCTTATAAAAATCGAGCTGCTTATTAGCTAAGCTATCACTCATGAAGAATGATTCGCCATTCTTGTAAAAATAAGAGCAAAATGCACAGGTCCTCCCTATGTTCCCCATTAACCCTAATGTGATAAAGCTCGAGTAAACTTGAGTAACCACCACCATAGCCATATACAGCTTTCAGTAAAACATGCCACCCATAGGAATTATACGACATGCAAAGTTTAACTTTCCCAATAGAGAATTTTTAAAAATGCAGTGTTACTTTTTTGCTTTATAAGCTTCTTCCACAGTATCCCATAAATCTTTAACTTTTTCCATTAGTAAACTTAACTGAAAAGAATGTGTGTCTATATGAATACCTAAAAAAGTTAAATCAGTTTTAGGTCCCTCTGATTCCTCTTCCACTAAAGGACTACCAAAAACACTAGCTACAGAGCAAAACGTTTGCAGCAGAAGATATAAATAACCCCTGTGGACCTATGTACACAAGTCATCTAGATAATGTATGAAATAATTTACTCCTGCCTGCTTCACAACCATCCAATGCAGAAAATAATGAAATACTTTAAAATACACACAAGAGATTGAGCAACCCATAGGAATACATAAATCCACCAAGTATGCACCAACAAATGTACAAATTATTAGGTGATAACAGGATGGATGTACAGGAAGTAGACAAAACACTGATTCAATATCTAGTTTAGCCAACAATGCCCCTCTTCCATCTTCCTGCTTGACTGAATGATGCATATGTGACAAAAGATAGCTCCTCATTGATACCACCATTCACCAACAAACCTTTTGGATGAGAAACTTGATTAAGGAGTAACCAGAATTTAAAAACAACCATAGAGAAAGAGAAACAGACACCTATTATAATCACAATGAAATTCTCCTATAAAAAATAATAAATTCTTACACAGACCATCTTATTATAAAATGTATAACTTTTATTGTATAATTTTATTCTAAAACATAACATAAAACAATTAAAAATACCTAAAGGTTCCTCACAGTCCCTTCACATATATCTCAATAGTACTTTAATAATTAATGGGAACGGTAAATTAACTGTTGTTACCAATGCATATGATATACTGTATATGTATATATAGGATTATAATACACAGCCACAGAAAAATCAGTACTCTAATAGAGTGCATATAGAGCAAAAAGCGCAAATACATATATAGTGTAGCTATGTAGTCCATTACTTTTATAGCATGCTAAGGTGCTTAGATTTCAAACAACTATTATATCTAAAGTGCTTGTGCCAAAAACCTTTGCAAAAACAAAAAAAAGAAAAATCTGTGCTATAAACCCTACAGATACTAGTGTAGCAGCTTTAGAGCCCATCATAAGCTCCCTAAACAAGAGTGCTACACTCTCCTAACCCCATATAATATCCCTAAACTCATATGAAGAACTGTGGATTTTGCCACTTATCTGCTACATATAAAAGAAGTGCCTATACTCACCTCCTACACTAAAAAAGTGTTCTTATAATCAAGCACAAACATGGTATTATAATATTCAATAATTCAATAATTAAAGTACATCTTTAGTGTGATCACATAATCCAACATGAGCATACTATTATACATGTTATATCTAATAAGTTGTATCTATAATGTGACCATATAATCCAAATAATCAAACAGAAGCATGGTATTTAAGTATTGCAATAAAAAAAGTTGTTTGTAGACAGGTATAACAGAGTTTTACTTCCCAAATGTCATTTACAGTTAGATAGATCCGCCACGCTGCATCTCGCCGGCGTCAGACGTCATCATCGCGGGACTGTGTATTAATCCTGAGCTGACGCGCACATTTCGGGTCATCCGCTTCCTCTGAGGCCAGAACAAGAAAGTGAAGAATCAGGCTATTTATAGATAAATGTCTCCTATCCAGATTTAACCCATTCACTGCCTAATCTTTTCACATGACCTATCAATATAGAAAGAGGCACAAGGTTAAGCACCATGAAGGACATTAGAGCCTCAATTATTAAACACTTACATGAAATAAATTGATATTAAAAGTAAACAATGTCTATATTAATATATCTATTCTTTATTCTTCTCTAGTCCAGTGACATCAGATATAAGTGACCAATATTTATATAGTTTCAACCAATGTTTATTCCTCTATAATTTTATTGAACAGACATATATCAGTACAAAAAATCTAATGGTGAGAGTGGAGTTGCAATATCCACAAATCTAAAATAATTGTTATGACTTTCTACATAAATTATTACAGTTGTAGTACTACACAGCTCTTATTCCAAGAACATATTACATATTACTTTAGGATTGAGAAAAAACAATCCTTATCAGTAATACCAATTTTTTTATATATTATATAAAAAACATAAATTGTAGACTCTCATTGAGTCCGTAAGGCATAATTGTGTTTAGTCGTGTCATCCATTTAATCAAATTTCAAAACTTCAGTTTCCAAATTACCACGGTAAATACCCAACTTAATCTGTTGGAGAATTCTACATTCTAGTCGTGGTTTACAAGAACATTTAGTCAGAAAGTGTTTTGCAACAGATGTTAAGGTCTTATTATGGTCAGCCCAACTCTACGGATGGTTGATAAATGTTCACCCAACCTTCTTCTCATCTCTCTTATAGTCATGCCCACGTAGATTAATCCACATGGGCATTCTAAACAATATATGAGTCCTGAAATGCTACAATTATAGAATCCAACAAAATTTACTGATTTGCCAGTTATGTCAATAAGATTGACATTAGATGTCATAAATTGAAAGGAGCAACAATGCCCACATGTAAATGTCATATTAATTGTATTAGAAAAATTACTATTGTATGGACCTACTGAGGTATATTAATTTTATGCAATTTGAATCTATATATTTTCCAGACTCATTTGAGATTTGAGAAGTGACTGCAGGAGGGCGAGATGTCGGCAGAAGGGCCTGAGCTGATGGCAGGAGGGCCGGAGGTGTCGGCAAAAAGGTCTCAGGTGACTGCAGAAGGGCCTGAGATGACTGCAGGAGGGCCGGAGCTGTTGGTAGAAGGACCTGAGGTGTTGGCAGAAGAGACAGTGTGTTAGGCCATGTTGGGTGATCCCATTGTGTGGGAGGCCATGTTAGGGGACCCCATTGTGTGGGAGGCCATGTTAGTGGACCACATTGTGTGGGAGTGGTGGTGACCTGCCATGGCTTCAGTGGTGTTATAGCAGGTGGCAGTGGTGACTGTGATGATGGCTGGGGCCAGGACAACGTCATCAGGGTAGGTGTTGTTGTTTGCTGGCTCCATGACATGTCCGGTGGAGGGAGCTGAAATGGCTAGATGATGTGTTTGAGGGCCCAGCAAGTGAATCCCACTCCTGAGATGAGGATGGTCATCTCGATTCTGAAGGGCCAGCTTCTGTGGATAGTCCTAGGCTCTCTCGAATGTTCTGCCCTTCTTCATCCACCACTTCCAGGGGTGGAGTTTGTTCAACCTCCAGTGGAGCCTCCACCTGTGCCTCTGTGGTCGGCCTTGTACTCCTAGGTACTGAAATGAAATAACACACATATTTGAGTTCCTCTCCACAATTGACAGCTATGCGTTTCCATATCCTTGACATCATGGTCACCTGTAATTGACTGTGGTGCTTGTGTTACACAGATGAACCACGGCCTGCATCATGAGCATTGTAAATCATGGCTCATATGTAATCCTGGTGCGGTGTGCCATCTGCATGTGATTCAGACACATGCTCTGCTGTATTTGCTGGACAGTGTGTGGGACTGGTTTTTAACATGCAGATAAGACATGGACCAGGTTAGGCCAGTAAATGATACGCACACGCAGTCCCCCCCCTTCCTACACCCATGTGTGTGGGGTTCATGTGTGTGCAAATGAGGGTGTGATAGTGTAAACAATACTCACATTACATGGTTCTTGGCACACGCATGTCCACCTGTCCTGGAAGGCTCACTACTGCCACTGGCTCAATCCACTGCTTCAGGGTCCACTCCCATCCACAGTATGTGATGCTGGCTGGTGGTCCACCACCGGTTGCACGTGCTGCTGTTGCCTCCTTTGCCATCTTCCTTTTCACCTTCAGCCGGCTGTCGTCATACCTGTGTTTGATAGACTTAACATGCCTGTTTGCAACCCCAAATGCAGACACAGCTGAAGCTACCACACTCCAGGCATGTATCTTCTGGCTAGGCCTCACATTCTTCCCACCATGCATGATGCTATAGTGTGCGAGGCCTACCGCTATGTATAGCTATGTGTACGTATTAATCTATCTTTTTGAATTATGTGATATCAGTAATTATGTGTGTTGTAAATTAAGTGTTAATATATCTTAAAAAAATAGCTCTCTCTCTCTCCAAAGCTCAGAAACTCACCAACGCCTAGACCTGTGTGTTCACTTGTTCAGCAGGATCAATTGCTGTTCCCTGCTTTCTATTGGGTGAGAGGCCTTCATCTCACTCCGTGATTATGGGTTTGGATTGGAAATGCGGCCTGCATCTAGTCCAGCCCCCTAACAGCGGGAAGGGTTTATGGGCTTGCGACTTCGGCCCTTTGGTTGCGGCCTTGTTTAATTTAATTGCTCTGTAACTCCAGAAATGTTTAAGCCCGCAGACATAGAGCTCTTTATGTTCCATTTCCTTATTATCCTAATTGAAAATTAAAATTTCTACAGCATATTTTTATTATTTTAGCATTTTAATATGTATAAATCAATATGTATAACTTTAATTAAAGGCATTGATTTATAATAGATATGCTTTCTATGCTGCTTCTATGAAAATGGACTCTCTCTTTTTTTCTTTCTCTCTCTTTTTCCCTATCTCTCTCTCTCTATCTGTTTTGATATTACTGAGAATCAACATTTCAGCAGGCTCACAACAATAAGGCTACCTGACATTTTAACTTGCATTTGTTGAAGGCTGCAATTATGGATTACAGTGGAAGGAAACTTGACATGATTTATTGCTCTGCAGAATGAGGAAAATGTATTATTCTTGAGATAGGAAAGATTTGCTTGATTGATATTCCTCCCTTATACTAGCCATGACCCAATTTTTTAGTCCTATCATCAATCATTAAACACCATTTAGCAGATTGCAGTTGACTATCCGATAATTTACAAAATGCTGTTAAATACTGTTTTTGAAATAAATTAGAAACTCCATTATTATATATACATTGTAGTTCAGAAAAGCATGGATTGTAAAAATCACAAAAAATCTGACATGCTGTATACAAATTTGAACAATCTTTTACTGTAGAGGCAAGCAAAGAGAAATGTCATGAAATAGTTCTTTATTGATACTTTTTTCGTCAGAGAATGTAATACAATTTAATAAGCTACCAGTGTAAAAGTGAACACAGCTCATAACTTCAGATTTATATCTTCATGGATTATGCAATTAATCAATTAATAAAATCAATCAATAATTAATAAATATTTGTATTTAGTCAACCAATGTCAGCCATACTAGTCATAACATTTTGCTTAGTATACATAATAAAACAATTTAGGATGTATGATACAATAACCTAACCATTTAGTACCTAATGACACAGCAGAAAAATATGTTCCATTTATATTTTGAGCACATTTGACAGCTGCATTTATATATATGATCGTATGCACCATTAAGAACTGCTCCAAAGAATATCATTCAATTCTTGCTCAGGTGATGAACCGTAAAAGAGTATTGTTTTTAGTAGACGATATTTAACAACTTTTATTTAAACCAGAAGCTTGTTTTTTGGTGTAGGGCAATTTATTAATATCAATAATGTATATTTCTCTTTGTGATTTATCCTACTGAAAATTTCTACACATTATGGAGAGATTTGTAAAAGATTTCAAGATACCAAAATTTTCATATTTGATTATAGATTTTAAATTTATTATTGCATTTCAATACACTCTCTTCTTTACACAAAGTAGAAATTATAGGACCATTATTTCAATTGGAGGAGGAATCTGGTGCTCTCCATTGTTAAGCCTGCTTAAATTTAAATACAATGAGTATGTGTATAAATAGTTATTTTTGTGTTTTAGGAACAGGGAAAGGATTATCAGAGCCTAACAGTTCTTCTGGAAAAATACAAACCCGTATCATTCAGCTTCTTAAAGATTTTGAGCTATAATGATTGGATTACTGGACAACTGTGTTATATGTGAAAGTACATTATAATTATGCCTACATTTGAATTTTACTAGTTTATAGGTTTTATCCAAATACCATATGTTAAAGGTATGTGGATGTTTCCATTTTTTTTATATTAAAATAAACTAACCCCACAGCTCATGCATACAATGTTTCTATTGGTACAGGAGCCTGATTCAATTGAGCAATCATAAGGTACTGGAGCCCGTAAGAGAGGCCGTAAGTTAATTTGCTATTCAATTGGCGTCTTTTTGCAGGCTCCAAACAGTTTACGTGTTACAGGCTTGAAAACTTTGGGGTGGTTAAACCCAGAATTTACAGCCTCCTGAAGCCTTTGATCTTTCCAGCCCGCAAGAGATACAATCACTAAAATCGCAAATTGCTATTCAATTGCTACAATTCCCCAAACCCGCAAATGGTTTCACACCCCAAAGCTGTTAGTGAAGGATAAAAACCTATGAGCGCTAGAGAAAAAATCAATACTGCACTGTAAATGACCAGGTCTCAAACTTGCAAATTGGCAATAAAAAATCATATTTTTTTATGTGTCATTTTGGGGTTATATCGACCTCGGGAATCAATGAGTTAAAACATATCAGGCCACCCATATGGACTAGAACAGTATTGGCATTCACTTTTATTATTTTGTATTATGAGTGTTTGCGACTCCCATCGCATATCGGACCACCGGACCAAATTTATTGACATGCGACCTCCATGTTTACTTCCGTAATTATGGCAGTCTCATTTTCTATTGGCTGTTTCGAAATGGGTGGTTATGGCCTTGTTAAATTGATCATGTTCCCGCCCTGAACTGCTATGCACAAGTGCATGGTCTACGGCTTTGGCGTTCAGCCCGTAACTTGCAGGATTGTTCAATTGAATAGCACCAGAATCAGAGACGAATGAGAGCCCGCAGCACGCCCGCATACGGCCTGTATCCAGCGAGATGTGTAGTAGCCACTTACAGACTGTCTTTCAGCAGCATTTCACTTATATTTCAGTTTATTTGCTAACAGTCTATATGCCACATTTCTTGTGTTAGATCTTGTCACTAACATAAATGTAATCATCTTGCAAATTTTTTTTAAGGCCTGGAATTTATGTATTTCTACAGATCTGTCTTATCTACATTGCTTCTCCAGGAATATATATGAACTGTAGTTTTGTATTGTATGCAGCCAGATTTCATCAACTCTGGGAGCTCTGGTATTTAAATTAAAAAAAGACTTTAAATTCTTTAGATATTTTCTTTTCATATTGTATCTTTGTGTTGCACATATCTTATGTTCCACTGCCGGAAGCTATATTGATTGTCATAAAAATCAAATGCAGAACAATCCATTTCTCTAACCTACCTTTCAGCTCTGTCAGATATCTAAATAATACTAAAGGCATCTGACAGTAATCAATCTCCTTAATCGAACCAGTACACCCTTATCCTCTGCCATGCATCATTCTGTACAAACATTGAGTTGTTATTTTATCTATATTTTGTATGTTAACACTTCCATGGCTGCTTGACAAATCTATAAGCCATGAGGGGGAGGGAAGTATTGACCCTATTGGTGAACTTTCCTCTCCATCCATTCTCTACTCAAATTAATTTTATTATATAGGATTAAACTGATCTCTCTCTCTCTCTTATAGTTTCCGTGAAACGGTTTAATTCAATAAAAACATGTGACTGTAAAAAATATATATAAAAGAAAAAAAAATATTCCAACTAATATTGACTTTCTTTAGCACCACATAATGCATGTCATCAGTATTGATTTGTTATATGTCATGTATTCTACAATGTCTTAACTTTATTACCTTAGAAATTAGAACACCTACAATTTGCCTTTATTATGTAAAATACTTTTATATTTCTATCATCTTTTATTTTTAGACCACCAGAATATTCTGTAGTGCTAGCAATGCTGAAACAAATTAATAACATGTGTGCATATACTTTGAAGGCGATGTTAAGATAAGAAAGCATGTTTGTACATACAAAGTGGTACAGGAGAAGAGTTGGCCCCTGCTCCTGCTCTCACAAGAGCCTACATTCTAAGGAGTACTTGGGTATGCTTAACCTTGTTTTCATCATGCTACTTAGTTTAAGTAAACATAAGTCATGTCCCTTTTTCATTCAAGTCAATGGAGGTGGTTATCAATTACTTAGAGAATTAAAGAAAATTTAGTGAATTAGGTGAGTGGCCTGCTTGATGGATAGATGTTATAGCATGATAGAGGAGGAAGTGTGTGTGATAACCATAATATGGTTATGATTTATATTGATATTGCAGCATGCTTCTCTAAACAGGTTTTTATTCATAGAGGGTTTGAATGCCTGAACGAGGGTAGAGTTTAATGAACATCCAAAGAGTTTGAGCAGTTCAGGAAAAGTCTTGTTGGTGGGCATGGGATGATGTAATGAAAAAGATAAGAGGCAAAAATCTTAAGCAGAGTGAAGGGGACAACCAAGGTTGTAATTTCAGATTTGACATCTGTTGAGGAGCAGTGCTATTAAAGGATTTGCATGTTAGTCTTATAGTTTTACATTTGGCTTGGGGGGAAAAGGAAACCATTGTAGAGATTGACAAGTATAAGGTGGAGAGTATAGGGTGGGGATGTTTGTATGTAGTGACCTAGCTATATGTGTATCTATGTGTGTTATTTACTCTATGTGTATTTGTATTATGTGTAATCAGCAAATATGTGTAATCAAAGTTTTGGTGTAAAATCGTTTTTAGAAATATAAAAGATTTAAACCGTAAGAACCTGCTCTAAAAAATCGGTTACTCTCTGTCTGTTCAAACCACCAATTTTGGGACTTGTTTAGAAGAGACGGGGTATAGCTAACATTAGGAACTGACTGACTTGATTTCCTTTGTAAATAAAAAGAAGTTCCAATGTTGGCCCGTTCCTTAGATGCAGAGAAGGCTTTCAACAGGGTCGACTGGAATTTTATGGGATTTAGTCCTTCAAAAATGTGGTTTTGGTGAGCGATTGGCTCACTATATAAAGATCTACAGGCTAGAATCAGTGGCCTTGTCTTTTAATCTAATCTGTTTAATATAAGTAATGGTACTTGCCAGGGTTGCCCTCTGTCTCCTGGTTTATTTATATTGACACTGGAACCACTGGCGGAATTGATTAGAGCTTCTAAATTAATTAAAGGCATTGAAATTAGATCAGTCCAATACAACATTTTGCCTTATGAGGATGATATAGTTATGACTATTACTGACCCGATCTCATCCCTAGATAATTTGTTTAAGATAATTGACAAGTTCGGTAAGTTTTCCTATCTCAAAATAAACCAATCAAAATCTCAGGTCTTTACAAGAGGAATACAGGCTGAACAAGTACATTTCCTAAAATTTAAGTATGAATTTGATTGGAACTCTAAAAGCATTAAGCACGTAGGAATGAAATTAACTCCCGACATAAGTAAAATGGCAAGAGATAATCTCTTGCCAGTTCAGGATGAGATCAAGAAGGTAATATCAGCATGGAAGGATATACATTTGTCCTGGTCAGGACGTATTGCAGCCATAAAGATGACAATAATACCCAAGGTCACTTATATTTTAAGATCCATCCCTATGAGGTTCCCCAAATATATATTAAAAAAACTGTAAAAAAATGATAAATACTTTTTTGAATATAGGTAAAAAAGCTTGTTTGGGAAGTGATATTATAAAGAGAAAATTTGAAAGAGGCTTGGCCTCTCCATCATTAGTAGACATACATGAGTCAATTATGTTGAGCCATTTATATGGTTGGAATTCTTATAAGATAATAACTAAATGGAAGATAATTGAGGAGGATTTAGTATACAGATTTCCTTGTAACTCTTTTCTCTGGTTCCCTAAATTTGATGAGGTATTATTTCAAAATCTCCCAGTGGGGATTATCCCACTACTTACATTTTGGTATCAGAATAATAGCGATTGGAAAATAGTGAATCAACCTTCCATGTTGGCACCTATAGATATTCTATTTGATATAAACTATCAGTTCCCCATCATCAAATGGAAGAATGCTGGGATTAGGTATAATAATTCATTTATTTCCGAGGTGGATCTGATATCTAAATGTCAAAGCATAAAAATCTCATGGTTAGAATATGGAACAGTAAAATTTAGTGTCTGTAAGATGGGATATAGTTTAAATAAAATTTTCCTATACTTACGCTATAAACAATTGATCTTAATTGATTGCACATGGCAGGTAATTTCCAAGTGTCATAACCTGATTTCGATGAAAAAGAAAAGGGGAAGCAGCTAGAGAGAATAAAATGGGAAATAGAGCTAGACAGACCCTGGCCTGAGGAGGACTGGTATGGAGCATGCCGATTGGTTAAGAAATCATCAATCTGCATGTCCAATAGAGAAGTATACTTTAAGCTCACACATAGATGGCACTTGACCCGAATACCACACGTGTTGGAGAGAATGTGGAGAGTTGGGATCTCACCTACACATGTGGTGGGAGTGTGTACATGTCCAAAGTTTTTGGGAGCAATGTGTGTCAAATCTGTCGAAAATGACCCTTGAAGCCGGAATTTTGTTTCTTCCACATGTTTCTGGGTTCCCTCCCAGTAGGAACAAGATTTTTATCTCCCCTGCCTTGCTTGCTGCCAAATGGCATATGGTAAGATGCTAGAGATCGAATTATCTTTTAGTATGGAGTAAGGTGGAGAGGATTATATTTAAAGATAGAGACATGGAAAAATCCCTTCCATGGAACTTGAGGAAAAGAGACCTAGACAATAAATGGAAAATATGGGATTCACAGGTGTTGTGTTTTACGCCTAAAGAGCAGAGTTTCTTAGAATATGAGGTAAAATGCTAGGTAAAGCAATCTTAGTCAACCCTTTTTTTTTCTCTATTTTTTTTTCCTTTTTATGTGTATTTTAGAAGGAGAGATACTCGGATGTTACGGTTTTTGGTTACTTACAGATTGTATAAAGACTTGCTCATGTTAGGTAACCCTACATTGGACCTCCCTCCTTAGTATGTATGTTGCAATTGTTCTATCGTTTGTTTTATGTAATATGTTGAACATTTGTTTGTGGAACGCAGCTTTATAATCTCTCTCTGTTAATTATTTTCCGCTAGCTCGCTTTCTGTTGTCTCTTAAGGCTTGTTCGCACCCAGTTATTATGGGATTGGATTGTAATTGCGGACCACATCTAGTCCAGCCCACTAACAGCTTGCGGCCACGGGAAGGGTTTACGGTATTGAGGCTTCGGCCCTGTACTTGTGGCCTTAATCAATTTAATCGATCTGTAACTATTGCAAAATTAAAATGAGGAATTTAATGAGGGCCAATGTTTCTTACACTGCTGAACTTTTGCAGAATCCTTTATTGCCTTCTGGCACCGCCTTCACCTTTTACCTTCTTCCTCCTATGTGCAGCAGGCAGCTAAACAGCATCTCGCCATAAATGCCACTGCTCAACCACTATTTTATTGATTTTTTAGCTTAGTGCAAATGTTTATTCTTTTTTATTTTTGCAAAGCTATGCAGAAAGAACAATAATTGCATTAGACCAGGGGTGTCTAAGTTTGGGCCTGCTGTATCGCAAACAGACCTAGATTGAAGGATATCCCTATTGCAAACAGGTAAGACTATCACTTCTTCAGTCATCCTGACTGACTCAACTGTGCACAGAAAGGAAATAATCAAATCCAAGCCTGTGTGAGGCCCAACAATTCTGAACTTGGACACTCCTGCATCAGATTATGGATAGGCAATGTCAATTATTTTGTTTGGAACACTGCCTGAGACATCCTAGCTGAGTCAACTGGCCCAGCAGGGAAACCCAGAAAGTCAGGACTTTGTTTGGCGTTCCATAATGTTGCCTACACCTGCATTAAACTTATGACAAAGCATATTTAAATGGATGAAACTACAGTCTCAGTTACTGCAGAGATGAAAAATACACATATAAATAAATGTATCAGTACTTGGTTGTTATTAAAAGTTTTGAGTGATAGTGTTAGATAACTTGTCCTGTGGCGCTTCAGAATTTTCTTGTGGGGGAAAACCATGCCCATGAAGAGGCTAGCATGTTGAGCTAGTCGCACAAATAGCGGCCATACCACAGGGAATGCTGGAGTTCCTCATGACTCTCTTACAGACCCCTAGCTCCCCAAAATAAAGCACTGAATGTCGGATATAATCTGACCCAAAGGAACAACCTTCTTTTGACAGCTAAGCAGACATAAGTCTAATGGCCTGCATACCAGCCGATCAGCTGGAGGAAGAGAAGCACAAGTGGAGCTCGGGAGCAGTGGGACACTGCAAGTTAGAACAAACGGCACAGCTGGAGAAAGATGGAGAGATCTCCTGTAAAGAAAGAACAGGGGCTGGTGAGTGTGAAACACACTCAAGGCCCACTAGGAGATCCCTGCCCAGCTGAATTCAACATCCCATCGACTCCCAAGTACCAGGCTTCTTGTTATAAAGGTACAGGCTTCTTCTAATCTGACCCAAAAGAACAACCTTCATTTGACAGCTAAGCAGACATAAGACGAAGGCCTGCATACTAGCCAATCAGCTGGAGGAAGAGAAGCACAAGTGGAGCTTGGGAGCAGTGGGACGCTGCAAGTTAGAACAAACGGCACAGCTGGAGAAAGGTGGAGAGATTTCCTGTAAAGAAAGAACAGGGGCAGGTGAGTGTAAAACAAACTCAAGGCTCACTAGGAGACCCCTGCCCATCTGAATTCAACATCCCATCGACTCCCAAGTACCAGGCTTCTTGTTATAAAGGTACAGGCTTCTTTTTATAATTGTGCCCAAGTATTATATGTATATTGAACAGTTAATACTAACTCATGAAATCTGTTAAAATCTAAGCTAAAAGGATAAGGAAGTGTAAAGGAAAGAACACTGAACTAACTTGGTAACTGGGAAAAGGGGTCATGCTGTACCCAAAGAAACTGAAGCACTAATCGCTTAAACTCCTTATAGCAGTCTAACAGTCTGGTCCATTATAAACACAGAAGGGGAAAATATATATGTATATATTTTTAGACATTACAAGTCTAAAAAACAGTCAAGGTGAAAAAAGATAATAATTCCACCAGAGGGAAATCAAAATACTCCAAAAAGCAAAGCAACATGAAATCAGGGAATTTATTTTCCCCAGTGGATAAATCAACAAATAAAGATAAGTCACAAATAAACACCTAAACTCTTTCTCAACTAGATACAACGGCAGATCATACGGATCCTGTGGTATGTTCACTGCTACAGGATCCAAAATAAAATTTGCCAATGTCATGAAGAAAGAGTGACTTTCTCTATACTAAGATATTTAATAGATGATTGGAAAAGCTCAATAAAAACACTATTAACAAAGGAAATAGTAAACAATTCAATGCAAATCAACTCTAGAATTAACTCAGGATAAAGTCCTTAAAGAAAATGTAGATTTAAGAAAAGAAGTTAGTAAAGTTAAGACAGAAATACAGATAATGAAACAAAAAAATGCTAGAATTGATGACGCCACTAGACGTAAAAACTCTAGGATAAGAAGCATCTCAGAGAATATCCAATTGAATGATTTCTTACAATATACTGAAACATTTCTAGTAAAACTACTAAAGACAGAGCAAGAAGAAAATTGATTGAGAAATTGTACTGAATCCCATTGCCTAGAGCATTAAATGGTGATATTCCAAGAGATGTTATCGTGCAACTTAACTAGAGAGAAGACAGAGAGAACGTATTAAAGGCAGCTTTTATCAAAATAGTATTTGATTCTCCTCATGAGAATCTGAAAATCTCCCCAGGGAAAACCCTTGTAAAATGGAAGAAATTCCAAACTTACTGAGAGAAAAGAAAGTACCATATAAATGGAGATTTCCTGCCAAGATTATTTTTTATTGGGCAGAGCAGAGACACGTTGTCAAAGATCCACTAGAAGGAGAAAAACTAATTAGAGAACTTAACCTTATTTAAACCAATTAGGAATATAATTGGCTCATATAAATGACAAGGAAAATGTTAAAATGAAGTGTCCTGCCTAGCCACTGTGTATTGAATTGTAAATAATAATAAAAAACATATTAATTGGGAGATTAAAGTTTGTAATTATGAGGGATCTAGTAAGGCGACCTGGAGTTAATAGCCATTATGGAGTCAATCTTCAAGCAAATAAGTATGTGACTTTATTTTTAGTCCTACAGTAAAAATGATTATGATAATGTCTTAGTATAGAAGCAAAGTTGAACAGGAAAGGATAGAGTAAAGCAGAGAGAGAAAATTTAAAATCCTCACTATGTAGTTTAGGTGAAAATCTTTGATCCCTTAAAAAGCAGGGTGTTTTTTATTTGTCTTAGTTTTATTATAGACTAGCGACTTGCCCGTCAAAAAATGTGTATGTTTGTAAAGTTGTTTAGTTATTAATATACTGTACGTATTTGACACTTGTAAGGTTTTAGTTATGAAGAAATAAGTTGTATTGTGATATGAAACATGTTTATTTTTGTAACATTTTCTTTTGTTGAAGAGTAACTGTTAAAGCGTTTTGTAGTAAAATATTAACATTTGAACGTAAGGACAGTTGGACTTTAATTTAATCAGTATTGTAAACTTGAGGTAATGTTTTTTTAACAAATTGTTAACTTAAATATACATTTAATCCAGAGGAAGGGAAACAGTAAAAACCCTCTTTGAAACGTAGGCAATTCTATGAAAGCTAGAGAAAAATTAATTCCTTCCTGACCCCATTAACTGGCGATCGGATTACTCCCTGGATTAATGTTTAACATAAAATACAAATTTACATTGTGCCTGAAAACGTGCTTGTGTTCTTAACATGAACTTTGTAATATGTCTAAGTAAGGAACTTGAAAGTATATATTTTGATACTTGAACTTTCTTATCCGTCTAAGTAAGAGACTTGTAAAAACATTTTTACAACTTGTAACATTAGAAACAGTAACATAGTTAATTAACATTTGAAGAGAATTAGTCAAAATAATGCAAGGCAATTTTTTTGTGAGGCTAATGATGCATAAACAGTACGTCCATGAATTATGACTGAATTGTTTATTGATTTGTATTTTTCAATGGTTGACCTTTGTTTGTTGCTGTAGTAAAAATTTGAAACGGCACATACAGTTTCGTCTGTGGAAAAGTGGTTCTGTAAAAAGAGAATGCAAGAACTTAAACTTGTTGCACGATGTGTAAGCACTGTTCTGTATGTGTTTGACAATTTAATGTAGTTTAATAGAAAAATATTGTTGTTGCAAATCTAATTTCTATTGCGTAATAATGACCTTTTGAAGGAAACTGACATTTATGTGTAGTTTTTGTAAAAATTTGGTGGTTATATTGTGTTTTTTTAGCTTTTTGCATTTGCTTTTAAATTGGTTTTGCATGGCTTTTGTTTGTTTAATGGAAAGTTAGAGTACTTCATAGTAGACAATGTTTTTAGTAAAAATGCATCCATCTTCTAATAAATCACTTTAACTTTCATTCTTTTCAATGTAAACTTTAATAGCCGGTGGATTTTTGCACCGTGATAAGGCAACGTACAATTGGCCATGTGCAAATACTGGTTGTTCTAAGAAAATACCCACAGATTTGAAAGTTTGTCCTTCTGATTTATTAATGGTCATGGCAAATGCCATAATGATGGGAAATTGTCTTCTTTGAAGTGTAAAAGGGAGACTACTTTCACTTGTGCTAAATCTATTCTTGGTATGAAAACTCTCTCTCCTTTGTCCATACCAGTTAAAATTTCAGCATCCATGAAATGGTCCTTTAATTGTTGAACAATTAATCTTGTGCCATTGCATAGGCCTTTTTTGGGGTTCATATTTCGCACTAACATGACAATTGCACCTTTCTTTAGCTGCAAAATATGTGGTGGCATTCCAGAAGGAGTTAATGAGTTTATGAATTCAGTGGAAAAGTTTGCCTGACTTTCTTTGTCATCAGCAAGTACAGAATCAGCACTGTGATAATTTCTTTGGGGTGCATTGATTTTTTTTAAAGATTTCATTATTGAGGATTAATGCATCCTTATTTTTACAGGTTAGGATGACTTGGTTGGGAAGTGCTGAATATTCCTGGTTATTTATGGTACCTTCAAATATAGCCAATATAAGATCTTGGTGACAAATCATATCAGTTGGGATGTGCACAGTGTCGTCAGGTAAATTTGGTATTTTTTCTGTTCTGCCTTCTCCAATTTTAATAAGCCAATCATTGAAATCATTTTGGCCTTCTGATCTCATATTTTGTTGCAGTTGAAAATGGTTAAAATGTTTCCATAGTGTGCTTGACTTTATACAGGTTTCGATAATGTCAGTTCGATTTCTATGTACAACGACAGGTAATGTTTGTCTAAAATCGCCACCTAACAACATTACCTTTCCACCAAATGGCAAAGTATTATCCATGACTTCACGAAGCAAACGGTCAATACATTGTAGGGCACAGCATGACATCAGTGTAGCCTCATCTATTATAATTAATTTACTTTTTTTCAGTTTTTTGGCTTGTAATGATGTCATCTGAATATCTGACACTGATGTTTCTAAACTAGGCACTGGCAGTTTAAATCCACTATGTACAGTTCTTCCACCTTCTAACAAAAGTGCAGCAATTCCAGTAGTGGCAAACGGCAGTGCTATTTGACCTTGTGCTCGTACAAAACTCATTAATAAATTATATAGATATGTTTTTCTTGATCAGCCAGGTTCATCAAGATAGAAATAACGCTCTTTGCACATGTCATCATCTATTGCATTGTTAATGGCATTAAATGCTTGGAATTGTAACGTATTTAAAGTTGCAAGTCTTTCTTCTGTTCTTTGTACTTGTAGTTGAATGTCGTGGTCTTCAAAGTTTATGTCATCTATAAGACCTGGATCAGGCAAATTAAAACTTGCACAACTTAATCCATGAGTTAAAAATACTTCTTGGATTTCCATTAATGCTTTTAAGTGTGCAATAGGTTCATTGTATCGTTACATAAAGTCTTCAGCCATATTCATTTTAAATGTGTCCCACAAAGCTAATGCATTTGGAGCATTTGAGAAGATACAAATAAATGCAAATTGTTCCCTCATCTGCCGTGGCATTTGACATAGTGCTGCTTCTTCTAGACATATTTCCCATTCTGTATCATCAGCTAGTAAGTTTCTATGTCTTGCAGCTAAATGGAAGGATTCATATACTAGGTCATTAACAGTTCTTAAGTGTTCAAAACTTTGTGCTCCAGGAACATTTAAAAGTAGTAGTCGTAAGCAGAAAAGTTCAAGATCTCTTGGACTGACTGTGTAAATTCTTGGGATTATTTTATTTCCTCTGCTTTTTGTAGGTCTCCATAATCCATTCACAAAAACATAGTGATATGGAATTTCAATATATAAGAATTGTGTTGCTTGTGAATCTGTAGAATTTAATTCAAACCATGCAGTTAGTGTAGTGTGACGATGCTCACTTTGGGCCAATGCCTTATTTTCATTTCCAGCATGGAAATACACTAAATGTCTTTGTGGAAAATGTACTGCTAATCTATATACTGCATGTGATCTATCATGCATTTCAAATTTTAAAAGGCGCCACATAGCTACTGGTGCACTTACATAGCGAACATCTACATGAGATGCAAGTTCATCATGTACTAACTCAGTGCTTTTGTGGTTGTCTGCACTTTTGACGACTACAGTAGCTGCATCACAGCCTTTGTAAATATATTTGTAGACATATTTAATGGATTTAATGGAAGTGCAGGCTTCTACATTAATGTGTGCATTGTACTTCATGAGTAAATGTGGATTGTAGGGTACTACATATCTATTGTCAACTTTTTTGCCACGAATAATGGAACTATGTCCTTCTCTTCTTCTGTAAAGTGGATAGCCATCACAATTGGCATACGTTTTGTCTCTATAATCTTTTGGAAAATCTTTGGAACATTTATTATTTTCCATACATGGTGGTTGTGGATTAAGCTCGCCACAGGGTCCATGAATCATGCAATGAGTTACAATCTCATATAGTCTACCATATAGTTCTGGATCTGCTAGTTCAGCTACAATGACTGAATCCACTTTGTCACCAGTATCTAATTTATCTTTTTCTTGAAGTACTATGAGCATGTGGAAGGCCTCTTTTTTAAATTCAATTGTATATACATAAGCAAGACATTTTCCAAATAAGTGACTTATAGTGATGTCACGTATTAATTCATTTAATTTAATTTTAAAAACTCTGGCTACTAAATCTGGTCTATCGGAAGCACTTTGGCCAAGAAGTACATTTTGTGTAATGTCTGGCCATTGGGGATTACATGTAAATGTTAGAAATAAATCGGGTTTGCCAAATTTAGTGACAATAGCCATAGCATCATTGTATCTTTCTCTCATATTTCGTGGAGATTCTTGAAAGGAAGATGGTAAAATGATGGCTTTGCCAGCTGTCATGTCTCTGCTTGTAGCCACCTCAGCAACATAGTCCATTAATACACAATATTGTTCTACACATAGTTTATCTTGTTGATATTTTATGAAGTTTAAATTATTGGCCTCATCTTGCACATAGGAATCAATAATCCATTGTTGTGTTAGTTTTCCACCACATAAAAATGGATTAAATGTATTTCAAATGGCAATTTGAGCTACTTTAAATTCAAGCATAGAAACATTATTTCGTATTCTGGCTTTAGCATTTGGGTAACTGGGAAGGGTTAATTTTGGTTGCCAACCTGCTTCTCCGTGTGGGAAAAAAATGGGATATGTCATTGGATCTAAATTTGGACTTAAGATACTGATATTAAATGCTCCTCATTTCTGGGATATATTCTATTGTATCTTTGAAATGGGGATTCTCCTTCATCATTTTGAAACACCATTGCAACCTTATTTGATGTTGGCAAGTTATAATGACGTTTATCAGTATGTTTATCTCTTTTAAGCACCATATTGACCTTTGGGATTGGTAATTGATGTCTTTCTGCATGAAGTTGTTGTTCATTTTCTACTTCTGCCAATTTTTTATAAGCTTTAGTGTAGGGGTTATTGGCCATAATGTTATCTAGCTCTATAAAAACACTGGGTAAGCATACGTTGGTCAACAGCTTCCATTGTATCTAGGACACATAGTTGAGCAAATTTTCTTTGCTCTCCTTCCTCTGGATGTAAATGGTAAGTCCGATGGTAAATTTGGCCTTGGACTTTAAAACAGTAAGGACCATGTTCTGGTACATTAGCAGCTAATGTTGCCCCCATAGATGCAAAGTATATGGCACTATTGTAGGATCCTATGTTTTTCTTAACATTTTTGTAGTTTGGAAAAGTAGGTTCAGTCATAATGTTTTGTAAATAGATTGGGAATTGTTTTCTTTCTGGAAGTTTGACCTTGCCTTTTTGACAGCAACTAATAAATTGTCCATCTCTGGGTCTCTCCTGTTTAAAATGATAAGCCTCACAAAACTGACATTGAGTATTCATTTCGGCACAATTATGAACCTCTACTGCTAAAGATTTGAGTAAAGGACAATTTGCAAAGCATATACAGTATCAGTTTCAGTTTCAGATTCATCAGTTGAAATGTCATGTGATGTTTCAGGAACAGGTTGTAAATGCTTTGTTATTTTAGTGGCTTTTTTTGGTATATCTTTAATTTTTGCAGGTGATAGTCTTTTGCTTGCAATTCTTTTGCGTTCTTTTTCTCGTTGAATTTCCTTCTGCTCCGGTGTCTGCTGGTTGGCCCATCTTTGTTGTCGTTCTCTAGCTTGACGTCTTATCTTTTCTTGTTTGGTGTCATTATCAGCCATGTTAATCTGTGAAATAAAATAATGTATCATTAGTTTAGTTTGAGATGGTAAGTTTGTTTTTGAAATATTTGATTTGCAACAGTTTGTTTCTATGTGATTGTAGTTCATTGTAGCTGTACTTTCTATTGTTAAATGAGTGTGTTTTATTTTTTTGCTTTTACTTTTTGTCGTAGGTTGTAATTTTTGCCTTACATGCATAGCACACTCAAGGTAATCACATTATAGCTTCTTGTATATGTAGTAGATGTATAGTGTTAAATTAAATTGAGTTTTTGTTTTATTTGTTAATTTTTTTTGTTTGTTGTAGTTTTAGCTTATAGGCATAATAGAGGTCAAATATTAGTCTTTGTAATTTGTCCTGCAGGGGATTGTTGTAATAGTATTTGTATATTTTAGTTAAAGGCTTATATGTTGGGGCTGTGAAAAGGTTTGTATTGTTGTTTTTTCGGTGTTAGTAGTATTTGTTCTAGTATTCTATTTTATTTGTGTGCTTATGTTTTATGCTTAATATTGTACATTAGGGCTGGGAATTGAGAATGAAAAATGTTATTTAGTCTGTGTTTTCAGTATTTTTTGGACTATGCTGTTTTATTTTGGTTATTTTTTTTTTGCCTAGATTGAAGTTTGGGTTTACTGTTAAACGTTGTTGTCTGTAAAAGACAAATAGCAGGTAAATGACAAATGTGTCAGTAATATTTTGGTAAAGCTGATAATTCGTTTTTTTTTGTTGACATGGATGCAGAGCAAACATGTTTATTTATTTTTTTACTTGGTATACTGTACCTTGTTTGAAGTGTGATTTGAAGCAGAATATTTCTTGGTCCGCTGTTGTAAGTCTTCGTCCGATGCTCTTCACGCAGTGTCTGTTGTAAAAGAAAAAGCTAAATGTTATTTGATTTGAATGTATTTGTAATGAATAGCATATTAATTTTTTTGTTCTACTCCATCTGTTATGGTTAATTTTTCTCTTATGCTGTTTTTTGTGCAACACTTTAAAATACTTTAAATGTATTTGTATATTACAGTTATCCTTTTTTTTTTTTACTGTAATTATTAATGTTTTCCCATTTTGGATATGATCACAATGTTTTTAGCATTATCCTGTTTTGTGTCCACCACTTTTGGTATGCTTATTTAGGCTTCACGAGGGCCGCAGGCACACTGCGCGAGCCCGCAAACGTTAGCAACAGCTCGCATGCTCACAACTATATATGTGATTCTTTTTTCTTTGTCACTTAGAAAGACTAAATAATTATTTTAATTAGATTAGATTATCACAATGGGATAATTCACCCCACATAGAGGTTAGATAAAATTAATGTAGATAAAACTTTATTAAGCACGACTATTAAGATAAAATCAATTATATAATTTAGCCTTAGTAGAACTTCACTTAAATTTAAGAGGGATTAATGATTAAGGTTTCAATCACAAATAGTAATCATTACAAACGTTTTTTTATATAAACACTTTTGAATTAGCAGCCTTATTAAATTGTGATTCAGTTAAATACTATAGCACATATTTCATCCTCACAATTTAGCTCGGGTAAATTTTTTATATCAAACGGTACTCGTCAGAGTTGTCCACTGTCGCCATTGCTCTTTGTCTTATTCCTCGAACCTTTATTGATTAAAATTAGAGACTCGGCAGAAATCAGAGGGATTGAAATAGGACAAGAGGAATATAAAATAATGGCATATGCGGACGATATTATCATAACAATAACAAATCCTGAATACTCCTGTAGAGCACTACAGACCAGTCTGGAGGAATTTGGTAAATTTTCCTATTTTAAAATTAATCAACAGAAAACCGAAGTCCTGACCTGTAATATACCATTAGAAGAAAAAAATAGGTTAGTGAATTCATACTCTTACTGCTGGAAGTCCTCTCATATAGTACACCTGGGGGTAAAATTCCCAGACCATATAAAAAATATCTTTAAAGATAATTATAATGATATATTGAAACAAATAAGAAAACAGTTGAATGATTGGAGATCTTTACAGTTATCATGGTTATCTAGAATAAATGCAGTTAACATGAGTTTAATCCCTAAAATTACATATATAATGAGATGTCTCCCAGGTAAATTATCGGCTTATTGCATAAAGATCATTCAAGACACATTAGACGACTATATTTATCTGGGGAAAAAAACAAGAATTAAAAAATCTACAATGTGCAAGAAATTGGAGAAAGGGGGACTAAATGCTCCCTCTATTAAAGAGTTAAATAAAATAATTATACTCACACAAGCAGCTGGATATAACTATAAACAAAATAGTCCAAGATGGCTAACAATAGAGGACTCCCTATCGGGTAGAATCCCAATAGATAATATATTATGGATCACCGAGTATAAACAGAAAGGGAATTTAGAATTGCCTCCTAATATTAAATATATTATCAACATATGGCATAAAAATAAAACAAAACTATCTATAGTGCAGTCCCCATCTTTGGCAGCACCAATAGATTCTCTTAAAAATAATTCGAATGGATTACTTCTGTCTTTACTAAAACTACATAATATTAGAAAGGTGGGAGATCTATTTGAAAAAGGGAATTTAATGGAATTGAAAAGACTTAAAGAGAAATTTAATGTAGATAAAATTACTTGGTTAGATTATAAAGGTCTACAAAGACACCTTACTCTCCTAGGATACAAAATTATTAATATGAACAAAATCTGGAAAATGGAAGAATATTTAATCAAAGGTGAATCGTCACACATAGGGCCCTATTAAATTCTCCCTCATAGTTCTCTCGGTGCTCGCAAAAGGCAGTTTTCCTGCTGTTTGCGAGAACCGAATCTCTCGCAGCCTGCTTTACGATATGACTGCGAGAAAATGGCCGAGAATAGGCTCCGAGAGAGCTACGTAGCCTTAAATCTATGCACGAGTCTCGCATATCGTAAGAATCCCTACGTGGACAAAAAGTCCACGCAAGGGATCCGAAAGCCTCTACGTGCTGCCTCGGAACAGCCCGAGACAGCAGTGTGAGGCTCCCCCCTGCACCCTATACACATCCCCATGCTGCAGGGGTCTCTATCGGGACCCCTGCAGCACCCCCACATTAACCCCTTGCAGCGGGGGTCCCCGATCTGCATAGATCAGGCCCCCCGCTGCATTTAAAACTTTTAAATTCCCCGCCGCGGCTCCTTAAAGGGACCGCGGCACACTATTACCCAAACCCGGCCGCGGCACTTAAAATTAACCCCCCTCTATGCTGGGGGTCCCCATCGGGACCCCCAAAGTGTCCCCACATAAACCCATTGCAGGGGGGGGCCCCGATCTGCATAGATCAGGCCCCCCGCTCCATTTAAAACTTTTAAATTCCCCGCCGCGGCTCCTTAAAGGGACCGCGGCACACTATTACCCAATCCCGGCCGCGGCACTTAAAATTAACCCCCCTCTATGCTGGGGGTCCCCATCGGGACCCCCGAAGTGTCCCCACATAAACCCATTGCAGGGGGGGGCCCCGATCTGCATAGATCAGGCCCCCCGCTGCATTTAAAACTTTTAAATTCCCCGCCGCGGCTCCTTAAAGGGACCGCGGCACACTATTACCCAATCCCGGCCGCGGCACTTAAAATTAACCCCCCTCTATGCTGGGGGTCCCCATCGGGACCCCCGAAGTGTCCCCACATAAACCCATTGCAGGGGGGGGCCCCGATCTGCATAGATCAGGCCCCCCGCTGCATTTAAAACTTTTAAATTCCCCGCCGCGGCTCCTTAAAGGGACCGCGGCACACTATTACCCAATCCCGGCCGCGGCACTTAAAATTAACCCCCCTCTATGCTGGGGGTCCCCATCGGGACCCCCGAAGTGTCCCCACATAAACCCCCTGCAGCGGGGGGCCCCGATCGGCACCGATCGTGACCCTGCTGCAATTCAATTTTAAATTTCCCGCCTCGCGGGTCCTCAAAGGACCGTAAAGGTCCTGAAAGGACTCGCACTAAAAATATTAACCCCAGGCAACTATAATTACCCCATTAACTCATGGTGGTCAATCCAGACCACCATAAGGCTCTAATTAACCCATTAACTCATGGTGGTCAATACAGACCACCATAAGGCCTAAATTAACCCATTAACTCATGATGGTCAATCCAGACCACCATAAGGCTCTATTTAACCCATTAACTCATGGTGGTCAATCCAGACCACCATAAGGCTCTAATTAACCCATTAACTCATGGTGGTCAATCCAGACCACCATAAGGCTCTAATTAACCCATTAACTCATGGTGGTCAATACAGACCACCATAAGGCCTAAATTAACCCATTAACTCATGATGGTCAATCCAGACCACCATAAGGCTCTATTTAACCCCATCAGTCCCATAAGGGTATATTATTACCATTATGGGCCTGTTACAACCCAACATTAACCACATAAGTGTCATGATGGTCCTTGAGGACCATCATGGCACTAACTACAAACACTACACTATAACCCCCAATAAACCATTTAATCTAAACTAACCCCCCTCTACACTAATCTATTAACACTTACACTACCTACCTACACTACCTACCCCCTAATAAACCTTCCCACCACTCTAATTACAAAAAATAAAAAACCTACAGCACAGAAAACAAAAAACCTACAGTACAAAAAACAAAAAAACCTACAGTACAGAAAACAAAAAACAATTACAACCCCACCCCCCACTACAGAAAACAAAAAAATACATTACAACCCCACCCCCCACTACAGAAAATAAAAAAATTACACACCTGAAAAGGAAAGACAGATAAACACAATACAATACATACATATAATACATTACATACATTACATACAATACATGACATTACATATAATATATTAAATATAATATATTACATATAATATATTACATATAATACATTACATACATTACATACAATACATGACATTACATACATTACATATAATATATTAAATATAATATATTACATATAATATATTACATATAATATATTACATATAGTCCTAATCAAATACCCCCTATCTATCTAACATACAATCTATTTAATTTAAAATAAATCCTAACTATATCAAATACATCCCCCTATCTATCTAATATACAAAAAATCCTAACTACATACACAGACCATTATTCTAAAGTAAAATAAAATAATTACAGTCCTAACTACATACACAGACCCTAATTCTAAGCTAAAATCAATAAATTAAGACCACTTACCTTTAAGATGTTGCTTCAGATCACTAACCTATGGGTCAAACAAAAAATAAAAATTAGTACAAAACATTAACATCAAATAAATAAACATTCTATACATTCTAAATATTCAACTCACCTTTACAGCATGTCCAGTCACTGTTTAGCTCTTCCGGCGCGGCCCTGTTAAAAAAAAAACACAATACATGAATACATGAATACAATATATAAACAATAAATAAAATACACAAATAAACATCTAAATATACATTTCACTTACCTACCCGCGATGTCCCCGGCCTTCTCTCCTTCAGCCCCGGCTGGGCCGCGGAACCATTCGCGCTCTAAAAAAAAAAAAGAAAAAAAACTAACGGAGGTCTGCACTGGCAGACCTCCCCGACGCTACTGAACCGCCCGGAGTCGTTTCCGGGAGGAAATTGGCATTGGCGGCTTGTGATTGGCTGAAAAAGCTGTCTATCAATTTCAGCCAATCAAAAGTCGTCA
Organism: Discoglossus pictus; assembly: GCA_027410445.1. Classification (NCBI taxonomy): domain Eukaryota; kingdom Metazoa; phylum Chordata; class Amphibia; order Anura; family Alytidae; genus Discoglossus; species Discoglossus pictus. The sequence goes on along the minus strand of CM050166.1, from coordinate 213,238,374 downwards.
ATGTGTGAGCCAATCAGGATGGGATACACCCCAATATCCCACCCTGATTGGCTTAAACACTTGTCTATCTTTCTGGGAACCAATCACAACGCTCAGATGCCTTCAGCCAATCACTATGGGATACACCCCCACGGAGTGATTGGTAGAAGACATCTGCGCATCCTGATTGGCTCCTACATTGACGACTTTTGATTGGCTGACAGCTTTTTCAGCCAATCACAAGCCGCCAATGCCAATTTCCTCCCGGAAACGACTCCGGGAGGTTCAGTAGCGTCGGGGAGGTCTGCCAGTGCAGACCTCCGTTAGTTTTTTTTTTTTTTTTTTTTTAGAGCGCGGATGGTTCCGCGGCCCAGCCGGGGCTGAAGGAGAGAAGGCCGGGGACATCGCGGGGAGGTAAGTTCAATGTATATTTAGATGTTTATTTGTGTATTTTATTTATTGTTTATATATTGTATTCATGTATTCATGTATTGTGTTTTTTTTTTAACAGGGCCGCGCCGGAAGAGCTAAACAGTGACTGGACATGCTGTAAAGGTGAGTTGAATATTTAGAATGTATAGAATGTTTATTTATTTGATGTTAATGTTTTGTACTAATTTTTATTTTTTGTTTGACCCATAGGTTAGTGATCTGAAGCAACATCTTAAAGGTAAGTGGTCTTAATTTATTGATTTTAGCTTAGAATTAGGGTCTGTGTATGTAGTTAGGATTTTTTGTATACTAGATAGATAGGGGGATGTATTTGATATAGTTAGGATTTATTTTAAATTAAATAGATTGTATGTTAGATAGATAGGGGGTATTTGATTAGGACTATATGTAATATATTATATGTAATATATTATATGTAATATATTATATGTAATACATTATATGTAATGTATGTAATGTCATGTATTGTATGTAATGTATGTAATGTATTATATGTAATATATTATATGTAATATATTATATTTAATATATTATATTTAATGTATGTAATGTCATGTATTGTATGTAATGTATGTAATGTATTGTGTTTATCTGTCTTTCCTTTTCAGGTGTGTAATTTTTTTTATTTTCTGTAGTGGGGGGTGGGGTTGTAATGTATTTTTTTGTTTTCTGTAGTGGGGGGTGGGGTTGTAATTTTTATTTTTTCTGTACTGTAGGTTTTTTTGTTTTTTGTACTGTAGGTTTTTTGTTTTCTGTGCTGTAGGTTTATTGTTTTTTGTAATTAGAGTGTTGGGGAGGTTTATTAGGGGGTAGGTAGTGTAGGTAGGTAGTGTAAGTGTTAATAGATTAGTGTAGAGGGGGGTTAGTTTAGATTAAATGGTTTATTGGGGGTTATAGTGTAGTGTTTGTAGTTAGTGTCATGATGGTCCTTGAGGACCATCATGGCACTTATGTGGTTAATGTTGGGTTGTAACAGGCCCATAATGGTAATAATATACCCTTATGGGACTGATGGGGTTAAATAGAGCCTTATGGTGGTCTGTATTGACCACCATGAGTTAATGGGTTAATTAGAGCCTTATGGTGGTCTGTATTGACCACCATGAGTTAATGGGTTAATTTAGGCCTTATGGTGGTCTGTATTGACCACCATGAGTTAATGGGTTAATTAGAGCCTTATGGTGGTCTGTATTGACCACCATGAGTTAATGGGTTAATTAGAGCCTTATGGTGGTCTGTATTGACCACCATGAGTTAATGGGTTAATTTAGGCCTTATGGTGGTCTGTATTGACCACCATGAGTTAATGGGTTAATTAGAGCCTTATGGTGGTCTGTATTGACCACCATGAGTTAATGGGTTAATTAGAGCCTTATGGTGGTCTGTATTGACCACCATGAGTTAATGGGTTAATTTAGGCCTTATGGTGGTCTGTATTGACCATCATGAGTTAATGGGGTAATTATAGTTGCCTGGGGTTAATATTTTTAGTGCGAGTCCTTTCAGGACCTTTACGGTCCTTTGAGGACCCGCGAGGCGGGAAATTTAAAATTGAATTGCAGCAGGGTCACGATCGGTGCCGATCGGGGCCCCCCGCAGCAGGGGGTTTATATGGGGACACTTCGGGGGTCCCGATGGGGACCCCCAGCATAGAGGGGGTTTACTTTAAAGTGCCGCGGCCGGGATTGGGTAATAGTGTGCCGCGGTCCCTTTAAGGAGCCGCGGCGGGGAATTTAAAAGTTTTAAATGCAGCGGGGGGCCTGATCTATGCAGATCGGGGCCCCCCCCTGCAATGGGTTTATGTGGGGACACTTCGGGGGTCCCGATGGGGACCCCCAGCATAGAGGGGGGTTAATTTTAAGTGCCGCGGCCGGGATTGGGTAATAGTGTGCCGCGGCCCCTTTAAGGAGCCGCGGCGCAGAATTTAAAAGTTTTAAATGCAGCGGGGGCCTGATCGGTGCCGATCGGGGACCCCCGCTGCAAGGGGTTAATGTGTGGGGGCTGCGGGGGTTCCTATGGACCCCTGCAGCAAGGTGTTCATGTGAGGAAACTTCGGGGGTCCCGACAGGGACCCCCGCATTGAGGGGGGGTTCATTTTAGGTGCCTAGGGGGGGGTTTGGAGTACCCCCCATGGCAGGGCTTATGTGGGGGACTGCCGCGGAGGTCCCTTTTAGGACCCCCGCAGCACTTGATGAGGAGTGGGAGCCTGCGATATCATCTCGCAGGCTGTCACTCCTCATGTACATTTACGCAGTGTAGATACGTACGGGCCTGCTGCGTAGCTCATACGTTGCTCGCAGCAGGGCTAATTTAATAGCATTGTAAGTTAGAGAAACTTTGCAGTACGTAGGGCTTAAGTAGAAGCCTCTTATTTACGAGGCTGGAATTTAATGAGGCCCATAATTTCTAAATATAGTAATATAATTGATGAAAACACTCCCTTTGAAAAGAGTTTGGGTATATTAGCCTGGAAAGATGACTTGAAAATTATAACATTAGAGGAAGACTGGATTAAAATGTTTAGTATTATTAAGAAATCATCAATTAACTCTTCATATAATGAAATGATGGTCAAGTTAATCCATAGATGGTACTATGTCCCCTATAGACTAAAAACAATATATAATAACCTAGATGGCCTATGCTGGAAACAATGCGGACTACCAGGCACAACCATTCATATGTGGTGGGATTGCAAAAAAATTAAAATATTCTGGACGAAAGTAAGTAAAGAACTTTCGGCTCTCACTGGTAAACAAATTCCTTGTATTCCGTTAATATTTATTTTACACTCGCAAATGGAAATCTTCCCACCAGGGGAAAGACTATTAATATCACACACAATATGTCTAGTTGCTAAATGGTTATTATTGAAATATTGGAAACAACCACAAGTACCCTCCTGGAAAGAATTAGAGAACACTATCTCAAAAAATAGAGAAATGATGAAATTAGATCCGCTGGCTAATTCCCGAGATAAAATCCCCAAGGCCACTCATATAATAAAATGGCAGCTCTGGGACCAATATCTGACATCAAGCTAGAAAAATGGGGGCGATGAAATATTCACTGATAATGCTCCCACGACGAATATTAAGGGAGAGGTAAGGAGAGAGAGAGTGAACTTTTTTTTTTTTTTTTTCTCCTCCCTTTTTCCCCGTCTCTGTTTTTTGCTGATTGTAAAATTATATTTAAAACTCGAGAGATATCAAAGATGTTGAGAGGATATGTTTATATTCGTGTATTACCTATTATTCTCTCTTGTATGGTGTAATTACAAATATGTTTATTAAAAAAATATATATAAATAAAAAAAAAATAAAAAAAAATTGTGATTCAGTAAATTTAAAAAGGCTCGATTTAAGCACACAGCATATTCTTTTTACAGAAGTTTTTAGTTAGTGAACTTCTATCCAAAAGCAAGGTCTTCACTAACTAAAAACTTCTGTAAATAAAATATGCTGTGTGCTTAAATAGAGCCCTTTTAAATTTACTGAATCACAATTTAATAAGGCTGTAAGTACCGTATTTACCTTATTACATTGCGATTCGGCCAATTGAATAGGACTCTATATAAGCACAGAGCATCTGCTTTTACAGAAGTTTTTAGTTAGTGAAGACCTTGCTTTTGGATAGAAGTTTACTATCTAAAAACTTCTGTAAAAAAATATGCTCTGTGCTTATATAGAGCCATTTTCAATTGGCCAAATCGCAATTTAATAAGTCTGTTAGTATCTAGATAATGAAACATTAGTCTCAATTCCACTAGGAGATTAACAGAGATCTTATCACATCTAATATATAAACCTAAAAGGCAGAATTAGAAATTAAATTAATCGCAAGAAACACACTGAATATATTAGTTATTATCACATGATTGGAGATTTTTTTCTTATATTTTATGCTCAATGTATATAGTAGACTTTTGGCCTTATTATAAATAATTTCTCTCCTGAGTTAAGAAATTTGCATAAAGATTAAACTGTATTAGGTTACCTTATTTGCTGTAAAAATAGAAATATGATTTAATATGGAATATTCCTGGTTCCCTGGGGCATTATCTGGCAGCTGAATGTTGAAGTATTTTGCGACGCTCTACCCTGATAGCGCCCCTTTGAAGTTGGGAGAATTCTCTATGGGGGTATTTTGCAATGTTATTCCCCGCATTGAGAGATTATATAACCTTTGCATTATTGTTTTATGTGAATGGGCGTCATGTCCCTGGGGGGTCAGCGGGCTGCCTTAAAGAAACCTAAGTCCTGTGGATCTGTGAAAATTTAAATATGATTCATGATAGTATCTTGGATAGTGCTTCACTTAAACAATCTCCTCCAGACTCTTAAACTATCAGATCCTCTAAACACCTTCAGAATATTTTAATAAAACAGAATTTATATGATGTCTGGAGGGTTTTTCATCCTAAGGAAAAGTATTACTTATTTTTCATCACACAGGCATTACACTTAAACCAGACTGGACTATTTTTTGATGGACGCTAACTCCATGTATTTAGTTAAAATGTAGAAATAAATCATGCAAAAATCTGATCATGCAAAGACCATATTAACATTAAAACTTTCCCAGCCATATCTTGGTAATAAGATATGGAAATTGGATTATTCCTTATTGGATTAACAACCTGATAAAACAAATTTAAAGAGGACATTGTTAAATATTTTGAACTTAATTCAGGATCAGTTTCCTCTAAAACCTTAACTTTGAATGCACATAAAGCCTATATCAGAGGCCTTCTGAAAAAATATAAATCCCAGAAAAAAATGGAAAGGGGTCTACCCTTGAGATCTCTTTATATTAAGTTAAATGGTCTAGAGAAAATTAATAAAAAAAATAATCCGTCTCATCAAAATTATGACCAGATTAAAGAAATCCAATTACAGATAAAGCGGATATTACAACAAATAGCAGACAACTCAATCTGCACCTTGCAAAAAAAACTCCATCATTTTGGAAATGATGCATGTAGGTTAATGGCTAAAAAAATTAACAAAAAAAACCTATAAATAATAGAATTGAACATGTAAAGGATAAGCAAAGTTGCTATTCTAAACCAGGCGATATTGTTAAAGTATTTCCCAACTATTATGATAAACTATATAACTTGAAAGAGGAAAAAATATATAAAGTTCCATCAACCTTAGAAATTTCTAATTTTCTAGATAAATTAGATCTTCCTAGGATTAATGAACCTGACGTCCAAATTATGAACAAAGACATTACTAATTCTGAAAAATCTCTAGCTATAAAAAAGGTAAAATTACACACAGCCCCAGGTTCAGATGCATTTGTAAATATGTATTACAAGGTTTGTCAAGATGTCTTAATCTCTCAGCTTAAAGAAATGTTTAATGAAATCAAAAGAGAGGGAAAATCTCTTTCTGAGACATTGGAAGCTAAGATAGTTACCATTTTGAAGCAAGGTCAAGATCCTGCTGAGTGCAAGAATTATAGGCCCATATCCCGGCTGAACACTGATGTAAAACCTTACCTAAGATTCTACCCACTAGATTAAATAAAGTGATCCGCAAATTAATCTCCATGGATCAAACAGACTTCATAGTTAATAGGCAAGGCTCAGACAACACTTGCAGACTAATAAACATAATTTAATTTTCTAAAATTAATAAACAACCAACCATTTTTCTTTCCCTAGATGCTAAGAAAGCACTTCATCAGGTTGCATGGGAATATATGGATCTAACGTTAACAAACTTTGGATTGGGCGAATTTGGCACCCATGCCATAAAAGCCCTTTATTCCTCCCCTTCATCATATGTCATAGGTTCTGGATTTAAGTCAACTAAATGTAATATAACAAATGGTACCAGGCAAGGGTGTCCACTCTCTCCCTTAGTCTTCGCCCCTTGATGATTGAACCATTGGCAGAAACAATCCGCAAATCATCTGTAGTTAATGGTATAAAAATAGAAGGAACAGAACATAAAATTACATTATATGCAGACGATATTGTACTCACATTAACAGATCCGAGTCTCTTGCAAATTTGCATCAAATCATAGAGATCTATAGTAAAATTTCATATTACAAACTCAATATTATAAAAACTGAAATATTACCTCTAGACTTACAAGCTACTATGCAAGAGGAGCTAGAGTACAGATACAAATACAAATGGCCTCAGAAGCTCAAATTCACAACATCTGATTCCTGTGACTGGATTAAGGATGAGTTCCAACTGCTGAAGGCACAATATCACAGTTTAAAACTGGAGTGTGACAAGCTGGCCAGTGAAAAATCGGAGATTCAGCGTCATTACGTTATGTATTATGATATGTCATACGGGCTGAATATTGAAATGCACAAACAGGCTGTGAAACTTTAAACACCTTGGTATTGTTTTTGTCAGCAAAATTCAGATTCTTGGAAGCTATATTTGAAATAATCAGATATATTTTTTTCATGGAAATCCACAAATCTGTCCTTGTCAGGAAGAATAGTGTTGATTTTACCAAGAGTTAACTACTAGTGATATTTACTAAGCAAATTCCAAAGACTACTGGACAAATTTATTTATATAGAGGCAAACCACCTAGAGGTAAATCTAAGGTGATAGCCAGAAGGTTTAATAAAGGTGGTCTGGCTTATCCCATCTTAAAATTATATCATGACGCAACTATGCTTTCCCATTAAATAAGATGGCAAGACCAAAAGAATATGGTAATAATAGTAATTGAAAGAGCTTGTATTCATGAGGGAAGTGTTGCCTTTCTCCTCTTTAGAAACAATCTTAGAAGGACAGAGGTTCTAATTAACCTAGAGATAATACAATCGGGACTAACCTTCTTGAAAAAGGTATTGATAAGATATAATCCTCTTCTACTTCCCAGTGTTATAACTCCAATAGACCTCATCAAAAGATAATTAAAATTACTCTTCCTTTTGGAATGGTCAGTTCTAGAGGGATAAAGATTCTCAAGGATATTTTTATGAATGACTCTCTTGCATCTTTACATCAACTTGAAGCAAAATTCAACTTTTCTAAAATTTCCTGAAATAATTATCTTGGATTCAAAATGGCCTGGGCAAATTCAGAATTTTTCATTGAATCCCTCAGATCCCTTACATATATGGAGAAATTGCTAATAAATGAAAATAAAACCCATCTTATATCTAAATGCTTAATCTACATTTCAAATGGTTTAAATAATAATAAAACTATTAAAATGATTAGTTGGGAGTGACATACAAAAAGACTGGCCAAAAAAGAGCTGGAAAAAAGCAATTAATATCACAGAAAGGTATACCAAAAATGCTCCCCTTCGCGAGGTTTTCTGGTACTATATTCCAACAAGAATTGTGCAAATTTCAGGAAATGAAAAATTAAAATGGGGCCCCCTGCCTGTGGGAGAAAGAGAAAGGAAGACAAAGGAAGAAGATGAGAAAGGGGCACCAGAGTGAAGTTGGGAGAGGGAAGAGGGAAGGAAAAAAAGCAAAAAGGGATGAGGAAGAATGAGGATTAGTAGTGAAGGTTGGAGAGGGAAGAGCGGCAGAGAAGAATAGAAAGAGGATAAGGAAGAACGGTGGAATACGAGAAAAAGTAAAGGGGAAAAGATTGGTGATAGGGGGAGACATTTCAGAGGGGGAGGGGGAAGCAGAGAGGAGAAACAAGGGAAGGGAGAAACGGGGAGGAAGTAGAGTGGGAGAAATGGGGATGAGGGGGGAGAGATGGGTGAAAATGCCAGAGAAATAGAAATCTAGATGTGGGGGAGAGAATAGTATTGGCCAAGGTACTATAATTCATTTATTAAATTCATTCAATTAAATATATTATTTTATTTATATTATTTGTGGGCACATTTGCATCTCCCTGCTCAGCTTCCCATAATGCAGTGTAATTACTGTTTTTCTTGGAACTCTGAGCTGGAAACAGGTTTTATAACTTGCTTTAGCCATTCAAATGTGAACACAGATGTACTATGTATTTACAATTTTATATATATATATATATATATATATATATATATATATATATATATATACAGTGCCTTGCAAAAGTATTCACCCCCTTGGCTTTTTACCTATTTTGTTACATTACAGCCTTAAGTTAAATGCTTTGTTAATTTGAATTTTATGTGATGGATCAGAACACAATAGTCTAAGTTGGTGAAGTGAAATGAGAAAAATATATACATAAAACAATTTTTTAGAAATAGTAAAACAGAAAATTGGCATGTGCGTATATATTCACCCCCTTTGTTATGAAGCCCATAAAAAGCTCTGGTGCAACTAATTACTTTCAGAAGTCACATAATTAGTGAAATGATGTCCACCTGTGTGCAATCTAAGTGTCACATGATCAGCCATTACATATACACACCTTTTTTGAAAGGCCACAGGGGCTGCAACACCTAAGCAAGAGGCACCACTAACCAAACACTGCCATGAAGATCTACAAACAAGTAAGGGACAATGTTGTTGAGAAGTACAAGTCAGGGTTAGGTTATAAAAAAATATCTAAATCTTTGATGATCCCCAGGAGCACCATCAAATCTATCATAACCAAATGGAAAGAACATGGCACAACAGCAAACCTGCCAAGAGACGGCCGCCCACCAAAACTCACGGACCGGGCAAGGAGGGCATTAATCAGAGGGGACGCACAGAGACCTAAGGTAACCCTGGAGGAGCTGCAGAGTTCCACAGCAGAGACTGGAGTATCTGTAGATAGGACGACCATAAGCTGTACTCTCCATAGAGTTGGGCTTTATGGCAGAGTGGCCAGAAGAAAGCCACATCACATCACCCAAAGAACACCATCCCCACAGTGAAACCTGGTGGTGGCAGCATCATGCTGTGGGCATGTTTTTCAACAGCCGGGACTGGGAAACTGGTCAGAGTTGAGGGAAAATGGATGGTGCTAAATACAGAGATATTCTTGAGCAAAACCTGTACCACTCTGTGCGTGATTTGAGGCTAGGACAGAGGTTCACCTTCGAGCAGGACAATGACCCCAAACACACTGCTAAAGCAACACTTGAGTGGTTTTATGGGAAACATGTAAATGTGTTGGAATGGCCTAGTCAAAGCCCAGACCTCAATCCAATAGAAAATCTGTGCTCAGACTTAAAGATTGCTGTTCACAAGCGCAAACCATTCAACTTGAAGGAGCTGGAGCAGTTTTGCAAGGAGGAATGGGCAAAAATCCCAGTGGTAAGATGTGGCATGCTCATAGAAACTTATCCAAAGCGACTTGGAGCTGTGATTGCTGCAAAAGGTGGCTCTACAAAGTATTGACTTTAGGGGGGGGCTGAATAGTTATGCACATTTACTTTTTCTGTTATTTTGTCCTATTTGTTGTTTGCGTCACAATAGAAAAGAAAACATCTTCAAAGTTGTGGGCATGTTCTATGAATACAATTATTCAAATCCTCAAACAATCCATGTTAATTTCATGGTGGTCAGGCAACAAAACACAAAAAATGCCAAAGGGATGAATACTTTTTCAAGGCACTGTATATATTTATATATATATATATATATATATATATATATATATATACTGTACACACATGTCATATCATTTATATATGTTAATGTGGACATACTTACACACATATATATATATAAAGAGGCGGAGAAGAATATTAAAATATCTAAAACATGGGAACCTGGAAAACATTTGTAGGAGTACAACAGGCTGTTTTCTAGCAACCAGGGAGGAGGTCTATTATAGGGATTCAGTTGCCTTATTCTTTGTAAATATAGAATACAAGCTGTACTCTAGAAGCCTGGAAGGAGGTCCTTCATAGGGATGCATATGCCTTATGTAAATATAGAATACAAGCTGTACTCTAGAAGCCTGGAAGGAGGTCCTTCATAGGGATGCATATGCCTTATGTAAATATAGAATACAAGCTGCATTCTAGAAGCCTGGAAGGAGGTCCTTCATAGGGATGCATATGCCTTATGTAAATATAGAATACAAGCTGTACTCTAGAAGCCTGGAAGGAGGTCCATCATAGGGATGCATATGCCTTATGTAAATATAGAATACAAGTTGTTCTCTAGGAGCCTGAAAGGAGGCCCTTCATAGGGATGCAGATGCCTTATTCTATGTAAATATAGAAGACAAGCTGTATTCTAGGAGCCTTCCTTCCAGCTTGTCTGATATGTAGAGGGTAGTCAGCAAGATACAGAGTACTGAGATGGCTGAGGCTCTGCAACCAGCACACTGAGCCCGGAGTTGTTGTTTTTTTTTCATTAAACTTTATTCAGAAAGAGAGAGAGAAAGAGAGATTATAGAGTGAACAATAAAGTGTGTGTGTGTGTCTGGGATTTATCCTTCAGCACACAGACTGCTTCAATAAATAAATAAATAAATGTATATAAACTATATACTCACAAATGTTTTTTTGCACTAAATAGAAACCATTTTTTTCAGTATCAAACTGCCATGACAAAACTACTAGTATTCATTGTGAAGCTGCCTATACTGTATCTATTTATCTAGATGCATGGTGCCTGGGGGAAGAGGCAGGCAATATGAAAGAGAGAGTACAAGTCACACAGAGAGAATAAGAGAGTCACAGAGAAGAAGAAACAGATAATAACAGACAGACTGAGACTACTCACTCAGTCCTGAACAGCTCTCTCAGAATGGCCGCACTCACTGAACTACATCTCCCACCATGCACTGCATTCTGCAATTTAGCAGTCCAAGTTGACTGGGGCAGTGTCAGTGACTAGCTGGGGTTTGTCTCAATGGGTCTCCACAGTTTCAGTTCCCCACAGTCATTCTGATTGGGTGATCCATGAAAGGTCCCACAGCTTCAGCTCCCTCCCAGTCATTCTGATTGTGTGATGCTGTGCTTGACAGACAGGCTCATTGCTTCAAATCGAGCACAGGCAGCATTGAGCCCTGATCTGTAGTACAAAGCAAGTCACCAGCAGGAGAGATGTGATAAGGGCATAAGTCAGTGTGTTTAACTGCTTGCCGAAAGATTAATCTTTTAAAGCAGCAAAAAAAAGAAAGAAAAAGGTTTAACATGATATAATAAATTGTAATAGTTATATTATTTAAATTAAACAAGTTAGTGATGGGGGATTAAGTCAGTGCATTCATTCTGGGAGGGCTGTTGCCCATTTGCCCCTATGATCTAGCCGCTCCTGCTTACAATTGAAATGTAACATTTTTGCAAGCTATGAGTCTCAAATTGAATGAGGCTCTAACTGTTTAAAGTGATTTGATGAATTAAAACAGTATTCTATATTAAAACAACAACATTTTCATCTTACTGATGCCTCAAGCACATGATGCCTCTTATTAAACTGTCTATGAATTATGAGAGAGTGAGTCACTTTATTTATATTGTGAAAGTGTCCCTGGATTATTTTTGTGGTATAAAAAGCCTGCTGAATCAAAGATTGGGGCCTGATTTCCTGAAGCCTTTTCTTTAGAAAGTATGGGAGCTGGCCAGAAAGTATGGGAGCTGGCCAGAAATATAACATAATGTGACATCTGTCTATTTGTAAATGCTGTGTTTATAGAATTCCCTATATTACATGTAAGAATATATTTGTCAGTTCAATATTTTTTTCAAATATTTTACCTATATAAAGGGTATTGTTTTGAAGATGGTTCATTAATAATTAATGTTCTACACCATTTAAGGGTGTTAATGTGTATATAATGTTTCCCAGCATACTTGGCTTATTTGTTATCCATAAATCGCTGTTTGTTTGCCTCACATATACAGTGATGAGAAGCTTCATTACTTTATTAAGCCCTCAATCTTTCAAGACTAAATACTTGCTGCCTCCACCTCTTAATTAATATAAGTCATTCACAAGGAAGCAACTAGAAAAAATGTTGTGATATGTCCTGTGATTGTTTAAATAGCCAACATGGAATTCTCACTATAAATAGAAATGATAGGGAAGAAGTAATCATGTTTTTAGTACTTGACTGTAAAAGAACTTCATTGTATGTTTCAAACATTTCAAAAGCTCTTCTATATTTAATGAATAGTACCCTAAAGCCTTTGACTATGCGGATCACAACAAAATGTGGCATGTCCTTAAAGAGATAGGAGTACAAGATCATCTCATCCTCCTCCTAAAGAATGTGTATGTCGACCAAGAAGCCAAGGTCAATACAGAACATGGGGCAACAGAATGGTTCAAGACAGTGGTGGTGCTAGTGCATAGGGAGCCCCAGTGCAGAAAAAAAAATCTGGGGACCCACGGGAGGTCCACGGGGGCCACAGGGCCTGATAGGGGCACCTGGGGCCTGTGAGGGGCTACAGTGAGCCTCATTGGGCTGTAAGGCCTGCACAGGAGGTCCATGGGGGCCATAAGGGGCCATGGGGGCCACAGTAGGCCATAAGGGAGTGCAGGGGACCCACAGGAGGTCCATGGGGGCCAATAGGGGCCGTGGAGGTCACTGAGCTGGCAGGGGGCAGAGTGGGCCCCTGGAGCCTGTGAGTGGCCACAGTGGGCCATAAGGGGCCACAGAGGCCCCACGAGAGGTCCACAGGGGGCTATAGCGGCCACAGGGACCCACAGGGAAGACAGTTGCCACGCAGGGGGCACAGGGGACCCTCTAAAGCCATAGACGATTCTCCGGGGGGCACATAGCATCCATGTTGGCCACAGGGACCTGTGGGGGCCACATAGCACACATGGGGGCCACAGAATATCCGCAGGGGCACAGATGGCCATGAGAGGGCCATGGGAGGGCCACAGGAAGGACTAATAAACTTGTCATAAATATAAAAATATTGGAAGGTCTTGCATTTTTTATTTTATTGTCTGGGCACTGTCTCTCTGGAAGTGGCTTTTCATATTTGAAAACACCATGCAATGTTTTTACTATAAAAAGAAAAATGTAATGAGACATGAATGACTTATTAATTTCCAAGGCTCTCGTAATTCAGTAAAGCAGTCTTCAAAAAAGACTCTACAGGCTGTCTCAGACATGTTCTACAAAACACAAATTGTTTGCAAAAAATAATAAAATAAATACAGTTTTGAAATGCAAGTGATTTACAATAGAAAAACTTGCTGGTAAATGGGAAATCCAGAAGATCTCTTATATATTTTACTATGGAGAACATTGTGAAAAATACAGTATATCAATCACATATAATACTTGTCAAACTACGAAACGTCGTCATGCGAAGCGAGGGCCGCAGTCCGGGCCGCAAATGTGGATCCTCGCAAAGCGAGGGGCCGCATTTGCGGAAGGTGGAGACTCCAATGTCGGCTGCAATGAACCGCAAATGCGCACCCTCGCAAAGCGAGGGGCCACATTTGCAGAGTTGGAGGCTCCCACGTCGGCTGCAATGAGCCAAAGGCTCATTGCAGGCCACTGTTGCGGACCCTCGCAAAGCGAGGGGCCGCATTTACGGAGGTGGAGGCTCCAGGCCGACTTTGAAAAAATACATTTAACACACAATGACTAAATACGGTCTTACACTAAAAAACGAGTCGCGTAAAACATTACGAACTCGCAAAAATAAGACTTAAACGGCCAGACTGCACACAGCTGAAAACATTAAAAAAATTATAAATACGCACAAAAATTACATCAAAAGCTTACCCACAGCAAGGGGGGACGGATGTCTGGAAGTGAAGTTACACCTAAATTTAAGTCCAATTTACAGAGTGTAGACACGAAAATCCCCTAAGCGAGAGAAAAAATGTCCTCCGACAAAAACGAAGACGAGGCTACGCGACCCTAAAGCCACAAAACACCACCAAGCACATACAACTTTTCCAAAAAGCCGTACGAGGTACATTGTATGCTGCAGTAACATCAAAACAGATTGCCAGCTCTTCAGCACAATGCTTGCTGCATATATTACTCACAAATAGGTAAAGTATATCAATTTATTAATTTATTACTTATTTAATCAGCATACAAAAATCTATATACACAAAAAAAAAACACTATCCCAATAAACGCAAAAGCCATTCACCACGCCTCACAACGAGCGCCAACGCTGCTCATAGCACACAAACTACACCAGGGGACAGCCTTGCAATAAGCGCAGAAAGAAGATCAGCGCCGACCAATGACAGCAAAAGCACCTCTGATAAAAAATATACAACAACCAAGAGGCTCGCAATGAATGCCGAAGGCGCTCATTGCGACACACGCAATGAGTACCAGACCACAAAACAAATGTCAGACCACCCAAAAAAATCATGTTTGTGGCAAACAGCGTTACCTGCCTTACAATTTTATTGCCCCGTCATTTTTGACCGGCAAGTCGCTAGTCATTATCAGCCTTATTAAATTGCGATTTGGTAAATATAGAAGGGCTCTATTTAAGCACACAGCATATTTTTTTACAGAAGTTTTTAGTTAGTGACCTTCTATCCAAAAGCAAGGTCTTCACTAACTAAAAACGTCTGTAAAAAAAATAGTCTGTAAAAATATATAGCTGTGCGCTTAAATAGAGCCCTTTTAAATTTACAGAATAAGGCTGTATTTACTCATAAATCTGGTAATTATGTAGGAAAATACTGTAACAATCACATATATTACATTACAGAAAAAAATATTATTATTATTATTATCATTTATTTGTAATGCACCAACATATCCCTTAGCGCTACACAGGGGTTAAGTACAAGGCAAAAAATGAACACATTGCAAAGAATCGAACGTACGTAGTGCTTGTTTCAAAATACTGACACAAGATTGAAAACTTGCAAGCTTACAATCAAAAAAGGTTTAAGGGATACAAGACGGTGATAGATGCAAGATGGCAGTGTGAAAACAATTGGTCCAATCAAGTAGAGGTGTCTCTGTGTTGTACTGTAGATTGTGGGTGTGAGTGATATTATTCTGTAGAGTGTGCAGTTGTGAATATGAAGGCTGAAGGTGTTATGCTTTTTTAAACAGATGCATTTTTTTGTTTTTTTTTAAAGGTTTTGAGCCAGGAAGATAACCTAGTGGACCGAGAAAAGGAGTTCCAGAGAAAAGTCTTGAATTGGGAGTGAGAGGAGGTGATAAGAGAGTAGGAAAGAGGAAGGTCATTAATAGAATGAAAAGGGGGGTTGGGAGAGTATTTTGAATCAATAACAGAGATATAAGGGGGTGCACTGTTGTTGAGGGCTTTATATGTCATGATTTTAAATTTGATTCTAGAGCCTAAAGGAAGCCAGTGGAATAATAGTGGTATTGTGCCAGTGGTATTGTAGATAAGTAGATAAGCAGATATCACTATCTTTGTTTTTTGTACATTTTAGACTCATATATTGACCTGCCATGCATTCCTATTTGCACTAGTTCATCTTACACACACATTGCCTATCATTCACATAACTCTGAACCACAAAGTACGCAATACCACACTAGAATACCTATTAAGGAGCTTGACACACTGTATTGTTCCATATACTCATCTTTCACTATATAAATTGGCTTTATTATACCTCATTAACAAGGAAAAAGTATAGCTTTCAATTTAACAAATATCCCTACAACTATAAAAATAAATTTTTAACTTTACAATACAAAGCAGCAAAAGAGTGTTCGCTCTTGTTTTGTATTTTTGTTTTGCATATCTTTGGGAGCTTTGAAGATATCCTTAAGGACTGTCCATCATCTTGTGAACTATTCCTTTTGAAATAGCATAATGGAACTAAACCTTTGATGCAAGCACCAGAGTATTGGACATATTGATAAGTACTGTTCTGAATTGTTGCAATATATAGAAATCTCCACATTGTTCCTTATTATTGTGTATAACACATTAACTTAAATGTTATTACTTGGATTTATTCTGTTGAATATAAGAGCTTAGTTTTATATTTTCATATTTCTTCTTGCTAATACACACATATATCAATAGACTTAGTGGACATAATTTGAGGTAGTTACATCCCCAGTAGTAAATTACTTTTCAGATATTATCATAGATTACTGGACCTTATTTATTCTATTAATTCAGTGGCATTGTATAATTGTTAATGTATGTTACTTTATTATATTACTTTTGATGTTTCTCATATTGATGATCCATAAATTCAGTGTTCTCTGGTTCATAGGAACTGAAATACAGTAAAGACAATATAGTATGATTTAAATTACAATTCACAGCTCAAATTATAATGTTAAATTTGATTTACTAACAAACAAAAATACTTTAAAAATTATTTTAAATAAAAAATTGTAGTCAATGCAATGCTTGCAGTTACATGCATTTACTCTATTTTTCCTAATGTTAATTGGAATAATATACTGTAATATGTAAGTCAAAAAATGGATAAGAATCATAGATTCTATTTTGTTTATCATGTAAAACAGAATATAGAAATACTTGCCCATCTTGGAAGTGGGACATTAAGTAAGCATTTCAGACACTCCATTAGCAAGTATTTAAATAAGCTGTGGGGGGCAGTGAAATGAGCCAGGATAAATGCACCTGCTTCCCCTACCAGAGGAAGCAATTTCCATTGGAATTACAGAGACAAACTAAACAGGATAAAGATAACAAAAAAGATAGTAACCAAGAAAAATTACTTCTGGCTATGTGAACAAACCCTTAGTTTAGGAGATAAAAAATCTCTTTATTTATAACAACCCATGTATTATTTTGTGGGAATATCAGGACTTGTACCAGTCTAATCGTCGCTAATAATATTTGTGAAAGGTTTCACCTTACTTAGAAGACATATAAAAAGACATAAAACATATAAAAAAAGGGGTGAATAAATGAGTAATAAATTAGTTATAAACTATTTGGTTTATACTGAAAGGTATATTTACCATTACAACTATCACATATATAGTTGTGTTTTTTTGCGATGTTTGTAACGTTTGTGATGTTGGTTAACGCACTTGCGTCCCTCGCAATGCAAGGGATGCCTGCGAGCCTCTCGAAGTGAGGCAAGACGGCGACTGTGAGACTTGCGAAGCGAGGTGAGCCGTTGACGCACGCATGTTGGTCATGCTTTTGTGTCCCTCGCAATGCAAGGGATGCCCGCGAGCTTCACAAAGCGAGCCGTTGACACACTAATGACTTAGGCTGCAATGAGCGCCAAAGGCACTCATTGCACTGCAAGCCCCGCAAAGCGAGGTAAGCAGTTGAAGTATGCAGGACTTAGGCTGCAGGACTTAGGCCGCAAAGCGAGGCGAGCCATTGAATCATGCAGGACTTCCGACGGTTGCGACTGCGGGCCAAGAGCGTAACTCTAAAAAACAGAAAAACAAGCTAAATAAAAATTAAAAATAATAACACACACAGAACAGGGGGAGAGCCAGGAAGCCTGTGAGTGAGTTTGCAAGCGGATTTGAGCCATATTTGGCGTTTTTCATCAAACCAAAACCGAATTAGCGAGGAAAGAAATAAGACGAAAAATAAAAAAAAAAGGCAGAAAACTTAAAAAAATCTGAAACTAGATGAAAACGAGGCTGAACAAAGCCAGGCACGCAGCACTTAGAAAATACACGATGACGAAGACAGTAACACTTACACCGACAGCGCCAGGCACGCGGGACTTCGAAAATAAGACCAACGGCAGTCAGTAGTAACACGCAAACATACAGTAGTAGACACACAGAGGAGAAAAAAACAGGGAAAGGACAGGGGGGAGATGGCGGAAAGACACACATGCCATTCCCAAGCACAAAACTTTCACGTTAACAAAAGCTGCAATGAGCGGACCATACAAGGAGCTCATTGTGAGCCACGTGATGAGCGCCGAAGGAGCTCATTGTGGGGATTGCGATGAGCACCGCGAGCAGGAGAGGCTTGCAATGAGTACCAAAGGTGCTCAGCGTGGGGCTTGCGATGAGTGCCAAAGGTGATCAGTGCAAAGCAGGAAAGTTGAATTACACGGGGGAGAGGCTCGCGATGAGCGCCGAAGGAGCAAAAGTATAACAATCTGTGTTGCAAACAGCATTGCCAGCCTTACAATTGTATTCCCGTCTTTTTTGACGGCCAAGTTCCTAGTACTAATATAAAATATAATATAATATATTTTTATACTGCACTAGTAATAAAATTACAGTAAGGTTATATGGAAATACATAGCAGAGAGATTGTATTTACTGAAGATAAATTGTTGTGTGCCAGTTGTAAAATACAAACGGGGAAAGACATATGGGATTCTTGGACCTAAATGTAACCCAACACTACTAGGAACAAATATAGAGAGGTGGCAATACAACCTCATATATGACATGTTACATACTCACTTGAACCTTACTTTTCTAAGTCGAAGAGAACATATCTCTAGAAGTTTAAAAATCAGATATTTTCCAAAGAAGGATTGATCACTATTAAATCTTAAATAATCTAATGACAAAGTAAAGGACTTTAATATGTTTAAAGCAAATGTGGGTATTGTGTTGAATTATAAGAATAACATTCAGGCAGATGTTTTAGAAACTAGTACAAAAAAAGGTGTCCTCCAATTAATCCGCTATATATAGGTAAGAACAAGACACAGTAAGAAGTTTAAAGAACGCATTAAGTACAGTACTTTATTATTATTTTCTGTAAAACTGGTTTACTAACAATGGGGAGAATGTACTAAGCATCTCAAATGACTGATGTGTGCATCCCTAAATTTACTATGCACTATTTCATATGGGGAAAATGTTGTTTGCAATCTTTTACCCATTATCTCAGCCTCTTGAAATGCTTAATAAATTCCCCCAATAGTGCAAAGGCAGCTAACTGCATTTAATGAAATAATAAATATCAGAAAATATTTCTAGTTTGTTTTTTAAGGCAATTTGGAGGTAACGAACTAACAAAATAACAAAATTGAAAATTGGTGAAAATGTTTTTTTTCATATACAAACGAACACATTGCGAGTAGAAAATAATTGCTACACTCTTATTTTAATGTATTTTCAAAATATTCTCCACAATAACACCCACATGTGACCTTCTGGGTTTCCCATTTAGCAAATAGCTTTGCTATAATAAATTACTTACACTGCAAAACTGTATTTATTTAATTATTTTCTCAAAAAATTCTGGAATACATGTTTGAGACAGCATATAGAGTAAGCCATTTTTTTTTGAAGACTGATTCACTGAAAAATGAGAACCTTGGAAAGCAATTAGTAAATTATGACTTATAATAATTACATTTTACGTTTTATATATTCAAATACATCTGAAATAGAGGTTAAAGCAGAAAGATGCAAATGTGTGCATGGTATAGCAGAATAAATACATGAAAATATTTTTTTCACCTTGTCATAGTTGTAATTAAAACAGTTAATTAATACAATATGTGAGGAAACAAGAGCAATCATTATTAATCATCTATGTAAATACCTTAAGGTTACTATTATTTGAAAACCTTTTGTAGCAATTCACATCCTAACCACATACATAGTTGTGGATCTTGCGATGTTGGTGACGTTTGCGATGTTGGTCACGCAGTTGCGTCCCTCGCAAAGCGAGGGCGCAACCGCGAACCTCATGAAGCGAGGCGTGCCAGCGCCGCTGTCACACATGCAAGCCTTGCCGAAGGCGCTCATTGCAGCCAGCACCACCGTCACACATGCAAGCCTTGCCGAAGACGCTCATTGCAACCAGCAGGCGAAGCAGCCTCGCAGCACTTAGGCTATTGCAGCCGTGCAGCACTTAGGCCATTGCAGTCAGCCGGGCAGTACTAAGGTGAGCTTCGTGAAGCGAGGCTCACCAGTGGCGCAGCACTGTTCAGTAACTCTAAAAACCTGCCAAAACAAAAAGAAAACATGTACAAAAAATTACAATGCACACAGCACACGGTGAGACACAGGAAGCCTGGGAGTGTCGTTGCAAGCGAATTACACTAATATTTGGCATTTTTTGTCACTCGAAAATCGCCTAAGCGAGAACAAAAATGTCGGACGAAAAATGCAAAATTTTTGAAACAGCGTGAAAACTAGGCTCAGCAATGCCAGGCTTGCAAAACTTACAACATACATGACGCTGAAGACATTAACACGTACACGAACAATGCCAGGCGCGCAAGACTTTGAAAATAAAACCAACGGCAGTCACCACGCGCCACGCAAATATTCAGCACCCACACAGAGGAGAAAGACACAGGGAAGGGACGGGATGCTGGAAAGAGACACATGGCATTCCCAAGCACTAAAGTTGCAGGTTAACGAAACCTGCAATGAGTGGCCCGTGCAGTAGGCGGGAGAAAAGGGTCGCCAAAGGCGCTCATTGCAGGGCTCACAATGAGCACCGTGAACGGGAGAGGCTTGCAATGAGCGCAGAAGGTGCTCAGCGCAGGGCTCTCAATCAGCGTGGAAGGTGCTCAGAGGACCAAAAGCCTCCCATTGTGTAATAGGAAAATTGATAAACGTTATCATAATGTTTCTGCACAATTTATTTCAGACACTTTTAAGCATATTTTAGTGGGATAAATTATAAAAATTTTTAAACTAATATATTGTGACATCCTGTGGAAAATATGCAGATAGGCTGGACACCATTATTATACATAGATAAGTGTTATACAGTATTCTTGAATTGTATACTATCTTGATCTTTTTTTTTATTTTAGTAATAGTAAAATACATCATGGCATAAACAATAGAAAGTGTATTGGCTTTCAGTACTTAAAAACAGTCACTTTAACCAATTTTGTTAATAAACATCAAACATATTAATAGTTTTTCCCTATGTGACAAATGTGAAAATGTATGATAATATAAAAGACCAATTACAAATAATGAGAAAATTAATTCACCAGGAAATTGCTCCATTTGAGCCCTCTCTGGAGCAGACACAGCAGCACCTGCTTAGTCTTCTGAAATGAATAGATTGATTCTATATTGGTTTATGTAAAGTTGTTACCTTGGGAACAGAACCATGTGCAAGAAATACCAGGGTAATCTGCAATTAGAAATAAGCCCTTGAGGTGAAAACAATACAGATCTATACAGGAAACAATCAAATATTAGGCTGGAACAAAATCCACTTTGTACCTTCTGAAATTAAATGTAATATTCATAGCTGCTAAAGAGAAAAAATGGAGACATTTAGATAATTTGCTGTAGAGAAATGTATTGAGCTATTTTAAGCAATCTCATCAGAAAATCAATTAATTAGAATATTGCCTAATGTAAGTAAAATGCACTTAATAAAATTATAAGAAACTAGAAGACACATAAATAAAATAATTAACAAGGCAATGCCAAAACTTAGTCCAAGCTATTCTACCATTCTCAGTAATTGCATGCTGTCATATTAGACAATATGACCAATACTCCATAATTTGCTCCACTAGACTTTCCTTCTGTCTGAAGTCCTTCAAAACCTCACCAGAAACACATCTATTTAATGAATCTTATCACCTTCATCCTTAATATGCCCAGTGTATCTATCACCCTCCTGTTTCACAACCAAATGCTTTAGATTGTAAGTTTGCGAGTTTTTAATCATATGGGATGCTTGAGAAAGTACTCTATATGGAAGATTCAAAGCTCAAGGACAGGGCCCTCTATGTGTTTAATTTGTATTGATATTTATATTTTTACCTTGTCTTCATTCTATGTATGGCGCTGCGGAATATGTTGACTCATTATAAATAAAATATAAGAAGAAGAAGAAGAAAAGAAGAAGAATACATAAATATGTTTGCAATAACAAGCAGTGATAAACAAATGAAAGCATTGGGAAACATATGAAATATGCCATAGTATGATTTTACAAACCACCACAATATGGAACTTATGTATTTAAGGGACAGCAAAAAAAATATAATTATATATAGAAATATACATACCAAAGTAAATTTTTGTAAGGTTCATCCATTATAGCATAGGAACATTAACTATAAAATATTGAATGGATTATGCTTTAATAATTGATGGGTCTAGTATTCTGTGTAGATGCCTAGATTTGGTCAGGAGTTTGCTTGTGCTATTCATCATGTACTGAGATCCATAACAGTACACCATCATCAAAGAGTAATGGTGATCAAGAGATAGCTTACTGCCTTGAAATGACTGCATTAAATCCATAAGGTTTGAATTTATGAATAAGGTTTTTTTTCCTCATAAATATTAGCACAATATGGGTTCCATGCATGTATTATTATTATTATTGTTTATTTATAACACGCCAACATATTCTGTATAGATGTACGTAATATAAGTTCCAGGCAAAGGTAAATACAAATCGAAACATAACAAAGCAAGGAGGGCCCTGTCTTTGAGCCTTGAATCCACTGTCCATGGTGCTTTCCCCAAAGCACCCTGCAGGATTGAAATTCACAGATTTACAACCTAAAGGTATTGTGTGTGGTAAAGGAGGAAGAGAGGGTTGATGAGTGCTAGGGTGGAAGGTGATACGCTTCTTTAAAGAGTTTTTAGTGAGGTTTTGAATGGTTTGAGGCAGAAGGACAATCTGGTGGAGCGAGGCAAGGAGTTCCAAAGAATTGGGGCAGCACGAGAAAAGTCCTGAAGGCGAGAATGAGAGGAGGTGACAAGAGTTGTAGAAAGAAAAAGGTCATTAGCAGAATGAAGAGGGCGGTTGGGGGAATATTTGGAGATGAGAGCAGAGATGTAAAGGAATTGTTGAGGGCTTTGTAAGTTAGGATCATAATTTTAAATTTTGTTCTGGAGGCTAAGGGAAGCCAGTGGAGTGATTGACAGAGAGTTGATGATGACAATGTGTATGTGTGTGGAAGATGAGTCTAGCAGAGGTGTTCATTATGGATTGAAGTGGGGATAGTCGGGTGGGTATGGTTATGTATGCTTCAGAATTTCTTCAGTGTATATCATGATTTGACTGAGAAACAGAATGAAGTATGCACAGCAAAATTCACACGCAAATAAGTACAACCAAGCTACAACAATTGTAAGGAGTAAGTGATTGCACATTTTTAAATTAGACTTTAATGTTAGAGGATAAAGAAAATGTCAAGTATTAGAATTAAAGCGTAAATTGTAATTTAAACATACACTGTGAGACCTAATGTAATTTTATCTTAAGGTGATATTTGAGTTCCTGCAGGTTAGTAAGGTGCTTTAGACCCCTGATTGTATATTACAAGGTGCTTCAGTGAATCAGCAGGCAAAGGTAACATTTCCAAAGTGATACATATATCTCAAATGTCTGCTTAAAAATCAATCATGTTAGTGCAAGTTGTTGTTAAGTCACATATAGCTCCTTTCAAGGGACACATAAGAGTCACTTTTCACTAGAGGTATTACAAAAAAATGTTAAACATGTGTAGAAAGCAATTTTGTTATTTTATGAATGGGTGTTTAAATGTACTTTTACACAGATTCATGGGGCCTCATTCTATTAGCGGCCGCAGCCGTTGCGGGGCCGCAAGGACCGGCCGCAAGCTATTCGGGTATTCTATTCCCTTAGGGCTGGGGATTCCGGCAGGCTTGCGGCCGGTGCCTTGCTATCTCTTGCGGCCGCTCGCGCCGGAGGAAAGCCTTTGATCTAAAACGGCCGCAAGAGATTTGCAATTCAATTGCTCCGGGAACCCTCTCTGCAAGGCTAAATCCAAGCTGCAGCTTACTTGCAGGAAAGAGGTCTCGCTAGCACCAATTAAGCACATAAAATAGCTCAAATAAAGCCATCCTGCACTTTGAGAAGACTATAAAGGGATTTTAGGTGTTAGAAAAAATAGCACATAATTATCCTGTACTCAAATCCGTAAAATATTATATTTTTAATATCCGTAAAATATACATGTAAAAAGTCCAGAGTGCTTGGAGCACCTCAGACCCGCCCACGCCGCAGCCGGAAAATAAACAGTTAATTTGAACTCGGGTTTGGGCAGATGTGCAAGCTTGAGAGTGGGTTCCTTTTAATCCTCATGTCCCCCAATATGATCCCTAGCATTTACAGAGCTGTACAGTGCAGGCTTGAATTTATTTTTCAGTTTTTATATTTCTGAGATTACGGCCGGTTCCAAGATATGCGGACGGCCGTAAAAGGAGATCCTTGCGGGGCCGTATAATAGAATCGCGAGGTAACAGAACCCCCGCAAGGAATCGCAGCCTTACGGCCGATTTACGGCCGGTAATAGAATGAGGCCCATAGTATTCTCTAAAAGGAAAACTTGACGTTTTTGGTCAAACTTTGCAAAAGGTGACAATAAATGCAATTAGAATAGAAAAAAATTAAATAAAAAAATAACTGAAACCGAATAAGTAAGTAAAAATGATGAAGTAATGCACTAGGAATAACAGAAAGAATAGAAAAAAAACTGCTACAGCAAAATGTTTTTGTATACATAGGATATTTAGGTCTGTCCCCTGCAACATGCTTCACTGGAGTACCAATAGCAAATTGTCCCTTATAAAATGGACATTACTTCAGTGGTCAATTTATTAGCCCTTCTTAGCCCTTCTTGCTTCTGGGTCTTCCTTTTGTTTTTTATAGTTTCCTTTATTCGTCCTTTTTATATTTTTATTTGCATTATTGAGCTATAATTTGGAAAGATTTATTTGTGTTGACTTTAACTCATACACCATTTTAAACTATATTAGTATGTTCCAATAAGATTTACTTTTTTAGTGTGACAATATATTTTTTTTACATACCAGCCATACTCTCTAAAATAGGGTTGGTTAAATATTTTGCAGATATTGCTTTTAATAACTAATAGTAGACTATTTTATTTATATCCCATTTTTGCTATCTTGTAAAAATAATAATAAATGTATGTCTAAAAAAACTTAGGCCCTATGTAAATCTCTGCAAAAGCAAATACGAATACCATAACAGCAGAGTAAATCCTCCCTAGCTATGTTAACCCCTTTTCCCTAAAACATTTAGGGCCTCATTCAATTGCGATGTGGGCAATTGAATAGGGCCCTAAAGAAGCACATAGCATATTTTTTAAAAAAAAGTTTTTAGTTAGTGGAAACCTTTCTTTTGGATAGATGCTTGCTAACTAAAAACTTCTTTAAAAAATATATGTTATGTGCTTATTTAGGGCCCTATTCAATTGGGCAAATTGCAATTGAATGAGGGCCTCAGAGAGAACTGCTATGAGTCACTCATTTAAGTGAACTTCACTACAAAGCTGAGTAACAAGGCAAAAATCTCTATCCATTTTTGTACTGACAATAAATTACAAGTTACTCCTTTGGACTTTGACACACAAACCCTATGCTAATAAGACTTTACAGATCACTCGCAAATCAGAGTACTGCCATAACTGCAAAAAGCTGAAGAAAGATTTACAGGTACCAAAGACCGCTCACAAGTGATTTTCAAACCCTTGCTGAGTCTCCAAGAAGCATTTAAAGTGACAATATAGCACAAAAAGCACTACAAAAAATGAAATGTCAACATTATTTGACACTTAAAAATCTGATATCAACATATGTGTAATGAAAAAAATATGATATGTTTGTATTAATCCTGTTTTATGATATAAAATCCAGGGTAACACACAACCCAGTACTCAAGGGGTTAATACACATCACAAAACCATGTTACCTAGGAACAAATGCTCTAATGCATTGTCTATAAATATATCATATTTTAACACAAAATAATCACGTCTTTATTTATTGAAGCTATAAATACAATTGTCACATCTCTAACATCAAAATATTTTAATAAATACAAAACAATTACTTTATATATATATTGCTATTGTTTCCTTGCTGCAGCCTATTTAAAACACATGTTACTTCCTTCTTGGTTTGGCTTCTCCCTACACAAAAATCTGTTGCAGCTAAGGCAAGATTTACAGCTGTGAGCTGAGTGTCCTAACCTGGAGGAGCAAAAGATTTACATTAGTATAGAACTTAGGAAAAAATAAGCTCCCACAGCTGATTTACAGCAGTGTCCTAACTTAGAGCACTTGATTTGCATAGATGCCTTAGTTATCAAAAAATGTAAGGTGGATTTTTTAAATATTGTAGTGTGGCTGCAACAAGAAACATTGTTTTATATCACATTTAGCCTTAATATGCACAATGCATCTATCACCCTCTTGCACCTCATGCAAACCCTTTAGAATGTAAGTTTGTGAGTTTCAATCTTGTTAGGTGCTTTAGGGAAAGCCCTGTGTACATTCGATTTAAAGCTCAATAATGGGACCCTCCATTCTTTTACACTGTGTTCAAATTGTTTTTGACTTATATTTAACCCCTGTACAGAGCTACAGAATATGTTGGTGCGCAACAAATGGATTAGGATAAGGACAGTGATAGAACACACCTTCTCTGGTTTGCCCAATAAATTGCCAGTTAATATCACACCTTTCCCAATATACTATGTTCAGTCCAGGAAACCATATCTTTAAAAGAATATCAACAAGTTAGAAACAATTCAAAGAATGACAACTAAAATATATAATATATAAGGATAGACTTTATAACTTTAATTTATACAGCTAAGAGAGCAGAGAAGTGATATGATAAACACTTTAAATATATGAAATGATTTAATAAAGTGAAGTGTCTTTGAGAAAAAGAGGAATATAAGAACTAGGGGTCATGATTTACACTAATTACTGAACAGGTGAGAGGGAGTGGTTTTGCCTGTATTAACTGATATATAAGTGTGTGACTTGTGTGGGTATGTTTGCAACTGTGATTTACTTCTGAACAGTAAATGATGTTTATTTGCTGTGTGCACTGATTTCTGTACAGGTTAGTAGTCAGAATAACATTTAAAAAGAGAAAGGAGCGAACCTGTGAGCTTGCAAACAGTTCTTGTAAAAGTACAGTTCTAGTATAAATGTGGGAGTTTAAATGAACAGAGGAAGTTCAAACAAAAAGGGTTTTATTGTAGAGCAGAAAAAGGAATAATGTAGTAGAAAGTAGGGTAAAGGAGAAAGGGGAAATTAAAAAAGGAGAAGGGAAGGCATGAAAAAGGAAGAAAAAAACGTTTTTTTACTTTTTATACAAATTTCTTGATATATTTCCATCTAATTGTTTTAATTGGTAATTATGAGTCAGTCCAGTGGCAAACTCTCTGAGTGTACATCCTGTCACATGTATGAACTGCTGGAACAACTGATCTAGAGTCCATACATCTGTGCCAGGTGTGAGCATGTTGCCTATCTTGAAGCTCAAAGTGCAGAACTAAAGAGATTTGCTGCACTTTTTGCAGTGATATTGCTCCACTGGAAAGAGAGTTGGAGCTCACAGCACACTTTAGCTGGGCCTAGCATGGAGAGTGGAGGGTCGAGATGGGGCTCGTGAGGATGTCCATGGAGGTAGCTGGGTTACAGTTACAAGGGGAAGCAGGGGGATCAGAAGGAGGAGGAAGGCCAGTTCTGAGTTGGCACTAAGAGATTTGTCAGATTGATTAAAACCATTGGGGATGTCATTCAGGAATGGCAATTCTAGAAAGAGCTCTCTAACAGCCGGGAGAACAGTTCTACTGGAGGAAAGGGAGGGCAGAATAGCCAGGGCATCAGGCAGGTTTTGATGGGAAGGTAGGCAGGGTGATTTGTCATCCAGATCCCAACAATCGAACAGTTTGCTGTCTCCCGGTTGCCTGGGTTTGTCATGTTGTGGATCAGGTAGATGAATTATTGGCAGAGGCTGGACATGAACCAACAATCTTGGTACCTAATGGCAAAGTTAGTAGAAGATTAAGTATCCTAAATAATGATTTTAAAGAACAAGGAAATAAGCTTAAGGCAAGGACCTCCAAGGTAGTATTTTCCACATGCTAGCACAGGGAGACAGAAAGAGCTTGGGGAAGTTAATGTGTGGCTAAAAAAGTGGTGCACTAATGAGGGGTTCTCCCTTGGGTACAATCTCTATAGCAGTGATGGATTGCACCTTAGGGACAATGGAGCTTGTGTGCTAGGGGAAAGAATGGCAGAAAGATTGGAGGAGTTTTTAAAATAGAAGGTGGGGGGGCTTGATAGAAGTAATCGAGTAGAAATTGTAGAGGGGGTAAGGAATTAATTAACTAGTCATGGGGAAGAAGGGGGAGGGTCAGTATAGTCAATAGGAAGGTATTGCTCAGTAACTCAAGTATAGTGGCAGGCAGTTCAAAACTACAGACTCATAACAACATAAGGTGTATGCTTGCTAATGTCAGAAGCTTTCCAGGAAAAATGGGCGAGTTAGAATTATTAGCAGTTAAATGCAATTAAATGGCATTTAATCAGGGGCAGCTGGTGCATAGGGGCAAATGGGCAAAGGCCCTCCCAAAATTAATGCACTGACTAAATCCCCCCATCACTTACTTAATTGTATAACTTATATAATAAAAAAAATAATTTTTTTTTATCATATTCAATATTCTGCTATTTTAATAGCTGTTACTGTCGCTTTAATTTTCAAAACCCTTTGTGCTGCAGTTAAACACACTAACTTATCACATCTATCCCCTGCTGGTGACTTACCTAGTACTACAGATCATGGTACATGTAAAAAAAACAAACACACAATGCTGTCTTTGCCCGAGTTCTCACTAAACGATAGAACTGAGTCTGTCTGTCAAATGCAGCATCACCCAATCAGAATGGATGGGAGGAAAAAGTCCCGGATCCTGCAGGGACAACACCTCACAGTCCACCCGGAAGTAAATACTTGGGGCTATCTCAATAAAGTTAATAAAAATAAAAACTCCCAGCTCATTGTGCACGCTTCAGTTTTCTCAATACTCTGGTGGTCTTATTAATTCTGACTATCATGCTCTGGCGCCCCGACATTAGGGCGGGCCAAATGCGCGCCGACCACAGCGAGCCGACATCACCGTGCCGACATGAGCACGTAGTGAAGAAGTGTCTGTCAAATGAGCGACGTTAGAAGCATGCAGTGATTTAATATTATACCCTAATGCTCTGGTCCCCTCTGACCCTAACCCTTCAACCTCTAAGCCTAACCCTAACCCTTAGACCCCAAGTCTAACACTTCAATCTGCATGCCTAACCCTAATCCTTAGACCCCCAAGCCTAACCCTAACCCTTTAACCTCTAAGCCTAATCCTAACCCTTTAACCCAGTGAACCCTAACTCTAAAACCTAACACCGAACACCCCTACGCCCATGCAAAGCCCCCTAACACTAAAACCTAACAGCCCTCTCACTCGCAGACTTTCGGCTTTCTGCAATCGAGTTGCGAGGCTCAAATTGAATGGAGCCCTATGTAACTATGTTAGAAAGGTATTGGATATATGTTTTATTAAAAAGGGCATTTAGGGTTATCCTGGTTAATTAGAGAGGAGGTATTGATCCAGTGAGGAATCCGATTGCCAGTATTTGGGGTCAAGAAGGAATTCATTTGTTTTTTCTCTTTGAGACAAATGGCAAAGTTTCACTTGGGCTTTTTTTTCTGTATGCCTTCTTCTGGATCAATTAACAATCTGCATATTGTAGATCAGAGAAGATCTTAAAAGGTTGAACTTGATGGACTAAAGTCTTTTTTCAACCTCAATTATTATGTAGCTATGTAACTATGTAAAAGCTGCAGAAGAAGATCTCTTCAATTACTACAGATCTTATGTTTTTTTGTGTGTGTAAGCATAAACTATACATGCATTAAGTAGTGATCCAGTTGATCGTAAGCACTGTCACTAAGCGAACGGAAGCCCTGCTAAAAAAAAATTAGCTGTAAATATCCAGTAATGAAATTCCATTCTTTTAATGTTGTTACTGGATTATACTGTATTAGCATAAATTACTTATGCTCATTAATTGAAGAATAAAATTAATATTACATCAGAGTTCTCCCCCATGATAGATCATAGTTTGTTATCTTTTACTTTTTTTTATTACTTTTCTTTGATGATGTTTTTTTCATTCAAAGGGAGAGGTTCTTTTTGTAATATCGCCCTTTATTAGTAAGAGGCACTTGTTAATTTTCTTTATCAGCAGGGAGCTTTGGTTCTGTTTGTAACTAGATTATTTAACAGTGTGAACCATCAGTATTATCACAGTGAGAGTTTGATATAGTTTATTAAAACTCCTTATGTTTTTTTATATAACATCACACACTTTAACAGCATAAAGTAAATGCCATCAATATGACTGATTTACTATATGGTATATTGACAGAAAAAAATAGCAGTGGGTGCTTTGTTCTTTTCTTACTGGTTTACGTAACTTTATCTCCTTTGCATTAAATGATGCTCCCCTTCTGGATTGCTACCTTGTCGTGGTGAAGGGACTTGTGTACCTCAATGAAGCTGTGAGCTATACCATGTAGAGTCACCCAAGATGGGCAGGTCATAGCAGAGAGATCAGACAAATCGTGGTCCACTGGAGAAGGAACTGGCAACCCGCTCCTGTATCTTTGCAAAGAAAACCTTATGGATAAGCACAACCATTGACACAATAATTGTGTCTGGTGTGCTGCAGTCCATAGGGTCACAGAGAGTCGGACACAACTGAATAACTAAACAACAACATAAAATTATGCTAACTACCACAGCCATGTTTATTGAGCAGTTTAATTTGAGGCTCATATTATTGTGAACCCTGTGGTGTACTAGTATGTTTACAAATATTACTAACACATTTACCTATCCCAATAAGTGCTCCATTGAACATACGCTGGAATTGTGATCACAGTACTAATCTAAACATACACATGAATCCTTTGGATGCCCCAGGAATCCCCTTATGCACTTTAGGGGAGGTGTTCATAGTTGAAATATTAAAATAATAAAGGATATAATTTATTAGTCCACAGGGGTCACTAAAAAAGCACATTTTCAATACATTTATATGATCCACTGAAATTACAATTTTTAATATGGTTATTGTATTGAATATATTACTTGTACTTTATATGAAACCAAAGCAATTAAGCGTAAAATAAATAGTAAATGTTAATCTAGCATTCTGGTAAAAAACAAAATTGTACTCAGAAAGCATGATAAACAGCCATATATTCATTAGCTGAGAAATGATTAACAGCCTTATTAAATTGTGATTCGGGCAATTGAATAGGGCTCTAAATAAGCACATAGCATCTTTATTTAGAGAAGTTTTTAGTTAGTGAAAACCTTGCTTTGGATAGAAGTTCACTAACTAAAAACTTCTGTAAAACAATACACTAAGGCCCTCATTCAATTGCGATTTGGCCAATTGAATAGGGGTCTAAATAAGCACAGAGCATATATTTTTTTAAATATTTTTTTAGTTAGTGAAAACCTTGCTTTTGGATAGATGCTTAATAACTAAAAACATATTTAAAAAATATATGTTATGTGCTTATTTAGAGCCCCATTCAATTGGCCAAATTGCAATTGAATGAGGGCCTCACTAACTAAAAACTTATTTAAAAAAAATATGTTATGTGCTTATATAGAGCCCTATTCAATTGGACAAATCACAATTGATGTGCTTATACATAGCCCTATTCAATTGGACAAATCACAATTGAATGAGGGCTTGCAGCCATATTAAATTGCGATTCTATAAATTTAAAAGGTCTCTATTTAAGCACATAGCATATTTTATTTACAGAAGTTTTTAGTTAGTGAAGACCTTGCTTTTGGATAGAAGGTCACTAACTAAAAACTTCTGTAAAAAATATGCTGTGTGCTTAATTAGAGCCCTTTTAAATTTACTGAATCACAATTTAATAAGGCTGTTGGTATGGAACAGTAGGTAAAAGGAAAGGGAGGTATATTTTTTAAACAAGTATTACTAATATTATTTTTATTATTATTGTTAAACGCGAATATATTCCGTAAAGCTTTCCAAAAGGAAAACACAGTATTAATGCATGGCAAAATGAGGGGTCTTGTCTTTGGACTTAACGCTATAGCTATGGTTCCCTGTTTTTACCTTTTTCTAATCTAACACATACTGCTTATATCCGACACACACTTTACATGGAGTCATTCTATACTCATACAGACTAATTTTATTGAAAAATAAAACTTATTTTCCACACCCTCAAAGCTGCGTACATAGGCACCGTGTACCAACCAATAGAAACACTGCACTTGGGTAGGGATTGTAACCCTTTACTAACCTTCAAGCCAGCAGCAGCACAAAGCAGAGATCTACACAGCAATAAACTCCTGAACTCCTCCTTGTTTCCTTGTACAGGGGACTACACATCCCATGACGCCTTCTTTCACAAACTGCTATCACAGATGTATACATTGCACTAACTGCCTGTGATTGTCCAAAACAATTTATGCATTTTATGTTATTTTAGCAGGGATTTCCAGGGATGTTAAGACTGAAAATCAACTGCAAGTACATAATGTTTATTTTGGCATTTTTTCGTGCAAAAATATTTTCATACACTACTGATTCTCCTCTATCAGATGCATTCATAATCCATGAAACTTAAAGGGCCACTTAAATCAGCACAATTTGAAACACAAAAAATATGTATATTTGTTACAGAGAAATTAATAAATCTCTTTACATGAGTCACTGGCAAGACCCCACACAGACCCACTGCAACAGCTATGAGCAATGAGCATAAGCAAAAAAAAAGAGTTAACCCTTCCCATATTCATCTGTGCAGAGAAATGAATGCTGGAATCAACTAAATAGGACAGTTGTGTGTTAACATCTCCAGCTGCATTCCTGTGTTCAGGGAATACTGCTATAAATGTTTGTGTTCACAGTGCCTTCACTGCATGGTGTTGTTATATGTTATTAAACATGGAAAAGTCAGTGGGTAGGATACACTGTGTTTGTAAACAGACCTAATACTTTATATTTTTTATGTGTTAGAGTATTTTTTTTTTAAAATAGATCATTTTAACACATAATCATGTGCTCTTTCACACCATGAACAGCACCTAAAATGAGGTAATTGGCCCTTCAAATATGCCTTTAAAAACTCTGTAAATAGTGCCTTTTTTTCAAAGCACCTTCCAAGATTCCAAAATCTCAAACATAGGGCCTCATTCTATTAGCGGCCGCAGCCGTTGCGGGGCCGCAAGGACTGGCCGCAAGCTATTCGGCTATTCTATTCCCTTACGGCCGGAGGCTCCGGCAGGCTTGCGGCCGGTGCCTTGCTATCTCTTGCGGCCGCTCGCGCCAGAGGAAAACCTTTGATCTAAAACGGCCGCAAGAGTTTCGGCCGTAAGAAATTCCTATTTGCAATTCAATTGCTCCGGGAAACCTCTCTGCAACGCTAAAAACGAGCCGCTGCTTACTTGCAGGAAAGAGGTCCCGCTAGCACCAATTAAGCACATAAAATAGCTCAAATAAAGCCATCCTGCACTTTGAGAAGACTATAAAGGGATTTTAGGTGTTAGAAAAAATAGCACATAATTATCCTATACTCAAATCCGTAAAATATTTTATTTTTAATATCCGTAAAATATCCATGTAAAAAGTCCAGAGTGCTTGGAGCACCTCAGACATGCCCACGCCGCAGCCGGAAAATAAACAGTTAATTTGAACTCGGATTTGGGCTGATGTGCAAGCTTGAGAGTGGGTTCCTTTTAATATATATGATCCCTAGCATTTACAGAGCTGTACAGTGCAGGCTTGAATTTATTTTTGAGTTTTTATATTTCACAGCTTAAGGCCGGTTCCAAGATATGCGGCCGGACGTAAAAGGAGATCCTTGCGGGGCCATATAATAGAATCGCGAGTTAACTGAACCCCCGCAAGGAATCGCAGCCTTACGGACGATTTACGGCCGCTAATAGAATGAGGCCCTTAGAAATTAAAGAGAGTGGGAGAGACAGAAACCTGGACAAGAATGTGCTTTAATGCTGTAGTGATGTGTACGTGAGATTACATGCTGAAAGGAATGAGAGAGAGTAGATAGTCAATTAAAGATTGTGTCTTTGGTAGCTGTGGCAAATGCAGGTGATAGTGCAGAGACCTGCACTATAAAAGAACAAGAATTATAGGTGATAGAGAATGTGGCCCCAGTTAGAAACAGGGGTGTAAGGTAAGAGATTTTACTGTGTCCTAGGTATGAAGAAAAAAGGACATTTTTGAGGAAGATATTGCATTTTCAAAGTGAGACAGATGGGTTGGGATGGTAAAAGGTGTGTTGGTAGGGAGGGTGGGCATGGGGAAACGAAAAGAGTAAGTATGGCTTTTGTTTGAAACAACAGAGGATAATTCTACTACGTTTAGCAAACACATACAAAATACACAGACTCAACTGATGTTACAGACCATGGGCCTTATTTAATTGCAAGGCTGCAGATTGCGTTGTACAGGCCATATGTCTGCGGGCTTGAGATTTACTACAATTACAGAGTGATTCAATTGAACAAGCCCCGCAACTGACAGGCTGAAAGCCTAAACCGTAAACCATGCAATCGTAAATAGCATTTCACAGATCAATTAGGCAAGCCCGTAACTACCGAGTTAGAAACAGACAATAGTAAATGAGACTGTCATCATGACGTCAGTAAAACATGGAGGATAAACGTCAATCAATTAGCATTTAGAAGTCCGCTATGTGATAAGACTGGCACTTCGGCAATGTACAGAATAATAAAAATGAATGGCGATACTGTTTCATTCCATGTGGGTGGCCTCATTTGTATTAACTCATTGATTCCCAAGATTGATATAATATCAAAATGGCACACATAAAAAAAAATACAAGCTTGAGGCTGTTGTGCAATTAATTCTAATGTCTTTCATCCCTTTCCCCATCTTTTAAAGTGCAGTATTAATTTTTTGTTTGCGTTTACAGTGCTACGATCAGGTGTTTAACCCGCTTACGAGTTCTATCTGGTACCCATAGGATTTTCTTCTACATATGACATTTACATTGTGAAAATATTTGCGGGTTTGAGGAATTGAAGCAATTGAATAGCGATTTGCGATTTTATCATATGTAACTCCTGCGGGATTGAAAGATCAAAGGCTTAGATTGTAAGTTACGATTTTGACAACAGCAGGAATTTTCAGCCTGTAACCCATAGATCGTTTGTGGCTTAACGCCAGTGGAATAGCAAATGAGTTTACAATCTCCATTACGGGCTCCCGTAAACAACAATAGCTCAATTGAATTGTGGCCCAAGTTTAGTACTAGAAGCATTGTACCATTAGAAAGTCACCTCAGTTGGAGTAAGACATGGTTCCAGTTAGAACTAACTGAATCTTTTAGAATTTACCATCTACTCTCCTCCCCCTCACATGTTCAGAAAAAAACAGCTTGCAACAATAACTGCAAGCTTTGTTTCTACAGAAAAGTTCCAGCACACACATGTAATACTTACCAAGTATCATGGATTCTTCCAGGGTACAGCAGAGACATCAAGATATATTTTTCTAACAAAAATATAGGACACCCTGACTCTAAGCCACCTGAGTAATGCGAGCCAACAAATGCGTGCACAAACAGAAGCGCGCTGGTCAATAGAGCGCCCTAACATCAGCACGACAAATGCACGCCTGACAAAACTCTCTCCCCTTTCATTCCCTCTCTACACATTCCACAATCTCGCACTGTCCCCCCTTCCCCTATATATATTGCTCTTCTCCCCTCTCCCAATCTCTTTTTCATTTCAACCTCATCTCCACCCCTATCCTCTCCCGCATATCCACTCCTGATGTCCACCTGTCACCCTCCTCACCTCCTTCTTCACCCATTTCCCCTCACCTGTCACCCTCCTCAACTCCTTCTTCACCCATTTCCCCTCATCTCTCCTGCTCTCACCCCATCCCCATCACTCCTGCTCTTGAACTCTCATTTGCCACACTCATCGCCCTCATCTCTCACATTCAACCACTGTCTCTTCTCATTCTATCTCTCCATTCTTTCCCCCTTTCTCTTCCTCTCATCCCATCTTCCCGCCATCCTTCATTTCCCTCCCCACATTCCTTTCTCTCCTTCATTTGTCTTGTCTCCCCTCTCCATCTCTCTGCTTTTCTTCCCTCATCTCCCAACCTAATCTTCATTTTCTATCCCCCTTCCTTTCTGCCCTACCATCGCCTCATCCCCCTCCATTTACCCCATTTCTCCATCCCACCCTCCCTCATTTGTAAATATTCTGATGCCCTCCCCAGGGTACTCACCTATATGATGGTCCTGGTGGAGGAGTTCCATGGACTGGCGAGTCAACCACCACCAAGGTTCTCTCAACTCTGCTGTCTCTCTCTCTCCTTGAAATCACTGGGGCCTATGCGTGAGTGCAGTCAGCGTGCATTTATCAGGCATGCATTTATCAAGCGTGCATTTGTCAGGTGTGCATTTGTCAGGTGTGCATTTGTGTCTGTGCGCATACATCGGCGCGCATTTGTTGGTGCCCAATAGTCAGAAGCTTTCAAGTTGTGCCACCAACATATAGCTTTATAACGTTTTATGAATTTTCCCTACCTAATTATATTCTTAGTCAGACTCAAAGTTTTCAAATACATATATTTATCATTTTGCCAGTGTCCTTTATCTAATTGTTTTCATGCACTTAATTTTCAAAATAACAACTGAGTTTAAGCAGCCCGTCTGTCAGGTTATTTTAACATATAACAAAAGCAACCAAGATTAAGCAGTTTATTGCTGTTTAAGAATAAATTAAAGATTTAACTTTGGGCGGTACCGGAAATGGTCAGTCCACAGGCGCGAAAATGAGTCTGTGGTAGGAGCCAGGAGAGTCAGGAAGTCATGAACAGCATAGCTGCAGGTATATGCGCCTATTGAAGTTACCAAACGGCTTAGAATCGATGCGTTTTGAGCTGCACTTGATGTTATCGCTCTCTGAAGAGCTGAAGCTGCAAACATCTACACAGCGACGTATGATCACACGGAGACGGTGTCTAAGGGTGAGTGTGGCTGCTACAAGCTGCTACAAGCTGCTACAAGGCAGGAGAGATGACATGAGGCTAAAGGATGAGACGCCAAAAACGCTGAAATGCTGATGTGTGGCTCAGGCTATGGAAGATCCCCAGAAGGTATGTCACCATAGATATAACATGCCATTCAAAGTGGGGAAATAATAAGCCACAGCGCTACTATATATATATATACATACCATAAACTGCCTATAGCAGGATATATAAGGCTTCCTTTTGGGATCAAGAAATTAGATACATGATATGGTAGTAAGATTTTTTTCAATATGAACAGTCTCAGAAACTTATAGTTTGATAATACTACTATCAAGTTAAGGCCTCTATACTATCGGACATAAAATGGTGAATGGAGGTATAATGGATTACTCACTTATAATTAAAGATTGAAGACACTGACCAGATGCCTGCATTATAAGAACAGCCACACTCCCAGACACTTAGTGCCACCAAAGACATTATATGCAACATCAATGTAAAGTCTGTGGCTAAAAGCAGTAAATATATATTTAAAAGGCTAAAACATCATTTTTTATTTTTATAAAAAGACTAAAACCAGCTAAAGGGAAGCAACTGGATTATAAATATACATATACACAAAATATAATATATACTTGGATATACCGGGACTTATAAATGGTGAAATAGAGATCTACAATTATGAAGATTACTTGCTCTTAATACCCCCCAATAAGAGATAGGCCATAGAGCCAAGAAGATAGTTCTATACATATGATCAAGTAGAACTAACAGGGGGAAGAAAGATTGCTACAATACAAGGAGAAAATGTTTTTTAACTGCCTAAAAAATACTAGTGGTTAACTAGTAGGAGATAAAGAGCACGTATACAGACCAAGCCATATATCCAAGCGACAAGGATTAAGACTCCAAGAATCCTGATAGGATAATTGATACAAGGTATAGAAAAGGAAGACAAAAATGGCTAACAGAAAAATTACAGCCTCTTCCAAGCCGAATAACAGGAAAAAAAAAAAAAAACCCTGACTTGCAATTCTTTTCCCCAAAGAACAAATTAACTCCTATAGAAATCCCTCAAGCAGAATCCTCAATATTGGAACCAAATATAAATAAATCTTCAGGACTATCTTCACAATCATCATTAGATGGCGGCGAAGAATCCCTTGAAGAACTTCTGACCTATACTAAAATGAAGGACCTGCTAAATGATTTTCAAATAAAAATTACATCTGATCTAACAAAACAGATGGCGATTAATACAAAAACAATTCAAGATAACTCCATAAGAATAAATGAAAATGAGATAAAATGTGACAAGTTAATTTCTGACAATATTACTCTCTTAAATTCCATACAAAAGCTGGAAAATAGAATAGAAGATCTCTCCAATAAAATTATATATATGGAAAACAGATCAAAGAAGAAAAACCTGAGAATAAGAGGAATTGAAGAAAAAATACCAGATAAAGAGCTGAAGAAAGCTGTGGAGGAAATGTTTAGCGGGTTAATTCCCCATTTCCCTAAGGAAGAATCAAAAATTGAAACTGTATATAGAATTCCTCTACCTAAGGGTTCCAACAAAGCATAATCAATTGTCAAAATCCATTTTCTACCATTTAAAGATGCTATTTTACAAGCCATGCATCAAAAAAAGACTCTAGACTCTCCCTATGAAAAAATAAAATTCTTTCATGATTTGTCATCACAAACATTAATAAAAAGGAAAGAATATTCATCTATAACAGCAAGTCTGAGAAGAGAAGGAATTTTATACAGATGGAAATTTCCTCATGTATTACTATACTAAAAGATGCAAAGTGGCATTAAGTGGATCCATTAAAAGAAGGACAATCTTTACTACACAAGTGGGATATAAAAATTGACTTGCCATATAATAAAGAAGCAACATCGAATTTGTAACATAAACAAGTGGAATGGACCCTTAATAATTGACCCCTCTTCCAGTTACCTGAGATACTTGATGTTTGCGTACTTTTTTTTTTTTCTCCCTTTTAATTTTTCCTTCCCTTCTTTTTCTTCACATTTCTTCATATTACCGAAAGATGTAAGATAATATAGAGTCGATTCACTGAATTTAATAGATAAGGAGTTTTATTTATAGCACAATATATTATAATACACCTATGGATATAAGAGGAAAATGAATCATAAAATTAGCAGTCTATAATTAGAATTTACGTAAATTAAGAAATATAGTTTCTCTCTTTGTAATTTACAATAAACAATCACACAGATAAAAATTATTTTTAGGGGAAGAAGGATTTACGCTTTAGCACATAGGCACTTTAAAAATAGTTGGGATAAAATGATGCACGGATAAAACAATGAATTATAATTTATAGTTGGATTAGTATAACCACAACTCTCTAACACCAACACGTTAACAACTAAAAGATATATAAAACCTAAGGAAGACGATATTAGCCCTTAATTAATATCACGTTCACAATAAGAAATACACTTGACAGGGGAAGAGAGATTTTAAATAATAGCACAGTTGCACTTTGTAGGCACGGAGATGGGGGGAGTAGAAAGGGGAGGTGATGAGACAAGAAGGGATTAAGACTTACAAAGAATTCTGGGTACATAGAATGAATTTTCTTTTTTTTAAAGAATTGAGTATGGAATTTAGCCATCAAATAGAAATACACAGAAAAACCTATATGTATTATTGACAACGAAGGTAATATATCTGCGGTATATGAAAATTTGATATTGTATTAGTATGACTTCATGACTATTTCCTGATGTTAATATCTCCTAACATTTCCTAATATCGGCATAATTGCCCTATAACCATGATGGACATAATTTTAAGTCCATTCCCGAGTTTGTTTGTTAGTTGTATGAATGTGAGTATGTTTGGATCTCCCAAAAATAATAGTAGGTTGAAAGGAATTGGTAGGGGGATACGAAGGAAAAAATTGGAGGAGAAATTCCAAATATTTAAAAATAATATTTATAACAAAGGGGAAAATAGGATAAGAATAAAAATGATATTAAGGGAAATAGTAATTAGAATTATTGAAGCATAAATGATTAAGTTACTATCCCATAATGTTCATGGACTAAACTCCCCTTCTAAAAGAAACTTGGCCTTCCAAGGGCCTCATTCTATTAGCGGCCGCAGCCGTTGCGGGGCCGCAAGGACCGGCCGCAAGCTATTCGGCTATTCTATTCCCTTACGGCCGGGGGCTCCGGCAGCCTTGCGGCCGGCGCCTTGCGGCCGCACGCGCCGGAGGAAAGCCTTTGATCTAAAACGGCCGCAAGAGTTTCGGCCGCAAGGAAGCCCCGGTTGCTATTCAATTGCTACGGGAAACCTCTCTGCAAGGCTAAAAGCGAGCCGCAGCTTACTTGCAGCAAACAGGTCCCGCTAGCACCAATTAAGCACATAATAAAGCCCAAATAAAGCCATCCTGCACTCTGATGAGACAATAAAGTGATTGTAGGTGTTAGCAAAAATAGCACAACATTCCCCTATACTCAAATCTGCAATTTTTGTATTTTCAAATTCTTGTCAAATATCCTGGACAAAGTCCCGAGGGCTTGGAGCACCTCAGACCCGCAAAGGCTGCGGGATTAGCCTCCGTCAAGTCCGTAAATGGGTAAAATAGACCTACGGGTCGTAAAGGGCTAACTTACAAGTCGTAGCATAGAAAAGCCATCCTGTACTTTTATTAAAAGTGAAAGTGATGTTTGGTTTCAGAATTAATAGCTCAACATTCCCCTACTCTCAAATGTGCAAATAAAGATATTTAACTTCATCTATCATGCAAGCCCGCACGGGTTTGAATAACGAGCTACGGGCTTGGAGGGCACTCATCCGCCAAACCCGTACGTGCTTCACTAAGAAGCTACGGCCAAGTCTCAAGCCCGTAATCCTAAAATCAAACCTGAAATCAATTAACCAATAGGAAGATGACAATCAAGGGCACAAATAGTTTAAAAGGGAGTGAAATTCTGTAATCTGTGACTGTGTTGTATGCTGTGCAAGTGGACACACAGGTCTTGGAGTTGGAGGTTTTGTGAGAGCAAGAGAGATAGAGGAGGAGAGATGGAGGGAGAAGGCAGTGAAGGGAGAGGTCAGGGAGAGCAGGGCCCCCAGCCACAGGCTGGCCAGCAAGCTGCTGCTGCCCGCAAAAGGGCAGCAAACTTTACCATCCAGGAGATCGAAACACTGGTTAGAGGAGTGCAAGCCCGACACTCCATCCTAACCGGTGGGAGTGAAGTGAGGCCCAGGCAGAGGACAGATGCCTGGAAGGAGATTGCGGCTGAGGTCTCCTCGCTGGGGTATGCGAATCGTACCTGGCAGTCTGTCCAGCACCGGTTCCAAGACTGCCGCATCGATGTAAAAAAGAAGATGGCCGATGAGGCCAAAGCAGCACGTGGAACCGGTGGTGGGCCGCCACAAACCTTCACATACCCCGGTTGGGAGGCCACAGTCCGCGACATGATCCGGCCAGCGTCAGTCGTGGGCCTCCCTAGCCTGGTGGACTCCGGTCGGCCTGAAACCCTGCAATGTGAGTACCATGTACACCTTAACACCCTCATATGTACGCACATGTACCCCACACAGATAGATAACTGACGTTGAATTGCACTGTAAGATATCTGGTTGTGACTACAGATATATGAGGCTGCGAAAATCATGTAAATCCAGTGTAAAGAAATATACTTGTCAGAATTGTTATCAATGAAATATATGTCCAATACCTCCTCCCACAACTGATTATGATACCGTTTTGCAAATCTATTGATGTTACTGTTATGTTTGCTGTTGGTTCCTAGTGCATATAAAGCATACATGACAACTCTATTGCAATTGATTTTTTATTGTCATGAGTTCCCCTGTCACACTCTACTCCATGTTAAACTGGCCCATCCATAGCTGTTTGGCTTAACCCTCCTACTGCTTAGAATTCATGTACATTTTGAAACTAGGTATAACGGATGTATCCTGTTTTATGTGGGCATTTCAGTATGTGCTTGAAGAGTGCCGCCGCCGACTCTAGGGATGCGGCTGCGCTTGCGTCCCCATGTAGCCGTCAAAAATAGTTGGTACACCCAAAGCCCGTAACCCTCTAACCCTAACCCCCTAAACACCACTTTCTAACTCTAACCCATCCCCCCTAACTGTAGCCAGAACCTGAAACCCATAACCACTTACCTGGCCTGCTGGGCTGGCGTAGCTAGAGTCGTTGGTGGGGCACTTCCAGAGATGCGCACATATGCGCACATACAACAGGATAGGTCCGGTCTAGCTGGTACATCACCATGAGAGTACATGTATGGATGTGCACACTGCAGCATATGCGGATACAGAC
Organism: Discoglossus pictus; assembly: GCA_027410445.1. Taxonomy (NCBI): domain Eukaryota; kingdom Metazoa; phylum Chordata; class Amphibia; order Anura; family Alytidae; genus Discoglossus; species Discoglossus pictus. The sequence continues at coordinate 213,195,976 of CM050166.1, read as the reverse complement.
TCTGATGGACTGTAAGTTTGTGTTGTGTAACAGCATAATCTGGACCATGTTACATTAACATGTTAACTCACATTGCTGAGGATTGGTCACAGATTGGTCTGTCTCACACACTGGCCAACAGATTCAGATGAGCACGTGTTCTAATTAACTGCAGTTGGCACACCGCACCAGCATTACATATAGCCATGGGCCCTTTCCTGTTATCTGACCGTGACTGCTGGTAGCAGCAGTGAGCAGCCTCTACATGTCACAGCATTTTCCTGGAGATTATATAATCATGCAGATTTAGTGGGTTATGGTGTTGTTAAGGTAAGGGGTTCGGATAAGTGTGAGGGCTAGTGCTTTTGGGCTTCTGTGTAAGTTGAAAATGATGTATATAACAGTGGCAGCGCCATCTATCAGCCCCTTGGTCCAACTGCTGCTGCCAGTAGTCGGTGTCACATAACAGGAAAGATCCCAGCCAGGATCCACAATACTAATGATGCAAATCAATTTTGATTGGAGTCAAACATTCACAGCCAATTACAAGTCACTCTGATCTCAGAGATATGGAAACAACAATACTCAAATCAAAATCTTGTCTCATTTCAGTACCATCCAGGCGTCCCCTGCCTCCGCAGGTTCCTGCACCTTCTGAAGATGCAGGACCACCTGCGTCAACTTCCCCTGTAGCAGGGCCCTCCTATCAAAGTCCACCTGGGCCATCCACAAGGTGCCAGCAATTGCCTCCAGCCAGGATAATGGCACCGCCTGGCTCCCAGACAATGTGGGCTGGCCAAATGTGGGGCCACCCAATGTGGTCCCATTCCGGTTGTGCCCCCAATATGGCTTCACAAACAATGCTGCCCTGGAGCATGGGCCCCTGGCAGGGCATGTGGCCCCCGCAGGACCAGCAGGCCACTGTGGCCACTCCGGCCCAACAGGCCCCGCAGGCCCAGACAGCCGCTGTGGCCACTCAAGACCAACAGGCCCCGCAGGCCCAGACAGCCGCTGTGGCCACTCAAGACCAACAGGCCCCGCAGGCCCAGACAGCCGCTGTGGCCACTCAAGACCAACAGGCCCCGCAGGCCCAGACAGCCGCTGCGGCCACTCAAGACCAACAGGCCCCGCAGGCCCAGACAGCCGCTGTGGCCACTCAAGACCAACAGGCCCCGCAGGCCCAGACAGCCGCTGTGGCCACTCAAGACCAACAGGCCCCGCAGGCCCAGACAGCCGCTGTGGCCACTCAAGACCAACAGGCCCCGCAGGCCCAGACAGCCGCTGTGGCCACTCAAGACCAACAGGCCCCGCAGGCCCAGCCAGCCACTCCGGCCCCGCAGGCCCAGCAGGCGTCTCCCAGGCAGGACACACCAGTAAGCAGTGCTTCCACCCAGAGGACACAGTGGTCTGGGTTGCTGGCAGTTAGTCCTGCGCTGTCAGCGGCCCAGTGCCCGGATTTCCTGGCTCATCTCCAGCATGAGCGTGAGCAAAATCAACAGTTCATGCTGGAGATGAGACGCCATGATGCCAGGCAGCTCGAGGAGAGGAGAAGCAATAACGCCCGGAACTTCCAGGAGAGGAGACGCAACAATGCCCGGAACTTACAGGAGAGGAGACGCAACAATGCCCGGAACTTACAGGAGAGGAGACGCAACAATGCCCGGAACTTACAGGAGAGGAGATGCCATAATGACCAAGTCTTGGCTCAAATGACCCTGCAAAATCAGCGGATGTTCCAGGAGGCGAGGCGTCATAATCAGTTAATGGAGGAGTACGCCCGAAGGCCTGAAATGGCCCGAGAAGGCCAGCACCAAGACCGGGCTACTCCTTCAAACTCGCCTCCGTCAACATCCCACACCCTGTCCCCAGCATCCAGGCCGGAAGAGCCTCCAAACACCCGAAGAGGTCGGGGCCGGCCTAGAGGACCATCTTCCAAAGGCCAGGAGAGCCAGGAAAAACCCAAGCGAAAGCGGAAATAGGTGAGAACATGTTCATGTTGCATATAGAAGCAATTGATGTCCCAGATCTATTGACGTTGAGGTGTTGCAGTCAATGCGTATATTGTTCTAATTGATGTCTTGTTCTTATCTCTTTAGGTTCCATTTTATTGATGTCCATGGATTTCTGCCTCCCGTTTTTTTTGTTGTAAATATTTGTGAAAGCAACATAAGATTAAACATTATGTATTGCTCACATTATCATTGTTTGTTTCGTTTGTACTGTACCATGATTGGTAAACACCACATGAATGCTACACACCAACGTTATTGGATTAGTACATACATCTTCCTTCAATATACCAGCCCTGTGTTAATGTAGGGTTGGGGTAACAGCCACTAGTGCAGCTGAGGGTGGAGGTAATATTCATGAGTTTGATTACAGTAACGGTGATGCATGATATTCATGTTCATGACACATGGATAGATTAATTCAGGGGAAATATCAAAAGTGAGTCCACCCCTAAGTGAAATTGGCGATTATTTTGTGTGGCCACCATTATTTTCCTGCACTGACTTAACCCTCATGGGGATGGAGTTCCCCAGAGTTTCACAGGTTGCCACTGGAGTCCTCTTACACTCCTTCATGATGATATCATGGAGCTGGTGGATGTTAGAGACCTTGCACTCCCTGTAATGGAGTTGGAACACGCAGTCCAATATCTCCGCTGGTATACGGTACAATATCCAAGAAGCACTACAGTCTCACCATTCCCAACCTGCAATATTTGCCCACACTCAATTGGGAGTCAAATGAATACGGACTTTATTTTGTTGCCCAGAAATATATATATATACACATCTCTTCCCACAGGCAATACACACATCCCCCATAGTTGGCCACACAATACACATTGAGGGACAACAGGTGGGTCACACCTCCCGGAGACTACCTGGCTACTTTGATACAATCAGACATTGCTTAGATCATCCTTCTTTGTTATGTCTGATAATGAAAACACTTTATACAATAGACTTCCTTATCCTATGATGAGTCTCTGTACTAGGATTATCTATTATGCCAAGGTCTGCAATAGTCTGGGCTAAGATTTTGCCGAGCAGAAACCAACATACATACAGTATAACAGTATGATCATATTTTAACCATAACCATAAAACAGGGTAAAACAGTGATGGGTTCCGTTACACTCCACATCTTCCATTTGAGGAGTTCCCCACAGATGCTCAATAGGGTTTAGGTCTGGTGACCTACTTGGCCAGTTCATCAACTATTGACCTTCAGCTTCTTTAGCCAGGCAGTGGTCGGCTTGGAGGTGTGTTTGTTGTCGTTAGCATGTTGTAATACTGCCCTGCGGCCTGTTCTCCTATCTGAGGGATCATGCTCTTTCTCAGTTTGTCACAGTACATGTTGGCATTCATGGGTTCCCTCAAAGAACTGTAGCTCCTCAGTGCTGGCAGCATGCATGCAGGCCCAGACCAAACATATATGCATGTGTATAGATGTTTTTGCTAATATGTTGTGTGGCTTCCCACTATATGCATTTACCTAATTATGTCAGATGCTGCCTCCCCTCTCTCTGCATCACTGTTTTGGTTCAAAATGATGGGTTCATCTCATATCAATGTTTTTGTGTTCGTTGTGACTTATCCATTTATCTCTGGCACTGGGGAGCTACAGTCCATTGAGGGAACCATGAATGAAAACATGTACTGTGACATACTGAAGCAGAACATGATCCCCTCCCTTGGGAGACTGGGCTGCAGGGCAACATAACATAACGACCCTAAACACACCGCTAAGACGACACTGCCTTGCTAAAGAAGGTAAAGGTGATGGACTGGCCAAGCTTGTCGACAGACCAAAACCATATTGAGCATCTGTGGGGCATCCTCAAACTGACGGTGGGGGAGTGCAAGGTCTCTAGCATCAACCAGCTCTGATGTATCATTAAGGAGTGGAAGAGGACTCCAGTGGCAACCTGGGAAGCTCGGGTGAACTCCCTGGCCATGAGGGTTAATGCAGTTCTGGCAAATAATGGTGGCCACACATAATTGACATTTCATGTCAATTTTGACATTTCAAATTAAGGGTGTACTCACTTTTGGTGACAATGGTTTACACATTAATGGCTGGGTATTGAGTTATTGATGGGTCCGAAAAATTACTTTACATTGTAGCAGAGTGTCATTTCTTCAGTGTTGTCACATGAAAGGATGTACTAAAATGTTAACAACAATGTGACGGGTGTACTCACTTATGTTAGATACTGTGGCCCTCATTTAATTGCAATTTGGCCAATTGAATAGGGCTTGAAATAAGCACATAACATATATTCTCTGAAAAATGGTTGAGTTAGTAAACATCTCTACCAAATCAAGGTTTTCACTAACTAAAATCTGTTTGACACAATATATGTTCTGTGCTTATTTTGAGCCCCATTCAATTGGCAAAATCGCAATTGAATGAGGCCCTGTATGTTCACTATTAGGATGTGAGCCACTTACAGAAACCTGTCTCATTTGTCTGTTTCTGCGTCAGATAGATTGTTAATACCAACCTTCCCTTATGTTTGAAATCAGTAATGCAAACACACTGTGAGAATTCTATTGACACCCCTAACTGATGGTGCAGAGCACAGATGTGGAGTCTGAAGGTCCTTTTATTGATGTTCCGGAAATGCTATGGTATCAACATTGACGAGGCAGACACAAACAACATCGCAGATAAATCATATTTAATATTTAACGAAATTAACAAGGCAAGCTTGCCACAAAGCCACAGGTTGACTAATCAACACAGGTATGCAAAGGATCATGGTGGAGGGGGGTAGGATACAAAATCCAAGTAACACAGGGAAATAGGGATATGAGAGCAGAATGCAGGCATGGAAAATTACATTGATATGGATGATCAGGGGATGTACAGTATATCAACCAACATTAGGCAATATAATAGATCTCATTATTGTTCCGACATATATATAACAGTCAATAAGGAAACACCATAATAATCCAGAATAAGGTGATATACATATGGGGAGAGCAAAATGTATGCTTGGGTGTTAAACGGACACTCTGATGCCACATCAGAAGTATAAGTGCTCAATCAGTGAATGCTATGAGCCCATAACGTCAGTTCTCACGCAACAATAAGCAGCACATAGATAACCTTGGTCAAAAAGATGGTGACCTGACCAGGACCATATCAGTCAGATGTTACTTATTGCAGAGAACTCACAACAAACAAGGCAATATCAGTGATAGTTTGTTCTCTGATTGAGCATCTATACTCACTGTTGTTGAATATGCATAACTGAAGATTAACGTAACCTCCTTAACTGTTAAGTCCCAAGCCTGGATTTACTCTTCCCCATATGCACAGGGAGGGTCACATCAGCACTGAAGAAAAGATCTTGAAGGGTTGGTGCTGCAGGCTTCACAACAGTCCAAGTAGAGGAGAGGATAGAATGTCTAAACCAATAGGTACCGGTGAATCGAGATAGACTATATGAGCATACACATGCTGTGGATATACCAGGAACATCAGCTGACAGATGTCACATCACATCTGCATTGTATAATGAAATTGTCTCGTGACACATATCGGCTATTCAGTCAAGGTCATCAGATATCAAACTGGATCCAACAAAGCAATGAAACGGACACATGCACATACATGAGGACATTGACATGGCCACGGAATGTCAGGATGTTTATCGTCATGCCTTTGTTTATCGTCATGCCTTGTTCTGACCGGGATCTGGAATACAAACACACAAATAATATATTAGTGGAAACCTTACATATGCCATATGAGCAGCCACCAACAGATGTAGGTATGTCGGCACACGTTAGGCATTGGGATCTCGTACAAGCTAACCATCTGTACGATGATAATGATGGCCCAGACTAATTTGTCCTGATGTGGGAATATTAGGATTAGTCGAATTCTCATTTATTTGTATTGTGCAAACATATTCCGTAACGCTGTACTGGGGAGAAGAACACAAAAATATACAGTATGTAATATTGACAACGCAAGAAAATGGAGGGCCCTGTTTGGAGCGTAAAGTCTGTTGATAAATGATTTGTTCACAAAGGCCCACACAAGATTAGAAAATCACCACTTCCAAGTTAAAGGTAATGGACATGGGGAAGAGTAGATAAGGAATAGCAAGGTTAATAAGTAAGTGAGAGATACATAGGAAGGAGGTTGTGTCAAGTAGAAAGATATGCATTAGTCGGAGAGGAAAGGAGATCAGATGTAAAGTGCGATGCACTATTTTGTAATAAGGTATCTGCCCCATGTGGACAGATAATGTAATCTGCAGATGGGACAGTCAGGAGACACATAGTTTAACCACAGCTTGAGTAGGATTAGGTGATGGGCGAATAAAAGGAGAGAGGTGAAATGAAAATGATGCAGACAAAAAGGGGAGAAGTAAAGAAGAGTCTGAGGAAAAGGCAGGGGATGTGAGGAAGAAGACAAGAGAAAACATAGTGGAAAGGGTTAATTGGGATAGTTAGCAGAAGACTTGAGTGACTCAATAAATTAAGGGTAAACAGGGGTGGAGAGAGACACCAGTGCATCCTGTAATAGAAAGGGAAGATCACAACTATCACACATTGATACATGTTCGGACATCTACATGTGGTTCTCTACCTTGGATAGATCAAGTGGAGTATTCAACGAAGAGATCTGTTCCCCCAGGACACGTCTGCATGGTCCGATAAACATTTCGGACCGCTTCAGCAATACATAGGGGATGTCTTGGGGAAAAAGAAAGTTAGGCCTACATTAATGGAGTTATTAGTCATTTCCTCTCATGCATACATGCACATGTTTCCCGCAAATACTCACTTACAATGTAGACGCCATTGATGTAGCTGATGTTCTGTTGCTGGCAAGGTTGTTTCCCATGTCTGTGTGGGTAAACAATGTGTTGACACACGGCAACAGTTCTGTAATGGCAATATGATGAGATGAGTCACACAATCCATATGATATATTGCACAATGATTCCTAGTTAACACATCCTTGAGACTATTCCTGTTATCTGACTGAGAATGCTTTTAACCAGCATTCGCTGACAAAGAACAGGGGACATCCCCTCTTTGCATCACATGAGGTACATTTCTTATGGTTTACAGTATGCTGTTATGTTCATATATCCAGATTGCTAGGAATTGCATTGACCTCCATGGGATGTGGAATAGCATGATCAGACAATGTGAACATTACTGTTCTGGGCAGATGTTTTCAAATACGATTGTGAGGCCTATATCCATTGACATTGTGGAATACATCAGACCATCCTTTAGCTTAGCTTCTTGAGGTTGGCAGATATCAATATATATGATGTGTATGGGAATGTGCGCATACTTACCAGTAACGGATATCAGAGCAGGCTGTATTTGATCCAGTATGAATAATGCGTCACGAGACATATGTTACATCACAAAGCTATCCTCTACTGTGGACTGTTGGATATTCTGGAAGACAATGGGGAAGGAGAAAAGAGATGTATTAGTAACCATAAGCCATGTACATTTGAGTTGGTTGTAATTAGTTTCAGACTTACATGGGAAGTACTCACGAATGACGTGGGCACGTAGTTGTGACCCCTGAACGTTATCCCCACCATCGGGAGGTACTGGACGCTCCGCCGGTTCAAGCGGAGCATCATCAATGTTCCCCAGACAGTTTGCCTGTACTGCTATATTGTGCAGAATACAGCAGGCCATGATGATGTGACAAACCTTCCCTGGTGTATACTGTAGCGCCCCGCCAGTGGAATGTAAACATCTGAAGCGCATCTTCAGGAGTCCAAAGGTGCGCTCTATTACATTCCAGGTTCTGGCATGGGCCGCATTGTACCTCTCCTCCCCCTCTGTGCGTGGATTGTTCACAGGGGTCAACAACCACGGCAAACACCTATATCCTGCATCACCTGAAGGAAACAAAAATGGGAGATGTAGATATGAATGGGAGTTTGTGCTGCTCGTTAAAGCATCTGTAAATATACGCAATGATTAATGTGACGTTAGTTTAGGGATCTCTGGCTTGGAACTTCATACTCCTATGACCACGTCACATCGGGTTAGGCACAGCAACAAGCTACGATGCAATGGCTCAGTCGGCACACCTTCTTTATGGCGCAACAATGGAATAACATTACAGTGGAACATTATGTATATATTAGGGGATCCTTTATGGGTACTCACCCAGTAGCCACCCAGGTGGAGCTTCTCCAGACTCAAAATAAAGAGGGGTGGATGACTCACGCAGGATATGGGCATCATGAGTACTTCCCGGGAAGCCGGAAACCACATTTTGTATGCGCATGCCTGCATCACAAACAGCCTGTACATTGATGGAATGATAGTGTTTGCGATTTCGGAACATGGCTTCTTGCTCTCTAGGAGGTATCAATGCTACATGTGTACAATCTATAGCACCGAGCACATTGGGGATACCTCCCATTCGAAAGAAATCTGCTTTCACCTTCAAGATCTCTTCCCCAGTGTGGGGAAAACTGATGTATCTGGCAGCTTTCGGAACGATAGCATGGAGGAATGTGCTCAGGCACCTTGAAAGGCTTGCTTGAGACATTCCTCCTACTATGCTAGCAGTGTTCTGAAAACTACCAGATGATAGGATGTGTATGGCGGCTAACATCCGTGTCATGCCTGGGATGGCTCTATTGGTCCGTGAGGAAGGCTCCATGTCCTCCCTCAGGACCGCATAGAGCTCCTCCAGGCTGGCACGGGTTAGCCTAAAACGCTCATACACTTCCACATCAGTTAACCCCTCTAATGTGACTCTGTCCCTGTACACCCTGGGTGCACGAAGCCTCCTGGCCGGCTCCTGGGCCTGCTCACCCCCCTGTGGGTCTGGCTGTGCAGGAGCCCCCACTTCATGTGCCACACCCTCTAGGGGTCTCTCATCTGGCACCCCCATCAGCTGATCACCCACATCAAGGTCCTCCTCCCTGTCTGCAGGTGCCCTCATATCCCCCTGTCCCTGTGCCACTGGAGCTCTCTCCCCTAACTGACCCCCCACCATGACCCTAGGCATGTCCTGTGATGAGCCACTTGCCTGGCTTGGTTCCGGACCACCATGGATTGCATCAGCACGCTCACCCACATTCACTCCCAGCCGCCCCTCTCTGTCACGCCTCAGCCACTCCACAGTCGCACGCCTGACATCCCGGTTTCCACTCTGCAACATTCGAAACAAATATCCATTCATACGACGCTGCGCTCTCCTCACATACCTATACGCTGTACTCATGTTGCTGCTATCCATGATGGTTCAGACTTGCTAATTCATGGATGATGGTGTGGTTATATAGCTTGCTAATTACCCCAGCTGTGATTATCCGGGTTGATTTCACAAATGGAAAAGCTCACTGGTGTATCTAAGCTTCATCATGTTATGAAGTTCCCTGATTATGGATTGGTTGAGCCATTTTAATTAGTAACCCCTAATATTCTGGCCCACATTTGATTTTGGGCCCATACTCCATGATCTATGTAATGTGGCGTGAAAATATATACAATATTTGTGTTCAAAAATCTAGATGTGATAAAAGAGATGTAAATCAGATAATGTTGATATGTTTAGGGGACACATTCTATTCTTTCTGAGTGCTAAAGGGTTAATTTGGCTGCCATTTTGAGGATGTACATGACACCACAAAAATCTCTTTTATTAACATATTTGATCATTGTGGATTGTTTTTACAGTAATTCGAATGCCTTTTATTGCTTCCTTTACACTTTTAGGGCCCTTTCAGCCCTGTTTCATTACAATGCCGTAAGTGCATCGTGTGGACTTCAACGGATGCGGCCGTAACTTAAATCTAGCCAGGCGTGAATCGCGGCCTTCCGAATGTAGGAAGGCCGTGACGTTTAGGCGCGCACGCAAGCTGGAAGGGGGACGGACTAGCCGCGCCCGGCACGAACTATCCAATAGCGGAATCACGCATCGCGCCACAGGTTGCACAGCCAATCACTTACGGGATAGAGCATTTGATTGACAGTGGGAGTGAATAAATAGGAATGACACGCACCCACGCCTCGACTGTGTTGTGATTTCGGACGAAGTAGCACGCGGTTCCAGGAGCTAGGTGGTTGAGAGTAGGTAAGTTGCTTTATTATCAAGTCGCGGTTTAAGTTCTTTTTACGGGAATCCGTTACTACATTTACGGATGCCGATGTAAAGAAGTACAATTGTGTTTTTGGCTTGTTTATAGGTGTTTGGAGGTAGTTTGGAGAGTTTGGGAGTTTATATCCGGCCCATAGGAGTTTGGAGGGAGGTAAGTTGCATTGTACATGCTTTTCATCCTATCAAGCTGTCTTTTATTTGTATGTTTTGCCAATTTCTATATTTACTGAATACACTGGTGAGAGGTACAATTGTGTTTTTTGCTTCTTTATAGGTGTTTGGAGTGATTTTGGTTGTGTGGGAGTTTGGATCCGGCCCATAGGAGTTTGGAGGGAGGTAAGTTGCATTGTACATGCTTTTCATCCTATCAAGCTGTCTTTTATTTGTATGTTTTGCCAATTTCTATATTTACTGAATACACTGGCGAGAAGTAAAATTGATTTCTTTTCTTGTTTATAGGTGTTTGGAGGATTTGGGATCTTTGATCCTGCCCTTAGGGGTTTGGAGGGAGGTAAGTTGCATTGTACATGCTTTTCATCCTATCAAGCTGTCTTTTATTTGTATGTTTTGCCAATTTCTATATTTACTGAATGCACTGGCGAGAAGTACAATTGTGTTTTTTTTGCTGTTGGCCTATAGGTTTGGCGAGTTTGTTTTTGTGGGGAGAGGAGTTTTGTGGAGGGAGGTAAGTTATTTATATTTTTCTGTTTAATATTAGATCTGTCTCTCTCTCTCAAAATCTCTCTCTATCTCTCTCTCTATATATATATATATATATATATATATATATAGAGAGAGAGAGATTGATTATGAGTTTGATTATGAGTTTGATTATGAGTTTGATTATGAGTTTGATTATGAGTTTGATTCTGAGTTTGAGATTGAGTGTGATTGATTTTGAGATTGAGTTTGAGATTGAGTTTGAGATTGAGATTGAGATTGAGATTGAGTTTGAGATTGAGGTTGAGTTTGAGATTGAGATTGAGTTTGAGATTGAGTTTGAGATTGAGTTTGAGATTGAGATTGAGATTGAGATTGAGTTTGAGATTGAGTTTGAGATTGAGTTTGAGATTGAGTTTGAGATTGAGATTGAGTTTGAGATTGAGTTTGAGATTGAGATTGAGATTGAGATTAAGTTTGAGATTGAGTTTGAGTTTGAGATTGAGATTGAGATTGAGTTTGAGATTGAGTTTGAGATTGAGATTGAGTTTGAGATTGAGATTGAGATTGAGTTTGAGATTGAGTTTGAGATTGAGATTGAGATTGAGATTGAGTTTGAGATTGAGATTGAGTTTGAGATTGAGTTTGAGATTGAGATTGAGTTTGAGATTGAGTTTGAGATTGAGTTTGAGATTGAGATTGAGTTTGAGATTGAGTTTGAGTTTGAGATTGAGATTGAGATTGAGTTTGAGATTGAGATTGAGTTTGAGATTGAGATTGAGATTGAGTTTGAGATTGAGTTTGAGATTGAGTTTGAGATTGAGATTGAGTTTGAGATTGAGTTTGAGATTGAGATTGAGATTGAGATTGAGTTTGAGATTGAGTTTGAGTTTGAGATTGAGATTGAGATTGAGTTTGAGATTGAGATTGAGTTTGAGATTGAGATTGAGATTGAGTTTGAGATTGAGTTTGAGATTGAGATTGAGATTGAGTTTGAGATTGAGATTGAGTTTGAGATTGAGTTTGAGATTGAGATTGAGTTTGAGATTGAGTTTAAGTTTGAGTTTGAGATTGAGTTTGAGATTGAGATTGAGTTTGAGATTGAGTTTGAGATTGAGTTTGAGATTGAGTTTGAGATTGAGATTGAGTTTGAGATTGAGTTTGAGATTGAGATTGAGATTGAGATTGAGATTGAGTTTGAGTTTGAGATTGAGATTGAGATTGAGATTGAGATTGAGTTTGAGATTGAGTTTGAGATTGAGTTTGAGATTGAGTTTGAGATTGAGTTTGAGATTGAGTTTGAGTTTGAGATTGAGATTGAGATTGAGTTTGAGATTGAGTTTGAGATTGAGATTGAGATTGAGATTGAGTTTGAGATTGAGATTGAGATTGAGATTGAGTTTGAGATTGAGATTGAGTTTGAGATTGAGTTTGAGATTGAGTTTAAGATTGAGATTGAGATTGAGTTTGAGATTGAGATTGAGTTTGAGATTGAGTTTGAGATTAAGTTTGAGTTTGAGATTGAGATTGAGTTTGAGATTGAGTTTGAGATTGAGTTTGAGATTGAGATTGAGTTTGAGATTGAGTTTGAGATTGAGTTTGAGATTGAGATTGAGTTTGAGATTGAGATTGAGTTTGAGATTGAGTTTGAGATTGAGATTGAGTTTGAGATTGAGTTTGAGATTGAGTTTGAGATTGAGTTTGAGATTGAGTTGTAGATTGAGTTTGAGTGAGATTTCTACACATATTTGCAATACACATAGGTGTTCCAAACTGCTTCTTCAATGGGGCTTGACAATAACTTTTTTTTAGCCTAGAACAGCAGGACCATGTAGTTCCTACTACCTCTGGTACAGAGGATGGCTTCAGGATAGGTACCATGCCCATGAATATGTGCAGAATATAATGCAGATAGGATATTAGTGGCCTCAGACATGGTCCACTCCCCACACATGATAGAAGCACACAGTAAATAGCCGCATGCCTTGTATATATGCAAACTGTAACTGACCCTTCCACATTGTTTATGAAAGTATTGATCTAGCGTGTTTCATCAGCGCCTCTCAGGTCCAGAGTGAGAGGTGCTGTACACCCCTCCCACTGCTGTCACAGGCTCTTTCCACTTAAGGTTGATTACTGCAGTTAGTTCCAACATTGATATCCAAGCAGAAATAGTGTTATAGGCGATCAGAATGGGGGACGAGCGTGGAGCAGGCAAACCCACTTAAACATTTCTTTCTTTCTCTTTCTTTTCAGGTGGTGATGGAGGGAGAGGAGCAGAGGGTGGAGGAGTGGCAGGGAGTCCCGGGGCGTGGAGGTGGGGAAGAGGAAGGGAGGAGTGAGGAGGAGGTACTAGTGGAGGAGGGGGAGGTAGTGGAGGAGGAGGTAGTGGAGGAGGAGGTAGTGGAGGAGGAGGTAGTGGAGGAGGGAGGAGAGGAGGAGGAAGGAGGAGGAAGGAGGGAGGAGAGGAGGAGGGAGGAGAGGAGGAGAAGGAGGGAGGAGAGGAGGAGAAGGAGGGAGGAGAGGAGAGGAGGGAGAAGGGAGGAGAGTAGAGGAAGGAGGGAGGAGAGGAGAGGAGGAGGGAGAAGGGAGGAGAGGAGAGGAGGGAGAGAGGAGAGTAGAGGAAGGAGGGAGGAGAGGAGAGGAGGAGGAGGGAGAGAGGAGAGTAGAGGAAGGAGGGAGGAGAGGAGAGGAGGAGGAGGGAGAGAGGAGAGTAGAGGAAGGAGGGAGGAGAGGAGAGGAGGAGGAGGGAGAGAGGAGAGGAGAGGAGGGAGGGAGGAGAGGAGAGGAGGAAGGAGGAGGAGGAGGGAGAGTGGAGAGGGTCCTCATCCCCAGGCAGAAGAGCAAGAGGCTGTCGGCAGGTCCAGGGCCCACAATTATAGCCGGGAGGAAAACAGGGTCCTCCTGGAGGCCATCCGTGCCCGCCCCGTCATCACCTCGGGGGGTAGGGAAGTAAAGGCTGGGCCCCGTGCTACTGCTTGGCAGCAGGTGGTGGATCTGGTCAACGGTGTGGCGGGCCGTGGACGGTGTCTGCGGTCCATTAAGCACCGGTTTGACGACATCAGGGCCGCGGTGAGGAGGAAGATGGTGCAGGAGGCCGAGGGGCGGAGGGTCAAGTACCTTGCCCATGAAGGGATTGCAAGGGCCATGCTTGCACCCTCCGACGCAGCTGGAGCATCAGGCCCGGTGGAGCAGCAGGACCCAGCCTCCATGGCAGGTGAATATGACATACAGCAACATGCCACCACATGTGCATCACACACACTACACATGGCCATGACAATGACATGTCAGCTCCATGAAATAACAAGGGATAGATGCATCGTTAAATTCATGAAGCTGACAAATCACTGTCATTCATGGTCACCACAACAGTAATCAAGCAATAGAGCAGGTGTGTCCAAACGCGGTCCTGGTGGGCCACACACATGGCTGGATTTGATAACCCTGCTGCGCACAGGTGAGTCAATCGCTTCTTCATTCATCCTGATTGACTCACCAGTGCACAGAAAGGATATCTTCCAATCTGGGAAAGAGTTTGGACACCCCTGTAATACAGAGTCCATGTATTGGTGTGCCCGTTCAGCCTACGCAGTTACAGACAGCAGCCGTAATACAGATAGAGTTGTGAGCCGAGAACCATCCAGAACAGAAACCTAAGAATAGATAACAGCTAGTATAAGATAGCTAATCAGAGTAGCAAAGAGGAGAATCATCCATATTCAAGGCTAGATGTCAGATAATTAGAAATGAACACCTATCAATGAGCTAATCAACATACTAATGACATGTACCTTTCTTCTCTATCTCTCAGCATCCAGGAGGAGCTCTGGGTCCTGTGACCATAGCGAGGAGGCGGGGCCATCAGCGCCGTACCAGGATCCTCCAGCACAGGGGGAGGAGGAAAGGAGATCAGAGGGCTCGGAGTCAGAGGATGGGCTGGTCATTGACCTTGCGGGGTCACCTGCCCCAAGCCCTGGGCCTATGCCCATCCTCGAAAGGCTTGCTCTGGGGCCCTCATCCCCCCAAGGGACAGCACCTCCTTCCCCACAAAGTGTGCTGGCCTGGTCACCACCGGGCACATTCTCCCCACCGGCTCCAGCTGTGGACCTCCCCGCATCACCTCACCACGCCCACCCAGCGGTGTCGTCGCCGCAGAGCCAGGCTGTGCAGGTGGAGACACTGGCCGTCCTGAAGGAGCTGCTGGCCAGCAGCCAGAGGATTGAGGCCAACCAGCTCCGGATGGATGCCAGCATGTCTGCCCTAAGGTCACAGATGACCCACAGCCTGGCCAGGCTGTCCAGGGAGGTGAGGAGGCACCACATGACATCGGAGCACCTTCAGGTCAGGCTGCTCAGACATGCCATGGTCCCCAGCCCAGCATCAACGGGGATCTCACAATCCCCCAGCCAAGAGCAGCCTGGCCCCTCCTCTCCTCCCATGTGTCCGCCACCGCCCAGACCACCGCTGCCTGGCACCGCCCACCCCCCCCGCCCTCCCCCCCCACCATCACCACCAGAGGGGAGACGGAGGATGGGCACAGGTGATGTGGGTCCTGGGCCCAAGCGGAGGAGGACATAGGGTCTCATTCAATTGCAATGTGGCCGATTGCTAAGGGATCAATTTGAGCACAGAGCATATTTTCTACAGATGTTTGTAGTTAGTGAACTTCTCTCCAAAAGCAAGGTCTTCACTAACTACAAACGTCTGTAAATAAATATATGCTCTGTGCTTATATAGAGCCCTTTTCAATCGGCCATATCGCAATTGAATGACGCCCATAGGGTCTGCAGACATGTTTTCGCCTTCTCAACAGCACTCCTCAGTGACCATCAATTGGTCACAGGTTAAACACAACACAAAGGGCCTCATTAAAATGTGATTTGGGCAATTGAATAGGGCTCTATATAAGCACATAGCATATTGGTTTTACAGAAGTTTTTAGTTAGTGAAGACCTGGCTCTTGCATAGAAGTTCCCTAACTAAAAACTTGCTTTCAAAAAGATGCTGTGTGCTTATATAGAGCCCTATTCAATTTGTTACATAGCAATTTAATGAGGCTGTTAATTAGTAGTGTGACCAATACATTGTCACTAAGGAGTGCTGTTGAGAAGAGATGCTGCAGGCCCTATGATGTTTTCAGGCCTTATTTTTTAGGTTTTGTCTTTTTTTTAAATTTTTTAATTTTAGGTCCATGAAGGCATCTCCTACATCTGCAAGCATTGTGGAGGAATTATGAGGTGGAGGGTTTTCCCAGTGCCTCTCAGGTAGACATGCCTTCAATGGCAGCCCCCTTAACATGTAGCTCCCACAATCTTAAAGCTATCATATAGCCACATATCTCCAACATGATTGTTGGTAGCTTAAATGTAGACTAATACCGCTATGGCGGTGGACTTGCAAAGTCTCACAATGGCATGTTAATAACAGCCAGCATTAATATATGCACTAGTGACGCATGTGATCCTGACCTCAATAGCAGTCTGAGAACAGATCTTTGGGTCTGATGTAAGAAACAGTGAATCTGGCTGCTGACCTTTGTGTCCTCTCCATAATAATGGCTATTTGCCCATATTTCTGATTATCCACAGACCTAGCTAATGGTTAGTAAAGCTTGCAGATGGGAATCAGGTGAGTTGGTATATTGGTACAGTATTTAGAACTGTACTGTACATACATCGTGATTCTAAATTGTTTTGGATCCTCCTCCGCATTTTTTGATTTGAACACTTCTTTCAGATCTTTGTTTGTTCAACACACTGTATGTGTGAAACTGGATTGGATTACACAGTCCAAAGGTTGAATCATCTGTTTAATTGAGCAGATCTAGTTACAAGTTGTATGTGCTATGCACATAAATGGTTTCTTCAGTTAAATGAAGAGATTTCTGGTTCCGGTTGCAGCATGTGACCCTGGTAGGTGCTATGCATCATGCTTATTCTAGACTATTAGATTGACCCCTGTAGGTTTCCCCTTTTTTCCAGCCTCTTGCTCTTCAAGGACCCGCCCACACCACACCCATGATATTAATGCAGTTTTGACCACTGCTGATTGTGGTCTGTGTATCAAATAAAGCTTTGTTATACTGTTATGTGAATGCACAATCTTGACCACTGCTGATTGTGGTCTGTGTATCAAATAAAGCTTTGTTATACTGTTATGTGAATGCACAATCTTGACCACTGCTGATTGTGGTCTGTGTATCAAATAAAGCTTTGTTATACTGTTATGTGAATGCACAATCTTGACCACTGCTGATTGTGGTCTGTGTATCAAATAAAGCTTTGTTATACTGTTATGTGAATGCACAATCTTGACCACTGCTGATTGTGGTCTGTGTAAAAAATAAAGCTTTGTTAGACCTTTCTGACTGCGTCCATGTGTTATGAATATGTTTGGTTCAGGGAAATCCACATGCATTACATTAGTGTCACATTCCTCTAAATGTAAACTGATGAGCCATAGTTAACATGCAATAGATCAATACATCTAAAACTGTTGAGGAGTCAGAATAGCTTGAGATATCATCTGATCCCAAATATCATATCTACTACTAATATAGGGTTAATACCCATGACAAGTCTGATGAGCGATACTGTGGAGTAGGAACATTCCCCTGAGGGCCTACAATGAATAGGACAGGTGACACTGGAGTGCTTTTCCAGTTCCTTCTCTAGTTGATTGGGATTAGTCTGACCTCTCTGATAAGACGTACCCCCCTACACTGGCCCGATGTAGGCTAGCTCACAGCTTCATTGAAGTACACAAACCCCTTCACCCACATCACTTAGCATATGTGTTAATACAGTTAGTTGCCCAATAATGAACATGCATTGGCTAAATATCCTTTGGTTATCATATGTTGTAATGGTCATGCACATGCCAATCTGACAAACCATGCTGCAACATGCATAATATGATTAAAGCCACACTACCCAATTCAATAGCAAGAGTAAAACATGAGTCAGGTCATATGAACCCTTTGCCACGCACATGAGCTCTATTGGGATCCCTTAAATCTCTATCTAATTGCATATACATCTAGCTCATCACATCTACATTAGAGAATACAAATAGTGGCCAAATCAGACCGCCACTTGGCATATATGAAGTACCAGGGGAATATTTCATTATATGTGGTTAAGTTCTTCAGTTGTGTCCGACTCTCCGTGACCCTATGGACTGCAGCACATTCAGCTAGGTCTCTGCCTTTGCTGTTCTCCAAAGTTTGAAGGCCAAAGAGATTGGAGTGGGTTGTCAGTTCCTTCTCAAGTGGATTGGACCTTGTCTGATCTCTCTGCTATGACCTGCCCACCTACAGTAGCTCCCAGCTTCATTCAGGTACACAAGCCCCTTCACACTACTTAGCAATGCTGAAGGGGACCAGGGTAACATGCACCACACATATCTACTCTGACCCATCAGGAAGGGCCGCAAGCTCTGGGATCGACAGCAAACTCACCGCCATCAGGCATAATCTCTGCTACGCCCATCCTGGTGGGAGCCATGTGCCAGGTGTCTAGTTATTCCCATTTGGTGAACCTCGAAACTGTTCTGCTATTTATCACTTTACATGGGTGAGGGTTGCTAAGTGGTGGTGGTGGTGGTGAAGCAGCTTGTGTACCTGAATGAAGCTGTGAGCTACTGTAGGTGGGCAGGTCATAGCAGAGAGATCAGACAAATCCCAATCCACTAGAGGAGGAACTGACAACCCACTCCAATCTCTTTGGCCTTCAAACTTTTGAGAACAGCACAGGCAGAGACCTAGCTGAATGTGCTGCAGTCCATAGGGTCACTGAGAGTCAGACACAACTGAAGAACTTAAGCACATATAATGAAATATTCCCCTGGTACTTGATATATGACAAGTGGCGGTCTGATTTGGCCACTATTTGTATTCTCTAATGTAGATGTGATGAGCGAGATGTGTATTCTATCGTTGATCAACCATATAGCGTGCATCGAATGTGCGCTGTCATCTACGCACCGACACATGCGCGCATCATCAACAGCAGGCCCGAGAGGAGGCTAGCGGATCTAATGATTAGGATTAGGCAGTGGGGTGTAAGGATTAGGATTAGGCTGTGGCTACAAGGGTTAGAAGGGTTTATGGCATTAGGTCATATCACTTGCGCCCTTTCATCGACGGCCAACAGTCCAAAATATTAGAACTGCGCAATGATGTGGGACCACTCATGTCAGCTGCATGTTGTCAAAACACATTTGCTGTGCGCGCCAATATTGGGGTGACATATTCTATTATGGGGCTGTTTTAGAGGCTATAATGGAACCTATATGTGTGCTGACCAATCAAACATATGAGGAATATTAAACTAATTTGAAGTCTTGTTAATTTGTAGGCTGTAATGCTTGGGCCTCCATTTTAGGGTTACAGCAGTTACATGCAGACTGCAAAAACCGTAACAAAATGGATACCTTTAACCTCCAAGCACGTACGGCCTTTAAAAACGAGCTGCGGGCTTGGAGGACAGCCCGCACGGGCTTGAATACGGAGCTACGGGCTTGGTCAGTGAAGTCCGTGGGACTTGTACGGATTTTAAAATAAAAGTACAATTTGGCGATGTGCAAGCTTGAGAATGTTTGGCTAGTAATCCTCATGCCCCCCCATTATGTTCCCCATCATTTACAGTGCTTTGCAGTGCTGGATTGAATATATATTGGCTATTACAATGCTTGGTTTGCGGCCCTCCATCTCCAAACCCGTACGGGTTTGAACAAGGACCAGCCCGCGGAACTACGGGACGTAAAGTAATCCGTGAATAATATATCTGATTTGGGCTGATGTGCAAGCTTGAGAGGGTGTTGCTATTAATCCTCGTGTCCCCCATTATGATGCCTAGCATTTACGGAGCTTTACAGTGCATTCTCGATTTTATATTTGCATTTTCAGTTTTCGGACTTTGCGGCCGGAAAACAAGATTTACGGGCGCTGTGAAAAAGCTTCCGGCCGTTTGCATGATATGCGGCCGGCCGGAAGGGGATATCCTTGCGGCGCCGTATAATTGAATTGCAAGGTAAAAGTAGCTCTACACGGGGCCGTAAGATGGCCGCAAGGAATCGCAGCTTTGCGGCCGTTTTACGGCCGATAATTGAATGAGGCCCCAAGAATATAGAAAAAGGAAAGCAGACATATTGCTCTTACAGGAGACACACTGGAATAAAGAGGCACTGAAATATATGGATAAAAAAAAAATATAACCTCAGAGTTGACTCTATATTTAATAAAAAATCTAGAGGTGTATCGATATTTTTCAGCCAAGAGTTAAAAATAATAGAAGAGTTTAGAAGCATAGACCCGTCGGCGAGATCTATAATATGGCGCGGTCCGATTTATGACAAGTATATGACCATTGTCAATTTATATTTTCCAAATATCAATCAAATTAGCTTTTTTTTAACAATCCTTAAAGAATTGACCAAATTTAGAAAAGGGAAGATAATTATAGGTGGGAATTTCAATATGATTATGGATCCTATAAATGACAGAGTAGGTAAGATTAACAAAAAAACAATAAGTCAAATCACTAAGACCTCTACAGAATTTAATAAAAAGATGGGCGAATATGATTTATTAGATTGCTGGAGAATATTCCATCCACATGAAAAAGATTTTTCTCATTTTTCTAACCGCCATAGATCTTATTCAAGATTGGATTACTTTTTTTTAGATATAAAGACAATAAGATCAACAAAAAATATTGATCTAATCCCGACCACTTGGTCTGACCACTCCATCTTATCATTAGTTATAGAAGATAGAAAGGACAACCTTTTACCTAAAAAATACTTGGAGGATTGACCCAATAATTTTTAAGAATGACGAAATACTAGAATCTATAAAAAAAGAAACCAGAGAATTCTTTATAACTAATACAAATACGGTCAAGTCAAATGTTACCCTATGGTGTGCATATAAATCTGTAATAAGAGGTCAAATAATCTCTATAATGGCCAATATTAGAAAAGAAAGAGGTAAACCATTAAGAACACTATATATAGAGCTGAATAATCAATAAAAAAAAAAAATTTGCCCGAACAATGAAGGAACAAGTATAATTATTAATTTAAACAAGCAAATAAATAAGGCTCTGCAAAGTCAGGCAGATTCTTTGGTGTGGAGATCTCAACAAACCCACTTCTTATTGGCAAACAAAACAAGTAAATATTTAGCACAAAAACTTAAGAAACAAACTAATCAAAGAAAAATATTAAGTCTCAAGGGACCAGATGGTAAAAGTTATACTCACCCAGATAAAATAGGAGAAATCATTACAGAATTTTATAAATCTCTTTATAATAATGAAAATAAATTAAATCTTAATAGAGATGATATAAATACATTCTTGGACAAAACAACTCTACCCTCAATCGACAGCGAGGACTATAAATATCTTGATAAATAAATCACTCCGGAGGAAATAGAAGAAGTAATAAAAAAGGTCAAATCCAATAAAGCCCCAGGACCTGATCGGTTTGACCATTTGTTTTACAAATTCCTTGGGAAAGAAATTAGAACTAGTCTTCTAGAGATGTTTAATGAAATTAAAAATTCAGGAACAATAGAGAAGGAAATGGTTGTGGCCAAAATTGAAAATATTTTAAAACCTGGGAAAAACCCGGAGGAAATTACAAGTTATAGACCAATTTCTCTTATAAACATAGATCTAAAAATATATGCGAAAATAATTGCTAATAGGCTTAATAAGATACTGCCGAAATTAATACATATAGACCAATCTGGATTCGTCCAAAGTCGACAGGCGTCAGATAACACTAGAAGGTTAGTAAACTTGATATTCCAAGCAAAAAAAAACGGGAATTCCTACGCTGATCCTGTCTTTAGATGCTGAAAAAGCATTTGACAGGGTCAGCTGGGAGTTCCTAGAAGCAGTATTAGATAAGTTTGGATTGACCAACTTTATATCTAAAACAATTAAAGCATTATATGAAAAATCATCTGCATGTATAGTTGGTCCAAATTTTCAATCAGAAAAATTTAGAATTTCTAACGGGACCCGTCAAGGCTGCCCTCTTTCTCCCATATTATTCTTACTTTTCTTAGAACCATTGGCCTCAAGAATTAGATGCCATAATAAAATTAGAGGTTTAACAATAGGACAAATAGAATATAAAGTTATGCTATTCGCGGATGACATCATAGTGACTATAACAGACCTAGTTGAATCTATTAATAACCTGATGGAATTACTGATTGATTTTGGGAAAGCTTCATACTTTAAAATAAACCAATTAAAGTCTGACATAATTCATAACGGTGTACAATTAGATGATATAATCAAATTAAAAAATAGTTATACTTTTAACTGGCATCAAAGAAGTATAACACATCTAGGTATAAGATTCAAATCTCATATTGATAAAATAATAGAAGAGAATATACCAGATCTAATAAAATAAATTAGACTATTATTTTATCAGTGGCGAAATATAAGATTATCATGGTCAGGCCGAATAGCAACTGTTAAAATGAGTATAATCCCTAAATTAACATACTTATTCAGATGTATTCCAGAAAAAGTATCAGGTCAGGTCATTAAAAATATTCAGAAATTAATTGATAGCTTTATTTATCAAAATAAAAAAGTGAGAGTAAAAAAGATAATAGCTAATAGAAACTTTGAACTTGGTGGAATTGGATCACCGGATATTAGAGAAATCTGTGAAAATATCGCATTATCCCATATAATCAATATGAATATTAAAAATAGGAATACTTGCTGGAAGAATATAGAGGAAGATCTTGTGGGCTCTCCCTCAATTAGATCACTATTGGGGCAATATATAGACAGAAAAGATAAATGGGGCAATTTACCAAAGGGGATAAGATCACTGCTAAAAATTTGGGATAATAATAAAGTTAAACTAGGACTCTTCCATTTTCCGTCTCTATCAGCTCCAATAGACATTCTGAAGAACGAAAATAATAACAAAGTTATAGCAGATCTAGAGAAAACCGGACTTAATAATGTCATAGATTTATATGATCAAGGTTCCCTATTAAAATTTACAGACTTTAGGAAGAAGATAAGATATTATGGTTAAATTATATAGGCATTGTAGAAGTACTAAAAAAGAAGGGCTATCCTTTGATAAATATAGATAAAATGTATGAGTTAGAGTCACTTTTAATTAAGGGTCATGTGACTCATCTTATCTCTAAGATTAATAAAATAAGGGAAAAAGGTTTGCAATATATAAAATCAGAGAAGGTAAAGGAATGGGAAAATGACTTTAAAATACATTATGTAGACAATGATTTGATAACAGCTTTAAGGTTAATTAAGAAATCCTCGGTAAACAGTTCCCTTAAAGAATTATATTTCAAGCTAACTCAAAAGTGGTACCTTGTTCCGACCTCAATTAATAAATTTAATTATTTGTCCTCCCCACTATGCTGGAAAGGCTGCGACCAAATTGGTACTGCAGCTCATATGTGGTGGGAATGTACAAAAATTCAAAACTTCTGGAAAGAATGCTGTAGTCATTTAACAACTATGCTAAAAACTGACTTCCCATGTATACCAGAAGTAATCCTATTTCATTTCCAATTAGATAAAAATTTTCCAAGGGATAAATTACTGATATCACATATTTTATTAACTATGAAATACCTTTTAGTGAAATATTGGAAACTGCCCACAACTCCACCTTGGAGCGAAGTTTCTAACAAAATCAACTACAATAAAGAATTGATGAAGTCGAATTATATCTATGGTCTTAGAGATAAAAATAAAATCAATTGGAATACATGGGAACAATATAGTCATTGACACTAGATATGACAAACGAAATGAAACTCCTTTGGAGATTATATTTATAGGAATTGGCTAATTCCTCTAGGTTCTTCCTTCTCTTTTCCACCCTCTATATCCTTTCCGTCTCTCATTTCTCATTATCGATTGATGGTGAGGAAGATTGAGACAAGGTGAATAGAATACCACAAGTTCTATTTTGGGAGTTGAATGAAAGCTTATATATGTGATATATGTAAATGTTTTTTATGTCGTATTCTATAATAAGTAAAGGAAAGAAAAAAGGGGAAGGGGGAGAAGAAATAAGGGTAAAAAAGTGAGTAATCACTAGAAGAAGATAAGGATAAATTAGAAATTATCTTTACGAACTTATTATATTTCCTTTGTCTCCCATCTCTCCGATATTGAATACGAATTGTTTTATGTGTATTTGTACTGTTGATATTTATGTTTTATATAACAAAAAAAGAAAAAAAAGAAAAAAAATGAATAAATTAAAGATTTAACTTTGCATTTCTGCCTGCAGTGATGTGTGTGCATGGTTGATGTTTCCTGTCTGATGCTCTTTCTGATGCATTCTTTTGTGATCAACTCTGCTTTCCCAAGTGAGCTTGATTCATACAGCATGATGGAAGATCATGGCTGCCAGCAATTGGGGTACAGCATATAGAGCAGTGCTTATGAAAAAAAAATTAAGGATATAGATAAGAAGTTCTGATCTTCTATAATTCTTTCACTAGCAAACAGAATTAAACAGCCTGTAAGTGTGCCCCTAAAGAGAAGCTGAAAGACTGCCTTCATAGCCTTAAACAAGCCACTGATCTTTCTTGTTTGATGTGTATGATTGGGACGTTGGGACTTCAAGTTTCATAAAAAACATCCCTACTTTACATGGAAAATGACCGAAGTTGAGTGAATGGTATTAACATACAAGACAACAGTGAAATCCTCTTAATTCATCCCAAAAGTCTTAAATCAGGAGATGCATTGGAAAAAGTACATAAAATTAGATTATTAGCTTGAAATCGACAAAGATGGATTTATTAATAATATATACCGTATATACTAGCGACTTGCCCGTCAAAAATGACGGCAATACAATTTTAAGCCTGGCACTGCTGTTTGTACCTTCGGCACTCACCGTGAGCCACGCGGTAAATGCCTCTGGCACTCATTGCGAGCCTTTGGCAATCATTACAGGCCTCGCAATGAGCGCCTTTGGCGCTCATAGCAAACCTCCCCCCTCTACCTTACTGGACTTGCGATGTGTGCCTTTGGCGCTCATCATGGGCCTCGAATGAGCGCCTTTGGTGCTGATTGCGAGCCTCTCCCCCCTCTACTTCCTCCCTGTGTCTTCCTCACCTCCCCTGTGTCTCTTTTTCCTCCCCTCTCGGTCCCCTGTGTTTCTTCCCCCCTGTGTCTCTTCCCCCCTCCTCTCCCTCCCCTGTGTCTCTTTTCCCCTCCTCTCCCTCTCCTGTGTCTCTTTCCCCCTCCTCTAACTTCCCTGTGTCTCTCCCCCCCTCCTCTCACTCACATGTGTCTCTTCCCTTCCTCTCACACACCTGTGTCTCTCCCCCTCCTCTCACTCCCCTGTGTCTCTTCCCTCCTCCTCTACCTCTCCTGTGACTCTCCCCCTCCTCTCACTCCCCAGTGTCTCTCCCCTGCTCCTCTCACTCCCCTGTGTCTTCCCCCTCCTCTCACTCCCCTCTGTCTCTTCCAACTCCTCTCACTCCCCTGTGTCTCTCCCCCCTCCTCTCCCTCCCCTGTGTCTCTCCCCCTCCTAACCCTCCCCTGTGTCTCTCCCCCTCCTCTGTGTATCTCCCCCTTCCTCTGTGTGTCTCCCCCTCCTCTCCCTCCCCTGTGTCTCTTCCCCCCTCCTCTGTGTCTCTCTCCCCTCCTTCCATGTGTGTCTCCCCCTCCTCCCCTATGTCTCTCCCCCTCCTCCCGTGTCTCTCCCCCTCCTCCCCTGTGTCTCTCCTCCCTCCTCTGTGTTTATCTCCCCCCTCTGTCCCTCCCCTGTGTCTCCCCCTCTGTGTGTCTCCCCCTCCTCTCCCTCCCCTGTTTCTCTCCCCCTCTCATATGTGTCTCTCCTCCCGTGTCTCTCCCCCCTTCTCCCCTGTGTCTCTCCCTCTCCTCCCCTGTGTCTCTCCCCCTCCTCCCCTGTGTCTCCCCATCCTCCCCTGTGTCCCCCCTCCTCCCCTCTGTGTCTCCTCCATCCTCCCCTGTGTCTCTCCCCCCTCCTCTGTGTCTCTTCCCCCCCCTCCTCTGTCTCTTTCCCCCCTCTGTCTCTTTCCCCCTCCTTTGCCTCCTCTGTATGTCTCCCCCCTCCTGTGTGTCTCTCCCCCCCTCCTCCCCTGTGTGTCTCTCCCCCTCCTCTTCTGTGTGTCTCATCCCCCCTCCTCCCCTGTGTGTCTCATCCCTCTCCTCCCCTGTGTGTCTCATCCCCCTCCTCCCCATGTGTCTCACCCCCCTCCTCCCCGTGTGTCTCACCCCCCTCCTCTCCGTGTGTCTCACCCCTACCTCTGTGTTTTACACTCTTCACTCCCTCCCGTGTGCGCGCGCAAACGGATGCTCGTGCACATGCACGCTCATCCGGGGGCACATGCTCGACCGGCCACTCGTGCATGTGCGCCGTCGCAATCCGCATGCACGGCTGACGCCTCATAATGCGCATGTGCAGTACAGCCATCAGAAGTAGTTGTCAAACTGCAATTAGTCGCAAGCGTGACGACGAATCGCAGTTTGACAACTATTATATGTGATGAGATGAGATATATATTTATATATAAATATATATACACACATGCAAAGGCATCTCCATGGCTAGGAGAATATAATATAGCACCATCTGCACCACTATGTATTATATTTATGTAATATTCCTTTCTTCTTTGAGAGCTATTGAGAATTTTGAATGCTGCATCCTGACATCTGATAAAATAATCAATTATGCTAACGGTCACTGTTTTTCTGCTTATCTCCAGAAAAACGTTTCCTTATTTTTCTCTATACAGTGTGGGTAGGCATAGAGCAATACTGATTCATGAGGAATTGTGACGTGAAAATGTGTAATAAGGAGGGGAGAATAAAGATTGGAAGGAGATTACTCCATACCTTTTCAGTGATGTACAATAAGCACAGTGTTTTAATCAATAAGATGCTTTGTATTGCTTGCATTTAACACATTTCACTTTCATTTGGTGCATATTTTGTCTTTGAATATATATCTACCCACCAAAACAAAAGTTGTGAGTCATTTATATGTATAGCAATATTATCTTGTTAACTTTTCACAACATTGTTTAATAATCCTCTGTATATTAAATAAATTAAATATTTTATTCATATTGGCACATTCTTTCACTCTCTCTACCTTTGCTTTAACATCATCCATTTTGTCAAGTTTGCATATTTTTAATATTGCCAAATCAAAACCCTATTGATTAAATCTCCATATATGTTTCCATTTTTCTCTAGTTGTAAGCTTATTTTCATTTTTAGTGCCGTGTTTATTGCTATCTATCTATCTATCTATCTATCTATCTATCTATCTATCTATCTAATTTTAATGTGTTGTATTTTATTACTAATAATAATAATATTTCATAACTGGCATGTAATCTGTTCTAAATGTTGTTTTTATGGTTACAGTATTATAGTATACTAGTATAGAACCAATATGAGGGCCTCATTCAATTGCCATTTGGCCAATTGAATAGGGGTCTAAATAAGCACATCACATATATTTTTTAATGAAGTTTTTAGTTAGTAAACATCTATCCAAAAGCAAGGTTTTCACTAACCAAAAACTTCTTTAAAAAATATATGTTATGTGCTTATTTAGACCCCTATTCAATTGGCCAAATTGCAATTGAATGAGGGCCTTAGTGAGGGGCCAACAAACAGTAAAAGAAACCGATTAGAATTTGAGGAGGGGGAGTCAAGAGATTTTTAGGGAATAGTTATACAAGAGAAGGAACACAAATTAAGATACAGAATCAAATAAACAAAGTGAATGATCTGACCACAGTCTGTTTTTCTTGTTAAAGTACAGTACTGTGCAGGCTTGTATGATGTTCCACCATGCTGTACAAAATCTGCCTGAAATCACTGTTCTGAGTGCAGTCTAATCATGTTTGGCAGTGGACTGCATTACCCCCCCCCCCCCCCCCTATTTTAGTGGATAGGCTCAATAGAAAAGCATATGAATAAGTGAGTATTATTTCCTTGGAAAAAGCTCTCATCTTAATTAACATAGGCCAGGGACTAAGATTGACCTAGTGACATGCAAATGTGCCCACAAGAGTCTTCGCTCTTGTAATCCAGTAATATTTTAAAAATGACTTACCTTAAACATATGCTTGCTGTATTACACAGCTTTAAGTAAAGCATGGGATGGGTTAAGAACAAGACAGGAATTACTGCCTCTCATCAGTGTGGGGCCGGTTCCTAGCTTGTGTAGTAGATTTTTTGGGGAGGTAGTTTACCAAAACAATCATTTAATTTATGGTGGGCAAAAGAGAGGTAGAAGCCCTCCACCGTACAGTAGTACAGTAAATATATAGTGCATTGGTGTTCACATTTGACCGTCTAAAATAAGTTAAAAAAACGTATTTCCTGCTCAGAATGTCAAGAAATACAGTTATTCCACTGCATTCTGGAAACCTGTTCAGAGAAATGCAAATGTGCCCACAAACCCTATAACTCTGATCATGATGAGTAAAGGGGTGGATACACAGTGCTACATTAAGCATTACCACGGCTCATTGTGGACGTAATTACAATACCAGAGATTTAGTAAATCACATGTTGAAGCGCTGATGCGAGATGATCCGGCTTATCCCTCATCCTGTAAGTAAATCTTCTCCTCTATTTTCTTTTTTTGTTTTCCTTTTAATATTACATAAATTATTGAGGGATCGAAGTTTATAGTAAGTAATGGAGAATTTGGCTGAAGGAAATGCAGAAAGATAACCAAGTTCAACCTTTTTTAGATCTCCTCTGATCTGCAATATGCAGATTAATTGTTAATAATTTTCAAGTTAGTCCTATTTTACAAAACAAAAATATAATCAAAAACATGTAAAGTTTCCCAATCCTACAGGAATCTACACCATGCCAGGAGTTACATGTATCCATGCATGAAAGCATATGACACAATCATTCACAAAGACCAAACAATCCAGAGGAAGGCAAACAAAAAAAGAACCAGTGAAACTTCTCAATTGCCAATTGTCTCAAAGAGGGGAAAAAACAAAATTCCTTCCTGACCCCAGATATTTGCAATTGGATTTCTCCGTGGATCAATACTCCTTTTCTAGTTATCCAGAATAACCCTGAATGCCCTTTTTATTCAAAAATATATATAACCCCGTTGTAAAATTATCTATTGAATCAGCTGTCACAACCTCCTTTTTTCTTATCCCTTTATTAACTGTAAGTTGTTTATCATTGTTTTATTGTGTAGTTAGTAGTTTGAAGAGTGGTAATATGTCAGGGCTGTCAAGGTGAAACCATTCGGGGGTGAGGTACCAGAGGATGGCAAGTCCAAAGCAACAGGGTTAAGAGCACAGCTAAACAAATCTAACTAAGCACCTTCTGATTGGCTGAAAATGCTGTCAATCATATTTCAGCTAATCAGAAGGTGCCAAGGTGTGAACCAATCAAAATGGGATACACCCCTATATCCCATTCTGATTGGCTGATGGACCTTTCAGTCATTTGTAAATCAATCAGATGCCCTATTGCCTTCAGCCAATCAGAATGAGATACACCCTTGATTTTGATTGGCTCCAAGCATCTGCATCTTCTGATTGGCTGCAATCTGATTGACAGTTAAATCACCCAATCAAAAGATGCAGATGCTAGGAGTCAATCACAATCGGATAAACCGCGTGGGGTGTATCCCATTCTGATTAGCTGAAGGCAATAGTGCTTTCTGATTAGTTTACAAATGTTTGACAGGCACATAAGCCAATCAGAATGGGCTATATGGGTGTATCCCATTTTGATTGGCTCACACCTTGGCACCTTCTGATTGGCTGACATATGATTGACAGCGTTTTCAGCCAATCATAAGGCATAATTTCCAATTTTTCTGTAGCATGCGCAAAAAGCCTCTTTTACATGGAGAGCTCCTCCAGGGAGGAACTCCGATATTTTTTAAAACATTTTTAGAGCGCCGGATGTGTCCTATTTATAATGTTTATGATTATATGTTGTGTTTATTTTTTTATTAATTTTAATATTTATTTTTTTCCTCGGGTGCCAGACCTGAGTCAATATAGTAATGGCCCTTATGCTAGGGATGAAGGCAAAAAAAAATTATTGCTGGAGGGGGATTTGGGCAAGGTAAGTGGGATTATTTACCCTATTCTAGGTTTAGTGAGGGGAGCTGTTTTAGATGAGATTTAGGGATTTTTATTATATGTAGTTAGGGGTTTAACTGTATCCAGTTAGGCGTTAACTGTATGTAGTTAGGGGTTTAATTGTATGCAGTTAGGGGTTAACTGTATGTAGTTAGGGGTTTAATTATATGCTGTTAGGGGTTTAATTATATTTAGTTAGGGGTTTAATTGTTTGTAGTATGTAGTTAGGGGTATTAATGTATATAAATAGTGGTCAACTGTATGTATTCAGGGGTTAAATTGTATGTACTAAGGGGGTTTATTGTATATAATGTATGTTTTATTTTATGTAATGTATTTTTTATTCTATGTAATGTATGCCTTTTTATTTTCATGTAATGTAGGTTTTTTAATTTTATGTAAAGTAGTTTTTTTATTTTTATGTAACATAGGCCCAGTTAAGGAGAAATAGGACTAGACAGGGTTAAATAGGTCTAGATGGCATTAAGTTATTAGTGATAGGGTTAATTAGTTATGGTGAGGATTACATAGGGTTAAATACTTAGATGGGGTTAATTAGTTAGAGGGGGTTTATTACTTAGAGGGGAGTTAATTACTTAGATGGGGTTAATTAGTTAGAGGGGGTTTATTACTAATTAAACACAACCAGAAACACAGACAGATGTACCTGGTGTGTTGCATCCATGTGTTTACTGAGAGACAGACACAACTGAAGGACAGAACAACATTAACAGAAAGACACAAGGAGATTTATATGTAAGAAAGAAACACTGACAGAGGGTGAGAGTTTCCTGACAGTGACACAGAGAGGCATATGGACTCACACAGACCTTACACTGACAGAGGGTCAGAGTGTCCTGACAGTGACCCAGAGAGGGATATGGACTCACCTGAGCTTTGCAGCTGCTTCTGTCTGGTATAGGCCAGGTGGTGACAGACAAATCACAAGCTTGGTGTGTGGCACAGGGTAGTCAGAAACAATAAGACCACCAAATTATTGCACAGTGAGATGGGAGTTGTTTTTTAAAAAACATTTTTAATAAACTTTATTCAGGATTGCATAAATGTATTCACTTCTGGGGGGACAATGAGTGGGCCTATCCCTGCAGGATCCAGGGACTTTTCCCTCCCGGCCATTCTGATTAGGTGATGCTGCGTGTGAAAGTCAGGATCATTCCTATATTTTAGAGCACAGTTCGGTAAAAGATAGCATTTTTTATTTTAATCAGGATAGACAGAATAGTACATATGAATACATTGGAAGTTCGTTACATCATTCTTTAAATACATATATTATATACCAATGTGTTACAGCATCCATGAAGACTTGTTTTACTAGCTAATAACCCTCATATATTTAATTTAAATAAAGTAACCTGCTAGTTTATCTAATCTGTCTACTCCATTTTCCAAACTTTTCCTGCATACTTTTATCTTATACATCCATTTATTAATGTTACTCTAATATCGTTGTTTTAATTTTCTACTTAAACCTATCAACCTAGAAACTTAAGCTATTTTACTTGAGGTCTTCTTTGTATTTATCAGTTAAATAGATACCAATTTTATATTAGCTCACTAACCTTCTTCTACCTCCGTCTTCCCGTCTCAGGGTCATCTTCCCCCGGTCATCGGCTTCCACCCCACACATCGCTCACAATTATAAGTTAATGATTGATAAATAATATGCCTGTGTATTTCACCCACAGACCCCATATATCTAGAAATCGAGGGATTGTGTCTGCTATAGAGTGTGACATGCATTCATTAATTGCAATATAATTTATTTTGGATTTAATAACTGCAAATTCTAGTGTCCTTGACTTCCAATTCCTTGCTAAGTGGCTTTTGGTTGCAAGGAGTAGGAATTGTAATAACTTATTTTGTGACTTTAAAAGGGTTAATAATGTCCTCCCTAGTAGGCAAATCTCTGCTGTAAGTTGTATTTTCTGGGAAAATAGGGTAGAGGCTATGACTTGGATCTGTGCCCATTTGTTCTGTGGTATTGGGCATAGCCACCATATATGTATAAATGATCCAGTAGTTAGACACCCTCTAAAACAATGAGGGTTATCCGTATTCTTCTATTTTGCTATATTCTCAGGTGTAGTATAGGTGGAGTACCTTAATGGAAGTCTCTAAAATGTTGTGGTTAAGTGAACCTCTGAGTATGTTTACCCATGTGTCTTCCGACTTGTGCTTGTCCCAATGGTTGTTTATATCTCTCTCCCATGCTATCATGTATTTGTCTTTAGTGTATTCCCTTTTAGTGTAAAATAAATCATACATACTTACCAATATACCCTTGGTAAGGGGGGGGATTCTTTACATCCTGGATAGCCAATTGTGTTTAGGTCGGCCATTTGATTGTATCATAGAGTTCAAAAAATGGGCTAGCCTGCAGAAATTATATAATGCTCCCATAAAAGGGAGGTCAAATTTATCCCTAAGATCCGCAAAGGACATAACAGTGGCTTTTATCATTCATGTCCCAACTCTATCTAGATTTTTGGATTTCCACCATTGGTATTAAGTGGCTGCGATTCCCTTAGGGGCCCTTGGGTGGATCAGAACTGAAGCCATATAGTTTGGCTGCAGAAATAAATCTGTGTATAGTTGGGACCATTTCCAGCATGCTATTGTGTTTTTAATTATAGATTTCGATATTTTTACAATTTTTGGTGGGGTTTGATTTACCCAGACTAGTGTGTTCCATGCATACAGGTTCATTATGTGATTTTCGATGAATATCCATGCTGGTTGATGGACTAGGGGATAAAGGCCAATTGGGCCACCCTGTAATATAATTTAAGGTTCGGGAAGACCAAGCCCCCTATCTTTTTGGGTTTGTGCAAAATATTTTTGGAGATCCTGGCCGGTCCCGGTTGCCATACAAACTGAAGTATTACTGTTTGAAAATCTGCTAATTCTCTCATGTTGGTTGCGATTGGCAGGGTTCTAAATAAATACATTAGTAGGGGTAAAACATTCATTTTTATAGTGTTTACCCTCCCTATCTAAGATATTTTGAATTTGGCCCAGATATTCAGTTCCTTCTTGAGGATATTTTACATCGGTGTGTAGTGGGCTTTGTACAAGTCTTGTAATTTGGGTGTCAGATTGATTGATCTCAGGTATTTAATATGCGTGTGGGACCACCTAAATTTAAAAATATCTGATAGGGCTTCCATTTCCTTTGTTGGAAGGTCTAGTGTTACGGCCTCAATTGTTTCTACATTGACTGTGCGGGTTTTTTTTTTTTTTTTTTTTTATGCTCACATGTACCCTGATCTGAACTACTATGCAAGTCACCAGCAGGGGGCTTGATGTGATAAGTCAGTGTATAAGTCAGTGTCTGCTGCATAAAGGGTTTTGTAGTTTAAAGTGACAGCAGCAGATATTAAAAAAATAGAAGATTGAACATGCTATCATTATTTTTATTATTTAAATTAAACAAGTAAGTGATGGGGGAATTAAGTCAGTGCATTCATTTTCACAGAATGGTTGTTTGACACATGGCAAGCTGGCTGTCAGAAACACAATAGAAAATCATAGCACTAGGTAGGTGGGAAATACAAATGTAGCTAATTAATAGGTGTAGAGATGAAAGTTATGTTTTTAAAAAACAGGTAGTGAAAATGAGTATGCTTGTAAGTGTTATCATATAGTAGATATTAAAAAATAAATGTAAAATATCAATATTGTAGACTATTTGATCAATATCAATAAATTGATAATATCAATATACTGATAACTATTGTACAATATCAGTATCAAGATTTTAAATTATTTATGTGACAAGTATCAAGTATCTAAAAACAAAAAAAAAATAACATGATTAAATTTGAAACAATTTTCAAGTAATTCTTGATTTTTTTTTAAAAGTAGTCTAAGACATGTTCATATTCACTTCCATGTGTGATGTCCTAACAGTGGCATGTTTTTTTTGTCACGTGGCAACCTGGATACCACAAACAACATGGAGAATCAGCAAATTGTATGTGGAAAATTAAAATGCTGCTAAGAAAAGTATTTTAAACGAATATTTGTAATGCTTTGTACTATGTGGATAAATAAGATTTAAATGTTATTGTAAGGTGATAACAATAAATCTAAATGTAGTTAGTAATATATGTTAATAAAATACATATATTTTAGAACTGATGCAAATAACATAAAAGGCATAGGGCCTCATTCTATTATCGTCCGTAAAACGGCCGCAAAGCTGCGGCTCCTTGCGGCCGTCTTACGGCCCCGTGTAGAGCTACCTTTACCTTGCAATTCAATTATACGGCGCCGCAAGGATATCCCCTTCCGGCCGGCCGCATATCATGCAAAGCTTTTTCCCAGCGCCCGTAAATCTTGTTTTCCGGCCGCAAAGTCCGAAAACTGAAAATGCAAATATAAAATCGAGAATGCACTGTAAAGCTCCGTAAATGCTAGGCATCATAATGGGGGACATGAGGATTAATAGCAACACCCTCTCAAGCTTGCACATCAGCCCAAATCCGATATATTATTTACGGATTACTTTACGTCCTGTAGTTCCGCGGGCTCGTCCTTGTTAAAACCCGTACGGGTTCGGAGATGGAGGGCCGCAAACCAAGCATTGTAATAGCCAATATATATTCAATCCAGCACTGCAAAGCACTGTAAATGATGGGGAACATAATGGGGGGGCATGAGGATTACTAGCCAAACATTCTCAAGCTTGCACATCGCCAAATTGTACTTTGATTTTAAAATCCGTACAAGTCCCACGGACTTCAATGATCAAGCCTGTAGCTCCGTATTCAAGCCCGTGCGGGCTGTCCTCCAAGCCCGCAGCTCGTTTTTAAAGGCCGTACGTGCTTGGAGGTTAAAGGTATCCATTTTGTTACGGTTTTTGCAGTCTGCATGGTTTAAGCCTGTAACCCTAAAATGGAGGCCCAAGCATTACAGCCTCCAAATGAACAATAGTTCAAATTAGTTTAATATTCCTCATATGTTTGATTGGTCAACACACATACAGGTTCCATTGTAGCCTCTAAAACAGCCCTATAATAGAATATGTCACCCCAACATTGGCGCGCACAGCAAATGTGTTTTGACAACATGTAGCTGACATGAGCGGTCCCACATCATTGCGCAGTTGTAATATTTTTGACTAGTGCGCGTCGATGAAAGGGCGCAAGTGATATGACCTAATGCCATAAACCCTTATAACCCTTGTAGCTGCTGCCTAATCCTAACCCTTACACCCCACAGCCTAATCCTAATCATTAGATCCGCTAGCCTCCTGTCGGGCCTGCTGTTGTTGATGCGCGCATGTGTCGGTGCGCAGATGACAGCGCACATTCGATGCACGCTATATGGTTGATCAACGATAGAATACACATCTCGCTCATCACATCTACATTAGAGAATACAAATAGTGGCCAAATCAGACTGCCACTTGGCATATATCAAGTACCAGGGGAATATTTCATTATATGTGGTTAAGTTCTTCAGTTGTATCCGACTCTCCGTGACCTTATGGACTGCAGCACATTCAGCTAGGTCTCTGCCTGTGCTGTTCTCCAAAGTTTGAAGGCCAAAGAGATTGGAGTGGGTTGTTAGTTCCTCCTCTAGTGGATTGGGATTTGTCTGATCTTTCTGCTATGACCTGCCCACCTACAGTAGCTCACAGCTTCCTTCAGGTAAA
Source organism: Discoglossus pictus (assembly GCA_027410445.1). NCBI lineage: Eukaryota > Metazoa > Chordata > Amphibia > Anura > Alytidae > Discoglossus > Discoglossus pictus. The sequence goes on along the minus strand of CM050166.1, from coordinate 213,160,364 downwards.
CAAGCTGCTTCACCACCAAGACCACTTAGCAACCCTCACCCATGTAAATTGATAAATAGCAGAACAGTTTGGAAGTTCACCAAATGGGAATAACAAGACAACTGGCACATGGCTCCCACCAGGATGGGGGTAGCAGAGATTATGCCTGATGGCGGTGAGTTTGCTGTCGATCCGGGAGCTTGCGGCTTTTCCTGATGGGTCAGAGTAGATATGTGTGGTGTATGTTCCCCTGGTCCCCTTCAGCATTGCTAAGTGGTGTGAACGGGCTTGTGTACCTGAATGAAGCTGTGAGCTATAACATGTAGGGCCACTGTAGGTGGGCACATCATAGCAGAGAGATCAGACAAGGTCCAATCCACTTGAGAAGGAACTGACAAACCACACCAGTATATTTAGCTTGGAAACCGTGGATAACAGCACAGGCAGAGACCTAGCTGAATGTGCTGCAGCTCATAGGGTCACAGAGTGTCAGACACAACTGAAGAACTGAACAACATACATTACAATGTTTCCCTGCTACTTGATATATGCCATGTGGCGGTGTAATTTGAAAAATAATTTTGTTACCAAATGTAGATGTGATGAGAGAGATGTATATGCAATTAGATAGAGATTTAAGGGATCACAATAGAGCTCATGTGCGTGGCAAAGGGTTCATATGACCTGACTCATGTTTTACTCTTGCTATTGAATTGGGTAGTGTGGCTTCAATCATATTATGCATGTTGCAGTATGGTTTGTCATATTGGCATGTGCATGACCATTACAACATATGATAACCAAAGGATATTTAGCCAATGCATGTTCATTATTGGGCAACTAACTGTATTCACACATATGCTAAGTGATGTGGGTGAAGGAGTTTGTGTACTTCAATGAAGCTGTGAGCTAGCCTACACAGGGCCAGTGTAGGGGGGTACATCTTATTAGAGAGGTCAGACTAATCCCAATCAACTAGAGAAGGAACTGGAATAGCACTCCAGTGTCACCTGTCCTATTCATTGTAGGCCCTCAGGGGAATGTTCCTACTCCACAGTATCACTAATCAGACTTGTCATGGGTATTAACCCTATATTAGTAGTAGATATGATATTTGGGATCATATGATATCTAAAGCTATTCTGACTCCTCAACAGTTTTAGATGTATTGATCTATTGCATGTTAACTATTGCTCATCAGTTTACATTTATAGGAATGTGACACTAATGTAATGCATGTGGATTTCACAGAACCAAACATATTCATAACACATGGACGCAGTCATAAAGGTCTAACAAAGCTTTATTTTTTACACAGACCACAATCAGCAGTAGTCAAGATTGTGCATTCACATAACAGTATAACAAAGCTTTATTTGATAGACAGACCACAATCAGCAGTGGTCAAGATTGTGCATTCACATAACAGTATAACAAAGCTTTATTTGATAGACAGACCACAATCAGCAGTGGTCAAGATTGTGCATTCACATAACAGTATAACAAAGCTTTATTTGATAGACAGACCACAATCAGCAGTGGTCAAAACTGCATTAATATCATGGGTGTGGTGTGGGCAGGTCCTTGAAGAGCAAGAGGCTGGAAAAAAGGGGAAACCTACAGGGGTCAATCTAATAGTCTAGAATAAGCATGATGCATAGCACCTACCAGGGTCACATGCTGCAACCGGAACCAGAAATCTCTCCATTTAACTGAAGAAACCATTTATGTGCATAGCACTTACAACTTGTAACTAGATCTGCTCAATGAAACAGATGATTCAACCTTTGGACTGTGTAATCCAATCCAGTTTCACACATACAGTGTGTTGACCAAACAAAAATCTGAAATAAGTGTTTAAATTCAAAAAATGCGGAGGAGGATCCGAAACAATTTAGAATCACGATGCATGTACAGTACAGTTCTAAATACTGTACCAATATACCAACTCACCTGATTCCCATCTGTAAGCTTTACTAACTATTAGCCAGGTCTGTGGATAATCAGAAATATGGGCAAATAGCCATTATTATGGAGAGGACACAAAGGTCAGCAGCCAGATTCACTGTTTCTTACATCAGACCCAAAGATCTGTTCTCAGACCGATATTGAGGTCAGGATCCCATGCTTTACTAGTGCATATATTAATGCTGGCTGTTATTAACATGCCATTGTGAGACTTTGCAAGTCCACCGCCATAGCGGTATTAGTCTACATTCAAGCTACCAACAATTATGTCAGAGATATCAGGCTATATGATAGCTGTAAGATTGTGGGAGCTACATGTTAAGGGGGCTGCCATTGAAGGCATGTCTACCTGAGAGGCACTGGGAAAACCCTACACCTCATAATTCCTCCACAATGCTTGCAGATGCAGGAGATGCCTTCATGGACCTAAAAAAAAAAAAAAAAAGAAAGAAGCAAAAAAAGACAAAACCTAAGAAATAAGGCCTGAAAATATCATAGGGCCTGCAGCATCTCTTCTCAACAGCACTCCTTAGTGACAAAGTATTGGTCACACTACTAATTAACAGCCTCATTAAATTGCTATGTAACAAATTGAATAGGGCTCTATATAAGCACACAGCATATTTTTGAAAGGAAGTTTTTAGTGAGGGAACTTCTATGCAAAAGCCAGGTCTTCACTAACTAAAAACTTCTGTAAAAAAAATGTCCTATGTGCTTTTATAGAGCCCTATTCAATTGACCAAATCACATTTTAATGAGGCCCTTTGTGTTCTGTTTAACCTGTCACCAATTGATGGTCACTGAGGAGTGCTGTTGAGAAGGCTAAAACATGTCTGCAGACCCTATGGGCGTCATTCAATTGCGATTTGGCCGATTGAAAAGGGCTCTATATAAGCACAGGGAATATATTTAGTTACAGATGTTTGTAGTTAGTGAAGACCTTGCTTTTGGATAGAAGTTCACTAACTACAAACATCTGTAGAAAATGCTCTGTGCTAAAATTGAGCCCTTAGCAATCGGCAACATTGCAATTGAATAAGGCCCTATGTCCTGCTCCGCTTGGGCCCAGGACCACATCACCTGTGCCCATCCTCCGTCTCCCCTCTGGTGGTGATGGTGGTGTGGGGGGGGGGCGGGACGGTGCCAGGCAGCGGTGGTCTTGGTGGTGGCGGACACATGGGAGGAGAGGAGGGGCCAGGCTGCTCTTGACTGGGGGATTGGGAGATCCCCATTGATGTTGGGGAGGGGACCATCGCCTGTCTGAGCAGCCTGACTTGAAGGTGTTCGCTGGTCATGTGGTGCCTCCTCAACTCCCTGGACAGCCTGGCCAGGCTGTGGGTCATATTTGACTGGAGGGCAGAGATGCTGGCCTTCATCCGGAGCTGGCTGGCCGTAGACTCCAGAATGCTGGCCTCTATCCTCTGGGAGATGGCCAGCTGCTCCTTCATGACGGCCAGCACCTCCACCTGCACAGCCTGGCTCTGCGGCGACGACACCGCTGGGTGGGCCTGGTGAGGTGTAGCGGGGAGGTCCACAGCTAGAGCCAGAGGGGACAATGTGCCCGGTGGTAACCAGGCCAGCACACTGTGTGGGGAAGGAGGTGCTGTCCCTTGGGCGTGGGAGGGCCCCAGAGCAAGTCTTTCGAGGTTGGGCATAGGCCCAGGGCTTGTGGCAGGTGACCCTGCAAGGTCAATGACCAGCCCATCCTCTGACCCAGGGCCCTCCGATCTTCCTTCCTCCTCCCCCTGTGCTGGATGATCCTGGTACGGGGCCGATGGCCCCGCCTCCTCTGTCTGGTCACAGGACCCAGAGCTCCTCCTGGATGCTGAGAGATAGAGAAGAAAGGTATATGTCATTAGTATGTTGATTAGCGCATTGATATGTGTTCATTTCTAATTATCTGACATTTAGCCTCGAATATGGATGATTCTCTGATTAGCTATCTTATACTAGCTGTTATCTATTCTTAGGTTTCTGTTCTTGATGGTTCTCGGCTAACAACGCTGTCTGTATTACGGCTGCTGTCTGTAACTGCATAGGCTGAAAGGGCACACCAATACATGGACTCTCTATTACAGGGGTGTCCAAACTCTTTCCTGGATTGGAAGATATCCTTTCTGTGCACAGGTGAGTCAATCAGGATGACTGAAGAAGCGTTTGACTCACCTGTGCGCAGCAGGGTTATCAAATCCAGGCATGTGTGTGGCCCACCAGGACCTAGTTTGGACACACCTGCTCTATTGCTTGATTACTGTTGTGTTGACCAGGAATGACAGTGATTTGTCAGCTTCATGAATTTAATGATGCATCCATCTATCCCTTGTTATTTCATGGAGCTGACATGTCAGTCTCATGTCCATGTGTAGTGTGTGTGATGCACATGTGGTGGCATGTTGCTGTATGTCATATTCACCTGCCATGGAGGCTGGGTCCTGCTGCTCCAACGGGCCTGATGCTCCAGCTACGTCGGAGGGTGCAAGCATGGCCCTTGCAATCCCCTCATGTGCAAGGTACTTGACCCTCCGCCCCTCGGCCTCCTGCACCATCTTCATTCTCACCACAGCCCTGATGTCGTCAAACCGGTGCTTAATGGACCGCAGACTCCATCCACGGCCCGCCACACCATTGACCAGATCAACCACCTGCTGCCAAGCATTAGCCCTGGGCCCAGATTTGACTTCCCTACCCCCCGAGGTGATGACGGGGCGGGCACGGATGGCCTCCAGGAGGACCATGTTCTCCTCCCGGCTATAATTGTGGGCCCTGGACCTGCCGCCAGCCTCTTGCTCTCCAGACTGGGGATGAGGACCCTCTCCACTCTCCTCCTCCCTCCTCTCCTCCCTCCTCCTCCTCCTCCTTCCTCCTCCTACTCTCCTCTCCTCCCTCCTTCCTCTACTCTCCTCCCTCCTTCCTCTACTCTCCTCCCTCCTCCCTCCTTCCTCTACTCTCCTCCCTTCTCCCTCCTTCCTCTCCTCTCCTCCCTCCTTCCTCCTTCCCTCCTCTCCTCCCTCCTTCTCCTCCTCTCCTCCCTCCTTCTCCTCCTCTCCTCCCTCCTCCTCTCCTCCCTCCTTCCTCCTCCTCTCCCTTCCTTCTCCTCTCCTACCTCCTCCTCCTCTCCTCCCTCCTCTTCCTCTCCTCCCTCCTCCTCCTCTCCTCCCTCCTCCTCCTCTCCTCCCTCCTCCTCTACTACCTCCCCCTCCTCAACTAGTACCTCCTCCTCACTCCTCCCCTCCTCTTCCCCACCTCCACGCCCCGGGACTCCCTGCCACTCCTCTCCCCTCTGCTCCTCTCCCTCCATCACCACCTGAAAAGAAAAGAAAAAGAATTAAAGAAATGTTTTAGTGGGTTTGCCTGCTCCACCCTCGTCCCCCATTCTGATCGCGTCTAACACTATTACTGCTTGGATATCAATGTTGGAAATAACTGCAGTAATCAATCTTAAGTGGACAGAGCCTGTGACAGCAGTGGGAGGGGAGTACAGCACCTCTCAATCTGGACCTGATTGGCGCTGATGAAACACGCTAGATCAATACTTTCCTAAACAATGTGGAAGGGTCAGTTACAGTTTGCATATATACAAGGCATGCGGCTATGTCTGAGGCCAATAATATCCTATCTGCATTATACTTTGCACATATTCCTGGGAGTGGTACCTATCCTGAAGCCATCTTCTGTACCAGAGGTAGTAGGAACTACATGGTCCTGCTGGGCTAGGCTGAAAATAAGTTCTTGTCAAGCCCCATTGAAGAAGCAGTTTGGAACACCTATGTGTATTGCAAATATGTGTAGAAATCTCAATCAAACTCAAACTCAAACTCAATCAAACTCAAACTCAAACTCAATCAAACTAAAATTCAAACTCAGTCAAACTCAAACTCAAACTCAATCAAACTCAAACTCAATCAAACTCAAACTCAATCAAACTCAAACTCAATCAAACTCAAACTCAAACTCAATCAAAATCAAACTCAATCAAACTCAATCTCTCAATCTCTCTCTCTCTCTCTCTCAATCTCTCTCTCAATCTCTCTCTCAATCTCTCTCTCAATCTCTCTCTCTCAATCTCTCTCTCTCTCAATCTCTCTATCTCTCTCTCAATCTCTCTCTCTCTCTCTATATATATATATATATATATATATATATATATATATATATATATATATAGAGAGAGAGAGAGAGAGAGAGAGAGAGATTGAGAGAGAGAGAGAGAGAGAGAGAGATATCCAGATATAATACGAAACAGAAAAATATAAATAACTTACCTCCCTCCACAAAACTCCTCTCCCCACACCAAAAAACTCTCAAAACCTATAGGCCAACACCAAAAAAAACACAATTGTACTTCTCGCCAGTGTATTCAGTAAATATAGAAATTGGCAAAACATACAAATAAAAAACAGCTTGATAGGATGAAAAGCATGTACAATGCAACTTACCTCCCTCCAAACTCCTACGGGCCGGATCAAAACTCCAAAACAATCCAAAACACTCCAAACACCTATAAACAAGCAAAAAACACAATTGTACTTCTTTACATCGGCATCCGTAAATGTAGTAACGGATTCCCGTAAAAAGAACTTAACTCTCCCCTCTGCTCCTCTCCCTCCATCACCACCTGAAAAGAAAAGAAAGAGAATTAAAGAAATGTTTTAGTGGGTTTGCCTGCTCCACCCTCGTCCCCCATTCTGATCGCCTCTAACACTATTTCTGCTTGGATATCAATGTTGGAAATAACTGCAGTAATCAATCTTAAGTGGACAGAGCCTGTGACAGCAGTGGGAGGGGTGTACAGCACCTCTCACTCTGGACCTGATTGGCGCTGATAAAACACGCTAGATCAATACTTTCCTAAACAATGTGGAAGGGTCAGTTACAGTTTGCATATATACAAGGCATGCGGCTATGTCTGAGGCCAATAATATCCTATCTGCATTATACTCTGCACATATTCCTGGGAGTGGTACCTATCCTGAAGCCATCTTCTGTACCAGAGGTAGTAGGAACTACATGGTCCTGCTGGGCTAGGCTGAAAATAAGTTCTTGTCAAGCCCCATTGAAGAAGCAGTTTGGAACACCTATGTGTATTGCAAATATGTGTAGAAATCTCAATCAAACTCAAACTCAAACTCAATCAAACTCAAACTCAATCAAACTCAAACTCAAACTCAATCAAACTCAAATTCAAACTCAATCAAACTCAAACTCAAACTCAATCAAACTCAAACTCAATCAAACTCAAACTCAATCAAAATCAAACTCAATCAATATCAAACTCAATCAAACTCAAACTCAATCAAACTCAAACTCAAACTCAATCAAACTCAAACTCAATCAAACTCAAACTCAATCAAACTCAAACTCAAACTCAATCAAACTCAAATTCAAATTCAATCAAAATAAAACTCAATCAAACTCAAACTCAATTAAACTCAAACTCAATCAAACTCAATCAAACTTAATCAAAATCAAACTCAATCAAACTCAAACTCAATCAAACTCAAACACAAACTCAAACTTAATAAAACTCAAACTCAATCAAAATCAAACTCGATCTAACTCAAACTCAAACTAAATCAAACTCAAACTCAATCAAACTCAAACTCAATCAAACTCAAACTCAATCAAACTCAATCAAACTCAAACTTAATCAAACTGAAACTCAATCAAACTGAAACCCAATCAAACTCAAACTCAATCAAGCTCAAACTCAATCAAACTCAAACTCAATCAAACTCCAACTCAATCAAAATCAAACTCAATCAAAATCAAACTCAATCAAACTCAAACTCAATCAAACTCAAACTCAAACTCAATCAAAATCAAACTTAATTAAACTCAAAGTCACACTCAAACTCAAACTCAATCAAACTCAAACTCAATCAAACTCAAACTCAAACTCAAACTCAATCAAACTCAATCTCTCAATCTCTCTCTCTCTCTCTCTCAATCTCTCTCTCTCTCTCTCTCTCAATCTCTCTCTCAATCTCTCTCTCTCTCTCAATCTCTCTCTCTCTCAATCTCTCTCTCTCTCTCTCTCAATCTCTCTCTCTCTCTCTCTCTCTCTCTATATATATATATATATATATATATATATATATATATATATATATATATATATAGAGAGAGAGAGAGAGATAGAGAGAGATTGAGAGAGAGAGAGATTGAGAGAGAGAGATATTGAGAGAGAGAGATTGAGAGAGAGAGAGAGAGAGATATCCAGATATAATACGAAACAGAAAAATATAAATAACTTACCTCCCTCCACAAAACTCCTCTCCCCACACCAAAAAACTCTCAAAACCTATAGGCCAACACCAAAAAAAACACAATTGTACTTCTCGCCAGTGTATTCAGTAAATATAGAAATTGGCAAAACATACAAATAAAAAACAGCTTGATAGGATGAAAAGCATGTACAATGCAACTTACCTCCCTCCAAACTCCTACGGGCCGGATCAAAACTCCAAAACAATCCAAAACACTCCAAACACCTATAAAAAAGCAAAAAACACAATTGTACTTCTTTACATCGGCATCCGTAAATGTAGTAACGGATTCCCGTAAAAAGAACTTAACTCTCCCCTCTGCTCCTCTCCCTCCATCACCACCTGAAAAGAAAAGAAAGAGAATTAAAGAAATGTTTTAGTGGGTTTGCCTGCTCCACCCTCGTCCCCCATTCTTATCGCCTCTAACACTATTTCTGCTTGGATATCAATGTTGGAAATAACTGCAGTAATCAATCTTAAGTGGACAGAGCCTGTGACAGCAGTGGGAGGGGTGTACAGCACCTCTCACTCTGGACCTGATTGGCGCTGATAAAACACACTAGATCAATACTTTCCTAAACAATGTGGAAGGGTCAGTTACAGTTTGCATATATACAAGGCATGCGGCTATGTCTGAGGCCAATAATATCCTATCTGCATTATACTCTGCACATATTCCTGGGAGTGGTACCTATCCTGAAGCCATCTTCTGTACCAGAGGTAGTAGGAACTACATGGTCCTGCTGGGCTAGGCTGAAAA